>JAVTVJ010000176.1:0-665000 GCA_034509425.1 Eopsaltria australis
CAAGAATAAGATATTTGCATGAAAATCCCTGTTTGATATTTTCAGTTTTATCATCTTTGAAAGAAAGCTTGGATTTGGAATGTCAGGATCACTATTGTACAGTTCATTTGGGTCTTCCTCCTTCTTGGTTTTAATCTTGCTACCCCTATTTGTGTGTGAGGACTACTGGCTTCTTGTCTGCTGCCTTAGAGCACAATTTCCGGGCCACATAATATATCTCAGAATTGACATCAATTTGGCATAGGTTCTTTGAGGACTTGGACTTTAGTCTAGAATACAAATAATTTTTACCCTGCAAAATCCATGGTGGCTTGAAGAATATAAAAAACCAAGTCAGACACACTATGAGTAAGTCACCATTTTGCATGTCATGTTTTTCTTGACATCCAAGCTCTCTACATCATCAGTCTTGGAAGCCTGTATCACAAAAACATTCCTGAAGACCCGAAAGTTGCTCCCCAGTGTACCACACCCTTTCCTCCTCCTCCCAGGGACTGATAACATCTTAGCAAGAGGACCATATGTTCTTACGCGTCTCCCAGGTAGATATTTGGCCAGACTTGGTCCATGTGATTATCAGACCCTCCTTTGAGCCACAGGAGCTGCTGGAGGTCTGATAGTGCTGGCGTTTCATAGGAAGTGCTGCTCGTCAGAGATGAAGAGTTTCTGGTGTGAGGCATCTTGCTGCTCCTTTGCATGCACTCAGGCTATATCAGAGACAGCTTTTCTGAAATGAATTGAGAGGAAATTTTCATACAGAAATACCATTCCCTAGAAAGTAGACCTGTTCATTACTCTCCAAATGGGATTCCATTATTAGAACTAGTGTGTGCAGCAGGGCCTGCAGGTGTTGCTAAAAGCATCCAGAGAGCAGGGGTAGGACTCTACAGGCATGTAATTTCTCCCCTGAGAAAGCAGCATAAGATAATGTGATTTAATTTCTTGTCAAGCAACAGTATTGGTTAAGAACATCTGCATCACCTGAATGCAGACTGGATGAACCTTGTAGGCACAGGTATAATTTCTCTTTTTGTTGAAGAGCTACCAGAGTATTTGTGTACACTTCATTCTGATTAGTTAAAACAGGAAATTTTTGAAAGAATGCATCATTAAATTGACTTACACTTACAAAGCTTCTAGGGCTAAGGTGGAAATCTTAGGATGTGTATGTGAGAGCCATCTGTATGGTGTGTGTGTGTACACACATATAAACAGTGTGTACATACAATTTTATTTCATTTATAGTGATGTATTTAAACACACCTACACACATACATACATGTATACATAGGAACGGATATTCACATGTGTATATAAATATATATATATATGTCTGTATGTATAGAAACAGAAATTGAGAGGATTTGAACTAGTTTTTTCTCTCTCAGTTGAACATCCCCGGACACTTAGCTATACAGGTATTCTTGTGCCTGTCTGTCCCAGTCTCTCCTCTGGGAGCTGTTCCACTTTGTATAAATAATGTGATAGCTACTTCCACCCAGAGAGGGGCCATTTCTCTTGTCTGAAGGGCAGGGCACTTACCCAGGATGTGAGAGAAAAAGAGTACTTTTGAAATTATAGAGCTAAAGTTCAGGCATTGTTGTCCTGTTGAGAATCCCATCTAGGGTTCCCTCAGAGATCTGTGAGATCACAGACCTGTTAACCCTCACAAACCTTGCCATGGAATATGGGCAACCCTTCTGCAATGCTGTTTACTGGTTTAGAACCAGCAAGCCCAGGCCAGCTGGTTCAGCCGGAAGCAGAGCTCAGTCAGGAGCAAGTGTGTGAAGATATCCAAGCAGTCCCTTCTCTGAGACTTTAGGGGCATTTCTCCTGCCTGGATCTCATTATCCTGAACTGCTGTTCTCACCGCCTGAAAGTATTGATGAGCTTTGTTTGGTTGCTTGTTCTTACTAGAGTCATAATCAATGTGGAAGGCGCACTAGAACTCTTCCCAAAGTAGGTACATTGTGTTTATTCTGATATGGCATCAGCTTTCACTACAATGCCTGAATGCCTAAATCTAAAGTTTGGGTTTATTTTCTCAGCAATTTTAGAAAACAAGTGCAGATGGGACCTTTGGAAGTCATCTGGTCTGTCCCCTGCCCCACAGCAGCAGCAGCCAGATGGATGTTGCTCTTAAAACAACAACTTTGTCTATATATGTTATTTTTAACAGTGTAGGCTGATTTGAGGAATAAGCAGAAAACAAGGGAAAATGTATTTTTGCTTAAGGAAAAAGAAGTGGAGTTGATGTGAGGCATATTACTGAGCATACACATATATTTCTGTGACATTAGTCTGAATTTGCTTCCTTTGCCCCTTCCTCCCTCCTCCTCCCCACAAATGTTAAGTGCAGTTATAGCTTTTTGTATGTCCCAATAAGAAAGAGGTCTCCCTAGGGTGACTACTTAATAAGCAAGATTTGAAAAGCACAATAAAAATGATGGGAGACATAGAAAAAAAATGAGTGGTTTTACTTTTAATGATGGAGGAAAAGAACTGCAGGGAAGTAGAGAGGAATATAGAGATAAAAGCCTACGAATTTTTCAGGGTGGATAACGTAAGATCAAGAGCTTTGGTAAAGGAGTTTGTTGTGCAATCCTAGCCCAGATTAGCATGAAGAATAGCACAGAAACAGATACTGTGCATTGCCCTACAAGTTTTACTGCCTTGTGAAAGTCATGCGCCGTGCTCAAGAGCTACTGCCAGCATCTTCATGATGACCTGTTTGTACTTTCACCAGCACAGAACGTTAAGCTGAAGCAGTAAAAGAAAACCAAGAATAAGATAATGCAGCTTCTACATCAGGAGATTCATAAGACCACAGGCTCATTTTCGAGGAGTGTGGCTGACTCTGAGTTGCTGCAAATGCTTAAGGGCTGAAGTTGTGGAGCAGATGGATACCAAACTTTCACTTCTCCTAGACCCTGCTACTTTAAACTTCTATTGTAGTCTCTACCAGTTAGTTACAGTAATGGAGATGATGAGCAGAGAATTAGATTGTGTGGCTTCTTGTTCAAGACCTGCCTTTGAGGAGGTTTTCCCAGAACTGAGTCATTTTGGTGCCAGTGACGCTTCACAGGTGACTCTGGCCTTTGCAGCCAGGGAAGTGCTTTGCAACAGAGCTCCCTTTCATAGAGCAATCCTCTTTCCAAAAAGTGTGCCAACATTGTTTTATTCACATACCTAATGTCAGACAAGTGAGCTCCTTGTGTCAACACAAGCACGGCTCCTCCCAAGAACACCGCTCCTGCCTGCGCTGCACTGTCCTTGGAATTGGATTGCTCTACAGGGCCTTCCGGGTAAGCTTGGAAACAGCTATAGCAGATGATTGGGCTAACGAGGAAAGCAATATGATTTTTTTTAATTGAAGGCCAGGGACTTTGGTGAAGATTTCCTCCCACCTTCTACTTTAAGATACTGTAGAGATAGCAAAAGTGCTGCCGCTGATTACGTTTCTCTAAGCTTCTCCCTCTGGGTGGCTCCCAGGAGCTGTTCTAGTCGAAAACAGTCAGTGACTGCAGGAGGGCAGGAATCCCTGTACCTGAGGGGAAAAAAAACTGTCTTATAAGGTCACTAACATTTTTTGCAGAGATCTAGACCATGCAAGTTGGGTAGGATTACTTTTCCTTTAAACTGTAGTCATCTCATTAGATTCTTTCTTTCTTTCTTTCTTTCTATCTTTTGCTCTTATTTTTTTCCTGCTTAAAAGTAAAACAACAGAAACAAACAAACAAATTCAACCTATGGGAGACTTTCGAGGCTGGGCAGAGATTTTAATGGCAATCCACAAAATACAAGGTAGCACACAAGCTTTAAAACTGTCTTGTCACTTTGCATCATTTCCCAAACATCTGGAGCACTGGAGTACACCCCAAATGGCCAGGGCCTGCTTGGTTCTCTGTCTGAGCTGTGGAGCCTGGGTTTCCCCAGTGGTCCAGGAGTTGCCCTGGAGGTCCAGGCTGGAGGTGGCCATGGGTGACATTTCCTGGCTGCAGGGAGCACCAAGGAAAGTCTGTGGGTGACTCCATGCTGTTTGCATGCAGCTGGGTGCAGCTCCTGAGGGACCCAGTCATGCCAGAACCTTGTCTACAACAACCTAGTGGAGCTTTGTATCTCCCCAGTATTGTCCAGCCACTTGAATACTACAGTCTGCAAAGCCTTTTGGTTTGGTTTTTGGTTTTTTTTTTCCTTTCTTTCTCTATGGTGGAAACAATTGCCATTTTCTGTTAAATATCTCTCCGGCAAAAAAAGCAAAGGAAAAAACCCACACAAATCCCTAGTGACTTGAATTGGTCAAAGCATTTAACAGATTTGTGTTGCATTTTCAGATGCCAGTGGAAAAAAACTCAACAAAATTTTTGGGGTAAAAATACAAACACTCCAATATTGTAGATATGAAATAGTTCATTTTGTTATTTCAAAAAAATTTACCATTTCTATTTTTTTATCCAGTTACTTTGTTTTGGAATTTGTTTTCCTGCATTGCATAAAATATCTTAAAACATTAAAACAAGATTAAATGGCTTATTCCTGGTTGAGAAAAATACGTCTTATTTAGCTAAAAATGAACACAGACTGAGTAGCCACCTATTTGCCTAGCCTGAATTTTCACTTCTGTAACAGGGCCTCCTGCCATTTTGCCACAGTTGTTCCCTTGTCTCCTCAAGATGGAACTGAGCTGTAGAGAGATTAAATTAATGTCTGGAGTCCCAGGAGGATTCTGGCAGGGCATTGGTTGGACCCCAATCATCTTTCCCTTTTGCTAGCACCTTCCTGCCTGGCACAGCTCTGCCTGTGGTTATGCTGATAGCCCAGATGGAGAGAGATGTCTCTCAATAACAAGTCCTTACATGAGATTATTGAGAGCCTCAGGCACAGCAGGGCCTGTGGTTACTACAATAGCACAAACACTACCTAACAAAAACATGATACATAAAGCTCCTGCAGCCAAATATCCTAAATTCCCTGTATCAGAAACCTGACAAACTAAAGGATTCAAAATTCCAAAGCATGGATTCAGAATACAATTTATGTGGAAGGGAAAAAAATTAAAAAGTAGCCTCTTGATGCATTTAAAAATGCTGTCTAGTCTGTTTTTTCTTCTCTTTTCTCTCAGCAAGCATCTTTGCACTCATCTTTTACACTCCTTGCTCTTTTCTTTCAGGTTGCGTGTAACACTATGGCTCTTTGTCCTCCTGATAGAAAATTCCAGATGGAAAGAAGTGTGGTTCACAAGGAAATGATCATGTTAGTGGAATTAATCTTTTAGATACTGTAATGTGAAATATGATCTTCCTTTTTGTTAAGAAGACCCAGTCTGTGTCTCTACACTTTGGTCAGAATCTGACGCTAAGAGAACCCAGGAGTCTCTTGAGGTAGAGCTGAAAGCTTCGTGTGCAGAAACAGGCACATTTAAAAGCAACAGCAAAGTTAAAACAGCCAGATGGGAACCTAGCAGGCAACCGAGAGGGGAACTCTCTGTTTTCCTTGCAAGCCTACAGGGGCTTGTTTGCAGGAATTAGAATCTCTCACCAGCAGTTCACTGCAGCTCTAATACCAAGTGGTATTGAAAATGAGAAGCAGGTTATGGCTGATGGTTTAAATGAGGCACCTATGGGAATTTAGAAATGAGATCCTGGGCTTGTCTTGGTGTATACTCTGCACATGGCAGAGCAATATTGCTTCCTTGGCTGACTGCATCATATATTATGGCCTTTTATTTTGCCCACAGTCAAACAACAGGGAATAGTAGAAGTTCATTGCTCCAGCTCACTGTTCAAACTCTGATCTGCCTCACTAGAGGCAGTGCCCCTGAATAATGGAAAGCAGAATCGGTCTCTCAGCTTCAGTGCGGGTACATGTTCAATGCAGCACTGCATAAATGCTATTGCCATTATTTTGGAGTGAAGAGAAAAGCAGAATGTACAATTAAAGCTCTGTTTGGTTCAGTTTTTAAGAGAATTTACTACCTGGGAAAGATGCCAGATCGAGGGCTCTGGAAAACACAGCCCTCCCTTTAACCGCAGTGTCAGGAAAGAGCAGGAGCAGCCCTCTAAGCCTCCTCCCCGGCTTCCCCCTCAGCCCAGCCCAGCTCAGATTGCAGATGCCCCTCACACTACACTGGCAACCATCTTTTACAGGGAGGGAGAAACTCTGAGTCTTCACACCTCTTCACCGCTTGGTCTCCCTCCTGACATCTCTGTTCACATCCGGCCTTGTACGCTTATGACGGGGCCATCTCACTTCTCCAGACTGAGCTGGAAGATACCAACTTCTGCTTGCAAGGAGCCTGAGCTGGGCTGGAAAGCTCAAGGCTCCTTCCTCTGTGAGCCCTCCTGTTCCTGCGCAGGGCTGCCCATGGTGCTGGAGGGGCTGCTGCTGCTGCCCCACAGTAGCTGTGTCCACCTGGGGACGGCAGGAACGTACAAGGCCATTTCAGTAGAGGAAGTGATCACAGAGCAGGGCAGGTGAGAGCAATCAGCCTCAGGCAGGGTTTGGACAACCAGGAGAGTTCCTGGTGGTGAGGCAGGTTGCAGGTGAAGTGGGAAGACAAGGGGTTGCATGGCCAGACAGAGGTGTGCAGGTGGAGATGGAGCCCGAGCATCTCAGCTCAGAGGAGCCCCTGAGTGAGGCAGGGAGCCCCAGCGAGGGTCGGAGCGAGGTCTCCCACCCCTTGCTGTCACACACGCCTCCCAGCAGCCCCATCCCAGGTCATGCAGCCACTGCTGTCCCTGGACAAGGCAAGCCCCCAGGAGGGGCAGAGCTTGCTGAACTCAGTGCTGTGAGCTTCACCTGTGCCTTGCTGGGTTTTGGGGAGAGGGTGCTGCCTTACAGAAGCACTCCTGGAGAGCATTTCCTCTTCTTTTCAATGTAATGGATCTGCACATATTTTCCCAAAACTCTTGTCATTCCAAGGGGGGAGAACCTTTGTGTTGCCCCTCTCCCGCCTCCCCCAACCCTCCTATTTGAGTCATGCAGCCTAGGAAGAAGCACTTGCCCACGCACAGGGGTAAGGCTGCAGGAGAGGATAGCTTAAAAATGGAGGCACTGGTTGGAAAAATGGGGAGTCCTGCTGGCAGGGTCAGGTCATGGCTGTGGCATCACGCCAGCTTTTACATCTGCAGCTTTCAGATTCAAAAGAGATAAAAAAAGAAGTATTACCTTAGCAGCTGGCATCTCTGAGCTACGGAATGAGCCATCCCCAGCAAGACAGCGCTGCCCTCCACAGGCTCCTAGCACAATTTCCGACTGTCTGTGGGTATCTGTCTAGCCTAGGGTGATGCTTTCCCCTTTATTTCTCCTCCAGGGCACTCCTGTCCAGGGTACCACAGCTAGGAATTCTAGCCCCCCAAAATTACTGATTTTTTTGATGCATCTCAGCTATGCTCATGCTCCTCTTTGAATTAAAATTATCTAGTCTAAAGTCCTGCTGCCAGCAGCCATAACTGTGCTATATGCTGCAATCAGGGGAGCACACAATCACCATGCAGCTAACTGCTTCTAATAGTAGAAACTTCACTCTAATCTTATATAACGCCAGTAATGGAGCAGAGAGGCTGTGGTTTGTGAGGAGCTTAGACAGAAAGCTTTCTTGGGCAGCTCATGCCCTGAGGGCAGAAAAGCTACAGCTGCAGTGAGAGCAAGAAAAACAAAATGACCTTGATATTGATAACAGTTCAGTGAGTGCTGCCACAGCCAGTGCTGTGCCAAGACTTCACTGGTGTCACAGGCTGTCGATAGGTGTAAGTTATGGGCAGTTCTGATAAAATGGTGTCAAAGAGGCCAGACTGAGAGAGGGATGTGGGGAAATAATGTCTTGCAAGCTTCAGGAAAGACAAACAAGGATGCTAATATATTGCTATTAAAAGGGGCTCCAAAGCACTTGCAGTTCTACTGGCAGTATAGATTTGTGTGACTGTGGATTAAAGGGGTTTTTTTCTTCTCCTTGATTTACTCCTCAAATGATTTTTTTCTGACTGCTGCTGTCAATACAAAATTGACAATGCTGTCAAGTTTGCAAGATTTCAGAATATTTGAAGGCATGAGAAAGGGGTTTTGATATTCCTCAGTCGTTTGGCAGGGGTAGCTTTGAGCTGTCTCTCCCTGCACTTTTAACATAAGCAGTGAAGTGCTCTCCTTGCTTTGCCTTGCTTGAAAGGGTACATACAAAAAAGGCACCTTTTTCTAAGGTTGACAAAGCTGTACAAATTCTTTGCTATGGAATCAAGAGCAAACTTCAAAACTCTGCAGTGGAAGATCTATTTTGGCACTTGAGTTTTTCTGGCATATCACAGAGCTTTCCAGAGACATTCTCAGCTCTGTTGGGGCAGAGTAGAATGTTTTTCTTTAGATTTTTTTTTTCAACTGCTGACTTTAAAATCATTATTTGATTTTGATTAAGTGATCTTTTAAGAAGAGTGATTGTATGTCACAGAGGAATTGACCAGTGATGAGCACATGAGAATAACTAAAAGGCGATATTAAGACAAAGAACTGGGATTTCCTGTCTCTTGCAAAGTTTTCATTATCTGTCTGATGAGTATTTTTTCCCTATTTCTTGCCTTAAATTTGAAGAAATAAAACTATGAGTGGTTTTTCTGTTGCAGCTCCCTGATATCAGGGTGCCAGGTAAATCAGAGTGAAGTAGGAACTGCCATACCAGGGGCTGTGGGCAAAGCAGCATGTGCAGATGCCTCTCTGGGCTATGAGGGATGAGGGGTCACAGGCAGGGGGGACATACTGCTGCTTCATGGAACACCCAGTCCCAGCATCACTGGGAAGGAGTTTCCCTGCCTGGCCCTGCTGCAGTATCTCTGTGAGAAGCAGGCAGCATGGTGCTGCCCCACTCCTGAGACTGAGGCTATGCAAGCCTTGCAGTTGGGCAGGCAGGGCAGAAGCAAGAGTTGTTTTGTGCCAGCAAATTTTTGGATGGTACTTTCACTTGATCTTGCCAGGTTTTATACTGTTGCTTTTCTGACTGTGTTTCATGCTGTGGCTTGGTGTGAACTGGAGGTGGATGCCAAGGCCGGTAGGTAGGGTGATGGAGGGGAGAAGAGCCTCCAGCAAAGCAGCAGCCTCAGGGCTCCCAAGCGGGAGAGTAGAGCACAGGTAGAAGGAAGGAGTGTGTCCTTGCTGGAGGTTGTGCCTGCTGTGGGTGGTTTATAACAGAGTTTGGGAACCCACCACAAACCTAACGGACCATTTTTCCAAATCAAACCTCCATGCCTCCAGCACAGCCTTGGGAAGGCTGTCCTCTGCTTGGAAAAGTTGCTTGGAGCAGGAATGCATTAAGGCTGTGAGATTCTCAGGTACAATGGCAATGGAAGCCACTCGTGAGTTATAAATAGCACTAACATCCTTTCTCTCCAATGCCTGGCATCCCAAGCAGTCATTTTTGCAGGTGCTAGTGAAAATGAACAAAGCTTTGAAGAGTTTTATTTACACTCTCTTTGCAGGCTGGAAATTTTCTTATTGAGTAGTGAGTAGTTTTTCTTACTGGCTCTGAATTTTGCATTTATTTTAAGAGGAAATACTGGCATTTTTTTCTTTTTGAATTTTTAAAAAATTATATATAATTTTCATATTTTTACCTCAACTGTGTGGGAAGAGCTATTGTGGCAGGAGAATTGGGATCACATGTATTCATTTTCAAAATCCTCTTTGCATTTGCAGGATAAGGGAAAAAAAAAAACAGGAACCTAGATTCAGTCTTACATAAATCTTACATGCATTTTTAACCAAATAATGAAAATATTTTGGTTTAGAATTAAGCAAACCATGTAGGGTGCTTGGGCAGGTTTTGTGGTGCTCGCATTGAGAGATCAGACAGAAATAGTGGTTGCAGTAAAAGGAAAAGCTTTGCATGCCTATCAGACAATATCTTCCTATGGTTTGATAGGAAACAAAGCTGGCTTTGTTAAGGAGCTATGAAGACCTGAGAGCAACACTGGCAAAAAGGAGCCTTTTCAAAATATTTAGGGATCACTTGACGAAGTCTTGTCATAACATGATAAAGTCTCACCTGTTATGTAACTCTGCTTTGCTTTTTGTAGACAGCAGCTGGGAACCTTCTGGAAACATAAGGTCTACAAAACAATTTGCTTTGGGATAACCAAAGAAGCCCTGCTACAAGATCAACTAGTAGAGCTGGAAGAACTAGTCAAGCTTTTAAATATGCAAGAGGGGCTGTATTTTTTTGCTATAATGCCAACTAATCTATTTATAGAGTAGACTGTTTTACTGACAGCGCTTGTCTTAGGCCAGCGGGCAGTGCTGCTGCCAGTGAAACGCTGTGATTTTTTCTGCTGCCACAAGATGGCAGGAAAAAACAATGTTGGGGGGTTTAAAAATACACAGCGATGAGCACGGCAGGACGAAATACGCTCCTGACCGGCATTTAAAGGCAGCACTTACAAGGCATTGTGCAGGTTGGGTGGAAGAAAAATGTGAAATGTACGGAGTTAATTAGATTGGTATTGAGCTGGGTGTATACATCAAAAGATCTACACCATATCCTTTCCCATGCAGGTCTATTGTATAAGAAAAGCCTGTGACAGTGCTCATTTTTTTCCTGTACACTGTGCAGTTTGGCCTGGTTTTGTTCCTCTGGCAAAATCTGTTGTACAAACCAGTCCAAGCCATAATGCACTCACCTAAAGTAAAAAGTAGGGTGATTATTTTAGTGTTTTTTACTGCCTTCTTCCAAATATGGTTCTCTTCCTATTCCCTGTTCCTCCTGCCGTAGTAGAAAAAAATATGGTTCTCTTCCTATTCCCTGTTCCTCCTGCCGTAGTAGAAAAAGAGGCAAGCTAGAGGACACATCCAGTGCTCTGGCTTTTGGGAACAGCAGGAGACACGAGGGGCAGCAGCTGGGCAGGAGGGCACGCCTGGGTGCTGACAGGCTCTTGCACTGGGCTGCTGGGCTGGGCAGTGGGGTCAGATCAGTGCCCCCTGCCTGTTCTGGGAACACTGACCCCTCAGCACAGTGGGTGTCACAGGAGCTGCTGGGGCTTTGGAACAGGGCTGGCATGGAGGAGTCTCTGCTGTTCATGCTCTCTCCCCAGCTGCTTTCGCTTCAAATACATTTCTTAAAGGAAATCAACCCTCTACAAGAACAGAAATTGGTTTGGAAAGTACAATCAGACTGGCTGGGGGCTTTGAGTTATCCAAAGGCATTCCTCCTCAGCAGCCAGTGTGGTGGTTCCCTTGCATTCTTCTATCAGATAAAGCAAAGCTGTGGAAAACTCACAAAGATTATTGTGTTTCGATGGCAATTACCAGGAACTCATTAACTGGCAGAAGTTAATTCTGAATGGCAGCACTGTGCAGACCGAGCAGGCCCCGGCCCTGGTCCCGGCCCTGCCACACCGCTGCTCCCAACATGGCTGGGCCAGGCCTGGCTTGGCCTGACCCTACCTGGCCTGGCCTTCCCTTCCCTCACTGAGGCATTGAGGATGTTCATCAGTAGCCTTTGCAGCTGGTGAGGGGACAAAGCTCGTGGTCGTGGCAGCTGTGCTGCCTCGTGGCAGCAGCCTCCTGAGAGCCTCCTCCAGTGCCAGCCTGCTCCTTATCCATCCAGCCTTCTCCTCACCCATCCATCCTGCTCCTCAGCTATCCATTCACCTTTCTTTCTCACCCAGCCTTCACCCCTCCTTTTCTTTTGTTCCCCCACAACATGAGCTAACCCCCTTGGAGCTGATGGAGGCAAGGTGCTTGTTGGGTCCGTGAGGGCAATTTGGGACTTTTGTGCTAGGACCAGTTCTTCTGGTCAGTCTGTAGTAATCAAAAGTATCAAAACGTTTAAGAAGTAGCCAACCTGTTGAAAGCCAAAAGCTGGAAGATACACAGCTGTCCTGTTCTTATGCTGGCTTCCTCTAGACTCTGCTCTGCACTGATGGACAATGAATAACTAGCCAGCCCTTCAGGTCCAACCTGCATTGGCTTTTTTTCCACCTGTCTTATGAATGCAGTGTCCACACTACTCATTGCTAAATACTGAATTCTCTAACATGGGCACCAAATATCCAGAATCTGCCTCCCAGGCTGTCAACACATTTGTCACTATGAACCAAGATGCATTTCACAGTAGCAACATGGAGGAGAATGACCAGGCATCAAGAGTGAAGAAGCAAAAGCAACTTTCAGCTGTTGTGATGATGAGGGAAAAGAACTGATGATATGGGTGCCCATCACCTGGGCAGGAAGACCCTTGCCCCATGAGATGATGCTAACACAGACCCCAATGCCCTCACACCTTTCCCCTCTGGATTCTGATCCTACTTGGATTTTTAAGACATTCTTTCTTGTATTGCTTCTTTTGGTAAAATTACTTTGGTCCCAACTTGGTTCTGCAGCTTAATTTTGTGAGGAAAGCAAATGATGGAAGGTCTGCAGCTCCTGGCAACACCACAAGAACACTGCCAGCATCCAGGACCTTTCTTTTGCCCTTTGGCTGCCCACCTCTGAGTTATGGGGTCCTGCCTGCTATTTAAAAGTAGATTAAGCCTTCCTGGAAATTAAAAGTTTTAACGGAGCACAAAATTACTTTGAATCTGCCTCATGCAGGACATCCTACAACCTGGGTCCTTTTGCCAGGCTTTCAGCAACTGATCTTCTAAGTCAAAACAGCTCCAGGGGATGGTTAATCCTGCTCTGGACATGAGGTGAGCAAGCCTTTATATGTTGAGGTGTTGGTAGATATGCGTGTATGGGGAAAACAACACTCTCTAGACACCTGTTCTCCTTCGGTGCTTGAAAGGAAAATCCTCCCCTTCCAGTGATGCCTGAAGGATTTTTTACCTTTTCTCTTAAATACCTTTTACACAGCTCCCTATATCCACAAGTATTAGCATGCATACTTGTGATGCTATGGGTGTGATACTTTAGCCTGGTTTCTTGGTGTCCAGTAGGCCAGTAGACTAAACATCCCAGAAACTGTAGAGTTAGAAGACCAAACACTATTGTCATAAGCACTCAAGGTCCCCTAGCAGGACAGATTCTGTAAACTAGAAGTTAGCCCACCCCAGCCCCTTATTGGGCCCTCTTGTTAGATATGCTAATGTGTAAGGTCTTTAATTGTACACTCGATTGGGGGGTGGGGGGACATTGCGACACTGTCACCTGGGTGAAGCAATGCATGGAATTGGATTCTATTAAAATACCAAGGTAAGCGACCCCCAACCCTCTAACCATGTCTGAGCTTTTATTTCCTAAGACCAGGAAAAAGGCATCACCAGTACTGAAACATTAACTGCAAATGTCAATTTGCTATCTTTTTTAGTGAAGACAATAGTGAGAACCCATTCACAACAGGTAGTTTGTCCACAAAGCAAAGACAAATTCAGGGCTGTCAGGAATTTGAAACCACTGGGTAGAAGGCATTTTCCATTTCTATTCTACTGGGATATATATTTGAGTTTTTAATTTTTGTTCTGTTGAACAAGTTTTTAGTTTTTGTTTTTTTTCTTCTTTTTTAGTTTTTCTGTATTGATCCATCAGAATACACAACACAAAACAAAGACAAATTCAGGGCTGCCCAGGAATTTGAAACCACTGGGTGGAAGGCATTTTCTATTTCTATTCTACTGGGATATATATCTGAGTTTTTAACTTTTGTTCTGTTGAGCAAATTTTTAGGGTTTTTTTGGGGTTTTTTTTGTTTTGTTTTTTTTTTTTTTTTTGTTTCATTTTGTTGTTTTGTTTTTAGTTTTTCTGTATTGATCCATCAGAATACACAACACAACTAAAAATAGTTACTTTCTGGTTTGAGAAACAGTCAAAAGCAGTGAAGAGCTATTGCTGAGAGGGAACCAGCACATGTGCACGTCAGCTCCAAAGGGAGGAACCCCCTGCACAGGTGGCATAATCACACTCATGGTGCTGGATCAGGTCTTGAGAGGGCTACACTGATCTCTGCTCTTCTCTTGCCATTTTTCACTATTGCCACAAGTAAGGGCTGAGACTAGACGGATCAGTCTTAACGCAAAAGATCCAATCTGATCTGAAATGCAGGGGCCCATAGCTAGGTGAACTTAATTGGGCCCTTCTCTCTATTTCTGAGACTGTCAGGTACAGGACGGTGGTTGCTGACTATTGGAACAGAAAAATGTGTCACAGAGCTGAGGTGCTTTTCTTATCCTGACTTACTAAATGTCTGTCTCACCTCCTTCTTTCATGAAGATGTCTGTCATGCCTGTCCCATTTTCTGCCTTTCTAAGGTCATAAACAATGGTGATTACCAAATAACTTCATATCATCCCTCTATTAGCTTAACCATTCCCTTGATGGATCACAGACTGGGTGACAACAGGCAAAATCTCTGTCATTAAAAACTCAAACTCCCTCTGCTCTCAGAGGTGCTGGCATGGTGACGAAGCTCCCTTTGCACACAGGCAGCCTTGCCTTCTGCCTGGTTACATCTCCTCCAGGCAGGATGGTGCATCTTGACTTTACAGCTGGTCTGTGTGGCAAAACATGCTCTCACAGCAGGATCTATCAGCACCAATCACCCCCCTTGCAGGGATCTGAGAGCATGCTGGCTTTTGGCACAGAAATGAGCCTGCTGTCCCCAGAGAACATAAAGACAAAATCCTGGCCAAAGAGGGAACCATGAGAACAGAGCTAAGGTTATGACTTTGTAAATGTTTATCTTCAGTCTGTGTTTGATGTCTGGATAATAAGGTGACCAGTCTCTTACAGCAATGTAAGACAGGTTAAACAACGGAGCGGCAAACAGTGATTTTTTTCAGCTGCAGCACAGAGCATGTGCAGGGCCTTACCATTCCCCACTTGCCACCTTTGTGGTTGATGGATGCTTTCATGCAGTGTCTCTTCCTAAGCCCTTCAGATCTGAGCTGTAAGTATGGTTGATACAGCTGTGCTTCTTTTTTTTTTCTAAAAAGAATAGCTTTCTCTTTTTACTGCTTGCATTTTGTCATGATGCTTTGGTTCACTCACCGTTTTCTTCAGTTTGGTAAAGAAGCTGTCTGTGAAAACAAGAATGGAAAAAAAAGAAAATTATCAAAGACAGTTTTTTCTATACATGGGGAAGAGGTGTTTCAAAGTGAGTCTATCAGGTTATGCACCTAAGTATTATTTCTGCCCTTGAAAATCTTTCACTTACAGTGCTTAATTGGTCTGTGCAAATCCATTGCCAAAGAAGTAATTGGCCATTTTTATAGAAGGATCAGAAACAAAAACTCTCAAGGCTATTGTTCTACAAATTAAAAAAAAAAAAAAAGAATTATGGAAAGAATATGTTTCAGGGCATCATCCAGCCTCTCTTGAAACTATGCAAATTCACTTGGTGAAAACAACAGCAGACACAATGAAATGAGGTGTATATGAAGAACTGAGATCTCAAATGTGATATTATGCAGAAGGTAAAGAGTCTGTACTAAATAAGTAACAGCTCAATGTGTTACCAAGGGTGCACTTTGATTTTGATGAATGTTAAAAGAACCTTTAGCCTTGAAAATAAAGAGGATAATTTCTCTCTAGGCAATGGCTGCTCGTGAAAGCCATAAAATAAGAGCACTGGAGCCCTAATTTTATAGTGCTTTTTAAATGATTTTCAAATGGTCCAGCTGCTTTGTGCCACAATAACACAAGGCAGAGATATTTACGCCGGCAATAACAAGCATGCATCAGCCTGCCCGAGCTGCTCTCTGCAGGCGAGCCTGCGGGAGGCAGAACACACGTGGAAAGATGATACTTGCCAATGTGGATTGATCACAATCACACCATGGTCAGAGCAATCCTGGGAAGCCGCTTTTTCCACCAGACAACTTGATTGTTTTCCTTGTCTGTGTGTTGCCCGTGAAGCACAGGATCTATGCGGCTGCCAATGCCAGTTCTATTTTGACACTTGAGAGCCTGCCAGCAATGTGTGCCTCTTAGGCCATACTGTCCTTGGCAGATGTCTCTTTTCAGAAACAGGAGGGCAACTTCACCCCTGGGTCACATTGCTGGTTTTGGATGGGAGTTTCCACAAGGACTAGTGTGGCCCCAGCTTTGGTGCTCTCATGCAGCACTGTGTTATCTTTTCCAGAAATCACACAAGCATGTGGCAAGTGAACTCTGGGCAAATGCTCTTTCCCCAATTTTACCTCTGCACGTTTAGGACTTCAGTCTAAAATTACAATTTATTTTCCAAACAAATGCTCTAAGATGAGAACTACCCCAGAGTGGTCTATCTTAGTTTCCCAATTTGGGTAGTCATTTCAACAGTTCAAAAAAAGGTTTCAATTTTTTTTCTTTACAGTTCCCTTTCCTTGGTGAGACACTGACAAAAGACAGGGTACTGGGAGAGACCTGCCTTCTGATCCAGCAGAACAGGCTTTAAAGAGCAGTTCCTTTATGAAATATTCCATTAAAATTAAATAGCTTGACTCTTTCCATGTTCACTAGTGTTAGAGGCACAGCAATGTTCAAGTAGTAAGAATTTTGGTTGGAACAGGAAATTTTGAGCATGAGAGAAATGGCTAATTTATGGCTGAAAATTTATTACATTTGCAGTAATTTTCAAGTCCATTAAGCTGAGACAGAGCTGGGCAGAGGGCATGGCAGGAGGAAGTTACCTCTGGAAAGACCCCAGCCATTGAGCATCTGTTATCACCATGGTGAGAAAACTGTCTTCCATTTGGGTGACTTCTTGTATGGGTTGGGCAGTATTTTCCCTTTTTCATTTGCTGATCCAAATCAGCAAAACAGGTTAGCATCTTTTTATGTCCAAGGGTATACTTAAAAACTTTAACTTTAAACAAGGGCCTATTTTCTCTTGGAGTTGAGTTTTAAGAGTTTTAATGAGCAGAATGGACAACAAATTAGGAATGTATTCCAGAGGAGTACCTAGGATATTTACTGCCTTCATTTAACCAACTGACTGAAGAATGACAGGACCATACAAAATTCAGAAACATTCTAAACATTTCCCTAAACAGAGAGGAAAAAAAGACTTGATGCCAAAACTTTAGGACATGTTCTTTTCATCTTTATCTCATATTCAGGTTGTTTGTCTGACATTTCTCCTTGTTGCTTTGTGGTTTTTTATTTCATAAAAGTTTAGAGTTTACATAGATGTATACTGTATCTTAGTTCAATATGTAAATCCTGCAGCTCAATGAAGTTGCTCACTACTGGGTAACTCTTTGGATAGCATTGCCTAGAGGAAAGTGGCAGAATATCATAAGGTAAGCCAGCATGAAGGAAGCAGATCTGCTTTTTCTAAGAATACAACAAATAAAGACTTTTCCTTTCAAAACAGAAAGGAACACACATAGTGCCGTTCCAGGCTGCGCAGAGTAGTGCCATGGTCACAGATTGTGTAAGTTTGTACTTCTGCCTCACTCACATCTCATCTCATCTCATCTCATCTCTGAGAGATCCAATTTACAGCAGTTGAGATAAAGTAGCCTCCAGGGTATTACATACAGCCCTTTCATAAATCAATAACCGCTTTTTGTTACTAGAGATCTGAGTCCAGAAACAGAGGAAAACACATGGCATTAGGCTTTGTAAATGGCCAATTGGCATGACCCTGCAATAGCTCTTTGCAGCTTTTGGCTGTTTCTGGAACGAGAAAACAACTATTTTTAGTTATATGTGTTGTGTATTCTGATGAATCAATACAGAGAAACTAAAAAAAAATTAAAAAAAAATTTTTAAATGGTGATTCCTGACTGAGAACTCAGAACTCTTTTTTGTTTTTCTCTCCTGCTACAGAAGACACACTCAGATGACTGTCAGTACACCAGTACACCGTGTGTGATCCTTGCCACTGATGTGAATATGGTTTTGTTGGTCACTCTTCATCTCTCAGGATCCTGTTTTTTCCCCACATGCCAATGAAGGCAATGTCTGTAAGCGGATAATTAGGCTTACCCAAGTGGTTGAGTGACATTTAGTTAATGCTGCTAAAGTAATTTGTGATTGCTTAATGTGAGTGCTGTGTAAGAGCAGCAGTCAACCATCAGGACAGGGACTCACCATTTGCCTTTGTTCATGCACTCAGAATGTATAGAAATGTGCAACAAGATCAAAGTCAATTGTGTCTTCTATGAAAGCTCATGATTACAAGTAGCTCAAGTTATCTTATTGCCTTGTAATGTATTCCTGTCTGCAGAGCCCAGTGCCCACCACACTCTGAGACATTTTTTACCCTTTGAGACACGTGGAAAAAAAGTAAGGTAGTAGAAAAATGGTAAAAGGTTGTGATTTCTGAATAGATTAATAACATAACTGGAAATGCAGAATTCCAAGTTCTTCCGCTTCTGAAAAATAAATAAATTTAACAAGTTTCACAGACTTCAGTTGACTACAATCACATTGAGGACTGCTAGCCCAAACACCCTACAAAAATTCACTTCAGGAGGTAGCTCAGGTCCTTCTACAACTGGATTTGAAATATGTGTGTTGAACACACTGAGGTTTTAGCATAGCCTGTAACCATTTTGCCTCAGTCTGTAACTGTTCTATGTTTCTTTGCTGAAGTGATATTAGCCTTGCTAAGCTGGTTAAACTTGAGTTAATAAACCTGCCTGCTTAGGATCAGCATGAAGTTTGATTTCTGCAGGATATTTTACATATTGTGCCCTCAGCTGCTTATTATGTAGCACTTCAGAAAATATTTTACCTTTAAACCCAAAAGGTCTTGGCCTTGGCCTTGTATATCAGCAATGCCTGACAGCCAGACAGATATTAAATAATCAGTTTGTTGACAACTTCAAAGTCCTCAAGGATGAAAGTCATAATGTAAAGTCAGCCATCCCTACTTTATTTTATGATCTATTTAACTTGTTTAAAGATGCTGAACATCGTATTTCTGATAAAGGCGTAAGGAGAAATATTTCTTATAAAATACAGCATTAATTCTAGATTGATCTTTGATTTCCAAGTTGCTGCTCAGAAACTGCACGCAACTGGTTCCAGCAAGCAGTGACAATATATGGTCCTGCTCTGGGTTATTTTAGCTCTGGCACAAGTCCTAATGCTGGCATAGGTTTGCTCAGTAACAGAAACATCCACTGTTTATTAACTTCACTGAGTACTGGGTTGGGCCCTAAATGCACATACTGTCTCTATTTCCCATTTCTATCTCAAGAGCCCATGAAACCTTATTCTCAAGTGTGGTTCCTATTTGTCTTACTGATGTTGGCAGAATAAAGAAAACTCTATCTGTAGAACTTGACCAACTTTCCGTTTCACTATTTGCAGTCTGTAACTTGTATTTAAGCTGATATTAGTTGTTATTATTAGCTGATATTAGCTGTTGCATTAGTGAAGAAATCTATTTACATTTTTATTTCTGTTAGCTGAATGTTCTCTAAGTTCATATTTTCCTTGCTACACATACACACTGTAGTCATCTATATATTTTTTACATTTTATTCCCCACCATTTTTTTCCCCTGCAAGCCATAATGTGATTGAAAGAAACATCCAAGAGTAGTTTGGAACATGTATACTCACATTAAAAGGAGGTCTTAAAACTGAGGTCTTACAACTGTACTTAGAAGGCTGGCTAAAATCAAATGTTGCTGTTAAGACAAGACAATTTCAGTGATTTTTGTCTTAAGTCTTTGCCTGCACTACCTGTCAGGCTCAGTTCTACAAATCCGACTTCTGCACACGGTTTTAATAAGTAAAGGAGTTAATTTCCAAGTGTAGTTACAGGGTCTAACCGGAAAGGCAAGGGTCGGTTTCCCACTCTCCTGGTCGAGGCAGGAGTTCAGCGAGGCACTGCACGTGGTTGTGCCTTCTGCCTGTGCCCCGCCAGGCTCGGAGCAGGGCCCCGTGCTGTAGTGTCCCCCACCCGCCGTGCCCAGGGCCACCTGCCGGCTGTCACCCCCTGCCTGCAAGTTCAGGGACATTAGGAGGCAGGCGGCAATTTGTAAAACCAAGTTTTGCAAACGCAGATTATTTCCCCAGCGTCACCTAGCACATCTTTTTGGCTTTGCTGTTTCATAGCTAAAAGAATGGCCACTTTAGCTGCAATCACTGGGCAATCAACAGGGTCATTAGTTCCTCCTACTTCTCTCCTGTAGGAATTATTGTAATTTCTAGATATTTCAACAAGTTTGCAACCTGATGATGTTGAAAAAAAACTTGTTTTGGCATAACATTGGGCACTAGACATGCTGGGTGCAGATGATTTCATGCTTTCTCCATGCTTCAGAGTGAAATACCCATCTGCACAGTTTTCAGAAATTGTGAAGTCTACTGTCATTCAGAATATCCATAGATTTTTCGGAACTTTCAACTGCAAATCAAGTTGACATATAAAGAGCCAAAATCAGAATACTTTTTAATGTGAAAATTTCCATTCTAGTTTAAATCACACCAAAAAAGGTAAAAAAACCAATTATTGTTCAATTTTAAGGCTTCTCAGGATCATTAATCTGTCTTGTGCTTTGTATGGTAAACACTGTAGCATTTATAAAATCTGTGTGTTACACAATTATAAAATAATGCAAAGCAATAAAGAGAGTCTAATTATCTTTTTAATTAATTTTCTGTGCAGTTCTTTCTTTGAAGGATAGTCCTTTTGCTTTCTGTTATGCTAATCTTAAGCCTATTTTAAGGCGATGAAGTTTACCAAAGCTAACTAAATAAAGTTGGACAGCATATGTTAATGAGTACTGTATTCCCCAGCCCTTCAGAACAGCTCAGCCTCAAATAACACTTACATATTGCCTATGCAGAGATTAGGCCTCTCTTCACCCACGTGATTTAATTCCACCTTGCAGCTGTCCAAAATATCTGGCAGTTCCTGGGCAGAGGGAGCACCAGGCTCAGAGCATTCCTGGGCTGACAGGGTCTGTCTTCAGGTGCTGACCCCTTTGGAGGCCTCATGCAGAGCCAGGCAGAGGAGGGAGGGCCTGGTGGAAGCGGCTGCTGCGGAATGCACAGGGAGGTTTTTGCTGAAGCAGGCTCTTTCTGCCACTTGATGTTCCCAAGCAGGTGGCTGATTCTAAATACAGCTCGCGCCTCGACGCCTCCCTGGATTAGCTCAGCGCCACGACCCAGATGCAATGGGGAACAGCCAGAAAAATGAACGTTCTGCTTTAAGTGAATCTTATGCAAAAAAACGTTACTTCTGTCCTCACATAGGCAGTGGTGCTGTTCCTGCCAGCATGGAGCTTTCCCTGTGAAAGGAATGTCAGTCAGTGCAACTGAGACGCAGTCCCAAATGCCTCATGTGACCCAGTTCTAATAATAAGCTACCAGGAAAGAGGGGACAGCACAGCTTGAGGATGAGTTCAAAATAAATACCACGAGAGCACCTGTCCAGGGCCTTACCCAAGGTTCACTGAGCCCACTATCCTGGACTTGACTATGGCTGAAAGTGGATGCCTACAGAAAATAAAAACACACAAGCATGAATTATCCTTATGTATATAATAATAATAATTAACAACCCCCTCACAGCTTTCAGTTGGCTGGAGTTTATAAGCTTGCTGATCTGGATAGAGTTTCTAAGTACTTGGTAACCCTGAATGGATTTCTGTCCCTCAAACTTTTCCAGTTGCCCCTTGAGTGTCTACAGGTTTTTACTCTCGGCAGCATCCTGTGGCAAGGTGTTACACAGCTCACGTAAACCCCTCCTCTTGTTTCAGACCTGATTTCTACTGACTTCATCAGATGCCTTCAGTTCTTGTACTGGAAAATAAAATTAAGAGAAGTTTTCACTGGAACTCTACATAGATCCCTTCAGGTGACACTAGTTTTGTGATTGCTTTAAGCAGATTTAAGTCTGCCTGAGCTGTAGCTGGGACAGTTCCTTTCACTCACACCTTCTTCCAGGTTGTGTAGACCCTCTTGACAAATGTGCATTTTCTCTATGAAGTGCCACTGGGGAGGCAGCATTTTTCCTTCATTTTCGTTACTTAGTCTAACTTGCCAAACCAACTTTCAAAATACAAGTTTTCATGCTGATAATGGAAAGCAGTGAAGTACTAATGTCATGTCATATCATGACTTGAATTATGGATAGTGTAAGTGACAGGTGAGGAGGTCCCTTTTCCTCTTAGCACATTGCAGTAGACAGTGCTTTCTGTTTTAAGAAGTTACAGAACTATTCTTGTGATTTTGCTTGCATTGACTGGAATCTTTTCCCCTGCACAAATGTGAGCTCAGAGTAAATCTGTGTATAAAGGAGCAATACAGACAGGCAGGAAATATAAGCAACACTGACTCCATAGATTAAAACACTTCTGTGATTTGACAATGCCCTTCAAAAAAGTTTCTACCTAATTAATTCCCTCCACTGAGGTAAGTAAGTCTTGCTTAGAAGATCACTACCATGTCTTTGGTGGCATGGATGCCCTACTGACTCAGCTTCACTTTGTGCCCTTCCCTTCTCTGCCCCTGGTGAAACAATACTCTCCCAGGATGAGCAGTATCTTCAAGAACAGGTACTAATTTACAACAGGAGCAGCTTTCACAGCTGTGGCTTTGTAGGATAGATGCTCAGGGGCATGCAAAGCATCATCCTGTTGGGGGGATTCCATTAATCTTGCTCACATGTGTCTAATTTTGCCCAGCCTAAATCCATTAAGATGCATTATTTCACTCACATGAATTTCAGATTCTTCAATGCCGTGTCTTCAAAAGGTTTCCAGACTAAAACCTACTGTAATGTGAACGAAGTGTAAACGATAATGAAATATTAACTCATATAAATCCCTATTAATTTTAATAGAGAACTTCAAAGCAAACAAAACTCCTCCACAGTTCTGCTGCCTTGTGAGGTATAAAGATTGTCCTAGCACTGTTGGGTTTTAAATGTGATTTCCTATTTGATCTTTTCACACAACAATGTCTTACCTTTCTCTTGTCAGGGGAGCTCTTTGGCAAGGTTTGGGAAAATCTGATCAGTCAAACTGGTGTCTGAAAGGATCTTAAATATGCTTATTTTGCAAAGCACTTGTGTACAGTGAAATAGGGGGGGATCTCTACATTCCCCAAAATGCTAGGCAGAATCAGCATTCATGTCATAACCTCTTCAAGAATGAAGGAGGAAATGTGGTCTGGGAAGGAAGATGTTCAACTCACAAGTCACCATTATATTAGTCTTCTAATAACCTTGCAAGTCTCTTCCAGCAGAGAATAAAATGATCAGAACTGATGCTTCAAATGCAAACAAGCAAGCAGAAATCTATTTACTTAATCTGGCAGGGAATATTTATAAGGTCAACTAATCAATAAATCCAACCAGTTGCAAAGGGCAAAACCAAATTTGATTATCACTTCTTGGTTCACCACAAGGTAACAAGCTAATTTTCAGGCAGAGTGTAGCATGAATTTCAAATGCTGTTGCTGTATTAAAAATCACATTGGTTTAAGTAATGATTAACTGGTGACAGGAAAAGTGACATCCTCAAAACAGCTTAAAACTAATTTGTATCAATTAGGCCAAGCCACTGATGTAAGCTAAGTGTCCACCTGATATCAAACCACAGGTGATCCAAAGCCACTGACACAGAACTGATTTGGGATAATATGGAGTGCAGGCAAACTGATCAGTCAAACTTACACAATGCTTCGAAGACCTGACATATTCTTTTTAATGTCCTCAATATACTACATGATATACATTATCTTTTTGAAAACATATTTGACAAGAAAAGACTTGTGGGGTTTGCTGACCCAGGCTGCAGAAGCATCACAGATGTTTATTCTGATGGTGTGAGTCTTGTGGCTGTTACAGCTTTCTATGACAACATATTATTTAGCAAAAGAGGAACGCTGCTGTAGGAGTGCCTGAGCTCTCAAGAAACTGCCCTTGTCACATCACCAGGCCTGAAACACAAAATTTTTCTTAGGAGAACATGCACGTGAGAACTGTAACAAAACTGAGAAAGATGATTACGTTACAGTCCCAAGTAAAGGGGACCCAAACATCCTTTACAGCTAGATGCAAAAATTGAACTTGCCTTTGGCATGAGCAGAAACCAGAGACAAACTTGGTCTGTCTTAACCACTTCAGTGGATTCATCCAGTAGCACCACTCAAGGCACAGCAGTTCCACCCCGTGCAGTGGTTACAGTGCTGCTGTTGGCTGTGCTGGTTTTGGAGAAACTGAGCTATCAGAATTAATCCATTTATCGTTCTGTTGGCCTTTTACTTTGATGTATAATTTTCTTCATTTTTGTAATGTGCACTGATCATGGGAAGTTGTACATGCACAATGGCTCTGAAGGGTGAAACTCAGTAAAGTAAATGTAGGTAGGATTGCCTGTTCAGCAGTCCTTCCTTTGCCGTAGCTGAACATCCAGGTTTCGCAGGTGCTTCAGAAAACCACGATTGGGTGAAATCCATCGATGCTCCTTCACTGTCTTGATGGCTTCAACTAATGAGAGGTGGTGATTTATCATGAGATATGCTAGGACTAGAGAAGCTGATCTGCTTACTCCAACTGCACAGTGTACCAATATTTTGGCTGGTAAAAAAAAAATTACAACCATCAAGAGAAGCAGTACAGTGGATGAAGTTTAATTTAAATGTTTTTCTTACTCTTCTGATAGATCACATGAACTGCTAATAGTTAAGTCTAATTTGCCATAGTTACACCTATTCCTATGAGAAATGCCATGAGATCCCAACCTCAGAAACACTGGTAAATCAAAGAAAACCCTCTTAGAGTAATGAAGCTGTTCTGTTTTGACCATGAGGAAAAGAAGATCCATTAGTTTCAGCAAGCTTGCTTATGCAAGGAAGAATGCTAAAATTTGGCCTGAACGGATGGCATAGACACATTAGCCACCAAGAAAAATGACTGGCCTAGTACTATTGCATAATAAGGCAATTTGATGCAACTGTAATTCTATTTTGAAGTCAGAACTTGTGATACAGAGACAGCTCCATTAATGCCAGTTTACTCATGCTAAGAAATGGTCTTTTATGTAAAACAGGTTAATTTGTATTTTATTGCACCACTGCCAAGAAGCTCAGTTTCTTGTGGAACTCACTGTAAATCTCCTTGGTTAAAAGTAAATCTTGGAGGCACAGCCTTGCAGGCCCTGTTCACACAAGAAACTCATCTGCAATATATGAACCTCTTCATACGGTTGGTGATTGTAGAAATTAGGACATTTGTCTTTTTCTTCATTTGTTCTTGCAATAAGACGGTCTCAAAATAGGGTGTCCATTTTAAATGCATGTTTTGGCTTTTCCCTTTTTGAGTGAGCCTTACCTTCCAAATAATTTTCTCTCTCCTCTCCTCCCCAGTATCTCTCCTGTACGATTCATCTGTTTTGTTAAATCAGCTTTTTGGGACCTAGTCAGAGCTAGTACATGTACACAACACTCCCTTCTCCTGCCACCCACCGTGTAGGTGACCAGCACCTGGGCAGGACACCATGCAGTGATTTGTCCACCACTGAGCTTGTGGAGCTGACCTGTTATGTGGGGCTGCTGACTCACATCAAAACGTGACCAACAATAATTTCGTACCTCCTGGCGTGTTCAAGGCATTGTGGATAAATTGTGCAGCAGAGAAAAAGAACTGGCTGATATCAAAGCTTGGCAGGTCATGGGCTGGTACACCATAATAATCAATGGTTGCTCCATAAAAGTCCTGGCCTCCGTGGCTGTATGCTGTGCCATGGGCAGCATTTAAAACATGGGTCACACCCATCTTCCACAAAACAAATCTGTTGTGTGCTGTTACTCTAAGGAAAAGACAAAGACAAATCAAGATGGGTGCAGTGATATTCACAGAGCAGAAGCACTGAGACTGCATCTCCCAAACCATTGCTGGAGCATCGCTTCTAAGGGCTAATCGAGACGGGAATATCAATTTAGTCATAATTTAATCTCGGAAATCGTGCTGTCTGCAGTGTAAATGACAGCAATTAGCAAAACGATGAGCTGTCTAAAGCCGCACCCATGAGGCACACTAACAGAAGGTATGGCAGGGGCGTGTCCATAAAGCTGTACTTACAGGTCCCCTAAGAAGAGATTAGGCCATACTTCATCAACGTGATTGCAAGAGGGCCTCCCAGTGTTCAGGAGCTGCTCGATTTCCTTGAGGGAGGGGACATCCTCCGGGCATGTCCCAGCGCCTTCAGGGTCCTGTGTGTCCAGTGCCTCTGCCCCAGACATGCTGAGATCCAGGGCGAGACGCCGCTGCAGCCGGCCGGGGGAATGGCTCTGGGCGCTGCCTGGCCCCTGCCTGCCCCGCTCGGTGCCGGGGGAATGGCTCTGGGGTGCTGCCTGCCCCGCTCGGTGCCGGGGAGGCTGCGAGATGGGCTGGGGCAGGTGCCGGGCAGCCACGCTGCCCCCGCGCTGGCCCCGCGCTGCGGTGGCCCGGGACCCCCGCTCCAGGGCTGGCCGCTCGCCTCTGCACTGCCCCGACCGGCACAGCCGCTCCAAACAGATGCAGGTACCAAATCGGGCATTGCTCGATCCTTACGGGCTCCAGGCTGCTTCTCCGGGCTCGTCTCCACAGCCGCACTCTTCAGCCACATGTGGCAGAGCCCCCTGCCCGCAGGATACGCAGTAACACTGGCTGTGACTGTCCCCAGCCGTGTCTTCGACACAGCTGTGGCAGTCAGCGAGATCTGGGCATTCATCACTAGCAATTAAAGCCTGATAAAGGAAAAATAGCAACCTGTCCAGGGCCAGAAGAGTGGCAACCCTGTCCCAGTAACAATTGTCGGTCTTTTAGTCTGAGATGCTTAAAAACATAGCAGTGAAAGGGTCAGAAATGCACCAGCGGGTGCTACCAACACAGTCACCAAGAGGTTAAACACCAAGTGGATGATGGTGATGCCTTGCCTGTCACTAATAATCTAGGGAAATTTATTTCTTGCAGCTACTTTTTTCACCAAGTGAAATGATCTGACATAACTGTACTTTATATTTTTAATATGTTCTATTGCAGTCCTTCACTGGGTTAATACAATACACCTGCCATGTATTTATTGCATGATACTTCCCTTTGTTGAAAAGATAACAAAGGCCAGGATTATAATGGTTGTTAGGTGAAATTTGTGAGTCACTGAGTTAGTTTATATAGGAAGGTCTGGCGAGCCATGAATTGGAGACTCCCAATATCAAATTGTAGTATTAGTGGGTCTTTTCAAGTACAGCAGTGCCTGTGCTTCTGCAGGATGTGTGACCCCTGGCAGGAGGCTGCAAAATGGTCGGTGGTGGAATTACAGGGCAAAACAAATGAAACGGTGACACTCTTCCTCTGTAGCCTGGCAATCCTGTAGAGAAAGTGACCCAAGAGGAGAAGCTTGCTTCTGGGAGTTTCCCCCTGTAGAAACAAGAGGTCATGAATGGAAGGAACTCTTGGACAGGTCTCAGCCGACTTTATTCCACATGCATTGATATATTACAATGGGTTTGATTTATTTTATCAAGAGACATATCATGGAGAGCCATTCCAAGCTAAAGTCTGGACTATTTAAATGGGCTTAGGAGTACTCAGTGAGAGATCATCATAATACAATGCAATAGTTTCCAGCATCAGAGGACAAAAGTAATATGTAACAAAAGTAACTTGGTATAGAATATTTAATGAAGCAGAAATTACTTATATTCTGGGGTATTTAGGGAAGAAACTGTTTGAGAGCTTCCTATATACAAAGAGACTTGCTACTTCCCACTGCCATATATGTTCTGACCCAAAAGGTGAAAATGAGGGAAACTACAAGTAACAAGTATTTAGAGGGGATGAGGCAACCAGCTGGCCAGACCTATCAGAGGAGAGGACTGGAAAAATGGCTGAAGTTATATTTCATTACCTTGGTTTTCTGTTTTGTTCTGGGTTTTTTATTGTTTCAGTAAACTAATGCACTTTAAGCTGATTGATGTGTGCCCATGAATCAGGAAAATTAAATGACTGAGCAGGTTAAGTTGTTCGATTTAGTTTACTTTTCTCAGGTTTCTGGGTGGAGACTCAAGGTGAGGCTTTACTATCAGTTTTTTCTAAATGTAACCACAGCCCATTTGTTGCTAATCAAGTTCTGTGAAAAAGGTGAAACTCATGTTTAAGTCTAGCCCTTTTCAGCTGTAAAACTTTTATTGGCCTCTACCTCAGCTGCAATGACTAAGAATTCAAAGTTCAGCTGTGGCATGAAAGGTGACAAAGAGAAAAACATGAACTCCAGAAAAATGATCCCCAAGTCCTGCATGCCTCAAACATTTGTATGGCATACATTCATCTACTTCAAAACTCTGCCATTCCACACCTAACATCTTCTAAACATATAGTAGTTAGTAGTCTGCAAATGTAGCTTTGGTAAAGCTGTGTCACTGACCTTTTTTACCCAGGAGTTCCCTTTGAAACAGACTGGAGACAGAGATCTGGCTTTCAGATGGATTTGCCTCTCTACATCTGTGCTTCTTTTCTGGCCTTTTAAAATCTACTAAGAAAGGATGTAGAAAGCAACAGACTGATATATGGTCACACTGGATAGAGGCAAATTTAGCACTCTGTGCAGGAGACACTTTTTGAGATTCCAAGCATTTGGAGGTTCTCCTGGCCATTGGAATGCTGGGTAGCTCTAAACCAAACATTTGTGTGCAATTATATATGAACATTAAATAGCTGCTGTTTTGGCTGAAATTAATGCATGCTTAATCTTGGAACATGTAACAGAAGGCATTCAAACCAGTCTATGCCTTTGTGATTGCTTAGAAGGGAGTGCTTGGTGCAATAACCTAAATCAAACATTCCCAGACTAATAATGGATTAGGTGGCAGCAGTGTAAATTGCCATGGAGTGCTCCAGTAGCACATGCCATGGCATGGCCAGGAAAATGGGCAGCACTTGAAAACAGGAAATTCATGGTGGCTTTTCTATTTCTTCTCTTGAAAATACTCCTACCTGTTCCAGCTGATACCATGCCATCTCTCTACTGAAAAAAGAGCCAAAATCAGACTCCTTTCACATATCCTGAAAGAAGGCAGCTTTTACAGTGAAAATGCTACAGCATGACAGTTCAGTTAGATAGGATTTTATTGACACAGTATCTCCAGCTGCAAAAGGTCTCTTCTCATTTCTCTCATTATCCTGTTTTCAGGATTTGATTTTTGGAATGGTTAACTACTGAAGAAGAATAGAACTATTTGAACTCTGGTACATTTTGGGCCATGCTAAGTAAGTGAGTATGGTTTTCTGGTGGTCTACAACAATGTATTTTTAACATATGGCACAATTTTGCAGGGTGAGCACATTGAGTTTATTCTTTTTCTTTTTTCCTTTATTATCCTCTTCTAATAAGCTTGTTTTCTGTCTTAAAAAATGGTTATGGTTCATTAATTTGATTAGTCCTTAGGCATTCAATCTCTTTTTCTTACCTTACAGAATTAAGAAATTTGAAGATAAAATAGATGTTTGAAAGTTTACACATGAGTGACCTAAGTATGGTTCAACTGAAGTACAGAGATTATGAAGAAATTGTAAGAAAGGACTTGATCTGTACAAAAATGAGATTACCAAAAACCCCAGCCCAAACCCAGAAAAAGAAAAAACATGATTTAAATCAATTAGCACTTCTAGTGAAAGATACCCCCTTGCCACCTTGTATTCTTTGCTGAATGAGAATTTTCATTAACAATTAATTCTATTTCAGCTGAGACTTTTTTTTTCTGTGTAGGGCCTTAACATTTGAGATGGATTATTTCAAATTATTAAATGCTAACAGTATTACTTAATGACAGTGTTTAAAAAAAAAAAAAAAAAAGCCCATTACATTAACACAGCTCATTTTCCTTTGCTCTATAATATATTATAACTTGAGCTAGTTGGGAATTTTCGATATAAATTTCCCTTCTTTTATTGCCTTAAGTGTCAGCCTGAACATTAAATCAATATAACTGTGTGAATTGAATAAATTGTTTTCAATCTAAAGATGCATCAGTGTTATTACACATTTTAAATACTTTTTTTCCTTGGCAATCCACAGTTGTTTTAAAAATATCTGTAGCATATAATTTGCCATAAATTCTCAAACTGACATGTCACCACTGGCACTGCCTGTCAAACTTACATCAATGCCTTCATGTCACATGGCATGAAGTGACATAACTCAAAGTGACGGAATGAGGTTTATTGGAAATTTCGTTAAATAAAGAACCAACTATTTAGATAATTCACCCTTTTAAAGAACATCAAATGTTAGCAAGAAGTAGTTTTCAGTTTTGAAGTGCAACAACTAAGTAGCTATTACATATCTAAGTGTTACAAGTTTTAAATTATGCTCTTTATTACTTTTCTGTGCAAGCTAATTTAGTAATTTTCAAAATATCTGCTAGATGATGAAATCACACAGAGCAGAAAAATGCCATTTGCAGTGATATCTTGCAATAGAAACTGACCATCAAGCCTTTTTCCAGTGCTGAGGTTCACAGAATCAGATACCCATTAGGGTTGGAAGGGATCTCTGGAGATCATCCAGTCCAACCTCCCTGCCAAGGCAGGGTCGCCTAGAGCAGATGACACAGGAGCCATCCAGGTGTGTTTGGAATGTCTCTCCCTGCTCTCCCTGGATCTCCATGCTCTCCCTGGGCACCCTGTTCCAGTGCTCTTCCAGCCTCAACATCAAGAAGCTCTTCCTCATCTTGAGGTGGAACTTATTGTGTCTTAAGGCCGTTACTCCTTGTTCTGTCACTGGGCAAACTGCTTCTGCAAACCAGCCCCACAGCCTCTAAGCCAGGCACAGGGTGCTCTCCGCTGCAAGTGTGTCTGTCTGTCTATCTTCACCTTCGCTCTGGATGCAGCTCTTGGACAGGGGCTCCCTGCATGGAAATCTATTGCTGGAATAACACACTGTGGGACCTGTAAACTTCAGATAGTCCTGGATTACCATGCATGTCTAAATACAGCTCATTTCCCAACCCAGACTTCTCAAGTCTGGAGACTGAATTTGGAAAGTAATTTTTAGGCAGATTGTTGGTTTTGCTACAGTGTAGGGAAACAGGGTTAGGAAACTTCTGCTTCCATTTTTGTTTCCTTCCTGGAATCTGGTGAGCTGGTAGACCCTAGTGCATGTTTGTATGTAAAATAAAACAACAAAGCCCTCTGAACAAAGCAGCAGTTTCCTGGTACCTCCCATAGAAAGAATGAGATCCTGAAAAGTGAGTTAGCTTCAGGACGAGCGCTTAAGACACTTTCACAGTGACCTATTCCATGATGAGGCAGCTCTGTAGCATGCTATAGCTGTTTCTGCAGCAATTTTTAACTTTAGTTTGTTCTTATTTTTACATTTTTGGTTTAAATCAGTTGTTCAGATACAAGCAAATGCAGCCATGTATTGTGAATTGTGCCGACTTGGCACTTGGAAGGGCGCAAAAAGTTTTGACTGACTGGCACCTGGTGAAGAATTCATGTCAAAAACAGTAAAGAATGCACATAATAGAGAAGCACAAAATATTGTTTAGCTTAGTTTCCTTGTCAGATAAATGCTAGGTTTTTTTGAATATAAATATGTGGACCTGGAGTAAGCAAAATGACCTCAGCTTTCAACCAGCTTTATTAACTGGTCCATTATTAACAGGAGGACAAGGCCCATTTGATTTTTTTCAGATTTGTATGTGTTCTATGATTTGTCACTGATGAATTCAGATTCGTCAGTTTTTCATCTGGTCCCTTAAAGGCAAAGAATGGAAACATTGTGAGAACTGAAGTTGCACTTGATTCCTACATTGTTTGCAGATGCTGCTAAACCAGCAAAGAAAGTGGAACATTCCCTCCAACTTCAGCAACTCATTTTGGGAAACTACAGATCATTTAGTATAAAAAACAAAAGCAGGACAGAGCAGACTGCTAGAGATAAGCATCTCTGAACCGGTATCAGGGCTTGTGGAAATGAGCAGATGTTCTCACTGCTTCTGAGAGATGCTCTTCACAGTTTCTCTTCTGATTATGCGATAGGTAGATAGCCCATTACGAATGAGATAGTACAAGATTGCGACTTTGCATTAGATTGCTCGATGACTCGACAATTCGACTTAGCTTGGAAGAATTTTGAAATGCAAAATTTCCTTGTTTCACTATAGCAGCATATAAGCTTTGCAATAGATCCTTTTTTTTTTTTAAGAACAAAGATCTCAAGGCGACTTTCTCTGAAAAGGCTAGTGTCATTCACTCCATGGAGCTACACAGGCCCCTCCTTTTTATTTCAACTGAAGCTACAACTTAAGACTTGTCTCAGACCTCATAGTAATTACATCATCAACAAAACAAATTCTCAGTGTTCCTCAAACTGTTGCAAACGGCTGGCTGCCACCCCAGACAGCTGGTATCCAAAATAAATTTATTTCTGCAGCAATTTGTTTCTAATTTGTCTATCTTCTTCTATCCCCTCCATTTGTATTATTTGCAGGTCATGGAGCTCCCGAGGTTACGGTGCCTTGCCGAAGCTTTCCTAAGTCATGTGCGCTGTCCACATCTGTGCTTTGGATCCCCGTGGGTAAACGACTGAGTGCTATCGGCCAAGTGCTGACAGCCAGTTTTATTCTTTTTATACAGACATCAGAAGAGAATAATGGTGCAACTGAAATGTTTGTAATGACCGCCTGACATGAGGCCTGACAGTACGCGGGTCCTGTAGGTTTCCTCTGTTACCCTGTCCTGGTGAATGCTTTAAGTTGAAGGATGGGAATATCCGCCGACCCGCTGATTTGGAGCCCCCCGCACAGCTCGAAACCCCTCCTGGCAGCGGCCCCGTCCGTCCGCCCCGTCCCGCCCCTTCCGCCGCCGCCCGCCGGCGCTGCCGCCGCCGCTTCCGGACGGGGGATGGGGGGTGGCGGTGGCCGCCGCCGCGCCGAGGAGAGGCTCGGGCACAGGCAGAGGGAGGGCGCGGAGGAGCCGCTGCCGCAGCGTCCGGAGGCGGCGCGGCGGCACCGCCACTCGGCGGCAGGTGAGGCGGGCGAGCTGCGGGGCCTTTCCTTCCCGGGGGACCCTTCCTTCCTTCCCGCGGGGCCGCCCCGCCGGTGGGAGCCTGCCGGGTCCCCGGCGCTGCCCTCGCTGCGGCGTGAGCCCCAGGGTGCGGGCGGGCTCCGCGGGTCTCGGGGGGAAAGGGCTGCCCCGCCGCACAGGCTGTGCGAGAGGAGAACAGCTTCTCCTGCCGGGGGAAAGACGAGCGTCCTGTGCTGTGTGTCCGCGCTAAGATCCGCTCCGCCGTAATTACCGCGCCCGCCCGGCCCGGCCCGGCACATCTCTGCCGAGCGTGAGCGCCCGGCCCGGGGCACCGGCTGCGCGCTGGGGCGATGTCGCCGCGGTGTCGGGGCTGAAGGGGTCAGCCCTTGTGCCCGGCTGTGCCGGTTTCGGGCTGAGCTGTGTCAGCCTCGTTAGGAGAGGCGTGCGAAGGTGCGGGACGCGCACCGAGCGGGGCCGGGGCTGGCACCGGGGGGTCGCGGCCTGCGGGCACCGTGCGCTTTGGTGTGGGGCCTGGGGACGGAGGGGATCGTGTGGTGCCTGGTTCCCGTGTCAGCCTCCACAGCAAACAGCGTTCCTGGAAATGATGCTTTGTGACAGTCTTACGGTCGGATGACCAAACGGTTGTACCGGGTCAAAATAGACATTCTTACTGTTTTTCAATAAAATTGGTATGTTTTCTGAGGACAAAGTGTTCCGTTTTGAATAATAATGCTGTTGAGTGTGTCGGATTTGATTATTAACACGGCAGCGTGGAACAGTGCTGTTACTGGTTTGCATGTGTGCTCTTCGAGTTTCAGGGTTAAATGGAGGGATCTGCCTGTGGGAGAGAGGGTTTGTGCGAATTTAGGGCCTGAGCATGAGGAAGCTGAAACTACTGGGACTGTTATCCACTCAGTCTCTTGAATCTGTATTTCTGATGATTAGGTGGCCACGGACCATTCACTTAGTCATTGCTGATTACTATAAAAACCCCCAACACTTCAAAAAGGTAGGTTTTTCCAGCTCTCTAAGTTAATGGAAGAGGCAAATGAGAGGTAGTTTTAATGTTAACGTTTGTAATAAGTTGAAGTGGTCTCAGGGTTTGTATTTGGGACTTCAGTTTTCAGAATTAATTTTATAAAAATTTTATATGTGCAACACTCATTCTGTGTTGTAAGATGACTTGATGGAAGATTCCACTTGGCTAAGGTCTGCTCTGTCTCCACAGAGCTCCCTCGTGCAGCTGGACACGGTGTCTGTGCCACCTCCACAGAGCAGCTGATCATGCTGTGCTCTGGAGTGGCAAGAACTCAGAAGACATTTCCTGGCATTTAAATGCCCCTCCTGTTTGGTAGGGGGTGCCTCTTGCTGGATATCAGAGGTAAGGAAATGCCTGTGTCTTTTTCTTCCTTTTGCTTTCTGCGATGTAGAAGAAAGGTGGAACTAACTTGCAGGATTAGTGTGAAGTGGTTAGTGAAAGGAATTTCGGGAAGTTTTCTAAGTTTTTGTTGTGCAAGTACTGCTTACACGTGAAAGAAATGTTCTGTGGATTTGTAAAGCACAAGAATTTTAAATTGTCTTCTTTGCTGTTCTATGTGATACTCTTTTTGCTGGCTGGTTGGGGGATATTATTAAAAACAGGTTGGCCTAGGAATTGTACTCTTTTGGGTTCCGTAGTATCACTTTTCTTTGTACAGAGCTTGCTTGCAGCAGCCCACTTAGCTGGTTGAGATCCATTAACCATATTACATTATGTATGTTTTCTTGATTATCACATACCTTTTAGAAGTTTTTCATTTCTTACTTACTTTAATGCATCTAAAATGAGGAAGGCTACTAGATTTTCACTAGACCAGAAATATCAGGTTGTAAATGGTTGTGGAGAGTAAGATGAAACACAGTTTCACTTCAGGTATTGTTCTGGTATTCGTTTGGATGGATTGGATGGAGAGTTTGTTCACGTCTTCCCCCATTTCCATTGTAAGATGAGGGTGTGGGAAGAAAAGGAGAGAAAGAAACTTGAGTTGTTACTCCGAAGTTGTGTAGGGATAAAGAGTAGCCAACATTCTGGTACAGGAAGGATATACTATTCCTTGAAACTGGAAGAAAAATACTTGGCACTTGATATTTAGCATGTAAAATGTTCAAGAACTTAGACAAATAGTAATGAAATACCGTGAATGACATCCTAAGATAAGTGGTGGAGTACTTGATCAGTTGTTTAAAAATCACTTGTGTGTGCCTTGAATTATGGCAGTAGGATAAAAATTTGTTTTGTTAGCTGGTTAGTGGATTTGGAGTTGAGCTGCTCTTACTGTTCACTTGAGTACAATACAACCTGTTTGGCTTAATGAGGTGTAAGAGTCGTGGAGCAGTATGTATTCTGTTCATTTTGATGCAATATGTAACTGTACTTGGTGGTTCTTAAGACAAATATGTTTAGCTTTCAGGACTTTCTGTAGTAACTGCTGTCAGTCTTGCATGGAGGTGTCTCAACAGAAGAACTGTACTAAGTTTATAGAGCTAATAATTGATCCACAAGCTGCACTTCAACAAATAATTCTCAAAAAGTTTATATTCCTCGATGGCTTAAAGCCTAAGACTAAACTAGTGTTACTTTGAGATTTCTTATCTTGCCTTCAAGCACAGCACTAAGACCTTTGAGTACAGTTAAGCTACTGCTGATCATCTCACTTATGATTCCAAAGTCACTAATTAATTAAACTCAAGGCAAGTTTTACAGCAATATTTATGTATTTGAAATTATGGTATTCTTGCTTCAGGAAAATACCCTTTTTTGTCTCAGGGTGTGCATTGTGCTGTGTTTGCTCAATTTTATATATCATACGGTAGCCATTGTGTTTGAAAGCTCTTGAAAAATCAGGTATTGTTTTTGCATGTGTTCTTTTTATCCTTCTCTTTACAAGATACCATATTATATGTATCTGGTGGCATTTAGAAGGTAAGAACTAAGTTACTGTGTGCTATATGGCAGTGAAATCTTTGGTGCTATTTGCTTTAAATAAGCACTGAAGAATTTAGAGTTTCCAGGAAGAACAGGTGACAAGCTTCTCATGTAAGTCAGAGTCAGCAGAGCAGCCGAGCCTTGTGCTGCATAACAAGGCAGTGCTGTGTGTTCTTTTTCCAGCACAGCATTGCTAAGTTGCTGTGTGACAGTGGCCTTATTATTGCAGGCTAGCTCAGCACACGCTTTTGTGTAGCTTTTTTGTGCTGGGGAGCCAAGGCCACCAACACAGGCCTTGTCTACATGGTGAAGTGGCAGCCTTTGCAGGGAACAGCCTCTCTCCCCTGAGGTGTGGAATGTGCTCCTAAGCCAGCAGACCCAGTGAAGGAGGGGCTGAGTTGGAATGGCCTGTATTCAAACTGCAGCTTGAAACCTTCACACAGAAATGTAGGTTAAATCACTTGAGATCTGATAGTTCTTCAGCATCCTTCCTAAAATTACCCTCAAGAATGGTGGGAATTGAACCTAGGGGGAAAAAATCAAAGGGCATGTCAGCAAGCCTTTCCCAGGTATATGAGGGCAGGTGGTAAAGCAGTAATGGTGCTAGTAGAGTTTTTGCATGTGTGTCTGCAATAAACAGAACCAGTCAGCACTCTGCTAACTGCTGCAGACCTAACTAGGTTATTTAACCCTTCAGCTATGACTGCTGTAATCAAGTTCAGCCTAATGTTACTGTGATAGTAATGTTACTTTTCCTTGGTTAGAGTAGTGGTAAGCAGATTCAACTTCCCACATTGTTTCCTCAATATACGGTCTCAAAGTCTGCAAGCTAGGAAAGTTAGGGAATTAATGGTTGACTGGCAGCTATTCAGTAGACAGGAACATGATAGAATCATGGACAATCATGTTGAGGGAGGTTAATTTTCTCTATTTAAATATACATCTAGGAAATCTTGCTATCAGCTCAGGTATACTCAGTCTTTTAGGGGTATCTTATTTCTTAAAATGCACAGCCAAATTGTGGGAATGTTTATGGCTCACAAAGTAACATTTTTCTTTAGAAAAAGTAAATACTTACACGTATGGAGTTCATATACATTTGTGTTCATGCTGTTGATTGAAAGGCTGGTGAAAGAAAATGGGACACACAATACATACTGTTGACAAGCTTGCTAAGTGCTAAGTCACAGTACCAGGAAAATAATCAACTAACTAGCTACAGACATTGCTGATGTCAGGTGAAAAGTATATTTTGCCCTCTGAGGCTTAAGTCTATGCTTGCTTTATGTTACTCATGCGTGTTATTCATCATTAAATAATGTTACCACTATTTGGTTTCAGTGATAAAACCAGTAACGTGGAAGGCAAAGTAGTTACCAGAGCTATTTCCTTTCAGAAGACAGATGCAGTTATCTAGGGGACTTGGCCTCCTCTGCTGTATTATTCTTTTGTAGCAGTCTAGTCGTGTAAAAGTTACACAGCATTCTTCAGCTTCAAAAACGAACCAGAGCAGTTGCACACAGGGATCTGTTTTGTATTCCAGGTGTTACAATTATTAGGGAAAGTGCCTTTTACCCTTTAAACCACAGAAGTGTCACCAATTGAGTAGTTTGAAAGGAAAGGCAGTTCCAGGGTTTAAAGAAGTTGCTTTGTCATTAAAAAATGAGTTTAACTGTTGCTGTTGAGATGAAATTAGCTACCTGCTCTGTGTAACGTTTTAAATTTGTGTTTTGTGGTCATTTATTTGTCTTTTCCAGTTGGTTAAGTGTCTTCTTGTTGACACCATTTAAAAACAGAGCAGGTCCTATCAGTTGCATCTTGAGGTTAATGTAGACTTTCTCCCATGTCCAGCCCACAGTGACCTTTGATGGGTGTGCTCATTCAGTGTTGTAAGGTTACTTTTATTGCACATTTGGTAAGTGTTGATTTTTATTCTGGTAATGCCAGATGAAGGAAGAGTAGGCTGCTGTTAGGCTACTTGGCTTGTGACAAATAGAATTCTCTTAGGCTGGGGACGGTTTTCTGCCTTTATCCTCAGAAGTTGCTTTGGTTAGAAGACAATATCAGTAAGTTGAGTGTATTTGTGGTGGTGTGTTTACATTCACTGCTTTTAGAAAACTTGTGATGATTACTATGTTATAAAACCCACTGTGATTAACAACTTTTTTTTTCAGTATTTCATCTGTTTCTGAGTAAAGAAAGCTAGAAGTTCAGATAAGCAACTCAAGTTTGTTGTTTTTACTGGATATTTTGGATTTAGTATAAGAACAATGTTGATAATACACTCTTGTTTTACTTGTTGCTCAGTGGTGCTGACCCTAAGTCAAGGAGATTTGATTTCCCCTGCTCTGCTGGTGAGGAGGGGCAGAAGAAGCTAGTAGAGAGCACAGCCAGGACAGCTGACCTGAAGCTGGCCAAAGAGATATTGGTATATAAATGGAGAGGGAGGTTGGCCAGGAAGGGCTGACTACAGCTGGGGAACGGGCTGGGCAAAGGTCAGCAAGTGCTGAGCACTTGTGATGTGCATCACTTATCTTTCTTGGGTGTTGTTCTTCTCTCTTTTTGTTATTTCCACCATTATTATTACTTTATTTTACTTTTTTACCATTATTAAACTGTTCCTATCTCAGCTCATTGGGTTTACCTTTTTACAGTTCTCCCCTCCATCCCACTGCAGAGGGAGTGGGCTGGGGGCAGTGAGTGGAAGTGAGTGACTAAATGACTCTTACTGCCACCTGGGATTAAACAGCAGCCCTGGAGTAAAGTAAAAATATGTAGTACAAGAAAGGTCAGTTAAACGATGATTAGTTGAAAATTAAATGTAATAATTTATTTTATTAGCTGTGTGATCAAACTAATTATTACAGTTACTTTTGAGCTATACTTTCAAAAACAGTAAGATAACATAATAATGAGAAAATACCCTTTTATATGGAGAAGGAAGTGTATAGTATATGCAGATATTCAGATATTCAATTTTTTTTTTTTTTTTAAATTTTGGGCACCTGTTGAAATCAAGGTATGAAAGCTTATATACTTATTGACTGTACATGAGGTATTGAGAAATTTTAGCAATGAATTAAGTACGTATTGTTAGAAGGGTAAGTGTGATTTGTGTGCTCATTTTTCTTCTAAAATATTACTTTTGCACTGCTGGGAAATCTCATTTGGCAAATTGAATCTTCTCTGATATAGTATAAAATAGTTTGTGTTCCTGTTAGATGAAAGCCAGAAGAAAAAGTTGCATCCAATAATTATATTAAGAGCATAATAGGTACTGTACCTCCTTAAAAAAAAGTGAGACGGAAAGAGGTTCTGTTTTTGGAAGAGCTATGGCCCTGAAAAAGATGTAGAACTGTGCTGAATATTCATGATGGGTTTGAGTACGAGTTTACTATAGACAGAAGCTAAATAATAGATTAAATACACTGTTTCCTTGCTTTCATTCTGAAAGCACTGAATGATGCATGTGGCAGTAGTGTATTGTACTGCCTTGTATTTTCTGAGATTTGGTTGGCATGATTGAAGCATTCTAGTTAATTAGACTGTTTTTTCGAGTACAAAAGAACTGTGAAACTGTAGCTGTTTCTTAGATGGTAGCTGTACCTGAGCCACTAAATATAAATTATGCACAAATCCATTCTCTACTGCTGTGGGTCGTCAATATTTCATAAACGTTTTAGTACTTTCACTTCACTGGTAGCCTCTCAAAGTTTCATCATATGTTCCACAGAATGTCCTGTGGTTAACTTTTTTCCTGGTTGTTCTGGTGACTTGTCACCACCATGTGACTAAAATGTTGCTGAGCTGTCTCTCCTTCCTTCAAGCAATATTCTAGACTCAGAAACACCATTATTGAGAAGTCTGTATGAAGAGAATACGTCTCTCCTGGTTTTGGTGTGCTACTATGTTACCTACTACCACATCACTTTCAAAAATGCTTTGAAGCTTAAGCCAATGCTTCATTTCTAGTAATGTTGTTTTTGAAAGCTGAGTATTTTAAAGGATTCACAATTCAACAAGCATCTCTCTTAATTACTTGGTGAAACAAAGATATTAATAGGATGGTTGTACCATTTAAATACAACTAAGATACTTCAGCTCAATACTGTTGCAGACACCTAGACTTACGTTAACTTGGAAGGAGTTGGGGAATGTCATGTCATCAAAGCTTCAGTATGTATTTTAAATCAGTGGGATATATTGGACTGTATTGAAACGTCTGATTTCAGCTTTAATTCAGTTTTGTGTGTTTGCTGGCTATACTTTCTTGTGTAGTTGATGAACTGCAAGCAGTGGAAAAGGCTAATGATTAAGCTGGTATTTAAACAGAGTAGTATTTGATTTTCATTGCCTAACGTAATTAACAAAGCGGGATTTATTTATTTATTTGTAACAAAATTAGAACAGCATACTGGATACATCTGGGAAATATTCTGCTTCTTGGAAACTTTGGATTTCTATTTAGGAGCAAATGAGATAATATTAATTTAGTTTTTCTTTAATTTAAAAAAAGTATTTTTATATTATTTACCCTATAAATTAGGTCTGGTTTTGCTGTCTCTTATGTAAAATGTCTCTGGCTAATTAATCATCTAAAATTGCACAACAGACTGGCATTTCAGTAATCTGTGTTAAACACTCTGGTGTTGTGTCTCTCGGATATGCACAGGTCAGTGTGATTGTGGATAGAGGGGCAGGATGGCAGGCAACAACCAGCTTTGCATTCGACGTTGGACTACCAAGAATGTGGCCAAGTGGCTGAAGGAAGAAGGCTTCTGTGAATATGTGGATCTTTTGTGCAACAGACACAGGCTAGATGGAATTACCCTGCTGACACTGACTGAGTATGACTTACGATCCCCTCCTCTGGAAATCAAAATCCTGGGGGACATCAAGAGGCTGATGCTGTCCATACGCAAACTGCAGAAGCAGCATATTGACGTCCTGGAAGAGCTGGGTTACACCAGCGACGGACACACTGGCACAGTGTGCCCAGCTGGGTCACTGCAGGGGGCAGATTGGTTTTGTAATGGTGAAGTACCTCGGGACTATGATGGACCAATTACTGACTTGAATGGCGATCAGTATCAATATGCAAATGGAAAAAACAAACATGCCACACGGAGACTGGACCCAGAGTACTGGAAGACAGTTTTAAGTTGTGTGTATGTCTTCATAGTGTTTGGCTTTACATCTTTTGTTATGGTGATAGTACATGAGCGAGTACCTGACATGCAAACATATCCACCTCTGCCAGACATATTTCTAGATAGGTAAGAAGTTTTCTTTCTAAACAAAATAGTGATGTGATGGTTAAAATACAGGCTGTCTTTTCTTTGTTTTCAAAGTTTCATGTGCTCTAGAAGGTGCCTCTGCAAAATAGTAACAAGAGTCTAGTAAATCCTTCTGCTAAGATTGAAATGCAGATCAGTTAGATGCAGAGATTCAGTTTTAGGGGAATATAAATTGAACTCTTGTTCTACCTTGTTTATATTTAGTTTTACATCTTAAACCCATTACAACACAGTAATTAGTTTGTCCATCCATGCATTCTAGTAAAAAGCATGATGGTCAGCTGGCATAGATATGCAGCCATATGCATTTTCTGAAATCCAGTTCCTGCTAGGAAGCTTAACATGTCTTGATATAAAAAAACACTTTAGATGAAGGAATATTTTAGTCTGTGAGTGAGTAAGGAAATTGAAAGGGAGCAGGATTGGCACTGTATTTGTATTGTCTTCCCACTGTCAGCTTGGTGAAGATGGTCTAGCAAAACTCTGAAGTAGAATGAAAAGACCAGCATCTCTTTTAACGGGGTATTAAACCACTGTTGTGACGTATGCAGTACCTGCTCATTTTTTTAAAGAAAATATTTCACTTCAGGCAAAGAAGAGACACAATGGCAAATGTCAAATTCTAGTCATTGACTACAGGTTAATAGAGGATAAACGTTCCCTTTGAGACAGTGCACTTATACCATGGAGAACTTTAACTGCCCAGAGAGTTTTAAAAGATGTGCTAAACTGTTAAAAAGTTCAGCCTTTTTGATCTTCCTGTTCCTGACAGTAATTTCCATTTTCATTAATGGCTTTCAAGAAGTCAGTAAGACTCTAATCTTTTGAGTAAGTGTGCAGAATTCCCCATAAATTTTTATATAACTCAGCAAGGACAGACCACATCCAGCAGAGTGGAAGAGGGGAGAGAGAACAGGAGCTGTGGCATTACTGGATTTTGTTCCCAGGGTGCTACTGTGATGTTCAGTGCGTGGGAGGATGGGGGAGGCCAGAAGGCAGCAGCTCACAAAACAATGGGAGGGGATTACTGCAAAGCTCATGTTGGAGCGGCGCTTTGCTACCCCGTTGTATCAGGGGGAGCACTAAACTAGGAGAGGAACAGCCTCTCTTGAAATCGGTTGATCTGTATTTTGGTGACTGAAGAGTGGAAATTGTTACTGGTGCCTTATGTGTACAAGATCTCAGATCTTTTTACAGGGAAGGCTGAAAGGTTTGCATGTAGTGATTAGCACTGAAGTTTTGAAAACAATTTTTGTTTTCCCTGACACTTCTCTGTGCAGTTCTGCTTTGTTACAAATGTTTAAGGTTTTTGGCCTTGCAGCATTTAATTGAATTGACGCTGCGTTCTTAGAAGCATAAGCAGCATAATTGACATGATGCAAGTTTTTGTCAGAATGAAAAAGGTTGTTGTGAAACAGTGGTAGAGGAGCACATCCTGTTAGTAAGTCACACGTAAATTAAGAGAGCATACTAGAGATTTTCCCTGACTTAGTGAATTCTGTTTAAATGTCTGCCAGAAGCACATTATTAGGAAGGAGATAACATAATTGAATATATTTCAAATTCTATTTCATTCAGTCTAACAAAAGAATTTTCGGCTGTAGTTTTTACTATTGTCAGATGAATGCAAATTAGTTTTGAGGTTAGAACTTCATATGCCCTTGTTTTCAGTACTGAGATCAGGAAAAAAATTAAGCCTTTGTATTAACTTTCTTGCTTTGTCCTTTTTTTAGTGTCCCCAGGATACCATGGGCTTTTGCTATGACTGAAGTATGTGGTGTAATTCTTTGCTACATTTGGCTCTTGGTTCTTCTGCTTCACAAACACAGGTAAATTTTATAAAATGCAAATGAACTGGTACTTTGATGCAGAGAAAAGACCATAACAAGAATTTATGTTGATTGTTTTAAAATTTCAGTAAGAATCTTGTGAACTCCCAGTATGTCTCTGTTAAAATGGATTAGAGAGGATTTAATGAAGAATGATGGCATGTGAATCTTTCAAAAGAGTAATCTGAATTTACTTTTCTACCATATTTATAAGTAATTTCCTTCAGAACACAGATATTTCAGAGATTTGTCTGTATATACACTCATACTATAACAGTTTTGTATATAAGAAAGTACTATGAGAATGAATTTCCACAGGATGTCTGAGCCAGCCTGGCAGTTTGCTTTCACTGAGGGATAGAAAATGCTTGTGTGTTCATGCGTATTTTAAGTTAAATTTTTACTGGTTCCTTGATTTTTATCAATTTGCCAACAGAAGGTATGAGTGCCAAAGCTAACACAAGAGTAGCTGCAAAGGTGGAGCTGTACCTTTTGGTGACAGTAAGCTGGCTACAGTGTCTCACCCTGTCATGTGGCACTATATTTTTACAGTACTACTTAATTAAAAAAAAAAATACTGTGAAGCTTGCAGTAATGATGACAGGATTTAATGGGATTAAGTTGGGGTGAGGTGAAATGTTTTTATCATAACTTCCCTGATCTCAGTTCCTGTGTGCTTTTCCCAGATCTATTCTTCTGCGCAGGCTGTGCAGCCTCATGGGGACAGTATTTCTATTACGTTGCATTACAATGTTTGTTACCTCACTCTCAGTGCCAGGCCAGCACTTGCAGTGTACTGGAAAGGTAAAACTTCAAATGCTTTAAATATTTTTCCTGTTTCCTTTTGTAAAAAAATACTTAAACATGATTAAGGTTGTTGTGACCATAGTGTTAGATGTGTGTTTTTTAAGAACATCATATTTCTCTCCTGTTTCCTTGTCCTTGCATTAATTACCATATGCACACAAACATCCTTAGGGGTCTTAGAAGCACTTGCCACTTTGGAGAGTATGTGGTTATTTGGGGAAGGGTGTTCAGAATGCTTCACACTAAAACAGAATACATCAAAGAGGTGTGTGCTCCTAAGCTACTAACTTCATGAAGAGAGACTTGAAAGGGAAGTAATCGTTTCTTTGTCTTGTTGGTAGCATGGTTTTGAAAAAAAAAACCAACAAACTATTATTATTATTTCACCCCTTCTCATAAGGGATATTCCTTAGAATATGTGATTTCATGGTTTCATCCTAACTATTATTTAGGAGATGTTTGAGCTTAACATATGGAAAGCTTGATAATGACACATTTGAGAGGCTGAATACATTCAAAAAAAAGGTGGCAGGCTCTGTGGGTAAATCACTTGGAACAAAATACTTGCTCTAAATTCCAGTATTCATAAGAGGTATGATGAATACTATTAGTAATTGTGGTTACTAATGTGACTCATTGCCACAGTAAAATCCAGAGATGTGCTAACCTGCATTTTAATAAAAGACACAACATGATAAATGGTATTAAACAAACATAGTGCAACACAGCTAACTTTAGGGACATACTGTTTGGGCAGTGGGGCTGGAACTTAGTAAAGGTTAATGTCACTGTTTTTCAGTTGTATGGCAATGTTTGGGCAAAACTCCAGCGGGCATTTGCAATATGGAGTGGCTTTGGAATGACTCTGACTGGAGTACATACATGTGGAGATTATATGTTCAGTGGTCACACTGTCGTCCTGACCATGCTCAACTTCTTTGTCACAGAATGTAAGTACAGAGTGTCAATACTCAAATGTCCTTAAGAGTATGTACGGAGGTGTGAGAGTGTAAACATTTGAATGTCCTTAAGTATTAAGAATATTTGCTCCTTGACCTCCTCAAAAAGTTCATTGTGTAAGATTTAAGCAAACAAATACAGTTTCAGATTGCTGTGCTTTTTCTCAGGTTTGTGACAGTCAGATCACAGCCAGGAAAGAAACACCACCTCCTTGAATGGGGGATTGAATAAGGCACTTTTCAGTGAACCTATGAAGAAATGCCAAGAAATTAGAAAGGCTTTCCGGCTTGCTCCTGGGAGAATACTTGGGAAGATACTTAGGATTGTCTGTTGCTATTCCCTTCCCTAGGTCAGCCAAATCACCTGGCGAGATTTCCGTATGTTTAGTATAGTCCATAAAACCAAGCACCAAACCCCATAATGAGAGAGAGTATATGAAACGGTAGTACCCTTCTGTAAACACCAGCAGTGATTTGATACATATTACAGCAAGCAAAGATAATTACTGTGAGTTCAGTTGTGATGGAATGTCTGCAATAACAGTAATGTAGCTTTCATTACATCTCCCTCCTTTTAACATGGAAAATACATGATTTTCATTAAAAGAAGTTGGTTGAACAAAGAATTCTGCTTTGCAGGGTGCTAAACCATTTAAAGATGCTCTTGTTAATATAGAAATTCATTTGTAAATGAGGTAATGAACTGATAGACATATATAACTTGTGTGGTTGCTTTTGTTGGATTTATTGTATACAATATTTCTGAATGAATAGAAAACTTAATCTCATTTTTGGATGAAAAATCCGTATAAAAACTTGGACTGTCTAAGCCTGATTTTTGAGACATTCAAGGTTAATCACTTTCTGTTTTCTTCTAGATACACCAAGGAGCTGGAACTTCTTGCACACCTTGTCCTGGGTCCTGAATCTCTTTGGAATCTTCTTCATTTTGGCTGCACATGAACATTATTCTATAGATGTCTTCATTGCCTTTTACATCACTACAAGACTCTTTTTGTATTACCATACATTGGCTAATACTAGAGCATATCAACACAGTAGGAGAGCAAGGATATGGTTTCCAATGTTTTCTTTTTTTGAATGCAACGTTAATGGTACTGTTCCCAATGAGTATTGCTGGCCCTTTTCAAAACCTACTATACTAAAAAGATTAATTGGTTGAAGACTGTGTGGGTCACTTCAGATTTTTACGAAGCATTATGACTAAGATCCTACAAGGGGGAAGTCAAGTAACATTTTTCTCACTCCGTGATCTCCTTACCTTGTTTCTTGGAGTCTTAGCCATAAAATGGGGTTCCCATACTTTACAGGGATGTGTTTTGTTTTCGACTTGTGAAAACAGAAAACAATGCAGGGATGGGTAAAGGCTATCAGTGAAGCACGGATATAAACCAGAATACTATTACCCTTGGTAAGGTTCTATGTGAATGTTTATGGAATGTTGACCTCAAATATGTGCTTGTATGGAATATAACACACCCTTTACAGGTCCGGATTAACTCTGTTACCTGAGTGCCAGCCTTTACATATACTGACAAAAAAAATAGAACTTCATGAAGCCTTTCTTTGAAAACAGTCTCATAAATGTAATTTCCAAAACGGACTGGGTATATTTAAAGATTGAGGAGGTCTGTGTCATAATGAAGAAAGCAGTATAGTTCCTTGCTGAGAGGGTCTCTTAACTGTTAAATTACAAGTCTTGACAGTAGAAATGGTCTGCATACAGGTTGCCAAAAACGAAAGTCTGCCTTGTGGCTGTGCAGTGATGATATTTTCTTTTAATGAGAACTTACTTAGCCTAGTCTATCAGTTGTCTATATGGTTGTTCTAGCACTTGAAAGTTTTCCCTTTTGTGTTTTAATGAGTTAAACTAAGTGGAACATCCGCTGAAAGTAAACTTAGCTTTAGTGGGTTTAATGCCACAGAGTAACTTTTGCGTGGTCTTAATTGCTTTTTACCCAAACCTATGCATGCTTTTCAGGAGCAGTTCTTTAACATTGGAAAAACAGAACAGTTGTCTTCGTGTATCTTACTGTCCTGTAAATGGATGGGAAAAATGCATGTAGTAACTCTTTCAGGAATAGTAATAATAGTGAGTATTGGAAATAGTGCTCATGTTGATGTATGTTTTAGCACTCTGATGTCAACAATATGGTGAATAACTCTGGATATATATATGCACTGTATATTTGGTTGTATATATAAACACACAGTATATGTTTTTCTAACAACTATGAAAAGAGAATAGTTCTTAAATTAAGTTGCTCATTTACTACACTGAAAGATTAAAGTACCATAAACAGTTGAGTTTTGCTTGTTGAAGAAACCAAACCACAACCCACAAGATAACATCCCCCAAAACCTCAAACCAACACTCTGAGTCCATAATGCATGAGCAGGGTCACACAAGGGTCGGTGGTCTCTTATGCAGTGGATTGTAAGGGGACAATACTAATGTTGTCTGTATTATTGAAATTTGATTTCTGCTAAATGAAAACTGATAGGTGCAAGGTACAAAATCATAAAAATTGTGTAGACCTTTTAATTTGATTATTGCAACTTCAGATGTGCAAAAGGGAAGTGTAAGTGGCTTTAGAAAGTTACACAAAGCATTTCCAGCTTGGTACAAGCTGACTTAATGGGCACTGTGTACTTGTGTGTGCATGGAAATGAATCTATTTGGAATTTGCAAGGTATTGTGTTTGGAGGCTTGTAACCTACTGTGGGCTGCTCCTTGCTGTATTGTGTTACTTTTATAAACCTTGATTGTACTAACTTGACTTCCTTACACTCTTCATAGTATATTACTTTTGTACCTTAATTTAGCTCCTATTCTACAGAGGAATTATGCATCTTGGAGTATCTCTGCCAGCTGTAATGAGCACACGTACACTGTACTATTCCAGAGATTTTTATATTTGTAACATTCCAATTTTTTAGCAAAATTGTGGGTTTAATACTGTATTGTTCAATCTACCATAGTCTGATGGCTTTTGCCATCCAAATTGGGGGAGTATGCTTACACTTAAAAAAAAGGAGAAAATATTCTGAAAGATTTAAAGACTTGCCGTTTGCTGCTCTTAACTTTCTGATTTCAGAAAGGTGATTTGAACATTCCTCTTGAGACTTTATAATGAAAGAGCTCTATTTGTTAACTTATATTTGCCTTTGCAATGCATACAGTTATGAATGCTATTTTTCTAAATTCTAGGAAGTATCTGTTCTCAGGATGTGCAGGATTGTAATCTGAGTTATATGGAGAGGTACGCAATTAAACTTGCAAAGCTGTTGATTCTGAGAATAACCATTTGAGTAGTAACTGGCATAACTGTGTCTAAACTGAAATACTATTTTACAACTTAAGACATGCAGGAGAATTTTCAAGTACAGCCCAGTGTAACAATGTTTACATAAAGTAAAGCTATCATTTCAATATTTTTATTTTTTGTAGTGAAGTTCATATACTTTGAAACAGAAGGATTCTGTGTTCTAATTTATTTTTTCAAATTCTGTTAAGTAAATTGTGTTTTAAATCAGCCTTGCCTATAATTTTTTTTTAAAAGAAGCTTGGTTTTTTTGTGCTGTTTCCCTTGATGCTAGATATCTAAGTCCAGGATAAGTAATATAAAAAGGTTGGTTTTGTTAGCGCTGGAGTGGGTTAAAACATTGTCAGGATAATTATCCTCTGCTATTTTGGAATTTCATTTTCTCTGTCTGTAAACATGTAAAAGGAAAGCTTGAAATTGATAGAAGACAGAAAAATGTGATCTTGCTTGGAAGAGAGCACAGGTCAGTCTGTAAAACTGGGACTGTAATCTTTACTGTTAATTAGGTGGAAACAAGTTGCAAGTAACTGATAGGCTTAACATTTTGTACCTCCTTTAGAGTGAGTGTTCTAAAAGCATTTTGCTGCCTCTGTTGCTGTCAAGCACTATTAAGTAAAGGCAGCAGAGCACCACTGGGCCTTGGATTTAACACTTAGTATGTTCAGGGATGTCTTTATGCTCACACAGGAGTCTTTTTGCTCTCCTTTAACCTGTTGCACCTGTTTTGTGCTGAGTTGTCTTCTGTGGTCTCTGTGAGTGCCCACATAACCTGAGTTCAGAGTAATGAATGAATTACTGCATGATGCCAGCAAGTGCAAGTGTCTTAACAACATTAGTACTACAAAGTGCACAAAGGAATCAAGTAGCAAAATCTGAAATTAGTAATCATATATACAAAAGAAGGGGAGGGTCACATTTTTTTGCTAGCTTAGCAAATTTAGTAATATTTCAGACTTGGCAATAGGGTTGAACTCTTTCTTATTAGTTTGGGGATATGTATGCACATACCTGCAAGTGATAGACACACAGGCACTTCCTCATCCTTTTTCTTTGGTTTTTTGTACCTTATGACACAGTTTCTTACAATAGCTTTCTTTGCCTTTAGTTTTTCATTTCTGAAAGATCCCTTAAGTGGGTTATGATACTACACCTGCACAGAATTAGACCTTCATAGATGTGGTTTTTAACAAATTCTGATTACACTGACAAAAACTTATGAAAGGATCTTTAAGCAAAGTTCTCCAACAGATCTTGAACAATGCTATAGAAAGCTTCCACATATGCAAATTATCCTTATGTCTTGTGGCAAACATAACACACAAAGCGTCAGCGCAGAAATGTAGATAGGCCTGAAGTATTTAAAATGTCCAAGACTAGCAAGAATTGGATCCCATAAGTACACTGCTTGACTTGTATGCTTAACTCCAAGCAAATTACTAAATACTCTTGACTTCAGTGAGTGTTACATTTTAGTTTAAACATTTCTTTGGATAAGGCCAAGTGCGTACTGTATGTGGTATACTGCTACAGTAATGGGAATAGGTAATGTCACTTCTTTTTGGTTTTCTCTGATGTCTCCCCCCCGTCTGCTGTAGGAAAAAACATTCCTGTAGATTTTCAAAGAAATTGCTACTTACCTAGGTTCTGAAAGAAGAAATCTGTAAAAAAACAAATGACCAAATAAACCCTTGATAATCACCTGCTTTAAGAAGCAAGGGTCAGTTAAGTGATTTGGGAAAAAAAGTTATTTTTTGATGCACGCATGTTAAATAAGGTCATTTAGAATTACTGAAACCCTCCAAGGAGGATAAAAGCACAGGTTCCTATCATCTCTTTTTCTGTACAGCTGTGTCTCATATAGTGCCATAAAGAGAGTTAAAGAGGAAAGGGTTGAACTCAGACACCAGTACAAGCCTTTTGCAGCAATTAATGCCTCCTTGTTTTTTAACCATTGCCTGCATGCTTAGTGCTATACTTGTCCATTACTGTTTAGCTCATTTTCTGATGTATGAAAGCCCACTTGGTTTTCAAACATCAGTCATGGAAAAAAAATCCAGACAGTAGGTTTTATGGACCTGGAGTGTAACAAAAATCACTTAAAACAACTGTGATAGTTTTTCATCCTGTCCATGTAGTTCCTACTGACGAGTTAGGGAGAATTTGCAGCAATCTACAAACAATACTGATTTTTTTTTTTTTTTAAATAACCTAGGGTACCTTTTTAGAAATCTGACCTGTAACTTCAAAAACCACCATAGTCTTGTCAAGATAGAAGTATATTTGACAGAAGTCCTAGCAGTGAGATAGCTTACCCACTGGATTATTTTGTGCATGTAGACTTCAACAATAAGGGTTAATTGATAACCACTGATTTATAAAAAATATAAATATAAAGAACCACTGATAAAAAAAACCCTCACAACTCCTCAAGCACTACAGTATTGTGAACACTGAACCTTCCATATAGCAGTATCCTGCAGACTTACCAGTTGTATCCTAACAAATTTGCAGTGAGTATTATGTACATAATTCAGTGACATGCACATTTTCCAGTTTGTAATAGGTGTATAAGAACTTGAAGTGATAAATGTGGAGCACAATAACCTGATCTATTAGGCCTGTGTAGTTTGGAAAACTAACTGTAACTTAGTTTTGCTCTTTCAATTCAGTTTTGTTAAAAAAGGAGAACTTTTGTCAAATTTGAGAAACCACAAACTGCATTGTACATGGTACTTAACAAGGATGTAGAAACATGGCTTTTCACACTGAACAGTTACTTCAGTTTTGTCCTGACTGAGAAAATAGTGTTATCTAATGGCTAGAAGGTATGCCAGTGAAGTGTAGAGTACTGTAAATAAGTAAATATTGTTTTGATTCTAAACTCAGATTGAATTAATATATTGTTTTATATATTTGTTGTGTTAAACATATTTAAGAATACTAAAATAAAATCTTTGAAAGATGAAAAATGCTTGATTTATTTTTATATGCAAAATGATGGCTCATTGTTAGCACTGTGACTGTGAAAGAATTCCTGAGCATAGGTGTGATGGTGTTATGAGGTCTTTCTTCAGAAGTAAGTAATGCTGACAAAATACAATTGGCACATCCTGTGCGAATCTGTCACAAGTATGTGCATATACTTCAAATCATTTCTGGAGAAATAACTGTTCTGGGTGATGCAGGAATTACAGGTTTACAGCTTGGGTCTTAGGTTTGCAGCTACCTGTAAGGGGCTTGCTTTTTCTTTTGGCACTGATCTGTGACAGATTCTGGTAAAATTGCTGGTTTCCCCTGGAACAGGGAAACACCTGCCAAATACTAAATTCCTGTTGCTGTCAAAATTGTACTGAAGTTTGGTATTAGGATAAGTTAGGTACTCACTGGACTGTTCGTACAAATCATTTGACTTGTGCAAAATATTGACAGCTAATTTGGTAACAGTTTTGTTTTTTTCTAATAGTGTCATTAGTTTCTCAAAAGGTTCTTTTGAAGTTCTCATGCCTAGTATACCACAGAATGCGAGATCAATTTGAAAGAGATAGGCAATGCTTTTCAAACAAGGATTCATCATTCAATTTAAATACAAAAAAAATTTCACACTTTTTCCCCCTCACTCTGCTAGATGAAGTCATCAAAATGGAATCTGTGTCTCTTGATCACTGATAGATTCTCAAGTACTCTAACTGGAGGTTAATAGCCCTAAAAAGAAAGGGGCAGAGAGGAAGAGGAGACAACAGCAGGCACCCAGTTTGCTTTTCTTGCAGTAACACTGAAGAAGGGTCATAAGGGAATGTAGGGAACAGCAATCCATTTCATAAATATTGTGACGGAGAGTGGAGAATTAAGCTTGTGTGGAGTACAAAAAAATATGTATTCAAGAGGTGACTGTCCACTAAAGAATCTCTCTGATGTGCCAGTGGAAGCACTGGAAAGGGGCTGATAGCATTAACCTGCAATTTTGCTGGATTTTGCAACTTCATTAAAAGTCTTATCACAAAGGCCTCTTCCAGAGTATTTTCATTCAAATAATTTCATGATGTTTGGGGTTTGTGGGGTATTTTTGGCAAAACTAAACAGATAAGACTTCTGTATCCTAATAGCACTTTAAAAAAGATTGCTTGGTGGGCTTTTTTTAGTATTGCAGGGAGGTTTGTAGTACTGCATCTGTACAGAACAATAACCTGATGTGACTGTTGTTTACCTAGGCATGAAACCTGTGACACATCATAAAAACTGTTTTGTGTGTGATTCTGCTAGAAATACAGTGAGTGATGATGTGCCCATCCCCCTGTGCTCCAAGGTAAGAACCAATCTGCACTTCATGGTATGGCAGAAAGTAAAGGGAGCATGTCCTGCTGGAGGAGAGGGTGGTGGCAGCGCTGTGCTCCAATGGGCCTTTCAGAGGCACACTTGAATTGTTTGCTCCAAGTGGCAGTTTGACCTACAAACAAGCCCAAGTTATGGAGAGAGAAGACAGCAATAAAAACATAAAGCACAAGCTTCATCTCCTGTAAAACCACAAATGTTCTTTTGCACTGCATCAGGCTCCTGCCAAACTAAACTGTAGTCGGTGCCCAGATTAGGCCTGGGTTCTTGCAGTCCTTTTTTTTTGCTTCCCAGTGAGTCCCAGTGTATCTTAGCAAGCTCTGCCTTGTGTGAGACACTGAGTAGGCTATGGAGGATGTTTTCGTAGTTCAGTTTCCTGATGAGTGATTGAAGGTGTGCCCTCCTGCTCCCACACCAGCAAACAGCGCTGCAGGGCTCTGCTTGGCACCAGTGTTCCTCAAGAGGACAGCAAAGTTTGTTAGCAAGTGCTTTAATGAGGGTGCCAAGAAGTGATTAAATCTCTGAGTAATAGGCTTGCAGGGTACTTGGCCAAAGGCTCTACCTCTTGTTTCTGTCCTGCCAATTAAAAATAGCCCCCCGGCTAATGCCAGGGAATGTAACATCCCTACATGGGACAGGTGCAAGCTGTCACTCAGGAGGCTGGAAATACCTAGAAAAGCATCTGCTCTCCTGCAGGCTGTACGGAATGATCAAAAGGAGAGAGCAGAGGAAATAGGAGAGTGGTTTGCAGCAGGGTCTGCTAAAGGCAGCCCTTGCTGAAGGCCTCTGGCTGCTCTGGAGACAACTCCTTCCCAAAGGTGCTTTTGTGTTTGGTTGTTCTGGTTTTCTCTTAATGGGGCTGTTTCCCCAAGCTGTGGGTTGCTGCAACTGAGAACCAGAGCTTTAGTAGAAGGCTGGTGTCTGCTTCTGGCAAGCTGGAACACGGAATACCACTCGGGTGCTTTCTCTGTCCCAGCACTGCAGAAATGCTGTGTTGATGGTTTGGACTGGGATTCAGGCAGCAGTGACAGGCTGGTGTGAAGGCATGACCGAGTCAGGGCTGTACTGCTGTGTGCACACTGACCACAAATGGACTGGGGTTTATATGCCAGAATTAATTTCTTATCTTCCAGGAACTGTTTCCTACAGGACAGTTACACCAGAAACCAAATCCACAGACAGGCTCCTTCTCGGGCATTATCTGTACCACATTCAAATACACCGGAGTAATTTCAAACCTGCCCTAGCTGGTGTGGTTCAGGGATGGTTCACCTCCTGTGTCATTTTCACTTTGGTTTTCCAGGGGGCATGTGGAGTTTGTCATCTGATGGCTGTTAATTTGCCCTTGGTTTTCCACATATTATTTCTAAGTTCAAATCCCTGCTCTGCTTTTCCTGTGGCATGGGAGAACTGCCAATGAATGACAGAATAGCCCAGACCACAGGATCTTCCCTGCCAGCATGTAGTGTGGTCAGCATATCATCCATAAGAAGCCTGAGCTTACCTTTCTTCACATTTTGCCTAGATGTTCGAAGTTCAATTCCAGTTAATCCAATGCTAATAAATGCTACCACATCAGACATAGGAAGAGTTTACATCTAGAGCTGCACAAAGATTAAGGACCTGTCTCTGCTCTTTGAGTTAATCTTAAGAAATCCCCCACATAAGACTAAATGCACACATCGTTACCATGTTGTCATTCTTGTTTCAGCTCTTAAGAGGCAGTGGCCAGCAGTCCCAGCTGTGCAAGATGTGGAAATTTAAACCCAGTTGATCCTGGGGCAGTAGGTGGTTGGGATGCAGGTCCCTGGTATCTCAAATGCCAATCTGACCACTGAAGAACTGTGAGAATTCATTCGCAGACAGGTAAGAAAGTTGCTGGCTTAGAAAGGATTTCTTACTTCCCTTGGTAAGAAATGAGGGAGCTTAACTGAGAGTGGAGCGACAGACATATAAATTCATCAGTGGTTCTGAAGACATGTATCAGGAGTAAAATAAAGGTATTTTGGGTTCCTTAATCAAGAAGTGCTGACTTTCTTAAAGATTTTTGTCTTAAAGGCTAGTAATATGTGGTGTTCTTTAAAGGTTTTCTCTGTTTTAGATCATTAAGAGTTTAGTTTTGGCTAAAGATTTTTGTACATTAGTGTTCCTAAGTGCAGGAAAGAAAAGGCTGAAATTGACTTGGATTCAGATCCATATTTTCTTGATTCCCTTTCTTCCTTTTCTTCCCTCAATCACAGAAGTCTTAGGAAAAAAGCTTGTAAGGCATTATATATCTTCTAATCATCATTTCTGGGATATTGTCCTGCCAGATCTGTGCTATGTATGAGCTAACTTGTCAGCTAGCTACAAGCACAAGCAGGGTAATTGAGGACTACCACCCTGTTTAGATAAAGAAACCTAAGATGGGGTGTGGCTGACAAGACTGCTGAGTCTTCCAGGACAGACCTGTGGGGAATCTCATGGCAAAAACCACAGAATCGTGCTCTCAGGCTGAAGATCCCTTCTGGCACAAACCTTGTGTGCTGCTGCATCCTTGTTGCTGCCTGAGTATAGGCCAAAGGTGAAAGAATTTTGGAAGGCCTTTTCTTCTGCCAGAAGTGATTAATGGAAAGCAGACGGCCAGCAGATCAGAATAACAGCTTGAGTGCCAGTATCCTGCCAAAAGAAATATACTTGTGCATTAGGATTACTGAGCACTGGTTTTTGTCACTTGAACATCTGTATCCTGCTCTGAGGATTTCAAAGCACATCTGAGGTTCATCCTCTTGGAAAAGGAAAGCACAGTAGTCCCAGGCATGCCAAAGATTGCAGTGGGCTTAATCAGACAAGCCTGTTATACTGCCCTGGCTTCTCAGAGAGCTTATTTAAAATGGTGAGAATATCTTCAAATCAGTCTTCTGAATATATAAATTCCCTGAGCTGTAAGAAACCGGGACTACAATAAAAGAAAATAAACACATTACTAATAAATCTATCTATTTGTGCCTGCAATGAAGAGCTGAGCAAAACTAAAAAAAACTACAAACAAAGAAACTAAAACCAAAACCCAACCTACTCCCCTCCTACCCCTCCCAAAAAACCAAACCCCAAAAAACTAAGAGATAAAAACAATGTGTATGCAATTGTTGTTGGTCCTACGCACTGTGCAGTCCAAGCCAGCTCACAGAAGCCTGATGAGCTGTGAGCTGCTGGCAGTACCAGCTGTAGAAGCATGGAGAAGACAAGGCTGTGGATTGATTGGCAGGTTGGATACTGCAGAGAAAGGCCAGGGAGGCAGATGTACCAGAAAGCATCCACAGTAACACTTCATACCACTTCCACTGCAACTTGTGTCAGAAGAAAGCTGCCAAGTATATTGAAAATGGTGCTGGAGGCATGAAAGCGTGGAACAGAATGTCCCCCTCCTGGGAACAACCACAGTTCAGCTGAGATACCCCAGCATGGAGTGAAATCCTACACAATATGACTCATGTTGTATTTGGCACTTAGTGCAGCTGATCTTATGCTATAGTACTGAACAAATGTTAACAGCCATGTAATGGCACAAAGTTCAGAAGTTCACTGTATCTCTGAACCAGTCATCCTGGACTGGGCTGGTGGATATAAAGCCTGGAACTGCATTCGATTAATTCAAGTCATCTTTATTTTAGAATTGTTTTTTGTTTTTGTTACTTCTTGTTCATAACCTAAGACACTGTAAAAAATACTGGATATCACAGGGTTTGCTTTTCAAAGGGTAGATTATTCGGCCCTTCCTGCCTTAAATGTGTTTGAAAAAAACCACTCTGTTACCACTTGCAAAGTGTAGATATTTCCATTTACTGCTGCTGGGTGAATTTTCAGTGATGGTAGGACCTTGATGATGATGCCATCAAGCTGAGGCATGTTAGGAAGCTGTTTCCTGTGTCTGAACAGAACCAAGATCTCCATGTAAAGCATCTTGCAAGCTCTATCTTTGTCATTCTCTAGCTTCTATTTTAGTGTTCTGTATAATAAATCCTATATTATTATCTTCTGATCTCATTACAGCCTTCTCCTATGAATATCTAATCTCGGTGGATGAATCTAGCACATCGAAGGATGACTTTTGGGTAGCTGCAGATTTAATTATACTGGAAATGCAGGATTGCTGACACCAACCATGAGACTCCCTGCATAGCTGAATCTCTATTACTTCTATTATTTGCAACCTTGGTACAGCATAGGTTTTTTTCTTTTTTTTCTTTTTTTCTTCCTCTGAAAGAATGAATATATCTAGGTTATCCTAATTAGTGGCTTTCTATTACAGGCATAAAAAACTTTGAATTTTGTTCCTCTTACTAGGAGAAATAGGGAGAAGCTGTACTGATATAGAAAGGACAACCGTTGAAGCCTGAGTGAGAACTATAATTACTGTGGCTTGGTTGAATCTCCAAGCCTGTCTGCAAGAAGAATGGAAGTATTGAAGTAAAATAAGATTGTTTTTAATCCTTTCCACAGGGATATCTGAGGTGGTATAACTTAAAGCAGTTTGGCACATGGGACTGAAGACCTGAGAAGTCAGATTTAGTGCAAATACACAATAGAAAGGAAAGTTTCTGAGTTTCTCAACTCCTGAAATGCACAAAGTCAAATATCCATTAACTGAAGCATCAAAACCATTTCTTTTTCTCGATTTCATGGCCCCTGTCAGACAAAAGTGTGTGGATTCACACAAGAACCTTGGACATGCTGGATGACTGTAATACTCCAATCTCAGTGTCACTTAGGAAGAATTACTAAGCTGTTGATGTTCACCTGGATGATACATTTGTAGACAACCACTACAGATCAGCAGGGTTTATAATATGTTCAATAGTTTTCTAAAATGTGAGAAGCTATTTCAGAAAAAGAAAAGTTCAACTTGTTTCAAAAGACATACTTTTACTACATTCATAAACTTAAATATGCAGCATATACCTAAGTTTTAATCAAAATGCAGTTGGAAATGTGAAGTGTAAATGTATATAAGAATTTATTGAATTTGTAGCTCTTTGTTATATTCTATTTCTTAAGGTTATATTTTCTGTTTGAATCATGGGAGTTGCCTGGAAACTTTCATCCTGGGTCTGAAAACATCCTACAAAAAAACTTCATCTCTCCATGACAAATATGGAGCAAAGGCTCACTTCTCTCTCTGAAAGGACTCCTTCCTTGTGATCACTCTTTATGATCAATGAACCACATGCTGTTTCTCTATATATGTCCTGGCTAGCCTCTTAATGTTTATTACTTCCTTAATCTGTTGCTGGGTTAATTGAATCATTGGCCCATGTCCTGCTGTGAAAGTCCATCGAGAGAGAGAGGTCTGATTGGTAGACAGCCCTCAGTGACATTTTTTAGAAATATGTATTTTGTGGCTCATTACTTGCAGATCTTTGTCCTTAAGATCTGTCTTGGGTTCTGGTTGTAAGTGACACTGATGAAGTGAGTGACACTGAAATTTTCCACAACCTGCACCTGTAAGCCCATCTGCAACCACACACTATCCATTTTCCCCAGCACAGGCTTTTCAAGTCTCTGCAGCATATTGTATCTGAAAGCCAGCAATTTTTAGCAATAACTACTTCTACTAGTAGGCAGCAGTGTCAGACAAATATCTCCCCAAACCATAGCATAGGAGAAATTTTTTAAATACCTGAATTCTAAAAATGTGGTGAATGTGTTCTCAGGGTATGAAATAGGTATGCCTAGACACACCTTCCTTCCAAACAGAAAGGGAACAGCTAGAAAGTTGTTTAGTTTATTTTAGAATGGTGCATGATTTCTCCTGGTGGTTTGGTTGTATACAAATAATATGACCTCTTTAAACTTTGATGTCACATAGTTGTACCTGTCTTGTTACCTTTGAATATGGAGGATTTTAGTGTGTGTAGATTTTTAAGCAATATCTTATCTTCTTTCTATTACATGTTGTGTTAGTTTTACACCTGGGTATGCAAGTTTTTCAATGTGACATTAAAATATAGAAGTTGTAGTTATGTAAGGGTTGAAAAGCAGGACAATTTTTTTCAATGTTCACTTTGTGCTGGGCTGTACAAAAGAGGTCAATGTCATTACTCCCTTTTTGCAGAAGAACAAAGAGTCTTAAAGAGAAGTAAAATTAATTGCTGTAGGTAAACCTGTAGTAAAGCCCCGATTTCTTCATTCTTGTCAGCAGACACCTTTGCCTTTGTTCCTGTCACAGTTCATTATCCCCTTGTATTAGTACTTACTCGTGCTTCTGTCTGCCTTTGGTTTTTACAGTCTTTTCTGTTCTTTGCTCCTGAACACAGGAGGCATTTAGGGTTCTTACGCTCCTGAATGGTTACCTGTGGGGACTTTGCATTCTGCTCAGAACCACAGCCAAACCTACAATACAGGGTTAAATTGTAGAAATCTCATTTCACTGTTTCACTATGGGATGCACAGCTGCCCCTGGGAGATGGCTTAGACCAATTACATTAAGTGCAGAGATTAAGCCTGTGCCTCCATCAGTACACCCTTCACAGAAATCAATTGCCAAACTGTACCATGGGAGATCCGTCTTAAGTTTATAGGTTGAATGGGTGAGTTTTACTAGACAGCAAAACGGCAATTCTTTCATGTGATGTCTGAAATACCCACCTCAACATGAAATGCACATAGCCATCTCAAACCATTGTAAGAACTATTTCAATTGGGAAAACAGCATTTTCCACTTATGAAACACTGAACATTTTAATCAAAACTTCTGAAAAAAGTTCTGGCTTACACAAATTTCTGGAATAAAACCTCCAATGTGAGCAAATAAAAATTAATCAATGGAACAAAGAATTACTAAAATAAGGCATTTTACTGGTGGTGATTAGGCAGATATAAGAACCACTATCATCAGCTATGCTGCACTGAGTCCAGCACTGAGCACCTGGACACTAACCAGAACATGACTGTATATATACACAGTCAAATTTTTGTGAGGAAAAGAGGAAAAATCAGCCACAGATCCTTTGTGTGTGTGTGTGTGTGTGTGTGTGTGTGTGTGTGTGTGTGTGAAGGCGTGTGTTCTATTATCTTATATTCAAGTGAAAGTGCAGCCCTTAAAGGACTGGATGAGTCACAATTGTTGGCAAAGGTTGCTTAGTTTCCACATGCCGTGGAAGGGTGTGGACTACACAGTTTTTCAAGGAAATCATGCAGGCAGAAAAAGTAATTAATTCACTACTTTCGTATTTGTTAGCATGATTGCTGTCAAAATAGAGCTGTAGATAAATGACTTCTTGTAGGTTTGTCCTATCAAGATAAGCCTCTCCTCCCCAGGTAACGAACTGTGTCAGATTGCTCTGGTTAAACTCCAGCTGATCACAGACCAGTCGGTTTTCGGTCAGCTCCACCTGTGCTGTCCGCTTCCCTACGGTGCGCAGGAGCACTCGGCGTACTCTGGCATATCAGTCTGCTTTTAGAAAGACGGCGCCAAGAGCCTGAAGTCCCTCTCTGTCGCTGTCTGCTGTTTCCAAGCCCGGGCTGTCCCTCAGTACACACAGCTCCGTCTCGGTCGCGCAGCCGGCCCGCAGAGCCTGCCCTCCGCCGCCGGGGCCGGCAGAGCTCCCGCAAGGCAGCACCCGGGGAATGACAGGGAACGACAAGGAATGAACCGCTCAGAGAAGTGCCGACCCTGCCGGGGCTACAGCACAGAGCGCCCGTGTTCGGCCGGCAGCTCACCCTTCGTTCCCGTGTGTCTATAGGAAAAAACTGGGGCCACCCCACACTCGTTCAGGATGTGCGGCGGCCGGTCCCTCTCGCTCAGGGGTCACTGGCATCGCACCCATTAGCCAAACGCGACAGCCGCCGCAGGCTGCGGGGCCCGCTGGCCAGCTCGGCCTCGTCCTTCCCACAGCACATCTGCTTCCAAGAATCTGCTGCTTTCCCCCTGTTTACAGACCTATCATTCTTCATTCCTACCCAGAGGGGATGGTGCCTTTTGGCCACCGGAGCCAAGGTGCGCTCCGTGTCAGAGCTCAGCCCGCCTGGCCCGGCTGAAGCCTCCTCCAAGTCCGAGCCATTCGGGGCAGGAGCTCAGGTTCCAGCAGCCCGAACCCCCTCCAGCCTGGCTGTTGCAAATGGCCTTCCATCACCTGCTACGCTTGTAAAGCCTGCTACTAACAGGCACCCTAGAAAGAGAGGCGGCCTCAAGAAAGACCTGCTTTCAGGGAGAAATTGATTGAAGTGTGGATTGGTATGACAGCAAATATTATTAGTATTTTAGCATTGTTAATTTTTTAAGAAGGAAACTTAGTCCCCCTAAAGCAAATGACCAGCAACATGTGCTGTTTCTGTAGAGATGCTCTCAGGTTTAGAGCTGTGCATCAGAGCAGTGTACAGTAAAGACCATCATCAGAATATTCTGAGCACAATAAGGACACCCCGTAAATAACATGAAAGGTTGTGAAGCCCGGGTAGCACATATTTTTCTCAGGGAAGGATTTGCCTGGAGGCAAGCTGTTTTCTATTCCCCCTCTCCAAGCCCCCATTTGAGCACAGTACAAAACTCTTGGGCACAGTCCTCTGCATGTCCCTCCTCCATGGCTCAGCTTTGCTTTGTTCCCACCAAGGTGTTATTTACAGCATTTAGGTTTAAGCCTGGAGTCGTTTCAGTGAGAGATGAGGCCATAAAAACATTACTCAACATCTTGTGCACCTGTGTCCCTCACTGGGTCAAGCTTTAAAAGGAGAAAAGCAGTGTTGTGGAGGCAACCAAATTCTTTCCAGCAAGTCAAGTACAGTTTTGGAGGCCTGTTGCTCTGCAGTGCAATTCCTTTGGTGTACAGTGCACTGGTTTTCTGAGACATTTAATCCTCATTCAGCTTCTTATAAAAAGCTTGAGATAACTGAAAAATTTGTAGCCTCTAAAACTAAGTGCCATGCATCTATTTGACACAGTAACTGCTACAGTCTGCCCCACGAGCAGAAATATCAACAATACAGCACAAATAAGTAGCTGTTCCTGTATTTATTTCAGGTGAGAAGTACTGCACCAATCTCTCAAACCTATTGTTCCGCATAAGTGATTTGGAACACTGGGCGTATCTCTTTGAGTTTCTCAGTCAGTTTTGCATTAATTGTTGTGTTTTGCTTACAGGTCAGCACCTGATTTTGTGATTTCTCCTCCCTTTCTTGGGTTTATCCTCTGTAAGGAATGAAGCCTATTAATTAACTTATTTCAGGGTGTCAGGACAGCTGACGATTTGTAAATCTATCAGGATGATAAAAAATGTCTTATTTCTTGAAGATAAAAAAACCCCAACAACAACAAAAAAATCCTAAGGCAATAAAAACTGTAAGAAAAAGAAAAATTCAGAAAAAAATTATTATCAGCCAAATTAAAATTCAGAAGAATTCAGGCTCTTCTGCATTGTTGTTTTTTATTTCAGTTTCTTCTCGCTCTTTAACAGAACCGTTTCCAAATCCCTCTTATTATTTGGGAATAAGGTGCTTTAGTGTTGAACATGTTCTAGAAGAGTGTGCAGTGTCTCTACAGGCTGTAAAAGACTGGATTTTTAGTTTGCTTTGCCTGTAGAGCTGTGGGAAATCACCTTTCCTTAGTTATGTAGTTGTAAGGTGCTCTGTGTCTCCATTAGTCTTAGACTTAGACTGCAAACAAGTTGGTTTCCTTGTTAACTTTCTCGAATTTGGTTTCTGTTGACTTTCTCAGCTCTAAAATCATTGGTTAATATTAGCTGGTGTTCCTCTGAGCTAAGGTATTATCTCTATCAGATTATTTAAATGTGTTCGTTCTGTGTAGACCTGTTTTAAGTGTGTCTTAATTTGGTTTAAGTTAAACTTCTTCCTAGTATTTTAAGCTAAAATTAAAGAAGGTTACTTAAAACTGCTTAGGAAAAAAATGGGAAGGCATAAGTCCATCAGTCTAAAGGATCCTGGCAGTATAGGGCTCTGCTGGTTGCCCTCTTAGGGCTTTCCAGAGGCTTAGTTTGCATAAGGGCAGTTGTAGGGTATGAAACAAAAAGTGTAGACAATCTAATATCCCTGCCTCTGGGATGATGAAGTGAGCAATGATTTAGGCAGCACGTACCTATAAGAAACAGTTAAGAACAGGATAAACTTAATTCATACCTCCACTTACAAGTTGGGGGTTTTCTGACTCCAAACAGGCTATACAGCCTGTTGAACAGATTAGCAATTAGTAATCCTTGCTGGATTTCTCTTCCACAAGCCTGTCTTGTTTCCCCTGGAGCCCATATAAACATTTAGCTTCTTGTGCCAGGTAATTCCACGGGACTGCACTCCTTTGTAGGAAAAGTCCCTTGGCTTTGTATGTTCTGAATTTGTTTCTTAGCTTCAACTATTTTCCACCCTTTCCCTGCTGGTTACACTTTCACAATTTCTGCTATATCCTCTAAATCAGCTTGTTTCAGAATGAGGTGTCCTAAATCACTTAGCTGTTCATTGCTAGACTTTTTGTCAGGCTTCTCCACTGAATCTTCAACTTGAAGGTTTGCATCTGGAGAGGAGAGCAAACAATGACTTCAGATTTGCGTCAGAAGTGAACATAAGTTATCCAAACTGTTTGGTGGACACTGGTATTGTACTGTAGCCACTTTGCTCTCTTTTTGTTGCTCACACACACACTACTTCAGTAATTGTGATTCTAAACTGTGGAGAGAGAAGCACAGTTTGTGTTCAAATGGCAGGGAACTTACAGTGACCTGTGGGTTGTTTTTCTCCAAGAGGCACCAGTAAAACATGTGGCTCTGATGTTAGTTATACATAAATACGGCTGTATTCATACAAAATGGTAACACTTCAACTGCAACTGGCCCCAAAACCAGAGAGCTGCTGAATTTCAAAAGAAAACCAGCCCATTCAGAGGCAGTGCACCTACATAGGAGGTGTGTGCACTGAATGGCAGGAGGAGATCACTACGAAGGAAGGTCCACAGTAATTCTGAAGGCTTGCTATTGCAAGCTGTGCCTTTTTGGTGCTCTGAGCTTTAGCAGATATGCTGGGAGAAACAAGGCATGGTTGTACGAGGCAGGGGCGGGGAAGGAGTGAGTAAAGAACACTGGCAGGCAGAGGCTGTTGCTACGGAAGCCTGGAACAGCAATGCAGAGCATTTTGTCTCAGATAATGCCTCTGCCTTGTCTCACACAGCAAGTGATTCATTGCTTTTTTTGGTCAGGGTGGGGCAGTAATTGCTTTCTTGGATTGCTAAAAATAAAACCAAACCATTACTAAAATATTAATCTTTAAAGGAAAAAAAAAAAAGGCAGAGTGATGATGTCTCCTATAAGAAACTGAACTTTTAGTCATAATAGATTTATAGTACTGGTATGAATAATAAATGCATGCCTTTAAATAATGAGCAACTTATACCACAATCTATTTTTACTTAATCAGATCTCTATTTATTCCTGAAGTATGTTTCCATGCACAGTAAGACACACTGGGTTTCTTTACCTACTCTTATTTATTTTCTCAGTATGTGGCTTTCCTTCTTGATTCATCAAGACATATCTAACTGTGCAATGCCAAACTGTCTTATTTAAAACTATCAAAATGAAACATCTCTTGGGTCTTTACATGTGAAAGCATTGGACTTGTGCAGACACAAACACACAAAATCTGTTGCTTATCTTTCGATATAATAAGCAGGTGCTGACTGGCATTATTTTGGGCCTTGCTGCTAATCTGATCTCTCCTTAATATCTTGGAAAATTACTGTTGTATCATGTGTTCTGGAAAATGAATTATGCTATTATGTAATTTTCATATTACACAAATATAACTTTTATTTGTAAATGATTTTTACATTCTTGAGGACTTTGAGATCATGTCATAATCCAAGCAAGGAGAGACCGTGCAGTTCCTTGGCCTTGCAATGGTCTGCATTGGTGACTCAGCGATTCCTCCTGCAGAGCTGTGCAGTGGCTGCTGCACAACAGTCGTGTGACTGTGTTCTCCAGCTAGGATTTATGGTCAGACAGCTCTATCTAGGAAAGCTTTCTGAGCGTTATTGCTTCTCTTGGCCTTAGACACGCTTGTTCTCGTGCGGGATGTCTGTGGGTGGTGACTGGAAGAGGTAAAAACGGAGCTTAGGCAATTGGGAAGTCTGTGGCAACTTGTCTGCAGGAAGCACCAAACCTTGCTAGACGGAGTACAGCTGTCAGACCAGCAACAGGACAGCCGGAATGTCCCTGCGTGTCTGTGGCACAGCCATCCTGCGGGGTGTCTCTGCGTGTCTGTGGCCTTCGGGCAGCAGCAGCAGCAGAGCATGTGAGGTGCGATGTGCTCGGCGGCAGTGGCTCAGCCAAGGCGAGCAGCGCTGCGGGGCGATGCTGGCACTGCGTCACCGCCCAGTGCTCCGCGGGCGCTGTTCCCTGGAGAAGGGAAAGGGCTCCCGGGGGCTGTAAGGAGCAGGGGCTCCCGGCAAGCGCCATCTGCACAAATGTTCCAGGTCCCCGCGGTCGGCCCCAGCCGAAGGGCTTCTCCAGTGCGTGTACCGGGAGGGGAGGCAGCTGGGCCTGGGAGGGTGAGCAGTATTTTCCCGGGAAGGGCAGCGGCGCACGGATCCTGCTGTATGCACAGTCAAGGGCGGCCCGTGCCCAAGCAGAGAACATCCCCCTTCAGGCCTCAAGGCGGAAAGCCCCCGGGTGTGGCTGCCGCGGCCGCTCCGGAGCCCGTCCTGCCCCACGGGCGCCTCTCCGCCCGTCCAGCACACGGCAGCCCCGCCCGGCCTCGCCCCCTCGCGGGCCCCGCCCTGCCGCAGGCCCCCGCCGCCGCCGGGGCTGCCCGCGCGAGCGCCTGCCGGGCCGCGGCTCCGCCGTTGGGCTCCTGGCTCGGGGCCGCGGCGCTGCCCGCCGCTGCCGAGCTCGCGGCCGCTGCCGCCGGCGCCTCTCGCGGGGCGGGCGGTGACGCGGGCCGGCGAGCGGGGCAGGCGGCGGGCGAGGCGGCTCCGGCCCGCCCGGGTCCTGCGCGGCGGCCGCGGCGGGCGGGCGTATCGGTGTCTCCTTCACTTCGCCCTCCAGTGCCCGCGATTGCAGCAGTGCGGCCTTAGCACAGCTCCACCTGCCCGCAACCGGCACCGGCCCCACTCCGCTACTCGCCCACGACCCGCAGGTGCCGGCCCCGGCCGCGACCGGCCCCGCGGGGCAAGGGGGGGCGGGCGGGGCTCGCCCGGCGGCGGCGAGCGAGTCTGGGGCCGCGTGGGCCGGGGGTGGTGGGGCCGGAGGCGCATCCCGGCGCTGCCAGGCTCGGCGGGGCGGGCGGGGGGCTCTCCGGGCGCGCTCCCCCGCGGTGCCGGGGCCGGGCTGGGCGCGGCGGGGCGGCAGGGTCAGGCCGGGATGCCCAAGATGGCCGCGCCGAGCGGGTCGGTTCACCTTGCGGCGGGGCGAGCGGCGCGCCTGGCGCCGGGCCTGGGGCCGCCACTCGGCCCTGCCCGGGCTGCGGCCGCATCCCCGCACTCCCTTCGCTGCCTTTCCCCTCCGGGAGGCGCTGCTTTTCTGCCCCCGCCTTCGCTTCCTGAGCCCGTAGTCCATTTCCAGACCTTGTCCTTAAAGTTTCTACGTTGGCCTGACCAGTGTTAGGCTTGCGTTTCCGCCTCCGACCTGTGAGTAGGGAGAGAGTTAATGCAAGGGAAAGGAGGTGGCTTTCCTTTTCTTTTTTAAGCTCTGTGTAAGTATCAGTGTAAGCCTGAAGGTCACCGTGTGTCCGATGTATTTTAACAAATTATTTTTAAATCTCAGTTCTTCTATTGCTTGTTTTTGGGATACTGGGATATTTTCGGCATAGTTGTTGCTGCTTTTTTAAATTGCATGACTGCAGTTTTGTTTTCTTTTTATTATAGCCTGTTCTGTTTTGTTGCTTGATCTTGGATATCTTGAGATCTTAAAAGTATTAGAAATCTCAATAGAGGTCTGTGGCATTCCTTAATTGTAGGGCGTGAGGGTTTTGAAATACTACTTCCAAGGAAAACTGTGATGTAGTAATTCCAGTAAGGTTTATATGTTTTTCTTTTCTTGGGGTGATTCTTTTTTATCGCAGAAGAAAGCATGATTGTGCCTCTCGAGTAACAGATTAATTAAACTTTTTTCATCACGGTGGCATGAAACAAAGATTAGGGTGGAGCTCTCACTTTGCTCAAGTATATTCTCTACTTGAAGTCGATTATTTTACAATTTTTGCAACAAACCTCTAGTTGCTAAATGATACTTATTGCCTAGTAGTTTTTAAGTGAAAGATGCTTCAAAATAGGGTTGAGAAAAATAACTTGTGATTATTATAATTATAAGATAATTACAAGAATTTGCAAACCTAGCGGACATTGGAGGACATAGGGCTGATTTTTTAATAGCCCTGTTTTCATTTAATGGGTGTTCTGATGATGATACTGGGTTATCAGGCATTTAGTGTATCCAAAATGAACTCGTGGTTTCCTGTTTTGTCCTCATCCATCCCTGTCAGTATTACAGTATAGTATTAGAACACCAGTGTGACAGTTGTACTCTCTTTGAACATTTTATTACAAAACGTGTAGCTGTAGGCTGGAATGTCTGGCAAATACTGGATGCTTTCCCTGAAGTGGTAAGGATGCTTAACTAGGCCAGCTAAAACAGCAACATCCTTTTTTACTGTCATAATCCTCTGAATTTTGTCACAGATACGAGTTTGTTAACTTCTCAGGACATTTCTGCTTAGCATAAATCTCTTGTCTCTATTGGTTGTCTAGTCAGATTGGAAACATGGAAAACAAAAGGGAAAAGCTCATTTGTCTACACTGTAAAAGCATGTCTGTGCTAAAGGCTAATATAAAACTTCAAAACTAGAAATAATTATTCTTCTGACAATGCTAGTTAGAGGTGGGATATGTTCATTAAGGGAAATGTGTAGATAAACCTCTGGAATATTAAGCAGTTAAACTGCTGAAGAATTGTACAGTTGCTGCACAGCAGAACTCTACAGGCAAGAGTTCTCACACTCCCTTGTAATTTGGTCTGTCACCTGCTTCTTTTTATGGAATAAATAATAGGAACCATTCAATGGCTTGTCACTGGGATTAGGGTCTGTTCTTCTGTAGATTTGAACTTGGGTTAAGCCTCTTTAAACTTCAGATGCTATAAGCCATTTTTATGCCTCTTTTAAAAAAATTTAATATTTAGTTTTAACCCCCTTGAAAACCAGACTTGTTCTTGAGCAAGTGATAGATGTCTTTATATACTGACTTGGTTGTAGAGTTTAGACACCTTTGCTAAGGAAGTTTTTGTGAATTTGTGTGTATGTGTGTGAAACTGAGTGTAAATACTGTTTCTCAGAGGAGGTTGAAATTATCCCCTTAGGGCAATAGGGAGCTGAAGTAGGGTACTCTGGGAAACTGCATTATGAATTGTAGAAAAATAAGAAACAGTCTTCTGCCTTCCCCTTGATTGCTAAGGTAGTTTGGTTTTTTTTTAATAGTAGAAGTTCATACAATTTGGCTATAAATGGCAGGTGTAATTAGGGTTTGGAAGTTAACGTGTGAGAACACTGCCCTTGTTATATTTCAAGTTCTAAAGATAGTTTTTTCATTTACTTAAAAAGAAAAAAAAAATCAATTCACCACACAAAAGCAAGATAAAAAGTCAATTATGTTAATCTGACTCTCAGCTAAACAAATGTGACCAACCAGTTTGAGAAGATAAGGTTTTTGTTTGCATGTGCTTAGCCTTTTCATGGCCTTGTCTAGTTAGTTTAATTTTCCCCCCTTTCACAGTGTGGGGGGAGTTATTAATGTGCTCTGTTTTCTGTATTTCACAACTTTAAAATACAAGGCCTCTGTAGCAGCAGCGTCTTGCTCTTCAAATCATGGGAAAGCAGTCTTTCAAGGAGGTACAGATAAGAGTGTGTCTTCCCAGGGAGGAGAGTGATAGGGCCTGGGTGAGACCAGAGCCTGGTGTCTGTCCACGGGGCCAGGGAGGCTGGGCCACGGCTCATCTGCACTGACAGGTTCTTTAACAGCAAGGCTGCCAGAGGCTCCCTGTCTGAGAAAAGCACGTGTAAAGAGATCTCTTCACAGACCCTGCACTCCTCCTGCTTGGATGTTTTGAACTAACAAGACAACTTCCCAGACTTAAACTCTTGTATGTTATCAGATTGATTGATGGGCATTAGATCTTCTTTTTTAAATTGTATGTCTGCCATGTAAAATGTGGGGCAAAAATTATGTTGGAGAGCAGATATGCTCTCTTTTTACGTTTTCAAAAATAAAACCTTGTGGGTACTAAGGTAGTTTTCATAAGCACGTGTCAAATTTGACTTTGTAGAACTTCAGGTAATAGCTGTCTGCATTACAGATTTTTAGATTTCTAGTGTACAGGTTTTTGGCAGTAGCTATGCCAACTCTGGAAATGTGAGTTATTAGTTAATTTCTGGTAATGAAAGATGGATGGAGAAATCTACCTGAAAAATTAAGAACTGGGTGGTCTTGTAATGCCTCTTCTGTGCAATGCTTCTTCTCTGCATAGGCCGAGAAAACATCCCTTGTTCACAGTGACCTTCACTGAAAATCTAGGTGTTTCACAGAATACAGTAGTATTATATCTATTAGTTTAAAATACATAATTATATCCATTATATCATTTAATTGACTGTATGTGGATGAGTGCCTTGAAGACTATCTTGAAAGAATTGCGGTAGCGTTTTTTCACGTGTGCAGTGGCAAGAGGTTCATTACTAATTAGCCCTCTCCCTTTCAGCTCCAATGGCGGTTCCTCCAGCATACGTAGACCTTGGCAAACCCGCCAGAGACATCTTCAATAAAGGATATGGTAAGAATAGTACCTTTTATAAGTAGTGTTTGAGGTGCAACAATGAATTGCCTTTTTAAGTCTGTATTGAAATTTGAATGATCAAATGCAAGTGTTTTTGGGGAGGAGAAAGGTGTGCTGTCTTTATATATTTACCACCAACTAACAGGTCATTGAAGGATTTTTCGGGGCTGTTTTGATGTGAAGGCTGTTAAATCTTACTTGATAAATCCTATGTGCTCGAGCCACATAAATGTCAGAGGTGTATAAGTATGCAAGAACGTAAGCAGCAACTGTAGTTAGCTTAGGAGTAACGTTTTGTTTACTGGTCTCTCTGTGCCACATTTGTTGATATAAAAAGGGTTATATACCAGTGTAATATAGCCTTTTTTGGACTAGAAAGAGGAATGGCTATTGAAATAAAGAATCCTTCCACATCTTAAAATGCTTTATTACCAGACAGCGTAGTTAAATCATTATTTATCACAGTTGGAAGACCAAAGTGTCACTGGTCTTTGGAAACGTGGGGTTTTTTTCACTAAGACTGTTGCTTCCCTCTCTGGATAACAATGTGAGTTGATACTCCCACAAAACCTACTTATATTACAGTTCCAGTGGTTGTGTATTTCCCAATGACTTTGCTTTTACAGTTTTTTACTTGGAGATATTTTGTCATGGTGCTGAAAGAGGCATTTTATGCATTGGGATAGCTCTTTAAAAGGCATTGACTGTAACAACTGTTCCATTCCAGGAACAGAAAATAATGTGTTTCCTTTTGGAAGTATCATTTGGTAGTTAAATGTACTCACATAGAACTGAGAGGCACTTCCCTGCCTTGTTTTGGACCTTTATCTGCTGCAGCAGCTAGAAGTTGAGTGTTGCTGTAGTCAGTCTTAGCTGTTTATATATATGTGTATATATGTGTATATATATATATATATATGTATATGTGGCACACTGCTGAGACTGCCTGAAAGACCAGCTTATTGAAAAATGTGCAGGGCCTTAGCTAAGGCCTAATTATGTAACTTTGACTTCTGTTTGTTAAGGTTTTGGATTGGTGAAACTGGATGTGAAAACAAAATCTGCAAGCGGAGTGGTGAGTTAAAGTAACTTATTGATTATATATTTTTTTAGCTATGTTCTGATACTTAGTTAAAAGGGACACTTTTCAGATGCTGTTAAGTATTTTATAGGTTATATGAATGATAAATACCTAGTGTTAGATAATTTCAGAAGCCCCTAAATATCTGAATGTATCAGGAACATTGCCTTGTTCAGTAATCTTTGTATAATAAAAGGGTTTATTACTTGTCCCTGGTCTTATGTGTGAAGGTGAACAAATCAAGTATTTTAATACACCAATTACAGCATGCAGATTTTATTTCTGAAGTTCCTTGTGATACTATTAGGTGGAAATTTCTGGCATCTTGCTTCTTGTATGAAGTGGTTGGCATTGAATAAGCATGTTGAATCTTTGACTCCTCTAGGTACTAAAGCTTTGCAGTAGTGTTCCATGCAAGATGTCTTGGTCATGCAAGCAGTGCCCCCTGTAACTTTTGTCTATTTCTAGAGCAGACTTTGAAAGATATAAGGGTAGATTTATTTTTTTCTCTCCAAGACTGGAACCTGAGCTTGGTGTTAGAGACAAGGTTCATGGGTTATATGCTCTGCTTTTCTAGAAGTCTGTATCCCAACTGAAACACAGTTTGCAAGAGCCCTGTTACAGAGGTAGTTGTTTTTACTGTAGCTTGTTTCTTTGGAGGACTACCAGTTACATTGGTAAAACTCTCTGAAAAGTCCAAGCCCTAATGTGAATCCTATATCAGTTGTAAGCCATCCTTCCCAGGGGGAGAAACTGCTGGCATATATGTACTACAGATGTTTTAAAGCAGAGATAAGGGATAATATAGTAATTTGCTTCTTCTGAAGCTATTGCCCCAATGGTTACCGTGACACAGACCCTGTGCAGTACGAATGGCGCAAAGCAAGAAGTTAAAGCTGAAGGTATTTGTGTAGTCCCCATCCCTTGCCAAGAAATGGACCTCCTGGAATTATGCAACTGTGTATGGTGTAGTAGGTCACTGACATAATACAAGTAAATGTCTTGGATGTGGTTAAATTGGATCAGCCACTATTAAAGAACAGTCTCAGCCATGTTTGTTTTGTGCTGTTGGGGCTTTTGCTGTAAGAGTGCTTAAGGACTTGTGATTTCAAATCTGTGTTTCCTTCTGGGGAAGGTGTGAGAAGTCTGTTTGAAAATAATGTTGTGCATGGAGGAAGAGATCAGAAATAATGGACTTCTTAAATCATAAGAGTAATAATACTTCAGTGGAAAAAGCTCTTTAACATGTATTTGCAAACCTGGCTTCCACTTCTATTTACCTTCAGTTTTTGAGTAGTGGTACACATAAGCTATTCATTCTGTTCTTTGTGAGAATCCAAATAGTGGAGACATTAGTGATTATTTCCTTTAATAAAGAAATGTGAGTGATACTGTTGACTTCTAAGTACTTGCAAGAATTCCAGGTCAGATCATACCATACTATAAACTCAGCCTATTTGCTTAACTCCCACTTCAAACATGAGTGTTATTTCTGTGTGTCATTGGACCGAAGTGTTAAGGCAGTAGGAATTTTATAGGTGTCAGTAAAACATGTGCCTGTCCCTGGTGTGAAAGGCTAGTGCATTGGGTAGGCTAAGAACTCTCTTTAAAAGACAATTAAAACCCCAACCCAAACAAAAAACAAACCACCCACCCCACCTCCATTTGAAAAATGCTGCCATTCTGTGACATTTTACAATTGCACTCTATCTTCAGGGATGGTTGACAAGAATAATGAAAATGTATATGTGATCCATAAAGAACTTTTCTGGAGTTGTATTATGTGCCTTATAGTGTTCTTTGCTCTTGGTTTGATTTCTAAGTTGCTGATTGGGAGAATCAAACTGAGCCTTGCATTTCAAGAACTTGTTTCTGCTTTAGAGGAGAATCCTTATGGTGGCTACTGTCTTGCTTTGGAGTTAGGTCGCCACCCTGTCCATTTGTAATAGTGGCAGGAACACTGCAGTTGAGATGGGGATTGTGGGGAGGCTTCCATGTAGGCATAAGCTATTAATTCTTCTTGGCTGTGCTTCCTTCTCCCCCTGCAACTTGTCTACTGATGTTAAATTTTTTCCATACAATAACAAGATCTTAGTGCTTGCTGAAGGAAACACTGTGTAATGCTTTCAGGATCTCATGTATCTTCTGTGCTTTTTAGGAATTCACAACATCTGGGTCATCGAACACAGACACTGGAAAAGTGAATGGGAGCTTGGAGACCAAATACAAGTGGGCTGAGTATGGTCTGACGTTCACAGAAAAATGGAACACAGATAACACTCTGGGAACAGAAATTGCAATTGAAGATCAGGTAATAGATTAGGAGAATATTTATTTGTTTTACCTCTGTGTAAGAATTGAATTTATAGCTTTATCTTATCTTCTCCCCCTTCAATTAGCTTGCCAAAGGCTTGAAGTTGACATTTGATACAACTTTCTCACCAAATACAGGGTAAGAATTGTTAATGTTTTTACCTTACTTAGGAGTAACTACACCCATGGTCTGTTGATCTGGTCTGTGGTATTGAGAGAACTGGTTTGCTGTTGATCCAGCTTAGCAAATCCCAATGCTAAAGGCTTTTGCTCTTTACCGTGATATCACTATGGGGTTAGTATTGCACGTGTCACAACTTTGCTTATTTTCTGGGATAGAAACACCTGGGATATTGCAGGAAACGTGAAACTGCTGCTACATTCATCAGAAGATGCCTGTTTGTGGTAGTCCTGTGTGCTCTGGATGGGCTGGCTGTACTTTTGCCTGGTCCAGGGAATGCATGTGCAAGGCATTCAGATACATTGTGTAGAGTTATGGGGCTTGAATTTGGCAGGTCATTGAGGAAGATCATGTATGCTTGTCTTAAGATAACTCTTTTCTCTGTTTCAGAAAGAAAAGTGGTAAAATCAAGTCAGCTTATAAACGTGACTGCGTAAACCTAGGTTGTGATGTTGACTTTGATTTTGCTGGACCTGCAATCCATGGCTCAGCTGTCTTCGGTTATGAAGGCTGGCTTGCTGGTTATCAGATGACTTTTGATAGTGCCAAATCAAAATTGACAAGAAATAATTTCTCTGTGGGCTACAGGACTGGAGACTTCCAACTGCACACCAATGTGTAAGTACTGAAAACTTCTCCAGCTTTCCAGAAGCAAGCTTTCTTTACCTTTCCTTCTAGTCAAAATACAAATGCTTGAACTACAAGGAGGTGCTTACAAGGCCATTAATGGAGTGCATTTTTCAATAGGAAACTAAATAAATGTAAATGATACTTTGTATCTCTCTTTTTCAAAACAGTAAACACCTGTGACTGGTTAGCATTTGCCGCATGATGCGTGATACAGCTTGCTAAATACTGAAGTACATGCAGATTGGAAGTGCATTACTTCAGTTATGCAGAACTGATCATAATACTTTTTCTAGCTATCCTATTGCATTGTATCAGATTACAATTTAAGGGCAGTTAGCGGTAGTAATTAGTGTTGCACTAATGCTGTAGTAATTTCTAGAGCAAGACTAGAGCTTTGCTTCTGGACTTTTTGTGGAGGTTCATCTTCATGCCTGTCAGGGATGAAGAGTGCATGAATCAGTGTAACTGAACAAGTGTAAGACATGTTTACGAACTGTCTTCAGACTTCTTGCCTTTAGACTTACTTCAGAGCAGTCGTATCAAAACTTACTGAAAAACATAGTGTTTTCAATCCAGATTAATAAAAGTGGTGGAGTTCTAGTGTGTGTAGATAGTTAAAAGTTCTTGCTTTTGAAGAGGAAGCATGGGGATTGTATCTGTCTGAATTCATGGAAATTGAGGAATATAGGAAAAAATTACAAAATACTTTGTCTGGGCTGTAAGAATTCCATTTCAATTTACTAAAATTAAAACATTGTGACAGATTTTTGAAAGGTCATCCAGTTCTTTAGTAGTTTCACATATTCAATAATAATATAATTCAGAAGGCCCATTTTGTAACCATTAACACGTATCGATTGGTGTTGTAAGGATGTGATTTGGAATTTTGTGCAAGGATTTTGTTTGACAATTAACATGAGAATTAGCTGTAGCAGTCTGAAAAACCTTTTTATTTCCATGAGTTACTGCCGTTTAATTTTGCCCTGAAGCCTTTGTTCATCTCCCCTTCTCTTGTCAAAAAATGTGAAACAACTCAAACCTTTGAAATTCTTATTTGAATAAAAATCTGAAGTAGTGAAAAAAAGGGGGAAAAAAAGGAGGGGATTATGCAGATAGGAAACTAACTTTTCTCTTAATTTGTGCAGCAATGATGGTTCCGAATTTGGTGGGTCAATTTACCAAAAAGTGAGTGACTATCTTGAAACTGCTGTAAACCTGGCTTGGACAGCAGGTAGCAACAGCACTCGCTTTGGCCTTGCAGCTAAGTACAAGTTGGATTCCACTGCTTCTCTTTCAGTAAGTATGGCTGTAACCTGAAGGGTTGTGCAAAGTACAGTGTATTTTCAGTTTCTGTGAATCCATGTGTTATAAGTACCAAACAGGCTGGGAGGCCTTGTAGGAATTACTCTTATAGTCCAGGCAATTATAATTAAACCAGCAGTATTTAAATTCTGTAATGTTGCTTACAGCGAAGTCTCATAGAATCTGACTGTCAAATGTGCTTATGTTAGAGATCCTACTGTATTTATTAAAAACACAATTAAAAAAAAACAACCTTTGTGTCTGGTTCTGTAAGTTTACAGAATTTTTTAAACCAGTTTTTGGGAGGAGCTCTGTCACATTCTCATGGTAAGAACTCTGGCAATACTGGGTAAAAGCTGATAAGCAGCAAAGTTTCCTGTATGTTACAGAGTTGGAATCATCCTTTTGAGGAAATGATGCAAAGTGGCATAAATAATTTTGTACATATTGTGATGATATTATGAAATGTTTGCTCTGTGGCTGTTCAGACTTGCAAGATACTAATTCTTCCTGTAATAATATGAACATGGAGGATTCTTCTGATGTTGCATTTTTTGGGAGACTGGTGGTAGATGACTCTGGCTTTCTGAAAGAGGAAGTGGTGAAATTCACCTGTGAAACCACGGTCCAGTAATAGTTCTCCATGCCCTTGCATTCCCTCTGCTTTTAAATATGGTACTGCTTCAAAATATGCTACTGCTTCAGCAGTAAGTTGAGGGACCAGGGCATAGCTGGAAGGAGAGAATTCAGGAAACAAAGATGTACTGAAAGAACAGGTAAAATTTGGTTAAACTGATAACAGTAGTGTTGCCATAGTTATTCTAGATTCTGAACGGTAACAAATAACGAATCAGTTACAACATTTCAGTTGCCTTTGTTTTTTTTTCTTTTAGGCAAAAGTGAACAATTCTAGTCTAATTGGAGTGGGTTACACCCAGACCCTGAGGCCAGGTAAGAGCTATCATGTGAATTATGTCACATATATGTCTTCTGTGCATCCTAAAGAAAATAATTGAGATCTCTGCATTTATATACAACTATTTTCCTTCAGAATATTTTTTTCTTTGAAGGCCAAGTAGATGTTTTACAGTAGCTTCAGTTATATATCAAGCCTTTATCTAAACAAGACGAACTCTGTTTTATTTAATGGTATTAATATATTGTATTCTTCACTGATCTGTCCAGGAGTGGACTGAATTATGTTCGACAGCTTAGCTTTAGGCTAGGCAAAGCATGTCTTCTTTTTTGGCACTGCTTTGTCCAGTCATACTATGTTGAATGATAGCAGGTCTTTAAATTATGGAGAATTGTCAAAACCTCATACTTCTGCTGTTCATATTTAGTAAAAAAGCCCTCCAGAACTTAAATTGTTCCACTTAAGTGTGAAAGCACCTGTTAAGGTGCCAGCTAACATTGGTTAGTTTCTTATTTGAAAACCAGTAAAAATCTAGTTTCATTCCATCCCTTTATAGGTAGGAGTGTCTGTCTGTGCACAGTTTCCCTCCTCCTTTGTAGTAAAGGAGAACTCTTCTGTATTTAGCAATTAGAGACTTTGTATATCAATTTTATAACTGTTTACAAAAATCATATAGCTTTCTTCATGTGACTAACTTTAAGTAGATTTCATGGGTAAATGTATTCTTCTCTAAAAATCTTTAGAGGAAAATAATTGTATAGAAAGGGAGCTACAACTGGGACTTGTAATTACAGCGGCTGAGTTGTGTGAAAGCTACTGTGTGTGTTGTAAACATGCTGCTTAAAAATCTTTCAGGTGTGAAGCTTACACTGTCCGCCCTGATAGATGGAAAGAGCATCAATGCTGGTGGCCATAAACTTGGCCTTGGCCTGGAGTTGGAGGCTTAAAAAGGTGAAGAAACTGCTGCGGAGAAGGGATATCAGAAGAATTTGGCCTTAAAATGTATTTCCAATGTGACCAGCAGGCTTTTATTTCCAGGAAGAATGACCTAGAACAAGAGCTGTATTTGAAGTATTTAGACAGTTACTTGTTCGCTGGTTCCTAGTTAAATTGGTTACCCATCTAGTTAAAATTCTGCATTAGTGCAGTCACTTAAACATCATTTAAATGTATTTAACTGTTAAATGCGCTACCCACAAGTAATGAAATAGACATCTATGAAAACTGTACAATTGTGTGCATGTTTGTTTTTATGTTCCTTTTAACATTCGATACTGCCATTGAACGAAGAATGGATCACTGGATGTTTTGAAATGAGGTCAACAATTTTGTTGAATGACCTGAACTAAAAATACATTTGGTATCCCAAGACAAATTATGAATAAAACAAGTACACACACATACTTGTGCCTCAGATATTTTAAGAGTGAAGATGTGAGGGTAGTGCTCAGTTAAGTTTTAAGTAATCCAAGAAGTAGTGCTCTGTACCTTTGTGCAATTAAGGACCCCCACCCATATGACAATACTGAATATAAATGAGCAGTTGGATTCCTCAAGCAAATTGAACGTGCTTTTCTGTCAGGTAAGGTTTGTCACAACACAATGGTTTAATTCCCCCTGTGATCCACGGGCGAGATGCACTGTGTTCCTAGTTGGCCTCCTGATGCAGAAAGTGCAGATCGATGTACTTGGCACACTGAGACATTTAAGAAATGTTCCTTGAAAAACCTCACCACAAACACACCTTTTGCTTATATTTGTATGAAGTGAGATGTATCTCTGCAATTGAATGTAACAGTGTAACGGTATAACAGCCTGCTTATCCCAACTGCTGTGAGAGGTTTCTGCTTAAAATGACTGAAATAAAGACAATTTTAAATGGAGATGGAGGAAAATGCATCTGATCTTGCTTTCCCTTTAACTAATAAATCTTGACAGATACCCATTTTAAGTCCAGAAACTTGCAGAATAATGGGAAAACACTCATGTTTTTCCAGAATAGTAATAAGAGAGAATAGAAGTATGAAGGATATTTAGTCTGTGAACCTAACATCCCTGCAGATTGAACTAGCTGGGAATGCTTTTAATGTGGAATATATTAAAAATATGTAGTTGCACTGCTTACATTTAAGAGTTGGGATTTACTGAGCTTAGGGGAATGCCTGGAGCCTACTTCTTCGGACACTCATTGCTGAGAAGGGTCTCTTGATACTTTGTCTTGCAGTCAGTGGTTCACAGCAGCCCTCTTCATAATGCAGGTGGCTTGCACATGATCAGTAAGTTCTCTCTGGTTTGAGAATATTATCAGTTGATACTGGATTAAAATCAATGCCCATAGAAGTATCAGTGATTGTCTCAAGGTCTTGTTCCATCCCACGTTGATGCCCTTGGACTGAAATTCTCACATGAAGCACTCCTACAAACTGCCTGTGTTTAGGTTTTAGCTGTGGGGTAGCTGAGCCACCTTCTTTCCAGAAGACAGTAGAGCTTAAGCCTCCACCTCAGGCTTTTGAGCAGGCTTCCTAGTGTGTTTGACTAGTTTTCTTACATGATAGTAAAGCATTTGTGCTTTGGAGTACCTTTAGTGCTGTTGTCACTAAATGCCCTTGTCTGAGTTGCATTTCTACCACTTAGAGTAGAAGAAACATGAAAGGTGTAATTCATTGCTGTCATTGCATGTTAAGGTCCATAGTGCATATTTTTAGTTTGAGGTGGTTTTATGTGCTAGACCACTTAAAAGCTAGAGACCATGCAGCCAGACATGGAGTTTTTGTATGTGTTCTCTTTTCAGTATAACCATCTTTGGTGCCTCACAGAGAGTGTCTGGGCTTCTTCTGATACAGAAACCACAAAAAGAAAAAAAATTAAAAGCTTAAAAAACCAAACCAAACCAAACCACCACAAATTCCCCAAAACAAACCAAAACAACCTACCAAAAACCAAAAAAACTCCCTGAAATGTTGTGTGCCTGTATGCATTGTCCAGCTGCAGCACCCAGGCAAATAATGGATTGTGTCTTTTGGTTATGAATGATGCCTTGTTTCTGTCCTTAAACCAGCGACACTGATGTTTCTCAGCTTTTGATAGGGCTGTAGTTGTCTGACTTTTTTTGTGGTGGTGGTGGTCTGTGGGTTTTGGTTTTATTTTTAATTGTAGAAACAAGCACTATAACCTTTTTCTTCACTACTTGCTCTAGATGTTTTTTCTGAGGTCACAAAATGGGTAAGTGAAAAAAAGCACATATTGCTGAGTTTCTCTTCAACTCTTAAAAATTAGTAATGGAAAACTTGAACCTATTCATTTTACTCTTTGTAAATGTGCATGACTTTACTAGTCCTCAGCCTTTGAACCTTAAATAGTTGTATTTGTTATAGTGCTGATAGGCAGCTGGAGAAGTAAAAGGGCTCTGCAGTAGTTAAGAGAACTGTGAAAATGTGAGTTTTTCTAAAATACTCTGTCATGAATCACTAATTTGAACATGAAAAGGAAGTTCAGTGTCTTTTTCTTGATATCTCTCAAGTAAGGCTTATTAAAAATGGCTTTCAAACTTGCTTTTGAACTTACCGAAGCTTGTGGTGTAATTGGAGTTTTGTGGTAAGGAATGTTGGTAGTTTATATAGCTCCATTTTATTAAAATGTGTAAAAAGCCTTAACAATAACTTTCAGTGCCAGATAGCCTTTCCTCAGGTGTCCTGAATAAACTCCCCCACCACTTGAGATAACCAATGACCAGAGCATCGTTCTGCATCTTGTTTTGTGTGAACTGTAGCATTGCGTTCCTGCCTGGTACAGCTGGAGTAGGGGGTGTCTGTGTATTTTGCAAGGAGACTTAATCACGCTTTCATAAATAAAGATCCTTTCACACGAGATTATGACGCCCTGGATTTCACGAGTTACTGTCTCAGTGTCCTGAACGTTTATGCTCTTCCTGTGCTGTAGAAATTCTCCAGGTTGGTTTGTATAACCTTGCACTATTCACATGGTTCAGATGGGTGTGGTATATTCCTAAATCTGCCTCTTGCAGACTCCAGTCGTTCAAAAGCAGGAAATTTAGAACTATTTTGGAATGGGCAGGGAAACCTTTCGCCCCCAAGCGTTGAGCCAGGGGTTTTTACCTTTCCCTTGACGCTGGATAAAGCGAGGCAGCAGTAAGGGTGCCTGCTGCCCTCTAATGTCCTGTTCTGGTGTTTGGCTCCTGGCTGCAACAGGCCGGCGGCCGGGCAAATACACATTTAGTTCATGGTGACTGCTCTCCTAGGGGAAGCAGAACCGAGCAAACAGGAGACAGCTCGTGCATGGATGATTCAGCCCTACTTGTACCAAAGGTCCTTGTTTCCTTATCAGACCGGTGAGCAAAGACAGAAGCAATTCTATGCAAGGAGAGTCAGTAATGATAAAATTGGCTTACACCTGTAGCAGGAGTGTCTTAATAGCAGGTAGAAACGCTTCCTGGGAACCAAGTGGCAGAAAGGAAAACCCAAAGAAAAAACTGGTTGGGTTGTTACGTGGCATGAAGAAGCTACGTTTATTGTAAGTGGTTTTATTGTGTTTGTCAGTTTCCCTTTGCAGCAGAATGTTTCTGTTCCCAATCTGGAATAGTAATAAAAACATAGCTTATATCCATTAGTGTAGAGTGCATTCGTTGTATTTAGTGGTATTTCCCTTCTCATGATTGTTTCTGGACCTGCCTTTTAGTTGTGCTTTGGGTCCTTCTTTCCACTTGCTGCTGGGTCAAATGGGAAGCAATAAACAACTGGATTTTTGTGAGCATAATGTCTTTTACTTCAGCTGCAAGTTTGATACAAATGCTCATGTAAAAAGAGGAAAACTTTTTTTTTGCAAAGTAATTCCTGAGAATATGCAATTAAAACTTATGAAAATGCTATTAGACAAAATACGGGGTGTTACGTACTGAGATTTGGTTTGTATCTACTCTCATTTATCTGCTGATGTTGGGGAAAGTGCTGACAGACCTTAAAAGATGGCAAGCATGGCCTGTTTCAGCTCCAAATATTTTGACCTTTACTTCAGTATCTTTTTAAATGAGAATTTTCTGCTGAGGCCAGTACCCTGGCAGTACTTGCAATACTTGCTGTTGGTTACCAGTAGCGCACATATCAGAAATGTTTCAAGGGTTTGTGGGTGTTTTCATGGGATGTTTTTGTCCTGGATCCATGGGAGAATATCCTAAAGCTGAAGCAATGACACTGTTTAAGTGGCATTCTCAGCACTTATTACCTTTTCTTGTTTGTTTACTTTGCCTGTGTTCCTATGAGCATTAAAATACTAAATGGCTATTAAAGGAATGTCCCTGATCTCTCGCTGTGCTTCATCGCTTCAGCCTGAGCTACCCGAGCTCTGCTCACAAGGAACTTTGCCCTCGGGTTCTTAGCGGTCTATGGTGGCATTATTAGAAATACACTTTAAATGACGCACACGTGGCTCCTTCGTTTAAGAAATGCAAAGTTCCGCTATGCTATGGTTGGGGTTTGGCTGCGGCTTGGGGAGGGGTGTGTGTAAGTATTCTCTCCTGCACAGGCCGGGATGTTTTCCCAGCAGCTTCCGAGAGAGCTTTGTTTCCAATTTACTGTTTCTCGTGGCCCACTGCGGTCCGTGCCACGGCTCTGGCGATGAGGGGCGATCGGCCCAAGCCGGTCGGGGCCGGGGCCGCTCGGAGGCAGTGGCGATGAGGGGCGATCGCCCTAAACCGGCCGGGGCCGGGGCCGCTCGGAGGCAGTGGCGATGAGGGGCGATCACCCTAAGCCGGCCGGGGCCGGGGCCGGGGCCGGGGCCGGGGCCGGGGCCGGGGCCGGGGCCGGGGCCGGGGCCGGGGCCGGGGCCGGGGCCGGGGCCGGGGCCGGGGCCGGGGCCGCCATCGGGAGCGCCGAGCGCCCGCCCCGACTCCGCCGTGGGCCGCGGGCGCCACCTGGTGGCTGCCGGTGCCACCCTCACGCCGCCGCTGCGGCCTCAGGAGGAGCCGCTCCTGCGGGCACCGTCCCCAGACCGACCGAAGGAGGCAGCGGGAAATGATGATGGCCGCGAGCCCGAGATGATTCTGAGATAAAGAAATAGAGTTAGAGAAGGAAGCGGCCCTCAGGATGCTCTGTCCCTGCAACTGAGACTCGGGCAGCGCCCTTCGGCTCTGAGGGAGCAGCCGGCCCTGTTCTCACGGCCTGCGGCAGCTGGCTCCTGGGAGCATCCACTCCCCTGTCTAAACGGAATTAATTAACGCAACAAGTTGTCTTCCCGACTGCTGCTCTGCTCCTGACATGACAATAGTTTTCTAGAAGAAATCCCCAAATGGCTTGTGATACCTTGATTTCTGAAGAGATGCTCTTACAGCCACCCTTGGCTATAAGAAACACTTGCAGGCAGGAGGACAAGGCACACCAGCTGCCAAAACCCAGCAGGCAAAGGGGAAGGATTTGAAATGTTGCCGACTCGCAATATTGCCCTGTCTGGTGGCATCAGGCAGTGTGACAGGGCTGGACCGACGCTGTGGTGGTCACAGGACATGTTAGCAGTGCAGGCGTATGGCCGCAGCCCAGGGACCTCACACTGATACACTGTAGGTAGCTCACAAACTCTTCCCCCATCTTTGCAATTAATTGTAATTAATTTAAGTGTCAGTCAAGCCACTGGAGCATGGAGACAGGGAGGAGAGCCCAGCAAGTCTGCTAAGGGCCTGTCCCATGTGGATGTGGCCAGCAGTGTGCCCAGGTGGCCAAGAAGGCCAAAGGTAATCCTGGCTTGTATGAGAAATAATGTGATCAGCAGAACTGGGGAAGTGATTGTCCCTCTCTGCACTGGTGAGGCCACACTTTGAGTAGTGTCCAGTTCTGGGCCCCTTAATTCAGGAAGAACATTGAGGTGCTGGAGCATGTTCAGAGAAGAGCAGCAGAGCTGGTGAAAGGTCTACAGAGTAAGTCCTATGAGGAGCAGCTGAGGGAGCTGGGGTTGTTTAGCCTGGAGAAAAGGAGGCTCAGAGGTGACCTATCACTCTCTACAACTCCCAAAGGAGGCTGTAGCCAGGCTGGGGTCAGTCTCTTCTCCCAGGCAACTGGTGATGGGATGAGAGGACACAGCCTCAAGCTGCACTAGGAGAGGTTTTGCTTAGACATTAGGAGGAATTTCTTCACAGAAAAGGTGATTAAACATCAGAATGGACTGCCCAGGGAGAATCTGTCCTGGGAGGCATTTAAGAAAAGACTAGACATGGCACTCAGTGCCATGGTCTAGTTGACATAGGGATGTTTGACCACAGGTTGGACTCGATCTCTGACACCTTTTCCAATCTAATTGATTTGGTGATTCTGTGATGCTGTGGTGAAGCACCAGCCCTTGCTGTTTGAGCTGCTGGTGCCACAGGGCAGAAGTGGTTAGCACTGCTGTGAGGAGTGACTGTACCACCGCCCCCTCCACACAGAGGGGCTGCTAGAAAGCTGCTGTGCAGAGTATTTCAGTTGAGGAGGGGGAGCAACTGAAAGAGACAACTTTTTTCTGGGCTTTTTTGTTCATGAACATACAAAATTTGTCTTTCCTGGACAAAACCAGAAGACTAGTGCATCCATGGTGCTGGGTAGTCAATTGTTTCCCCAGGCTCCCCACTGCCTCTTCCTGGATGCTGCCTCATCTTGTCCTCTTTGGGGACCCTTGTTGGTCTTTGGGGCTTTGTTTCTCTTCCAAGCAGAGCATGCAAACACCTCTTTGCCAGTTTTGTTGAACCCCTCAGCTCCTGGGGAGTGGGAGAAATGGGTGTATTGCCAACTGCCGTGGTGCAGGGGGCTGAGCCTGGGCTTAGGCCAAATTGACAGCTGTGGTGAATTTTTCCCTTGGTACCTTGTAGAGTGGATTGGGTGGGTTGTAACTGTTCACAAGAAACACCTGGTGTCATTTTCATTTCTCTCATTGGCAGCATTGGGGGGCAGGGTAGGGACTATTTTTGCTTTCTCTTGGTGGTGGTGTGCACTGTGTGTCCTTCAGCCCTGACAGAAACCTGCCCATTGTGGTGGAGGGTGTAGCAGCTCTTGCTGTCATACTTGGGAGGTTCATTTGTAGGGCTGAGCAGAACCAGCTTTGACTGACATTTTGTGGATGTGGCAAGCAGAGGTACTGGCCCTCTGTGCTGTCAGCTGCAGAAATTTCCCTGACAGAGATGGCACCAGGTGAGTGTGAGTGGGTGTCTGTGTTTTAGGAATCAATGTTTTATGAAATGTTTTTAAGAGAGCTGCAATTCACAAATGATGCTGGGAGTTATGCTACAGGACAGTGCCATCTGCGCCATAACCCTATGGACTTCTCTGACCATGCCACATGACATGACAACCTGGGTATACTGTGGACCAGTCCTCTCTGAGAGTGGATTTCTTCTGTTGATGTTGTGGATTTGATTAAAATTCTGGATGTTGTGAATGTACAGTAAGGCTTTATCTTGGGTAATGAATGCGGTGGTGTTATGTGGGTGTGCAGTATTTAGGTATTGCATTTACTTGTGACAGCACCAATAACACTTTCTCATTAGCTATCTTCTGAAATCTAATTTCATGATGTCAGAAAGTTACTACTTTCATCTCACCAAAATAACCCAAGTCCCTACCCCAGCATAAATCAGAAGGTTGCTGGAAAAAGGCACAGTCTCTTGGTTTTTTAGTAGGTGAATAAGAATAAAATTATGAGCCTTTAAGCTAAATAATAATTTTTTCCTTGTAGCCTGAGATCTGTTCAATCAATAATCTTTCTGCTAACTCTGGGGAGAATTTTAGTTGCCTCCATAAAATGTTTTAATTATTTAAAATCATAAAATATAAGTAGGCACAATTTGCTTGGAACTCATTAGGGAAATATATGAATAAGAAGAAAAGATAATGTTTGCTTCTGCATTAATTTAAAGCAGTCTCTAAAACATGAAATCTAATCCTGGAAAGCAGTGACTTATCAGCAATGTTTATTTTTCTTATAATAGGAGTAAATATTAAAGCATCTAGTTATGTGTTTATACCTACAGTATTGCACTGAGCCGAAAAGGAAGATAAATAACTTGTCTGAAATCCCACGTTAATTTTGCTCTTTTGCAGGTTTTATGTTTGTTCATTTCCTTTTTCAAAACATTGCTTTTAAAATTATTGTAAAACAGGTGACTTGGAAACCATGAGTAGCTGCAAATGCATGAGACCAATTTTGTGTGATTAGAATTATGCAGAGGTAACGCTTTATACTTGTGCAGAGCCTTTCCGTCTAGCGCAAATCACTGGCACAACATGTAGCAGCAGAGAAATGCCACAGCCCTGGGAAAAGGCTTGGCAGAACAGAGAGCAGAGCAGCTGATGAGTTAGGAAACAAAGAATTTCTTTAAGCTTCTCTGAACAAACTTCAGTGCTCACTGTGGCAGGAAATGCTCATTTTCAGCCCTTAGGTGTGCAAAGACGGAAGAATCAGCTTTGTCATTCCCTTGCTTGATACTTGTTTGAGACATCACCAGCAATCCCTTCCCGAAAGACCCTTCTTGTTTTATTTGTGATTTCCACATTTTCATTCTGGGAAGACCATGACAGTGCTGCCTCTCCCATTAAAATGGAATGAGCAATAAAATCAAACATGCTGCCAACCAGTCAGAGATGGGCCTAGATCTTTTGTGCTGGGGAGCTTTAGGTTATTTGACTGTGTTGGTCTGGCTGCTGTTTGGAAGAAGGGATGGAGCTGCTCAGCGTGGTCACATTCCTCAAGGCAGTGCAAAGATGGTGCCATGATGGAGGAGACCTGTGCACTTTGAGTAGATGGGATGGATAAAACCAAGCTGTATTAATCTCAGCTAGTAGGGTGTTGTGGTTTAACCCCAGCTGGCAACTAAGCCCCACATAGCTGCTCCCTCACTACCCCTGGTGCAATGGGGGAGAGAATTGGAAGGGTAAAAGTGAGAAAACTCATGGGCTCAGGTAAAGACAGTCTAACAAACAAAGCAGAAGTTGTAAAAACAAGGAATTCATTTACCATTTCCCATCTGCAGCTGGGAAAGCCATCCCCAGGAACGCAGGGCTCCATCACACATAACTTGGGAAGACAAACACCATCACTCTGAATGTCTTTCCTCCTTCTTCCCCCCATTTTATATGGTGAGCATGATGCCATATGGTATCCCTTCAGTCAGTTTGGATCAGCTGGCCTGGCTCTCTCTCCTTCCAATTTTTCATGCATCCCCAGCCTGTTCCTTGGTGCAGTGAAGTGAGGGGAACATCAACACTGTTTCCAGCACAAATCCAAAACATAGCTCTGTACTAGCTGCTATGAAAAAAAAAAAATTAACTTTACCCCAGCCCAACCCAGCACACAGGGAGAAAAATATCTCAAAACAGTACTGATCACTTAGCTTTTTTATTCCCATTGTGACCATTTAGGATTGATTTCTTCAAGTGATAAAGAGAACATAAGCAGGGATGCAGCCAACTGTGTGCTACTACATGATCAAAAAGGAGGCAGTTATGGCACTTGCTGCTGTTGCCACTCCAATATCAAGATTGCAGTGCTTGAGATATGGCACGTCCTTCAGATCTGAGCTGCAAAGGTTTCTGGGAACTGCTCATGCCTCAAAGGAAGGAGTTTGGATGAAGTTTATATTCATGTTCCTTTCCCTGTATCCTAAGGGCTTTGTCACAAAAAGTTTCCTAATTGTCTTCCATGAGCAGTAATTCACAGAAAGTGCTGTCTGTGTGTAATGTGGCTGAATTCAGATAGATTAAAAACATTTGAGTTTGTTAAAAGGAGTGACAGTAGTGTCAGACGTTCAACAAATGCCTATAAGTTATGTTACACCCTGTAGCCCAGTTTTTCTCTAGGCCATTACTTTCTTTAGTAACATGAGAGTGAGGATACTCCCTGCTTCATCCCCCAATGTCCCAGTAGGATTAAAAGCTGCAGCATTGAAAATGCAGAGCTGAGCCTTGAGCCCTGTGTATACCATTGGACAATGAGCTGTTGTTTTTGGGGCAGCCTTCTCTCTGTATTTCTGAGCATCCAGTCTCAGTCCTGCTCATTTAATTAGCTAGCAGAGATGCAAAGTCTATGCTTAAAAAGTCTTCTGTTCCCTTCCCTGTCACTCACATAAATATCATGCCATGTGACATCTTTGGAACAGGGACTCAGACACTCAACCAGCAGTTAGGATTACATGCTTTAATTCTCATGGTGGCTTCTGGGAATTACCACATTAGGGGGAATTCTTTTGTTGTTGTTGTTGTTGTTGTCATTGTGGTTTTTTTAATGAACCATTCTTCAGCCCCATTTGCTTCTGAGCAAGTCCCAGCTATACGTTTGTCACCTGTGTTGGCCTCTCTGGGGTCATACCTTGCAAGTAGAAGAGATGTCAGTGTTGCAAGAACAGCTGGCTGGGAGGGTCTGGGCAACAGCTGTGCCCCTGGGTCAGCTTCTCTCCAGGGGCAGAAAATCCTGAGCCTCTATAGTGTGAGCAGTAGTTCAGGCAGGTGTATTACCTGAGAGGGGTGAGCAGCCCCAGCAGACTCACAAGCTTCTGTACATGATGTCTCCCTTAGAGAGAGACAAAGATTTGCATTGCATTATTGGGTGGTCCATTCTCATCAGCTAAGGGAAGCCTAAATTCCCATTGCCCCCACAAATTCCCCATAGCTGATTCACCACTTGAATTAAACCATGATTATGTATTATCAGCAGTCACTTCAAAGTAAGGTTGAAGGATTAAATGCAGTTAGCGGTGATGAATTCCAGATGTGCAGGACAGAAGCCTGAAGAGAAGGCCAGTTTCTGAGTAACTACAAGATAAGAGTAATGTATTCTAAATATTTGATTCAATTAAGCTTCCTTCTGCTCTTTGTTTCAGCTTACAGATGGCTCATCAATCTATAGTTTAGGGACACATTGCTATTCTTTCTAATGGTAATTAGGTGATCAGGATGGAGACAGGTTTGATGAAATACTCACATTATGATCTGCATATTTAAAATGGAACAGAGTCCAAAGCAGAGGCAAAATGCTAGCTGGCTGCTGCACATGGCTTCAGCCTCAGGCACTTGACAGGTCTTCCTCTAGCATAGGTAATGGGGACTGTGCCAGTTCCCACCACAGAAGGAGTAGGAGTTTTTGAATTCATCAACTATGACTGCTTGTATCTGGTTTTGAACATTGCTAAACTCTTACTTGACAGTTTCTAGCAAAAATACTCATGATGCTTGCCCATTTTTGGCTCAGCTTCACTGAGAGGGTTCATTCAATTTGGAAGAACAGCAGTAAAACAGTTGCAGAGTCTGTGACTGATCTTCCAGTGACTTCTCCATGTTTGGGAAAGGCCATCATGGTACTTTTAGGGCCAGGTATATATTCTTAACAGCTTATGGCTTGTGCACGATTATCAGCCTATAGCCTCTGAAAGCAGGAATATTTGAGAGGATGCCCCTGCTGTTTAAGTGTCCCATTTTGTGCTTTTAACCCTTAGGATTCTTTTGGTATCTACTGACAAAGTAAAATTGTAGAGTAGAACATGGCCAGAAGCTCTGCATGCAAAAGTGCAGTGACCCTGTGCACTCCTTTAGCCACTCCATCTGAGAGTTGTTATAGCCACTAGGAATTTAATAAGGTGTATTTCTTTTATGCAGAGAAGAAATCTGAGGAGTGCAGAGGTTTGAAGTTCTGAGGGTAAATCTGTACTCAGAAAAAGAAATTGAGCAAACTTTATGCCCTATTTCAATTCTCATTTAAAGGCAACAGGCACCTTGTCCTGGCCTTCTCCCAGACGTGGATTTTGCAGTCAGTCCTCAATTCAGCAAAGTACTTAAGCACATCCTGATATGCTTTGCTGAATCAGGGTTTTAAGTGGAAGTGACAGAAATAGAATTGAGATCTCCTCAGTCGTAACCCCACTCTGAAGCCATCAGGAAGTGCTTCCTTTCCTCATTGCTCTTCACCACAGTACACTACAGCAAGTGTCAGACAGGCAAGAGCCTGCTCTGGAACCTCCGCCCCTGACCAGAACCCAAGCCACCCAGATGAAATTTCAAATATATGAGCCAAGTAGACAGTTTTAACAATTCTGAGGCTTGATATCTTTGTCCCCCAGTGCCTCGACATTCAAGTGCATTATTTAAGCAAATGGAAGGATTCTCTTAGTTCTGATACAGCTTCCCTTCGGGAGGTCAACAGAAGATCTCTTTCCTCTATACAAATTATACCCTCCCAGTGTTATCAGTCCCCCAAATCAGTTATCAATGAAGCTTTTGTCTGTAAAATCCTACTTTCAGTTTCTTATTTAATCAATTTTTATCTGTAATAAAGAATTGCAGGCTGAAGTGTTGTTACATGCTGCCTAGGAAAGGGAATCTGCTTGCAGTAACGATCTGAATAGCCAGTTAACAGCTGTATTGCATCCTCATACAATCATAATCCTTCTGTAGGCTTGCCACCAATACGCTGCATTGCAACTTTCCAGGAAACAAGCAACTAGCAAGTTGCTTCTTTGAGGGGGCAGCGGGGAGGGAGGCAGAAAAGAGGGAGAATTGTTTTGGTTTACTTCTTGCCCATTTGCTTTCCCTCATTCTGACTTAAAAAAAAAAACCTACCTGCACTGTTACCTAGGTTAAAGAAGTCCAGTCCTTGTGCACAAAGGTTTCAGAGAATACAGTTACTGTATTGTGAATACTGTTTGTCCTGTGGCAAGCTTTTAAAAAGAACTTTTTTTTCAGATGATGTCTTTTTGAGGCTTGTTATGTGGTACCCTTCAAAGATAAGGAATGACTTACAGTATTTTTAGTCTGAGAAGGCTAGCAATCTCCTTGATGTCATTTCATTAAAAATCCATTTTTCTATTATGGCTATAAACATTAGTAAATTGCACTTCTTTTCCTTTTGATGCTACTGACTGATCATTCAACTGCTCAAGAGACTCTTCCAGGACAGAAAATTACTTTGTTGTATTGAGTCACTTCAACAATCTATAGAGGGGGATTTTTTCAACCACTGTCTTACAAGAACAGTTTCACCTAAGTTTATTTCCTTTATTACAATTAAAGTAAGAAACCATAGTAGATCTCATAATAAATCTCTCTTTTCTACTTAGCTGCCCTTAGGATCCTGCTGCTCCTGAAGTCTACTTTCCCAGGCTATGCTATCCAGTGGAGATACAGGTTAAATTAAATTTTTGATACTGTTCCACCTGCGTTTTTCCTGATGATTTGATGCTGCTTGCTATTTCTCATCTGCTGGGCTCCCACGAGTTACAACTTGAATGCTAATGTGACTCCATCCCCCACTGGGAGCATGCTGATATTGATGCGTGTATCTCTGAGAAGCTTCTCATTGAGGCGGTGGATGCTCTGTGCTGCCAAGTCATCCTTCCTTGGTTTTAGCACCTTTCCATTCCAAAAGACCTATTGAAAAAAGAAATATGATGCACCTCCTTTGTTCCAATATGGTCCCCAGACCACAAAGGAAGCTTTGGAAAAGTTCCTGTGTATTTTTTAGGAATTTATACTGTTTGTTGTATTTCAGACATCTAATGGTCTCTGACATGGAACTCTCATAAGTAAGTGGGATTGAGTCCACAGAACTTGTTAATTGTACTTCCACTGTAGATTTGAAGCCAAAATAAAAAAAGATGTCTTTAAACACAGGTTTTTTAAGAGCCCCTATTCAGCTGCCACCGTAACTCTCCCAAAATGCCTGAAGTTTAACATCCTTTGTTTCTTATAAAAGTAATTGATAACTTATTAATAGTTACTGATTACAAGTGCTACTTTTGATTTTGCGTAAGTACAGTACATAGTATAAGCGCGCTACAAGACAAACCAGAGTAATACAGAGCATTCTCTGTAACAAATTACAAAAACATTTCTATGTTTCTGTTACCAAGAACTGCTTGTGTACTAACGAAAATTTAACACATCACTTCTTAGTTATAGGGATTTTTCCTTGCTTATATTATTGTTTTATGTAGTTTACTTAAAGAGTTTATGTTGAATTTTCTTTTTGTTTGTGTTACATGGAATAGACAAGTCACAATTAGCAACCCAACTGCAGGTCAGAAATCACATTACTAGAATTCCACTATGACTTTTTTTTTCTTTTCCCAGAGCCAGAAGCAGTAACTCCCTGTGCATTACCATCAGAACTGCAGTACTTACATTATCAATAGCTATTATTCCCCCTTTCTTTATGAGGCGCAAGCATTTTTCATAGTACTCATTGTAGCTTTCTTTATCCGCATCAATGAAAGCAAAGTCAAAGGTTTCCGCCTCTCCATTGGCCAACAGTTCATCTAGATGAGCAACAGAGTGAATTGTTACACCCTGGTTAGTGCTGTGTAGGAGGAAGTAATCCATTTGTGTCAAAGTTCTCATTAAATGTTTTCTGCTGCCTTGACCAGGCAGCCTGTTCCTCTACAGGTAATTACTAGAAAAGCTTATCCCACAGAAACCAATCTAGACATTATGTATACCATAAAACATGCAGTTACTGAGTTCTGCGTGCTTAGGAGTTTGTGGAGTAGCTCCACACCTGACGGATACAGCTGGGACTGCTGAAAGGTACAGCAAAAACAAGTCAAGCACTTTGAAACTTGACATACTCTACACCTTCAGCTTTTTTTGAGCTGAGAACTGTTTTCTTGAGTGGATTAGAATTTTTCTCACTTTATTAACAGGTTCTAAATGCCAATCTCTCCTTGCAGATCAAGTGCCATGACACAGGCAATGAAAAAACCCTGTTGGAGATATTTACAGAAAAAAATTGCTATAAGTAGTACTTCTCTGGGCCAAGGCAAGTAGAATTGAGTTTTAAGTTCTCCTAAACAGACTTCTTGACTGAGAATTCCAAATTGCCAGTTGCAGAGCAGGAGATTGCTGTATCTTAAGGTCATCTGCCACCCCTCTAACCTGTTCTTAGCCTCTGTCAGCAGAGGATCTTTTTGTCTGAAGCAGTTTGACAGACTTCAAGGAGTGTTCATACCAGCAAACTGCTTATATTTGCCTCTTTAGAAAGGGTGGATTTGAAAGTAATACAAGGTTATCAATGGATCTCTGGATCCATCAAACACCTTTGCCGGAAACCTTCTTCATGCAACAATCCTAGAGAATTTCTTGCATTTTCAGAACATTATTAGTATTTCCTCTGCCCCACATTTTCTCTTTCCTTGAATGAGAAAAATCATTGCCTTACTAATGGCCTTGCATGCTTTTGGCACATCCTAAATTTGAACTTCTCTGAACACAATTCAGCCTAAGTTGTATACTGGCTTCTGAATTTTTTCTGCACTTCAGTCCTTTCAGGAAACTCTTCCTGTCTTAACAAAGGATACTTGCTTAGAATGGACAATGGAAAAGAGAAATTTGGCTTTGTCTACTTAATCTGTTTTAATCAGCTTTCCCAGAAGCAGCCGACAATAGTACATGATAGATTAAACAAAGTGATGGACAGGACAGGTGAGTGACCAGTACAGCCCATTACACAGGACAAGCATTTTCTTCCTCTCTGCTAGTAGGCAGGAAAACTGTGAACTCCTAGAGATTTTTACTTTTTAATATAAGAGAAGCTGCCTCCCTCTTAGCAAAAGGGATCGCATTTACAACCATACTTGGTCTTAAATTTCATGACCATTGTATCTCTCTTCTGTTTCTAGGGAAGGGGAAACAATTGGTTATTTCAGGTTACTTACCAAGCGTTTGAATTGCTGGCTTAATCCGCAGGTCAATTTTATGGTCTACTCCTGCCTAAGATGAAAGAACAGAGAGTTGACAAGAGTGGTCAAGAAATAACCTGTCAGTAGGCTGTACTCAGGGAGTGACTCATGTTCAGATAGTTTTCCTATTATTTCTAGGTTCCAAACACCACTTATTATTCTTCCCAAACTGAACTGTATCAGCGTCCTTTAATAATAAGAATACTTCTGTGTGAATGTGCAAGCCTAAAATACCAAAATCTTTTCACATGTATAGGCAGCTGTCCCCATTGTGTAAGAGGAGATGCTGCTTACCTCCTTCCACAGTGGCCTTCCAATTTTGGCATAGTCCTCATTTATATCACAGGCAATAACTCGGCCATTATCTGGCAGGGCGAGTGCCATATTCAAGGCATTATAACCTGTGAAAACACCTAGGAAAATCATAAGAGACATCAACATTTACTGAAAAAAGAACCACAGGGCTCCCTTCAGGAATAAAATCCTCAAAGGAATCAAGGACGGCAATTTGTTAATAGACAGCAAAGGTTTTTGATTTTTCCTTTGATTTTAACATAATGGTGGGCTGAGAGGAATTGTTACTGTTTTGTTTTTTTTTTTTTTTAATCAAGCTTTTAGCAAACTTCAATGTTAACTTTTTCCAAAAGTCTCATGGACAGACAAGGCAGAGTCTCATCTTGCATGTGTAACCCAGAGACTGGATGAGCAGCAAAATGGCAGGGAATTGTAACAGCCAGACCAAGAATGAAGATGGTGGGAACCCATACCTGGCTGCTCAGCATCAGTCTGTCTTTTAGGACATCCTGGTAACGTAGGTGCATCAAGCAAAGTGGATTTGATACAGGGCCTGTGCACTGAATGCAGTTAGACAAAGTGGCAACCAAGTGCAAATCAGACACTCCTTTTCCTGCTGTAGTTTGCCCACCTGCTTGCTGACAGGTATGCATGGCCTTCCTGTATTTGGATATTTTATGTTAAACATGACTGTATTTGGAGAAGAATAGTCAAGAGTTTTATTTTACTACAAAATGACACTCTTACCTATTTCAATAACTTTCTTGGCTTTAATGAGTTTGACCAAATTTGCCATAAGCTGAGCCTGCTCACAGGATACCATCATTCTGCCCCAGGGATGCTCAGCAGTGAGCTAGAAAAGGGAAAAAAATAACACATTGCATCAAACAAAAACCAAATCTACCAAACCAATTATCTAAAGAAAAACATCCCAATGAATCTCCATGAAAAACAGATACCTCTGTCTTCTCATTTTAGATGGCTTCGTGCTCCATCTATGAGCCAGAAATTGATTTGAATTTAATGCTAAGTAAGGAGGATGTTGTGTATGTCATAAGCACTGGATATTCAAAGCAGTAATATACTCCAAAGTTACCATGGCTGTGGCAAGCTCAGCAATATTTGAAACTAACGAAGAATCATAGAGGAATTTTGACTGTGAAAGTCCTTTATTTCTGTGAATTTACACAAACAGGTGCACTTCCTTCAAGATGTGTAAAATGCTTTAATGAACTGCTAGGTTAATGTCAGTCCATGTAGTCCTGGCTACACAGTGCAAACCTGGAGAAGCTGTGCCCAAGCCAGGGTGGAAGGGCTCTTGGCACTGAGGAGTGGGCAATGGGAGAAGCAGGGCTGTGCCATGACAGTAGAAGGGAAAATACATCCTCCTATTTCCTTTCTTCTGCTAGGGATCATTCCAACCAACCTGTTCCAGTAGTTGGCATTTAATTTCTTTTATACAAGAACAGTTTGTCTCACCTGAAACGACTCAAACCTGAGCCAAGATGTCTGGTCTCATTTCTGACACTGGAACGTGATGGAGGACATCACCTCTCTGAGCTACAGGTTCCTTATATGCCAACCAAAATAAACAGAAGTCATCTGCTCAAGTCCAAATCAAGTGCAGCCCAAACACATGGCCTTGGGAGCCGAGGATAGAAAGACATGTCTAAAATGTATGTCAATGTAAATGTATGCCAATACTATTAAATAGTCATGTAGGTAGTCCTGAACATTGATAAGTCTGGGTATTACCAGTTAAAAAAACCCCTCTAGTAGGTACGCAAATAAGACAGAGGGAGGAAATGTGACCAGGATCCCAGCAGTTCAGGATGAGCTGTGGGTGATACTGACCAGACGCAGCTTCTTTAGAATTGGATGCTCCCGCAAAGAGTGGTCCAGTATGTACTGCCGGAGAGGACTGTTCTTCCCAATCGTCCCACTTGGGGATAATTTGGGTGTCCCAAAACCTAAAGAAGGGTATCTTTTACCTATAAAAAATAAGCAATAATAAGAATTTTTACACTTCTCAGTTACTGCCATTTTAAATAAAGTAAGCATTGAGGTATTACTAAAGATTAAAAAGTTCTTTGCTCTATAATAGCCATGAAAATGGAAAACGCAACATTGCTGGACAAGCAGGTGGACTATTATTTTTTTTCCCCTCTCCTCCTTTTTAGCCTTTATGATGTCCAGCCCAGGCCTCCAAAGGCTGAAATGGAAAGGCTTCAGTACTGTGTTGTTCAGTGGCCAATGTGATGACCAAACTGCCATAATCTTACAGAAGAAGTAACTGCATCAAAACTCAAAGGGCAACTTTAGAGAGAAAAATGAATGAAGCGCACAGTTTTCTTAGTCTGGAGCCGTTGTTTTGCAGATGAATAGAGGCTGCCGGGGTTTAGGCCCATCAGCTGATTTGTCTTCTCAAGCCCTGTGCTCTCCACATGACACTGTTCTGCCCTCCAGCCAGGGGAAATGTGGTATTGCCCAATGGCTTGTTTAGCACGAAACCAGTATGCACACAAAGTAGATGCTGAAAGCTGAAGTTTAAGGATTAGTCTACATGTCTACTCAAATACAGAACTGACTGCAGCTTTGATGCCCAATGTTTCTTTTACCAAATGGATCAATTATTTTGAAGAACTAACAACAAAATCATTTCCACATCTCCTGGTAGTTGTTGGCTACTACAGAACACTTATTTCGAGGGTTTTATTTTCTGTTAATGGTTCTATTTACAGACGATCACGCCGAGATATAGATTATTTCAACAACTTGCCTTAAGTCAAAGTAACCAAGGGCCCGCGTTACAAACCCAACACCTCCTGGATCGTGGGCTCCTTCTTCTGCTGCCCCCGGGGAAAACAAGCGAAACTGCTACCAGAAGACAATGCTGTGTGCAAGGCCCGCACCCGGCCTTTCCAGGCTGGTCAAACAAATGCAGGCGGGGACCGGGCGGGGAGCGTGTCCTCGCCTTCTCTGGGACCTTGGCCGGGCCCCACACTGCGATAGCTGGATTACAGGGAGCGGCTTGGGCTCTAAGAACATCAGTGTATTTACTGCCGCAGCTCAGAAAATAAATCCCTGCCCGCAGGGTAGCCCCACGGCGTCTGCTGCCCCGACGGCCACCGAGCTGCACCCGCGGCCGGGACTCCTGCCGGGGACTCCTGCCCGCCCTGGCAGGGACCTGCCCGGGCGCTGCGGTTCCCGTCCCGTCCCCGGTGGGGACAGGAGGAAGGCGCAGCCTTCACGTCCCCGTGTATGTGGCGGGGTTTGGGGGGCGCCGCTTACCTGCAAGCATACCCGTGGCAAAGGCGACGCCCAGCATCGCCGTCCCGACGGCCACTTCTTTGGGCACGCTGAGAAGCGGCATTTTGGAGTCGGGAGCGAGTGGCGCGGCCCGGCCCGGTTACACGCGGAGCGGTGCGGGGCGGTGCGGTGCGTTCTGCCCGCCCCGGGAGGGCGGGGCCGCGCCGGCCGTGGGTGGTGGCTCGGCGGCGCTTGGCTTCGTCTTGATGGATCTTAGGGTGCCCGTGCTCTAGCGTGCCCGGTGCTGGGCTCGGCTGTGTCGCGAGAGGGTGAGTCACCTGCGGGAGGTGCGCGCCTTCCTCTCGGTGACATGCTCGGTTGTGGTGTGTAAAGTGACAAACACAGCACCTGGGATTTGTGCCACCATCTCCTCAGAGGCTGATTCTGGTACAGCTTCACTGCAGTCTTCGTTTTAAAACACACCCAAGTGTCGTGTGAGCTCGTAATGGGCTCTGATGGAGGGGCTTTTCACAGAAATATGCTCATACGAGCCTTGGTACTCCAGCTAGTCCAGGAAGTGAGCTCTCTCCTTCTCCTAGAACACGTTTCTTTGCACCTGAGGTGCGAGCAATTACTGGTCGAAAAGCATGTAAGATATTTGGAATTTCAGTCCTGTGACCTGTGAGTTTCCTCATGAAAGGGGTCAAGGAAGATTATCCAAGAGAAGGGGAATGGGGCCTGGTTTCCTCCACTGCTGTCTCAGCCCTCTTCTGCAGTACCTTCCAGATGAGGTGGAGCTGTGCCCTTGCCACTGCTTAGCAGCCTTGTTGAGGGATCTCCTCCCTGGCCGGATCTGTTGCTGAGAGAGTTGGTTTATAAGTCAACAGTGATTATGTAATCTTCTTTATGTCAGCCTAAAACCAACTGTTTTGTACTTTACTGAAAGCACCCTGCGGTGCCTTTTGGAGGTGGGCTGGGGATTTGGTTTTCATTTTGTGAAGTATCGGTAATATCTGGATTTTGGAAAACACAAGCAAAATATGGAGATCTATAATTTTGTCACTCTATGGGAGATGAAATTACTGACATTGCACACAGACCAGGAAAACATGGAAATGAATTGGGTTGCAACTTGGCCTCCACAGGTGTAGGATGAAAGCAGGTAAAAATTCCCTTTTGGCACATAGTCCTTCTCTAGAAAGCCAGATGAATTGGTAGGTGTTGGTAGGTTTGGATGAAAACATTTCAACTATTTCCCTATGCTAGCAAAACCAATGTCAGTGCAGTTAGAAGAAAAAGGTTCTTTTTAAAGCATATCTTAAGTGTGGGATCAAGTATATCACCAGAGTATTTACGGGAAATGTGTTTGCCTATCATTGCATTTTTAGTGTTAGAACTTATTTACAAAGACTTGAGCCCAGAGCTCTTGTATTTCTTTTGCAGTGACTGATCATGCCACTCACTAGGGAGTCTGCTGTGATTTCTGATTTGCAGAACAAAGTAAGACATATGATCTGTCTTGGCAGATAAAATAACTTTCGGTTCACTTCTAAAATTTATTTGATTTTGAAAGCTGTGAGTGTTGTTGGTTTCTTGGTGGCTCTTTTTCATTTGGTATCTTGTCACTTTCTCAGTGTACATTTTGTGTTTGTAAATGAGAGCATTTCATCCCGTCTTTCATAAGATGAGTTATCAGGATGCGCTGCAACGTGTCAGTTTTAGGCCAAACAGCTGTGGGAGGCAACAACTCTTGCAGTGGCCATAAATCAGATTTGTGACGGTGCGGCTCCATCTAGTGATTCTTCTCTACAACTGCAGCACAAGGGAGAGGAGCTGTGGGTTACTCTGTTCGATGAAATACGCGAAGTGTTCAGGCTTCCAGTGTTGTGCTGACTCTCGACTCGACGAGATGCCCCATTTGGACATCTCTGGAAACGTCAAGTTTCTGAAAACTCCAAGAGAATTGGCGAACTGAATTGCTAACATACTTAAATGTGTTTCTGAAATTCCTCTCAGCCCCAAGTTGTTAATCAGTAATAGCTTAACTTTGCTGGCAGTGTCAGGTGTTTTACTGTATCAGTGTAATGGACAACATGTTGTTTCCTTTAGATAAGGAAGTTGATTTTCAGATATCTAAGTTATGATGAAACACTTTTGTAGGGGGGCCAAAAGAGTTAAAATCTTCCAGAATGGAGCCATCAGCTTTTCTTTGAGCAATTTCCATTTTCAGTTTACGTAACTCTGTGATATATACTGAACAGGAAACTTTGATTAACAGATTTATTAGACATGTGCTTGCAATGTGCTGTGGATACCTGAGGATTTAAACTTGTTTGTAGATTTCTGCCTACTACATGTGCTAAGTAAGGTGGAGGCTACCTAGAGATTAAAAACTGAATATGATATGGGCTTGGATACAAACTCCTCTGCTCCCTATACCTGTAGGGTCAGTCCAGTTGCACAGATTTCACAGGAGATCAGGATTGCTCCCAGTGCTGAAGTCAGTAGGCATATTTGCTGTGCCTGAAAGTGCCTTGTCTCTGGAACTGCATTCTTGAAAGGGTAGGATATTCAGGCTGGAGCCAGAACACAATCACATTTGTAAAAGATATGGAGTAGGACAGACAGGCTAGTGGCTGACCTCAGGGTGCACAAGTCCACACTTTATTCATATTGATAATCTATTCAAGGTTTTACAGACACTGGGTAATTGATATATGCAATAGTCTGGTTTTTTCCTGGAACCTTCCTTCCAGGAGAAGGAAGGAAGGCTGTTCTTCTATGTGAGAATGTTGCTCACGATCTACCTTGGTGTAATCTGTGTAGACTTATTGTAGAAATGTGACTGGCAAAGCATTAGCCTACTGATAAGGCTGTCATCTCACTTCTGGGTTCCTGCCTTTCATTTGCAACTATTTTTACATGGACCAGTGGTGCCTAGTAACTGAGGCACCACTGTAAAATGCTAAATGACTTGCCTTAAATATAGAAAGTTTTTCCTTTCACTGTCCTCATAATTTACATTTTCTTCTGTTGTTTTTATTTCCCTTTTCACTCTTCCATGTGTCAACTACCTGAACTCAGCCTGTTCTGGCAGGCTGTGCCTTCCAGAACATTGGTGATGTTCTGTGGCCTGCTCAAAGGTGGTGGTAAAGAGTAGTATATGAGCATCTTGATTGTCTTACTGCTGCACTAAAAAGAAGTAAAATCTGTGTGTGTTTCAGCCACTGTCCAGCGTGAGCAGCCTGGGTATAGATGTGGACCAGAGTGGTTACAGATGATTCTCTCTAAAATCATACTCACTCTGTGATGGAAAATCACTGTGCATCACAGATACCCCAAAGGAAGTGTGTACAGACATTTTTGAACAGCACAACTCACTGGAAATAAGCCCTACACATTTGTTGAAGCTATATTGGCCTATGACATTGGAAAGCATTCAGTGGAGTTACACGGTGTGTCTGGTTCATTCAGGCTGCAATGTTGCTGGTGTGGCTTCAAGCATAATTTAAATGTTGATTACTTAAAATCTTAGTTATCTGCACATTGTTCTCCGTATACAATGAGGATAGCAGTCACACAGTCCTCTAAAACATGTCAAAATGTTGAAAAGCAAGTGTAAATGCTACACGTATTTAGTTTAGTGAGTAAAGTGAAAAACATTTGAAGCTTATGTACAGCTGAAAGAGAAGACAGCTGTCTTTGTCCCCAAAAGCTTACAATGTGAATGTAAAATCATGGTCACGGGCAGGAAGTGTAAGGAACTGGGTTGTATTAAGCATTGTGCAGTAGCCTTACGCGAATTTCTTAGGAGAAATCAGAGCAAAGTTTTAAGGAGTGATCAGGAGGAAGGAAAATGAAGTTTGGAGCTGTTTAGAAGTTTACCTCTAATATGAGTGTAGAATGAGTAAAAGCCCAAATACAAGGAGAAACCAAAGAAGAATGCATTCATGCATTCCTATGGTCAGACTAATTGCTGAAAAAGCTGATTTGGTTGAATGGGACTTGAATGAGAGGAGAGCTGGGGAAAAAAGTTACAGTAAGCAAGGTAATGAGACCTTAGACAAAACTTTTTAGTTGTGAAGATGAACATACGATCTTGAAAATCTGTCAAAATATTTCTGCTTGTTTTTGCATAGCTGAGTGTGAGGGTTTGGAGTGAAAAGAGAGTTGATAATGAAGAGTTGTGAGTTGAGTGATAGGCAAAATAGTAATTTTTATCTATATTGATGGAGAAAAAAGTTTGTAGAGCTGAGGCTGACTTGATCTTAGGCATCCTCAGAGAAATGTTTGATACAGATTAGGATTTGAATCTGGTTCAAGAAGACAGGAGGGAAGAGGCATGTTTGCAAGTCGTCTGCACTGACATGGTGGATGAATGCATGCATAGATTGGGCCAGTTACTCAGAAAAGACATCCAGCTATTAATTCCTTACCTTTGAAGATATTCAAAAATAAGCAAACCCATAAGCATTTGATTGTATTTATTTATTCTGTTTTAATAAGTTTTCGTAGTATCTTTGTTTAAAATTGAAACAGAACTTCCCGTATTTATGTGTTCATTCATCTGTCTTGGGTGTTGTAGATGTAAAAATGTGTATATTTTATAATTTTACACTCTGCAGTGTATATCCCCTGCAAGACCTAGATAAATCACTTGATGCTGTATTTTAGAGGACTGTATATGAAATTTTTAGTTTATTCATTATTGAGATTTCTTATTTCTTCTAATTGGTTTTGCTGTGTATTTGTCTTTTCCATCCCAGTTATCTCTCCAGTATTATGCTTAAAATTTCATTTTGCAGTTCTGTAAAGCAGGGTATGCCATTTACCAGCATAACCTCCTTGGCCTTAGAGATACTCATTCCACACATATCTGTTATAGCAATTTTTTTCCATTCATCTTCTCAACTGAAAATCTTAGAATTTTAAGAATTGTACCTTTTTTTTTTAAACAAATTTGTGATAAATGGAATAGCTCTCCAATTTTTTTTTAGTTGAATTCAGTAATTTGAAATAAGAGTAACAGTTTCCAAAATACTGATCATTGCTTCTGAATTCATCTGGATTTTTTTATCAGACAAACTGTAAGTAGCAAAGCTTCCTTTAATATGATTCATTGTCCAGCTAGAGGGTAATCACTGAAATGGAACACAGACATGAACAATGACTTTAACTAAGTTGGTTCGGTTACTTTCATCCTGCTCAGCTGCTTCTAGTGCATTCAGTCTTTTGTGGGAGCTTTTAAAGTATGTCTTTCGATAACAGCTTGTAAAGGCTGTGGTACCTTCACATCTATTTCAAGGCTAAGATATCAACATTTCAAATGCTGCTGCTAAGAAAGCTGGTGATTCATGAGCCCATAAGCCTTAAGCCATTAAACTTGCAAACAGCGAATGGTTTAGAAACGGTTTTCAGCTAGAAGCATTTTGACATATTGGTAAATATTTTCAGGCCTTACTGGCTTACAGGCCAACATTTTGAATATATATGACTACTTTTTGCAATCTCATTACAAGACTAGGTTCAGCTTTGGACATGCAGGTATCGTGAGGAGAGATAGCCCCTGCCAAGCAGCATAATTCCTAGTGCAAAGTACGTTAATGGCTTCTATGACAATATCCCACAAGTATCAAGGACTGTAAAACTCAAATTGAGCTTGACTGGGGGAGACCCAGTGAAATGGTTTGTTCAGTGGCTCAGCTTGACAGATCCAATGATAGAAGCAGTTCTCCCGACAAAGAGAGTTTGCAGTCAAAATACTTGGATCAGAGGCACATTGAATTCCTCAAAATAGGTGTCATACTTTTCTGAATGATCTTCCAGGTCACAGTCCAGCCTCACACTTGGAATAACTGCATGGACAGTGGTACAATGGGTGTTTATTTCTGAGGAATAAAGCTTAGCCTTAATTTGCTCCTACAAATGGCCCCCATGTGATTGAAATGGACACAACTTGAGTGGAGCATTCTGCTTCACTTGCAAAGCCTGCTGTAAGTCTCAAGATGCTGCTTCACTTAAGCCTTAAACTGTGTAGTGCATAAACAAAAAGTGAGAAATGTTGCTCCTTATGACACTGATACACCTAATAAAATTAAAGAAGCAGAGAACAAATAATGAACAACCATAGCTGTGACACCTCATTAACCAGGCCCTCCCATGCCTATATATTTTGCCTCTCTTTTTTGACATCTGAAAAAATCTATGTCAAAGCCCAGCATGCTGGATTTGTTTCATACCAGCTGTGTGAATGGATACCAAAAATAAAGAGTACTTTTGGAAATGAGTGTTTTTTTCCCTTCCCTTAAGGGCATTTGTCTGAGAGTGCACAAAAACAACAGCAGCAGCATGATGGCAGGAGAGGTGCAGGACTGCGTTGTTATTAGATAGCCTACCCCAAGCATATTGAAGAATGATGAATGATCATCTCACTAGGCCTGATTTCTAGAGAGCTCTAGGTCACATTTAGTTTCACAAGTAAGAATTTGTCACAAGCATGTAAAAACTGTGCTTAGCTGTTATCTTTGGGACTTAAAATCAAGAATTCTTAGTAGACTATTTGTCAGTTGGAAAGAAGAGAGAAGGGGCCATCTGTGTTAATCAGCTGTGGTTTGCTAATATGATGCAGCTGGGAAGAAGGCAGTACTGACTTTAGCAGGTAGAAAACATCTGCTGAAGAGAGAGCCTGATTAGTGTCACCACCTGAAACTCCATGAGTGGTGCATTACCCCTGCAGGCTGAAAAGCCGTGGTGGGGGGGGGAATGGCTCAGATATCTCCAGCAAACAGGAGAGTGTGATGTGCAGAGAACGGTGTCTGAGATTGCAAAGGGCAGACTGCTTGTAGGAGGAAACAGAGGGAAGGTAGGAAGGAATTTTTTAGTTGTGTGCAATGCTCCCTCTATTTTCCTACTTTTTTTCCTTTTTTTAAATTGAAGATGCAGTCTTTTTAATTGCCATGAACTGAACTCACTTTTTTTCTCTCAACATATATTTATAAGAAGTTTGTTGTAATTTTATGAGGTTTTGCTCTTTAGTATTAATAATTTTTGGCTTTTTACTGTTGTATTTCTTTGAGTTTGAATGTTAACAAAGGGCTATATGGATTTTTATCTTCTTGTCCTATTATAGCTTCATTTTTTATATGTACACATGTAAATAACTCCAGTTTCTTTTACTATAAACAGTGGGAACATTTCTGGTAAATTTTGCAAGAAACTTTTTAAAGAATGCCTTACAGGTGAACTGTGAATCTTCAGTGCCACTCATCCCTTTGATAATAATAAGGCTTCCTTAGAATAGTATTTTAAAGTTATGTTTTTACTGCTTCCTCTTAGTGTTTTGAAGATCAGAAGATCCTTCTGCTTTTGTGTACTTGAATCGTATTTTCACCTTTTAATCGAACTTTCTATCCATTTTGTTTTTAAAAAGTCCATTTCTTTCCATTCCGTTATAGCCTGAGCATGACTTCATAAGAATCTCTAACTGAACCATAAACTACTTTTATAAATATCATTTTTCCTTGAAAGCTATATCTTACTGGAATGACCAAAGTTTTGTCATGTGTTAGATTAAGATGTCTGCCGAAAATCAATAATGCTGAGGTAACAACATTGGTTTCTGCTAGGCTCTCAATTACTTTCTCAGTTGTTTGTCATAGGAAGAATATATGATCAGTTGTTTCCCCTGCAGGCTATAAAACCAGCCTGTTCTCTTTTGATCACTTCTGCATACTTCACTTTTACTCTCCTAAGTGTAACACAGATTTTTAGAGCTTTGGACCTGTGAAGTAGCAAAATGATGCTTCTGTAGCCCATTCCAAGGGATAATAGCCTCCCTGTATAAAGCATCATAAATATCCCTGGACAACAGTCAGCTCTTTTGGGTTGCATTGCACAATTTCTATGGAATCTGTTCCTGAATTTGCCACGCTCTTTGAAGAAATATCTGGGAGAAATTTACTTCACAGTCTTCTTTGCACCTCATGTTCCCTACAGTCCTTTTCACCTTGCATTCCTTTTGTGGGTAGTCCCTTAGTCCAAATACAGCTGTAGATCTGCTAGTCTTTTAATACTTTTTTTTTTCTTTCTGCCTCTCCCCCCATACCTTCGTGTGTTTTTTAAAGATGGTTTCTGGTGCCATTTTGTTCTTGAAGTTGCTACATTTTGCCACAGAGGGGAAACACAGTCGTGCTGTTTTCTTTCCTGAGAGCTTTACTTTGTTTCTCTCTTCATCTTTATCTGAAATGAATTACACCGTACCTGCTTGATGTCAGACTCTGCTAGGTAGAGGAATATTTCAAATAATATAGTCTCTTGTGAAAATGGGAGCAGCTGTAATTGGGCAATTAGATTAAATTAAAGCTGTAACAAGGGCAGTATCTCCTTATTATTGTAAGTGCTCTTTCCTTAAAAAGAGGCAAGTGATTTTCTGAATGAGGCTTCAGAGGTAACAGGTAACTTGGAGAAGGTATATTGAAGTTCTGCTCACATCATATCACTGAAGAGAAGCTGCTTTTATTTGCCTCTGCGTTTTCATGTCCTGTTTTAGAAGGACAGACGCAAATGCTGCAGAACAGTAAACACTATTTTTGTTTGAAATTAAAACAAAACAAAAACAAACAAAAAAACCCAACAAAAAATTCCCAAACCAACCAACCAAAATCCCCCAAAACAAACAAAAAACAAAAACCAACAAAAAAAAACCCCTGAGCCCTGCCCCCCACCCACCAAATAGAAATTTAGAAATTAATCTAGCCACCTTCAGTTTCCTATCCAGGAAGTGTATGTGAGAAGTCAGCAGTCATATTTGGTAGCATGACTGTTTGAATTTCAAGGATGTGCAGAATACTTAACATGGCTGTACTCTGGCAAAGCTCTGCTGACATATTTCACAGAACAGAGCAGTTTGGAGCTGTTATGTTTCCTAACAGGGTATTTGTAGCATGTTGTAAACAGTTACTGTTGTAACTGAATTCTAGGCTGTGGTCCTTAAAACATGAAGTGCTACCCAGCTGCCAGAAACCTTAATGCAGTTTGCCTTTGTCTTCAGTCATATTCATGTAGGCAATAGGGGGAAATGCCAGACTACTTGGGAGTTAGGCCAGGAGGAGGATAGGTATGCAGCTGGCCTTCTGTCTGGACACTCTAGAGAATGTGGGCAATTACTGTGTGCCATACACATTCCTGATGAAATGCCTTTTGGAAAATCAAAGTTGTTTGTCTCATTCCAAGGCAGAGACAATTTCCATCACCAAATGGGGTTTAGTAACTCCTGTAGCCTTGTTGCAGTCTCTTTCATGGACTGTTTAGCTTTCTGATGTTTATGCACCCACATAGTTTTTGTATGCATAAAATAAGGCATGAAATGTGGACTTGGTGTTTATTGTGCAATCAGCAAGGCCTTAAAAAGGCCAAGTGGCATAATGGGCCAAATGTCGTACGTCCCATAACGATTCCAGTCAACATGAAGCTGACTGCTCCTCCCCAGTTCTCTACCTTTTCCATGTTTTTTTGTATTGGCACATCCTTAGAAGAAGCAGTGAGTCTTCTCGTGCTGAAATAAACTTGAAGACCTAAATATTCACCGTGCTTGAAAGTCTGGCTCTGTTATGTTGGATCAGACCTACTTCCTGCTTTAAAGCACAGAAGTGACAACTGGTGTATTCTTAATTTACTGATGAAGACAAGACAGTGAAGAAAGAGGAGCAATCTAGATGCTTTGAAAGAAGTTAGACCTTTTGAGGCCATGCATGTAAGGTCATCATAGAATAGTTTGAGCTGAAAGGGGCTTTAAAGATCATCTAGTTCCAAACCCTAGCCATGGACAGGGAACCTTCCACCAGTGGCAGGGAATCTTTCACTAGAAAGTGGTTTCTCCTTCACTGAGTTGAAGGAGAAAGCTACAAAGCTGTAAGGTGTGCAGGCACTGAAGGATTGTCACCACACAGACACTGATGCAGCGTGAGAATCCAGGAATACCTGGGGATTCCCTAGAGCCTTAGAAGCATTGGCTTCACATGGACAATGCTAAGAGCTTCTGTTAGGCATTAATACATGTAAAATATTTGACTATACACATGTTGGATCCTCCTGAGTCTCTGGCAAAGAATACTGCTTGCTGGTGTTGCAGGCTGATGCCGTATATTGTTCTGTTTTTCACTAAAGCACATCAAACTCTGGCTGAGCTGCTCTTTTCTAGTGTTTGGATCTGTAGTAGTACAGCTAGTTATCCTTTGCTTCTGTTTTCCTTGGTGTAACACATTTTTAGAGCCTTGAACCCAGGAGGTAGCAAAATAATCCTTCTAGAATCCATTTCTAAGGGACAGTATTCTCTGAATGAAGTATTGTAAAGAATCCCCAGTACAAACCAAAACCTGAGCAATACAAATGGTAATTGTAGGAAGACGGAAATGAAAAATCCTGCTTCCTCTCACTTCTATCTGCCATTATAAAGGAATTTGTCTGTTAAGTCAGTGCACAGCATTAGCATTGTTCCTCCTAGATGTTTGTAAAAACAAAAATTTTAACTTTCATCATTAGCTCATTATGATTGTGTTCAACAGACCTGTTGGTGGTTGGGGTTGCTTTTCCCTCCCTCATCTCCACATCCACCTCCCTTCCTTTTGAGACTGTGAAAGCCATTTAGACTATGGAGTTTGTTTCCTTTTTTGTCTATTCGAATGTAACACAGTGGCTGGTGGGTGAAAAAAAAATCTTGGACCTGATGCAGAATGATCAGGAATGAATTGTTCACAAGATACTGTCTCAGGTAAAGGAAGGACTGTTGGTGTTTTCCAGCCCGGACTATGTGAACAGGTGCTGAAGCAGTGAACTGTGTTTGATCATCAGACCAAACTCAGTCAGAGGAGGGCCTGAAAATGAGGATTTGGAGACTGGACTTGTTTATGGGAAATGCAAGAAAACTTGTGTGCAGGACAGCAAAAGGAGACCCTTGACTTTTGGCTCTGATGTGAGCTGAAAAACTGCAACTGTGACAAGTTCAGTTGGGAAATTATTATGGAGTTCTTTAATATTATTTGTAAGTGTACTTCTGGCACCATTTAAGAAATTGCTAATTTTGTGTCTTTGCTTCACCTACTGTTTCTCTGAAGAAGTACTCTGTACATCTGAATTTAAGGGGTTTAGCTTAATATCTTTAGCCATCTGCATCTGACCAGACTTTTATATATCATTGGTACAGAGAAACAGGTGTTTCTGGATACACAACACATAGTAAGGTAGATAGCCAAAAATCTCCAAAGGTGAACTGTGTTCTGTAAATGCCTGTTGCTCTCTGACTCTCTATTATTCGACCAAGTGTGGGTGTCAGAGTTTTAAGTATCTCATATTGCATGGAGTGAATGACTAAAGCATTCATGAATTTTTGGAAGCTTGAAGAAAGGATAGACATTAGTTACTGAAATATTGTTATGAGAAACTGAATCTCAGGAACTGGAATGTTTTTTGAGTTGTCCTACTTCTGTGTAGAGCTGGCAGGTAGAGAAACTAGTGGCAGAAGAAATGGAAAGCTATGAATCTTCAGCTGCTAAGGGAGAAAGGCTTGTCTTTCTCTTTGATCAGGGTAACACATCATCTGGTTCCTCCTTGACTCGCATGTGTGCATGTAACTGTGACACATTATCACCTTGCAGCTTCTCGGGGCTGGAAAGGGAAATGGAATATCATAAGAATATTGTTAATTCACTTCAGGAATACTTAGGAAATCTCATAGATATTTATGTGTAATTGAGAGAACAAAATAACAATACAGTAATTGAGAAACCTATTTCTTCATTGAGACAATTGGTTCCTAGTCTTTGCCTTTGTCCCTGGCATTTCCAGTTTGAAGTGTTAGTAGTGTTTTTGTAGATGGAAGTGTGTTCTACGTATAGAGATGTTTCCATCTAATCTTTATTCCTGTATTGCAGACTTGCTAAGGTAAAATTGTGTAATTTCCTGGCACTACCAGGATAACAGAAGAACTTTTTTTTTTTTTAAAGGAGTTGTGACTAAGTGGAGCATGTAGTTAAAATTCTTATGGTTCTGATTGGATAGAGCATGTTAAAACATCAATCTTTCAAATTAACCTCTTTGAATATCCTGCTTATAGCCTGAATTTAAAAATAGGAGTTTGGTCCTTGTAAATTCCCTTGAACAGGAAAGGAGAGGATCTCTGAGAAGGTTATGGATGACAAAGTTGTCCCCAGTGAATGCAGATGCTAGTGGAATTGATAGTAATGCAAGATACAAGCTATGGGAAAGGTCTTGTTTACTATTACATTCTTCCAGCCTTTCAGAGTAGTTTTAGACTTGTCTTGGCCCCATTCTCCCGTCCTCCCACAGTGGGCTTTATACTGAATGGTACAGTATCTCACGTTTGCATTTTTAATGGAGAACTAAATTTAATAAATAAGGCCGTTGTCTAGCATCACTTTGACATGATGTTTTTAACCAACCTGTTCCCAGAGTTTTCCCAGTCCTCCCAAATCACCCAGAGAAGACACTTTAAACATATGTACATGCTGTCTTCCATGGAGATCCTGTTGTGCCACCTAACATAGCTGAGTGAAACAACTGAGTTTTTACCAGGCATGTCTCACTCTAGAGTTCAGGATTGGGATATATTATTCCTCTCATTTAATATTCTGTTTATTTCCTTTTATCTTGATACCAAACACCTTAGACAATAACAGATTAAACAAACTGGTCAGTCATCATACATCATCTAAGCTGATATACAACAGTTCTAAGGTTATTGATTCTCATAGATTTTAATATCCCATTGAACAGCCCAATGTGATTAACTCAATTTAATTCAATGCCACTCATTCATTACTTTGAGCTCTTAACTTCTACATGCTAGGTCAGCTGGATTTCTGTCTCCTCAGTTTTCTTTTCATCTCTGTGTCACGGATCAGGTTACTCTATACAGTATTTGCAGTCAAAGGCCTCAGGGAATCAATTCAAGAGCAGCAAGCTTCAATAAAGCAGTCTCTCCATTAAAGAAGGCTTCAAATAGTCCCTCTTTGAAAGAAGGTGCTGCTGCTTTAATAAGAACCCCTCCAGTGTGGGGCATTCCCAAGACCCTAGGCAATGGATAACTGGCAGGATGGATAGCCAGGACACACTGGGATACTGTCTCCATGTTCAATGACAGCAGATAAAAATCACAGAATCATCAAGGTTGAAAAAGACCTCCAAGATCGAGTTCAACATTTCACCAACCACCACCATGCCAACTAAACCATAGCACTTAGTGTCACATCCAGTCATTTGTTGAACACTTCCAGGGATGGTGACTCCACCACCACGGGTAGTCCATTCCAATGCTTAGCCACCCTTTTAGTGAAAAAAAGTCTTCCCAATATCCACCGAGAACCACCCCTGGTACAGCTTGAGACTGTGTCCTCATGTCGTGTCACTGGCTGCCTGGGAGAAGAGGCCAACCCCCATCTGCAACCTCCTTTCAGGTAGTTGTAGGGAGTGATAAGACCATCACAGAGCCTTCTCCAGACTAAACAATCCCAGCTCCCTCAGCCCCCCTCTTCATATGACTTATTCCCTAGACTTAGAGCAGCTTGTTTTTGTGTCTCTCTTGGCATTTTGATCCTTTTTCAAGCTACTTTGGAAGGCTGGAAGCACTACACATCCTCTTTTCATGGAGGCCTCTATGCACAGAGCTTCTTCCTGCTTTACTGTGCCAGTGCAACACAACCACGTTTCCCATTCTAAGCCCTTTTATCGAAGGAGGGCTCTTGGATATGAGCACTGGCACGAGGGACAGAAGGAACAAAATAGCAAGTACTGGAGCTCTTAAAGCAATGTATTTTTCTCCTGGTTCTAAATAATTTTATTGTAACTCAGATTTTCATCGCATTATCTCAAATGGCAGGAACTGGCCCACCACTCGCTTTCATAGCATTGCCATTACTGTAAAGAAGCATCTCTTTTAATGGTGCCAGGGTTATTGCTCCAACAGAAAAAAAAAAAGGGATTGTGGTAGGGTGCCCATTTACCCACTGCTACCTCATTTCATCAGCCATTTATCAACACATTCTTCATTTGGGGAAATAAAATCAGTGGTAAGTGGAGCTTTTTCAGTGCATTTAACTTCCCTGGCATGATACAGGTGGTAACACAGCTGAGATCAAACACTTTCATCTTTCCTCCAGAGCCAGCTTGGCTGCAGACTAGCTGCTTCTCAATTAGAGATTGCAGTATTTCTGGCAAGGATTATGTGCGCTTTCTACAGCTCAGATTTGCCTTGGTGTTGCTTTTTTTACTTTAAGAACAATCACTTTCTTCTTACTGGATCGTTCACCTTTTACCCAAGGCCTGTAAGAAATAAAAAGGCCTGGCTCAAGTTATGTCTGAGACATAAATCTTTGGAAAATTTTAAGCAGATATAAAGACTGAGATTTTAGAACACTGATTCTATGTTACAGTTTATAAATCCTGTCACACTGCAATAAGCATTTCTCTGTTGGTTTCCTGAAAGAGAAGGGTTATAACTGCATTTTGAACAAAGACCAAGGAAGCTTTAGGAGATCACCTGGTCTGTTGCTAAGTCATTTCTGTACCCTGAACATCTTTACTCCACGTTAGGATAGCAACAGTTTCGTGATAACAATTACCTTGCACAGCAAATTTTACCAACTTTAATGTCTTTGAATATCCATGAGGGAAACAGAAAAGGAGTAACACCCTTCCAGTGCTTTGCAGGGAGAAAGAGATATTGTAGTAGCTGATTCCACTTTCAAAATTCTTTTTCCCTTTCTTGGTTTTATATTTAATATGTAATTTAATAGGTAAAATTAGCTATCCCACCTCTAGAAAGATTAGAGGTCCAGGAATCAAAAGGTTAGTAATGCCTTATGTTTCTATGGCGCCACAAATGAGATCTCTGTTATGGCTTGTAAGAATGGCTGATACAGACTCAAAATCTGAAAAGTCATACCAACACAAACCTTTTCTTTCTGACAGGGTGGAGTATTTTATAATACAAGCCAAGGAACAAGAAAGAGCAACTAGAAGTTCCTATCTTTGGCAGAAATTCCCCATGATGTCTTTCATGACACTTATTACTTTGTGTGGTTGAATATTGTAGTAGAATACTTCAGATCTTTATCTGCATCCACACCTCTCTACATCACCTGCAGGGTCCACAGGATGACAGTATGCCACTTAATTTAAGCTTCTACACATTTCTGTTTGTTAGTATTTGCTTCAGTTGGTCACTCTTTGCAATTTGTCACTCCTTCAAAAGTAATGATTTAAAATAACTCAGATGCCTAGTTCTCAAGTTTAAAGCCAAATGACCTGTAGTCTCAGTCCTGATACTGAACTCAGTAACATTTGGCTGACAGGTAACACACCGATTTACACACACAAGTGTTTAAAATGCTGCATACATCCCCCCCATCTTCAGGCTATCCTCTCCAGTAATGTACATGTTGTGTTCTGCACCTTATGAATTCCTACGATGCATGTAGCTCAATAAATCAGCTCTTATAAATCAGGCACAGCCTCTGTGTTGCATCCATCTTCCCACTCCCTGCCCCAAAATGCTTTGTCAGCAAAGGCTTGAGCTATTGGTTCTGCAGGTGCAGGGAGATCAATATTAAACACACGGCAGTTTAGTCTGCAGTGACTAATTCTAGCTCTGCTCCACCGGTCATTTGAGAGTGCAGGTACCTGGCTGAGATTACCAAAGCACTCAGCACTGACCAAAGCCCCCAGTATAACTCTTGTTGAGACCCAGCACACAGGGTCTCCTGTAAGCACTGATTATACTGGCCATGGACAAAGGTGTTCCTGAAAGTTGGGGAAGTGGGACCACCTTAAAGGAAAGATCGGATGGTTCAGAATGAGCTGTTGTATTGAGGTTAACAGCTCTTTCCCCTGTTGAAACCCACAAACCTCAGCTCTCCTGGGTGCAGGTGCATCTTGCCACAGCCATATTATGTATAACTATGTCAGCTTAATTTTTAATATTTCCCACAGAAGAAAAATGGGTACCCAGAACTCTCAATTTACTACCTTTTCCTGATATTCAATGCAAAGTGGAATCCAATATTTCTACACATTTTAGGTTGTACCTTGCCTGACACTCAAGGAAGTAAAATCAACAAATTGTATAAAAGAAAGGAAAAATGCACACCAGAGACCAGACTGAAGCAGCACAACTTTGCATAAACTGTTTTTTCATCTCCAAAAACAATCCTGACTCTTAATTCCATCAACATTTTCTCTTACCAAAGTGCTAGGAAATGGCTTTGCTGATCAAGTACCACATGATTTTCAGCAGGGTATTGTCATAAGCTGATGAAAAGCAAAGAACTGGGATATGATAGAAAAAAAATGTCTTTAGTCTACTTGGAAGGGATGTAGAAAAACAACATCAAGGAGGAGCAGTGTTTCAGCCACAGGTATCACAGCTTAATCTATAGTCCCAGAGTAAACATGGGAGGGAAGCAAGTTGATTAAGGGGTGCAAACACAATCAGAGACCATAACTGATGCTTCAGATAGAGGAAGCTGCCAGTATTAAAAAAAACAAACAAAAAGCAAACAAACAAAGAAACAAACAAAAAAATAAAACCAAACCCCCACACTCACAAAGACAGTGTCATCATGCACTACCTGCCCAGCTCAGCCATGTGGACAGGCAATAAAAGTAATTCATACTGCAAATTTAGCACCTCTGTCAAGGAAGACAGTATGCCTATCATGGAGTGTCATGACATACTACAGACAAACAAAGCCCTTCACAGCTTTCAATTGACGGTAAATCAAGCACAAGAATAATTTCCTTCCTTCCAACATCACCACTGGAATGCAGTCTCCTCCAGGGCAAAACACTGAAGACGTTTAACAGCAAAAATGTGACTCTACACTGTAGATAGTACAAAGGAAACCACAAAGGTAGGTGAAGTAAGGAAACAGCCTATAGCTGGAAAAGAGCCAGGTACTGGAGATAATCCTGGTTGCACACAGTGATAGGAAGTAATACCACTTGTTAATGGCCACTTAAGTCTTTGCCTCACCTGGAAGGAGCTCCTGTTAAAATAAAAGGAACAAGTCACCCAAGTCACCTAATAAATCATCACCCCATCTTTTGCAGCATCTGATGTTTCTGCATTCAAGTGCTCACCTGAGCATCCTCAAGATCTTGCCAATCACAACCTGAGTGCAGCTTTCAGAAGAGAGGTAGAGGGGGGCTCCAGACTGTTATGACAGACTGTTCCATGCTGTCAGGTACCATGAATACCCTGTCAGACTGGATCCTTGCTCTGGACCAAGATGTCGTGGTTTAAACCCAGGCAGCAGCCCAGCTCTACCCTCACACCCCCACCAGCAGGACCAGGGAGAGAATCAAAAGGGTAAATGCTAAAAAACTTGTAAATTGAGATGAGTTTAATAGGGAAAGCAAAAGCCACACACAAGCAAAGCAAGAAATGAATTCACTGCTTCCCGTGGGCAGGCAGGTGTTCAAGCATCTCCAGGAGAGCAGGGCCCCATCACAGGCAGCAAGTTACTTGGGAAGACAAGCACCATCACTCCAAACATGTGCCTGCCTCCGTTCCCTGATCCCACTGGTGGGGGAAGTGAGTGAGCAGCTGCATGGTAATTGGTTGCTGGCTGGGCTTAAACCACAACACAAGTGCATATTTTTACAGGCCCCAATATGAAATATGCAGGCTATTACATTTACATATAGCCTTCAGTTCCAGCCTCTTTAGGAACAAGACAATAGTCCATGGAGAATGCCTCTCTGCTCTTTCCTCTTGTTCTTTTGCATACCCTTGAGCTGCTTTGCTTTTAGCCAAATGATGAAGATACCAGGCTTTCATCCTCCATGGCAGCACTCTACCCCACAGGGAAACACATCAAAGCTGTCAGTCCTACACAGACATCACCATTTACTGAGAAATTGCCCTGTCCTATCGCCCACCCACCCCTCAACAGATAAGCAACCTCACCACATGTGTCAGTCTCCAATAGGAAATGGAAAAGCCTGCAGCCAGAGCAACAGCTGCCACAGTCAATTTAGCCATTGGTAGAAACAGAAGTGAAGGAGAGAGAAGCCCATGGAAACTCTGTAGTCTCTTTTATTTCTATTACAGAAGACCTTGATCAACGCCATTTCAGATATAACGCCTATACACATTAAGATCCTGAATCAGGGTAAAGTCCCAATGCAGGACATATGCAAGAGCACTAGTATTTCTGTTTCTACAACCCATTAATACAGTGACTGCATGACTAAGGTCACAAAGAGAAAACTAGGATTTGTGTCTCCTGTGACACTGATCAGCATTAGACTAGGGAATAAGGGGCCATTCATGTGCAAGAACTCCAGCAGCCCTAAAAAAGCCTTTAAGAACGAAATTCAATGGGCAAGCCTCAAAACTGTCAAAATCAAACTCTCATGCTAATGCTCCTAAGCTGCTTCCACACCCTGAAATGGCTTCATTATTTATGTGGAATGGTGCAGTAGAGGTGAAGACCCAACACCAGACCCACAATACACATTCAAACCAGACAATCCAGCAGCAATTTTCCTTCTCTTGAGTTCACTTTTACTAAGCCTTCAGCAGAAAGACCTACACAAGATTTCAAGCCCCAGGCTGTAAGCAGTGTTCTGGTGGAATTGTTTTTTTGTTTGGTCATTTTCCTCCTGCTGGAGCATAATTTCCACTCATCCAAGAGGAAGACAAAGAAAGAAATAAGGGAAGCTATAAGCCTTTTGTCTACTCCATTTGCACCAAAGATGTACTCCTATATTCCAAGATGCTGCTGAAATGACATAAATTTGTAGCCCTCCCTACCTTGCAGGATGCATTTCCCCTGCCCTCCAAGCCTATCTGTGTGTGTACTACTGTGGCAAGTAATGGCTCCAACCAGAGGAGGACTCCATGTGCCAAATGCAGCACACCTACAGTAAAGAAACAGCTCCTGCCCCCAAAAGCAGTCATAATTTAAAACATGGTGAATGAGGGGGATGAACCAAATACAGAGGACAAGGTAAAATGATGGAAAAGCTATTATATGAAGAGGACTTTTAACTGACTGTCTCTACTCCCACTCCTGTTTTTGAGAGAGCTTAGCTGCCCACAACCAACACATCATAAAGACTAAAACCATGATTTGGAGTTTGAGGCTTTTTTTTTTATCCAGAAAGGGCAGAAATATAACAAAGAGCTACCTTAATGCAGGGAAATTCAGCTGTTCCCATGCTCTTTTGAGCAAGTAATTACAAGTGATTGGGTGATTCTCTAGAGGTGTGTTAGAGGAGGCAGGGATTTAAATGCTGCTGTGAATTTTACAACAAGGGAAGGTACTTATCTACCCTGACCTGCCCCTGCTTTTTATGACTGGCTTATTCCATCCTCAGGTGCCTAAAAAGGATGAGAAAGAATGAGAAAGTGTGGGAGTACCCTTCTTTTATCCCTGCCTGAAGCAAAGAGAATGTTTAATTTATAGCATTCCCACTACACACACCACTCCACAGCTTGTATCACTCAGAATCCACAGCAGAAGGACATGACATTTCTCCAGATTGCAATATGTCCATTCATTTTCAGATACCAGTACTGCTGCTTAGGAGAACTACTGCACACCAGGAAATTACTAGGGGGAGAAAAAAAAGAAAGAAAAAACAAAACAGCCGTGTGCCAAGTGAAAAGGGGACGGATGTGCCAAGCTCTTTTCCAGGAAGATTATGCTAGAAGACTAAGCAGTGATCTGAAAGGATAACTTCAGAGGAATAGACTCATATGCAGCCCATGTACTTAGCCCGTATGCCAACTGCCAATATAGCACAGCCCTGCTATTCATCCCATCTGATTGTAAAAGGGTGGGAGTTGGAAGCTTTGCACTGCCAAAATGCCAGCCACTAGCCAAAAGGTACATTGGTTGCTTGTCAGTGCAGCAGATGTGAAATGGGCAGCCTTTACCTTCTCTGACCTCCTCAAGGACAGCAAAAGCAGCTCCAGAAAAGAACGGAGATCAGCAAAACTAACTGATTTTCTGAAAGTTCTGCTTTTTGGCACTATTCTCACATCATGGGTTTTTTCCCACCAGAAATTTGTCAAGAAAAAAATAATCCCCTTAATATCTATCTCTTGTATAAGAAAATCCAGGGAGCTGAGGATATTCAGATTTAACAAAAAAGGAAAGAGTTATCGATAGCAGCAAGGAGGGTTTGTGTTGACTGGATTAAGAATCTGAACACATAGGGGGAACACTGAACACATAGGACTGAGACAACACAGAACCGTAAACCCAGATTAGATTGTTATTTCTGAAGTGACCTGCAAGTATTAAGGAACCAGCTCTTTTGAATTTAATTCTTTTGTACCTTTTTGAAATGCCAGACTAGATCTTTAGGTGGCTTGTACTCTTTGTTCACAGACATCTTTAAGATATTGGAATTATTTTTGTGATATATTCCCAGAGAGATTATATACAAAAGTTAGTAATTACTGTTATTTTTCCTGAATAATTCTGAAGTGGCTATGTTTAATTTTTACACATTTTTTTAGTTCAGACTGAATCGGTTTGAGTGGTGTGGTGAATGATGCCTTGGCTAGTGCAGGCAACTTGCTGTGCACAATAGTGCTTTGTTTTATACATCTATCAAAAAAATAACTGGGGTGTTGGAAATGACACATGGATTTCTCTCTGGCAATAAAGTACCTGACTGGCTGTGTTATATTATAGTGATGGTTGCAGTATAACAACCTTGATAGATAAAACAGTAGCTAACCTTTGGGCTGGGACATCTAGGTCAGCAGTTTAAAATTGGAGGCCATCCATATCAGCTTACATTTCCATCCTTGTCATCTAACACTCGGCTTTTGTTGTTCCATGTGCCTGAACGTCTACAGAAGTTCCTAGTTGCATATTTAATGTACAAATGACATGGTATTTTCTCTGATTTGCCACAATTACTTTGTACTTTTACTTACGCTCATCTTCTCCTCTGTAAGTCCACATTTAACATTAACTGCAGTGCAGATCAAATTCATCTCTGAGAAGATGAGCATTTGAACTTGATGGTGAGTGAATGATTGACAAGGTGCAAGTATTTTTGTGTCAAGGCTGTGACATGTCATTTGTTGAAAAAGCTATTCAGCCGAATTCTGTACTCATCTGAAAGCTGGGAGCGAAGAATGTGCCAGATTCTCAAAAGGACGCTGCTTGATGTCTAGTGGCACCATTAGTGACATTTTGATGTTAATGAATAAGGGAGCACTTTCTGCTCTGGAAATTATGCTTTTTAAGGTCAGAAGAGGATGCTTTGTGAACTCCGTGCTACACTGTTGCAATCCATGCAGCTGTCCAGTTTTGCAGTAGATAATGAAGTTACAGTTTGTGGATTGATGTGGTCTGTAGTGTTTGTTGGTCACATGGTGTTAAAACTGTATGAAAGACAGCTGAATCAGTATAAATGTCTCTCTGCTAGTTCCTTGCTGCATAAACAGTTGCTGAGGGTGCCACAGGGATGTTAGGAGTTTGTTAATGGGAGAAGGGAAAGTGTTGGAGAGGTTGTGCCTCTATTAAATTGTGTTCCGCAATGTGAAGGAACTCTGAAGAAATGCAGAGATGGCTTGACCAAAGTTAATGCTGTATTCCCTAGTGTGGAAACCTAGAATGTTGCCAATATTGGGTGTAACTACTCAGCTCTCAGAATCACTGTTGTTAATTCGCAGCTGTTTCCCTGTTTTGGGAGAATATAGGCTGCAAATGAGCAAGTTTTAAGAGCTATGTCAGATGAATTTACTAATGTAAAACTAGAACCTTCCTGATGCACAGAGCATCTCTTGGATTTTAATTCTGAATGAATCAGCTAGATCAATTGACTCTTCACTAGTGCTGCTTTAGTGGGAAATAAAAAATACTTCACACTATAGGATTTGTAGGATTTTTTTTCCTCCAGATCTAATATGGTCTTAAGTATTTTAAAATGGGTCCTTTGCCTAGGTGTGCTACATCTCCTCTTCAGACTTGTGTTTCCACTTATTGTATAGAAATGACCACAGAAGTCATAAACAAAATTGGTTTAAGAACATATAAAAATTTGATGTCTTTTAAGTTACTCTGCAAGGAGTGTTGTTTCCTCACATGACAATAGAAAGATTTTTTCTCCCCTAACACTTAACAGAGGTTTTGAAAAATGAATGAATTTTGTTTGGGTGGGGGAGAGGAGGAAAGGTCCTCTAGAGACCAATCTTTACCGGGAGTTGAGGTCTGCTACCTTGTGGCTCTGGCTGTAGATTTAATCTCACCCATTTCTTACAGATATTGATGCATTGCTGCATCTCTACCTCTTTGATATTCTAGAGCCACAAGTGGTCTGACTAACAATAACACCACTGCCTGAAAGATCAGAGCACTGAGTGTGTATAGCCATGGATCTTGTTGTTTCATTTGATGAATGCACCGTATGCCGGTTGCTTTGCTTTGAGTTTTTTGGGAAACAAAATTCATTAAAATCTCTTCACTGCTCTTTTCCCGAGACAAGGCTGGGGAGGGAGGTAGAGGAACATCCTACCACTATACTGTCTCTATTAAATTGCTGCCGCAGATGCTGTCTTGGCTGCTGGTAACAGTGTCAGAAATGGCAGCAGCCTTCTGCGAAAGTGGTTTAAAAATAGACCTATTTGGGTATGCTTGTTCCCTTAAAGGGACATTGTCAGTTTGATTTAGTCCCAACATTTTAGCTTGGTTGCTGTTAGCTATGCCATCTCTTCTGAGTTGCCAGCCAATTTGGCCAGGTCTACAATGGATTTGGTATTGTTTTACATAGAGGCAAATATGTTTTGAACATAGCATAATAAAGTTTTACTAAACCTAGCAAATTGATGTACTTTTTTCTTTTGTTTGTGTCTGTTGCCATGAAAGTGAGGCAGAGCTAGCATTCCCTTGCCAGTGTTGTCACCCTTGCAGTTGAAGGCCTTGTGCAGTCAGGTTACAGTTATCCATGTCCTTTCAAACTATACCCCTCTTCTGTTTTTTGCCATAGTGCATCACTGCCATCAGCATCCTGCTTTTTTTCTGAGATAGAAATGTTATGTCTTCCTTTTGCCTCTTCCTACCAAGATTAATATGGGTAATGCAGTGGGATAAGATTGGAAATGCACAACCCCCGTCTTCAACCTATCTTAAAAGTCCAAGGTTGCTTTTAAGGGTGAGACTGGTTCTTCGAAATGATGAAGTTTCTTGGGTTGGTGACTTCCCCTCTTCAGTACAATACAGCATCATGATGCTTGTGTCAGGAGGCAAAATAAGAAGCTTGACCTACAGCACCTCTACCAATAAGACTTTTGTTGTCTGTAATTTCTGTCTGAGCCAAATGTTCTGGCTCTGTCCAGTGTTAACACAGGTTGTGTTACAGCCCTGGAGAGCAGAGCAGCTACAGTCACACGACTGCAGTGACTGGTAAGGAGATCCAGGTTTCCATCCTGAAAGTTCTGTTTCATTTTCTTGCTGCCTGTAATATTTGTTCCCTTCTGTGCAGGGGGATGGCACTTGGCAGCACTGAACAAAGGCTGTGAAAGCTGACTGAAGCAGGCTGAGAGGGGGCTGTTGAAACATGCTTTCAAGCAATTACATCTGGCTTTGCAATGGTACCATTGATTTAATATCTTTCTCCTCCACCATCCTTTCCATGTTAACTGCTTCTTTCTCCTCTGCTCCCTTACTGCCCTTCTGCAATGTTTCTTACTGTTAGACATGTCCCCATCTCTTAAATCAACTATCATTTCCATCTAGGCCCTCTAGCCCCTTCGTAGCCTGGTTTCCACTTGTCTAATCTTTTTTTTCATTAAGAGTTAGATTTTGCTGACATCTTTAAGCTTCTGTGTCTCCTGACTTCGAGAGTTCAGCATTGATTTCAATTAGAGCCCATGCCTAGAAGGCTTCAGCAAACACCGTCTCCTCTCATGGTAATAAGTTGTTGTTGCTGTTCTCCCAGATGTGCTCACTGGTGCACAGTTCAACAGTTGCTCTGATTTGTGGTCTCTGATAAAGCCATGTAAAGCAGGGCAGCATTTCAGGGGTCCTGTCCCTGCTTTTTTTGGATGGACATTCAAGAGGCAGTTGTGGAGGGCTTTCCTCTCAAAGGAGCCTTGAAATGCTGTTGTGGTAATTTGAGTCCTTCAAAGTGTGCTAGATTGAGGCACCTGCCATCTAGCATTTTAACTTGTCCTTTCTTGGTGTTTGCTCCTGGGTTAGTTGTGCTTCAGTGAGATGCATGATGCACATCCTGTGACAGGTAGGTAGGTGCTGGAGCCAATTTACCCTGTGCAACCATAAGCAGTTTTTAAAATGATGGCATGTCTGTCTCTCTGTGATACTGATGGTGATGTTTGTTCTTGGATTTGTGGTGAGGTTCCAGAAGCCTGGAAGAAACCTAATGTTGTGCCAATGCATAAAAAAGGAAAACAAGACAAATCTGGTAATTATAGCCCTGTCAACTTGATGTTTATCCTGGGCAAAATAATGAAATGGCTGATTAAAGGATTTGAGTAGCAAAGAGTTAAAAAGAGTAATATAATTAATGTCAGTCAAGTTTGGTTTATGGAAAAGAGATCCTGTCAAACTAACTTGATATCTCTTTTGATAAATTTAGTTGATTAAAGGAAATTCTCTAGACATCTCTAAAGCAGTTGACTTGCTACCCCAGGACATTTTGGAAAAAAGTGATAGAGAACTAGCATGGCACACACTAATGATATTACCAACTGGCCAGCTGTGACAGGTCTCTAAACATGACGGTTAACAAGAAATCATTGCTGAGCATGTGTTTCTAGTAAGGTTCTGCAGCATTTGGTTCCCAGATCTGTTTAATACTTTTTAATTACATGAATGTGAAATAAACCCCTGGATCATTAGTGATTAAAGTCTGCAGTTATGCTGCCCCAAGTCTTGTGCCAACAAGGAAGATGGTATTCTGTAATATGAAGTTTCCAAGCTGGTTGTACAATATAGGAAAATGTAAGCAAGCAAATGTGGAGCTTCCTAATAGGGCTAAAAGTTAAATTGGGCATCTAGGAACTAAAGAGGTCATGGTTGCAGAATGGGAGACCCTTTTGGGAAGGGGCAGACTCTGAGAGACACTTGAGGCATCTGCTGAATAACCAGTTCCTAAGTTACCACAAGGAATAATGAGGTCTTTGGGTGTGAAAATGAGGGATTTTTAAATGAGAGGCTAGAGGTAATTCCTTTGTAACTTTGCTTTTGTAATAGTGTGCCTGGCTCTCATTTCAACAGGGCTAGAAGGATGCAGATAAATTGGAGGAGGATCAGAGGCAATGTCAGAATGATTAAAAAGTCTGAAAAAATGTCCTTTTGTGACATGCTGTGAGAGCATTTTAGCATGCTTTAGCTTATTGAGCAGAGGTTTAAAGGTGGCTTGACTAGTCTACAAGTACCTATATAAGGACCAGAAATGTTCTATCTAGCTGACAAGTGTGCTGTGATTGCTGCTGGCTGGAAGTTGCAGGTGGACAAATTTAGATGAGAAGAAAGAGCTGTGTTTGAAAAGAATGGGGCTAATTAACCACTGGAGTGTTTCACTAAGGGTTGTCATGGATTTTTCTCTGCTGGCAATTTCATTCTTCCTTGACAGTATTCTCTAGTCAAACCAAAGACTTCATTTAGGGTCTGGTGTGATCTATGTTTTACAGGAGGTCAGAAAGGGTGATTGGTTTGGTGTCTTCTAGCTGTAGGATCTGAGAAGCCATCATAGTAGTTCGTCGCAGTGCTGGGTAGTTTTCTCCAGCAAATAGGAGAAAGAAGAGCTCTCTTGTTTTAACTTGTGTAAAATGGATGCAATTTAAGAAAATTAGACATTAGTTCACATAATGAATAACCTTGATTTTATCAGTTTGAAGTTCTATTTTTCTGCAATTTGACAAGTTTAAATGGCATTCAGGTAGCTTTTCATGTAAGGTGTCACTCTGTTTCCTTACTAATGCCTGAGCAAGTACCTTACCTATTGTCAGATTGTTAATTCTCTGTTATTAAGTACTCAGGTGCTTCTTCATTGAAAGGACTGTCAGTTGTCAATGTGGATCATTTAGATTAAGAACCCAGCCTGTCAGATGCTCTTCTGCTTTTACAGACTAGCATCCGACAGCATGAGTGTCATCTTTCTGGAATTTAGACTTTTTTTTAACCTCCCCCCACCAAAAAAACCCCAAAACAACAAAAACCTCTACAAATAATCACTAGAAAGGAATCTACATTTCCACATTTTACTTGGGTGTGCAACATCTACAGATACATGTGTGCATAAAGTCCTTCCTGCTTCATTTAGTAGAAATGCAGAGGGAGGAAACTGCTTGTTTCTGAGTTTAGATTTGGTTTTGCTCTGATTATGATATTGCCTGTCTAGTTTGGGGCCTAACAGGGTTTAGGTGATTGTCTGACCTTCTCACTTGGAAGAGAAGCACTGTTCTGGGACTCTGGAGACCTGACATAATCTTTGAGGCTGCCAAAGAACTCTGGTGTGACCAAAACTTTTCTTTTGTGCCTGTTTCTGATGCCATTTGGTTTCCGCCTTTTTCCTTTTATATGTTCTCTGTACTCTTTGCACGTATATTTGTAACTCTGTAGCCTATTGTATTAGTAGCTAGTTTTTCCATTACTTTTCCATGGTCTTTCCCTAAGCAGAAAGACAAAACAAATTCCAGAGCTCCAAGCCCCAGGGGGGTGCAAGGCCCTGGCCCATCTCAGCTCTTCCTGGGAACCAAGGCCGAGAACAACTCTGAGGTATATTTTTGTAAACAAAGTAGAGCCAGTGCTGAGAGGGGGCTCCAGAGAAGGGGCTGGACCTGGGGGGGGGAATTGAATCACCACTTGTCCTCCTAATTGGTGCTTTTAATCAATTATGCTAATTTCCTAAAAGCTATAATATGTACTCACCCCTGGAGGGGATGGGCTTTTATGGACACCTTTCCATAACTGCTCCTGAAGACCTTCAAAATAAAGATCCCCTTTTATATTACCTCCTTGCTAAAATGATCTCGAGTTTCTTTTCCAGACTGGGGGGAAGGCAACATTTCCTGTTAACATGAGTATGAACAGCAACTTTTATTTGTCTTGCCTTGATATATTTAAGGACTTCATGGCAGGAGAGGTTCTCTTGGCTTTTCCTGAGGGTCTCTATATACAGCGCAGCAGGACTTACAAAACTTGTACTCTTCGCTTCCCAGCTTACAGAGAATCCTGTAATTGGTTAATGAACACATTTAGGGTCTGGGTACTTTGAGAGCTGGCTGGAGGCCAGGCTGAGTGGGAGTGTTTGTTTAACGTATGCACCTCAGAAGAGCTCTATGGAGCCTGGACCCCTTGGGAAATACCTTGCCCCTGTAGCAGCACAGGTTTGACTTTGCCTGTGCTGTGGCCAGGTCGCTGGATGGCTGGTGGTAGATCACTGGGTACTGTGTATGCTCTGTGTATGCACAGTAAAATGCAGTTGTGTATGACACCTGTCTAGCTGTCTGCATCTTCCCTATGACGTTTTGATCAGAGGCTGGGTAGGATCTCTGTTTCTAGAATAACTGAATGGTAACCTAGTCAAAGGAGAGTATTTGTAGGGGAGGAGATTCCTGAGAGTAGTCACAGAGTAGTTGAGTAGCACTGGCGGAATACAACTGGAGCTTGTGCAAGTGGAGCTGTATCTCTGATTGGTTTTTATGAAGCCTTATCTGACACAGCCAGGTGCTAAGTTGAGCCATACCTTCCTCACTAAAGTCAGTGTGGTCTTGAGATTATTTGATTCTAGCACCTTTAGTTTCTAACTCAGGCAGCTTTCACCAAGAGAAATGTCGTTAAGCCAGTCTCCATTCTGGAGTGCCATATATCCCTTAGTAGCTGCAAGAAATTGAGGCCTTGTAATTTTTTTTTTTCCTGTTGGTTTCCCCACTGTCATCTGGGAGCGCATTCTTTATGCTCTATTTGATTTTGTCTTTTGCCATGATCAAGACTGTCTCTGTAAAGAGAGGGCCCCCTGCCTGAACATGAAATAAAGAGGTAGGTGAGACTCTACAGTTAATTGTGTACTACAGTGTCATTCAGCTACTTCCATAATCTTTAATTAAAGTGGTTATATTCTGTTGTCTCTCAGAGTCTTTGCTGGAGACTGTCTGGCTTCATGGTTTCCTCTGTTAGTAGATCTCCAAAGCAGTTGCAGTTACGACAGTAAGTCAATGCTGTCTTCTGTGGCTCACATAGAGGGCTCCCAGACTTCTCTCTCCATCGTAGTCATGGAACTTGACTAACTCCTGATTTTAGCCTGAATGTGTATGGTTCAATACAGAAGTCTGTACAGTATAACCTCCCTGTATTTTTATTCAAAGAAGTCTTGTGTAGGGTGATTGTAACATTGAAGTCTGTTCCTCCTCTCCTGCTAGGAGAGCAATTAATGAAAACTGTCCTCACAATATCAACTGTCATTAGTTTTTAGAGACAGAATATGTGTAAGCATATGCTCCAACCTTTAGTCTTTGAAAAGAAGTTGGCTAATATTGAGTACCAAAGATAAATTTGCCCTTGGAGGTTTGATCCATCAGTTTCTATCTGATTTGCTGAGAGAGACAAGGAAGAATAGCTTGGATAGCTACATAATGCAGGGAGTCTTACAAGATTACAGAGAAGTTAGCAGTAAAATAATAAAAGCGGAGCAAATAAGTAATGATTTATTTTCTTTCTTCCAAAGTTCAAGTGAACTGATTGCAAAGCCTGGGTAAAATTGTTCTCAACTTTAGAAAGTCCGGTTCTGAATGTAATGCTTATGTCTTAATCCTATCTATGATAAGCTTGTTTTCAGACCAGTCAGTTGATAAAGATCCTAATCTGTGTTCTGTCTGGCAGGCAATGTGAATGTTATCATTAAGCAGCAGATAGCCTGGGTGGCAATTAGAATTTTTTAATGTGGTTTATTTCTTTTAAGCACCTTTCTGTTGGAGACTGTTGTTTGGACTGCAGTCTGATCACCACTTAAAGAAGAAAAATACTGTGCTGGCATGGAACTGTTGTTTGTTTTATTGTTCCCCAAAAAATTAACCTTTGGAGTAGAAGGCAGAGATTTGGAGAAAAATAAATACAGAGAGAATATTTTCAGTTTTTTACTCTGGCGGAATTAAATGCTCTGTTGAGTTTGAGGCAGCTTGTAAGGGTGGTTGTCTAATGGTGTAGTATTTCTGGTTTTGGTTTTTGCAGTGTTAGGAAACTGTTGTCTGGAATCTGGGCTTCTGTTGAAAAGAATTCTTAGATTTCAAGTATGAAAAATGTTTTTGGAGTATTGATTCTTGATTTACTTAACTCACTTAAAAATAAGAAAATTAAAAAATAAATATTTGTTCTTCCTAGAAATTCTGTCAAGTATTGCTACTGGTTACCAGCAAATAGTTGATTAAAATAAAAAGGCAAAGACACTTAAGCACAATTAAGACAAAAAGGCAAAGAAACACTTAAGCATTAGACACAAAAAAACTTGGCGTATACACTGAAGCTGATATCAGTTCAAAGTGCTGTTAGGATTTACTGACCATTTATGGTTGCACAAATCTCAAAGTATGTTGTTTTCTTCCACAAAGGACTGTGCTTTATTTTGAAATGAATTAATGTGTGATCTAGGTTTCAAACTTGCAAATCCTTGTGATTTCTGTGAAGGTGTAGAGCTATGAGTATCATATGTTGCTATTTAAGTCTTTACTATGTACTAAGGTGCGTAAGGACCTGAAATTGAGTGCTAAGGCTGAACAGTAATGTGAGAAGGAGTCTGCTAATTTTGTACTTTAATTTTGGACTTAAGTTTGTAGACCATGTTGGAGGGCTTTTCTTAATGAGTGGCTTAATATAAAGACTGATTTGCTTTTCTTCTTGCTTCTCACTGTCTTGATTCATTAGAAGAAGGAAAATACACAAGATGAAAACTAATGATTTTTTTTTCCTGCACTCTCTTGACTTTGACTTTTGTTTTCTGTAACTTGTGAATTTATTTCCTAGCTGGTGCCATAGCATAATTATTAACCTGATATAGTCCTAATACACTCTTATTTTGTCCCTCCAGCATTGCCTAAAAGACCTGTTCAGAAAGCATGGTTTTACTGGGAAACCTGCAAAACCTGGATAATCTTATTTCATTCCTTATGTTTTGAGTAGCATAATTATTGCCATGTTGACATTCAGCACTGCAGCAGTGGAATGAAAGGAGGGGCCAACTGTCTGAATAAATGTAATGCACAGGACAGCTGAGGTTGGAATTCTGAAAAGCCGTTATTGGCTTCTTAAAGCTGAGTGTAGTGACAGTCGTGCAAAGCTGTGTCCTAGCAAGAACTTGCTCCATCACTGGTGAAGTCTTTCTGCTGGGAAGGTAGCTTGGATTCTGGATTGGAACATGTCCTGTGCTTGGCCTGCATTCTGTCCTGGTCATATCTCTGGTTTGCTGGGTAGGACAAGGAGGAAACTTGTCCTGGTACTCTTGATCTTCTGGTGGAAAGTGCTAGTGAAAGTCTTAGGTGCTGTTTATCCTACCTCTTTGTGTTGCAGATCCTTCAAGTAAGCTTCAACTCAGATTAAAGCTTTAAAGTTTCAAATTTCTAATACAATGAAGCAGGAGAAGGACTTTTCTGTCAATGAGATAATAACTGGTGGGAAGGAAAACCCTTATAAGGGCATCTTTATATTTTTTCTAAAGTCAGGTTTTGAATTTGTAATATTTTTAATTAGTCATGAAGTAGTGGCTTTGTGAAACTTCATTCCTTTCTTTGTTGTTCACAGTACTTAAGAAAAGCTAGGATTTAGAAAATTATTTATTATGTGTGCTTCAGCATGAAGCTGCCGAGTTTCTATTTTGTGTGTATTTGTAAATCTTACTCTAATATGTAAAATGCCAGTAGGTGGCAATCAAGAATATACAGGCTGATGCCTCTGTGTTTCGTAGGACCAAAAAGCTTCTTATGTATGACAAAATATCCACTTTTAAGAAGCATGCAAAACTGGAGTGCCTGGAATATGTGGAAACTTGTGCAAGGATGGCTTTGGTCTCTTAGTCTGTAGTTAATCATATCTGTTTTCCCCAAGGAACAGATAGGGGTTAGATGTTCTTTAAGAACTTGTAGCTTTGATTCCAAATGTTTTGCCTCCCAGCTTGCTCCAACTAAACCTTCACCTTTTGGGCTGTTGGGAGCACCCCAAGTATACGCTGGGAGTCGGAGTTGCAAGGGGCTGTGTCCTCAGGCCAGGTATGTCTGATGCAGAACCGATGTCCCTGCAAGGTGACGTAAGGAACCTGCATCAGTGCAGCCAGAAGAGAAGCTGTGTATATGTGTGACTCAACAGTGTCACTCCTTTCAGAGCCTATTTTGGCATCACATGTTTCCACGATTTTGTGTTACTTTCAAAGTCAATCCACTATAGTGACCTGGGACCTCACTCTGGGCATATGAAGAGTCATGAATTGAAAACAATTTTGCTGTAACTGCACTCATGTCAGGCAGGGGTAAGACTTTTCTATCTTCCTTTCCTCCTGTGGGATAGGAAAAAATTACTGTTCACTAATGAAGTTAACGGTTGATAATTTGCTGGTAATTGGATGGACAGATTTATTTTTGGTGCAGCAGGGAAATCTTATTGCTCTACATAAAACTTCCAATGAAACAGTTTGTAAGATTAAATTGCAACTGACAGTGCAGCGTTTGCCTCTACCATTTACCAGCATAGTAAATGACTTTTTCCCACATCTGCCCTCAGCTTGATCTTTCCTTATGATAGGAGACTGCCATGAAAGGGAGAAAGGTGCAAGGATTTTACTTTGTGGAGGCCTTTTTTGCAAAAGAAATGGCTGTGGCACGAGGTCATTTGAAGCACTGACTGCTTTGTATTGGTATTGTTAAAACATTGTGACCTACATTGCTTGGGCACTGTGATCTGCTCCAATTAATGGATCTGTCAGCACAGATTAATTATAAAACTGACAACCGCTTCTAGATGTAGTGGGTGCTGGTGACCTCTGATCATAAGAGGAAGATGTTGGTTTCTGCTTTGCGTGTGTGTGATAATGTAATTTGTATGACTCTGCTCTGTCCTTTTTAAATGCCAAGTCCCGTGTACCACATTTGAATTTTTTTTACCAGATTTTAGTTCCTTAATACACTAGAAGTCTCTAATGCCATACTGATTCACATGTTGGAAATTTGCTTCTAGTCCTGCATTTTGCTTTACTTCAAAAGAACCAGTGTAATCATCATTGCATTCTCTCATGAACTTCATTAGTGAACCTCTCCTGATCTTACGCAATTGCTTTTCAATCATTGCATGAAAAAGGCACTGGAAGTAAAAGGTATTTCTTGAGCCCCCTTTATGTGGCCTTGTGTAGTGTCAGAGAGCACAGACTACTTTATAACAGATAAAAATAATGCTTCTAGTTCCTGTGGAGCCTCTTCTTGATTCCACTCATCTTCCTAGACCTGCTTTCAATTATCTTGGTTTCTTCCCTGTGTTTCCAGAGGGAAGATTGAGCTAGGCATTTCAGATGCCAGTTTGATTCAGAAGTTGCCTATCTGTGTGGACAGTTTCTAAGCTTTGCTAAACAGAGCCAAGAAAGAGGGAAGTTGTCTGCTTTAGTAACTCTTCTGAGTGGGAAGAGAGTAGGCAACTTTACTGTGATTTTCAGGTTGACTCCTCTGCCTTTATTCCTCTGGAAGGCCTCCTTTTGTATCAGCAACTCAACAGTGTACAGGAGAAGCTAAGATTGTTTTGCCAGTGTACATTAGTTTGTAGTCATGCAAATTAAATACCATCTGCCAGTGTGTTGCTTGGTCCCCCAAAATGTTCCAGTACAACTGTGGTGTCTCAGATTTCATAGCTCTCATCAACTGAAACAATTTACTTTTGCTAGAAAACTTGTCATACTCTACATCTACTTCTCGTGTGTTAGACAAAGGTTCAGGAAACAACAGACCCTCAAAACCAGGCCGTGACTTCTCTAAAGGCCCAGGCAGCAGGCAGTCATGGGAAAGGAATAGGGCAAGAACGTGACATTAATGTCATGTCACTTGACTGTGGGATGGTTCTGTATGGGAGAGGAATGTTCCTACTGACATGTTCCCTTTTGACGGCTGATCTTTAATATTTCATGAAACCAAACTAGTTCAGAAACATAAAGAAACCTTTTAGTAAAGTGATTTTCTAGAGCAGACTTGGCATAATACACATAGGCTAAGTCTAGCCAGAAAACTGTCAAGCTTCTTCCTCCCCTTTCCCTTCTCTAATAAGCTGAGACACATTGCTCTTATGCTTCAAGGCATCCCAGGAAGCTGGAGATTCCACGTTTCTGAACTGGTACAACTACAGACATTTTCTCTAGGATTTATCTACTGGGTCTTTCAACTGGTCTAGAAAAAATTTCCCGTGCTTCAGTGCACAGTAGAGAAATTGTCCAAAGCTGTTTAGAAATATCGATGCACTAAAATCTCTTATTTAAATATTTGGACAGGACTGAAATTGTACAATGACCTAGTACGAAGCATGAGCATATTGTAGACAACTTTTATTCCCCACAGTAGGTAATATAAACAGTTTTCTGTGGAATGTGGCTGTTATATCTTCCTTTTAAGAAAATTTTCCTACTTCATGTAGCTGCTGGGGCACAAACTACATTTATTTTTTCTCAGTAATGAGGGAGCAAGTTTTTAGTGTATGGTAAGTGTTGCCTTGTGAGCACTTTCTCTTTGACACCTTCACTGCCTTTTCAGCTTCCTTGTAATCCAGATGTTGGCAGTTTCCTCATGTTCGAACTTATGCACTGCTGAGACTTCACCATATCAAAACTTTAGTCTCCTGCGTTACCCACCATAACTAAAGCTATACACATCAACACCTTAAAAATGGGGATAAAAATCTGATCCTCTTGTATATGGACTCAGAATGGCAATGTTTAAAAAACACATAAAGCTTCATGGGTCCAGATGAAGCAGAAATCCTGATCCATTTTTATCTTACCCTGTTGCCCCGAAGAGTCCAGATTTCTCATTTTTGATACCCTCCCCCAAGACTTGTATTGCATGTCAGCATGCGTTACAAATTTTTACACTGTACTAAGTACAACATCCCCTCCAGCAGAAAACTCTGATTGCAGCTTTCCACTGTGGCTAGGATTAATCATAAATGATAATTGCAGCGATATTAAAGCAAACTGAAAAGATTTGTTGGACCAAAGTGGTGATGGAGAGAAAGAGCAAAACTAGAACAAGGAGGGCATGGGTATAACATATTCTTAAATTTACTGCTGTCTCCCCTTAACCCCCTCCTTTATACAGGAATGAATACGGACCATGAAGCTGAAGGTCAACTTAACATCTATGATGGCAATGGTGATGTGGAGAAAGGTGTTGACTTTGCAAGGGCCAGTTCAGTCTGTTTCTTCTGCTCTGTCAGGATTTTTCATTGATTGCCTATAGAACTGAGCAAGGCTTTTTGCTGCATCCTGAAAAGACAGGCTGAGTGCTTTGCCTTTTTGGCAGCACAACATGAACCGGTTGAAAGGAGTTGCATGGTCTGCAACTGAAGTTGGTCTTCGTGGTTTAGATGTGTATATGTTTCTTTCTTTTGGGAGAAAACTTTGCCCTTTCCAGTTCCATGTCTGTCGTTAGAGCTGTATAAGCTGCAGTTTTCACTCTGTTTTAATAATGTACTACTTTGTGGGGAGAGAAGGGATGGAGTTGGGTGCAGGCTGTGGGACGCACCTGCAGAAACACATGGCAGCACAAAGGAGCACATGGACAAATGAAAGTCAACAAATCCAAGTTTAACTGCAGCCAATTTCTCCCCTTAGTTCCTGTTTAAATACATAACTATTGGTCACTCAGGGCATTTTACTGCTGAGTTTAACATAAAGGGCTCCAAAGCGCCTTAGGCTACCAGCCTCAGTCAAGAAGTGATGGAGTCACAGCATTTTCTTGTACTATTCAGGAAAATTCACTGGAAATGAGAGGATGAATCTGAATAAACTTTCAAAAGACATCTAGAAATATCTAACTCTTTATCATACGACTGAAATCTCAGAACCCTTTTCCCACACTGTATTCATAAAATAGATGTTAAAGGGAAGTAGAAGAATTGTATTAAGTAGCTTCAGGAACAAGACCATCTTTGTCTTCACATAATTGTTCTGAGGTTTTAGTCTAATAGGACTAGAGGAAAATGCCATAAGTGGTGGATGGAAGACAATCTCCTGCTCTTATTTTGCCTTTGCAAGGGTCTCCTGCCTCTTAAAATGCCCAATCCTGTTGAATTCTGCTGTGATTTCAGATAATTTTGGTCTTAATGACAAGTAGCAAACCCTAGATAATCGTGTGTCCTTGTATCTGTGTTTCATCTATAACTCACTATTGTTAAACAAAATAGTCTTAGAATGATCTTTAAAGCAAACACTTTGAAAGGGTAAGTCCCTTACTCGAGCCTGAAAGTAAGGGGCCAAATAATTCCTCCAAGCAGAGAATGACTGCGTATTATTCTTTTCCACTGCTCTAGATTACAAGTCCTGTAGTCCTGACTGCCTACATGGTGTTCTGCTCCTGCTATACGAGTCTTCCTTCCCTGCAGGAAGCATTACATCTTAATCTGCAGCCCTGTCAGTTTGTCAAGAGATGAGAAGTCCTGACAGAGATGGTTCTTGACAGAAAGGAGCAATAGAATGTGAGGAGAATGAGGAGACCACAGGAGACACAGGACTTTGAGCAACCTCATTTGGGGTTCTGCTGGTAGGCACTGGACAGAGCTGGATTTCCTAAAAAGGAGCAACACTAAGGAATTGCTCAGTACCCTTAGCTGTGGACTATTGCAGTAAAAGCTCACTTCATTACATCTGAAGCGAACAGAAAACTACGTTGTCTGGCCAAAATGTACATCCTTGTTATTAAAAAAACAAACCCCAAAACAGAACAAAACACCCCCCAAAAAAAGCCAGGTAACATCCCCAAAATACCCCTTTTCCCTCAAAAAACCCCCCCAGGAACTAAAAATTAATTAAGGACCCTACTCTTCATGAACATTTATGTAAATATTCTCATCATAAGCGTTGTATCTAGCCATTTAGTTAACAGAATACATGAATGATTCATGGTAGCCCTATACATAATGCATAATTAAATCACAGACTGATGGAGTGGAATTTATTAATTGTGAAGACACATGTGTTACCATGATACTAATTTATTTCTTTCAATTTTATTGGCATATTGCTCGCTCATCTGTGATTGCCTGCTTTGTTGCATTACCCGAGAACAGTAACATGTTGTTAAAACAAATTATCTGCATGTTTGGATAGGCTGTTTGTTCACTGATGGGAACAATATGTATTTAGCAAAAAGATTTAATGTAAATTATTATACATGGGGTATTATCTTAGCACAGAACCATCACACCAAAGCTGCTCTGATGAGCCATATTAATTTCTGATATGGGTAAAAAAAATGTTAGAAAAATAACTGCAGGGACTCTGGCAGGAAGAAAAAGTGGAAGTTCATAGAAAATGATCTTGGCAAAATTACATGGTAACTTTTTATATATTTTTATGTATCCTTGCTATATTAGATTGTAAAATTTAAAGGTATTTTAGTTCATTCTTAGAATTTGTGTGCCTGCCTTAGGCTTTTGTTTGTGATTCTTGTCATGTCTTGATGGGATCTTTGGAAAGAAATTTTTGTTTGTGCTAGATAAGAATTTCATTAACAATGGAATTTGATTTCTAGCATAGATACAGTGTGGTATTTTTTTTGAATGCTAGTATTTGAGTAAAAATTGTTTTAAGGAGACTTTACACACCTTCCTTTTCTGTGTCTCTGTACATTTGCCATATCAATTGGAAATTGAAGTGATGCCATTGAAAACTCAATTAAGTGTTTTGCTATGAATTTGATGGAAGGAGTCAAGTGTCTCACTTGAAAAAGAGGTCATATTTTTCTACACTTCACTTTTTTAGCCTTTTTGTTAGTGAGATGATTATAAACACAGTGCTGAAAGGCAAGGGCTTCTTCTCTTGAAAAACTCTCAGGGTCCAAGGCACAGTAACAAGTGGAAATGAAAAATGTAGCCTCTCTTAGGAAGATTTGAATAGAACAGATGTGTAGTTGTCTTCAGAAAATATTGGTTAAATAGGTACTTAGTGGAATATCTCAGGTATGTCTGAGCCTTTAAATCAAGCTGCTGTCAGGAACAATCTGCAACGAAGCCCAAGTGATTGTAATTCCACTGGTGGAGAGCAGCAGTGTCTATAGAAAACTCTGTATCTTTGTAGAAAGAAGATGGTATTAGACTAAATATCATTAACTATCTTATTTCTTTTGCCATCTAAGCCGGGAAATAAAGCCAGAAGGGACACTTAATGCATCTCATTTTACCTGTTGTGCACCCCAGGCTGTTATTTTGTAATTCTGCCATGGTGGCTAGTGGCAAGGGTAGGGTATGAATCAGTGGAGGATCTTCTGACTCTGGCATACCTTGATCACTTTCTGCATTGTCATATCTGCTGTACTGGGCTAGAAAACCCATCCTGCTTTTGTGCAGAAGACTCAGGTTGGGTCATCTTTTAAAATCACACAAAATTGGTTGGTCCTGAGCTTGGCTTCAGTGCAAAAGCTATTTCTGTGCTTGATTCTCCTGGAACATGGATGGCAACTCCTCTGCTGAACAGGATTTTCTCTACTGGATACACACAACAACCTGGTTTGCACTGCAATTAGAGGTGGAGTAGAGCTTGGTGGTTGATGCATGAAGCCCTCCTTCTGTTTTGCTGTAAGATTAGCTGCCTTCTTTAACATAAAATGATGCTGGAAGATACTGGAGGACAAAAATGGAAAAAAAATCATAGTAAAAAAATCGGGCAACGTTTTGGAGCTTCCTGTGATTGTGAAGGGAAAGGAAGCTGGGGTGTTTTGTTTGGTTTAGCCGACTGCCAGGACCTCAGCATGCTAGGTGCTGTATTGACACACATTAAGAATCAGTCCTTGCTCAAAAAGTTTGCTATCTGGTGAGACAAGCAAAAGCAAGATGTGATAAGTACTATCACTGCTCTTCAGAGACAGAGCAATTGAGTTGACAGCTACAGAAGTAATTGAGACCTTGGCTTAAAAAAGGTTAAATGACTGACAGAGGCCCTCCAGGAATTAACTGCAGAGCTGAGAAATGAATCCAGGTTCTAGTGTAGGCTTTTGGCCATAAAACTGAAGGAAAAATGTATAAGCTGAAGAAGAGACAAGAACTGCAGAAATCCACTTATCAATACTGTCTTCTTTAATTTTAAATACACATGTAGCTTAAGAAAATTATATAATGCAACTATTATTTCTTGACATATCAAAGTTGTTCTGTCTCTGATTTGTGTGACTTGAAACCAGATTGTGTCAGCAAGAATATTGATAAAATTTCAGTTTACTACAAATTAGTTTATACATAAGATTTCCATACACAATTTTTAAAGAGCTGCCTTTTTATGAGCAAGCTGATTTGTGGTTTGCCTGAGTTTCAGAACAAGACCATCTCAAAGTTTATCAGCATGCACCTCTTCACTAGTACTCCAAGGAGTAGCTCTCACCGTACTGAATCTGTATCCATCAGATAAAATATCGTATCTGTAGTATATTAGTCATCCTGAACAACAGAGAAAATGTTACTATTGCACAACTGTCAGAAGATAAATATTTTCTGCTTTGAAATTAATCAAGTAGTTTTCTCTCAAGCTTTATCTTTTGCCTTTTACTCTTCTTGCAGGAGTGTCATTGGTCTCTCTGTATCTTATTCATGACAAAGTACACTTGAATTAACTTAAAGAACTTAATCCCCCACCCCCACCCCGCCCCCCTCACTCCCCTGCCCAGGGCTAAGGACCAGATCCTTGACTCCTGCAAGCAGATCTTCTTCCCATTGTATGTGTATCTGTTCTATTAAACGTGCACTTCAGCATTTTCAGAAAAGTACTTATTTTACGAATGTTGAGCTGAAATTTTGAGCTGTTAAACTTGAGGCTTTTTCCAGCATCATGTTACCAGGTTTCCTGATCAGGTAAATCAAAATGTTGGTGTTCTTAGCTGAGATGCTGAGGGAACTTCCCAGCTGAAGACAGTTGGGTGCTGAAATAGAGTACTCAGGAAGGCTGCAGAAACTCTACCAGTGGAGGTTTTCTGAGTTGAGTTTGTTTTTACCTGAGACTGTGCAGACTGTTCATGTAGTGGTTTTTCTCATCAAACCTATGAAATTTTGTGCTGGTTGGCTTCTGCTCTCACATGCTTTATAAAGTTGATGGCTTTTGGAGAAGGTTCTAAAAGCAATTTAGGACTCTATTGTCTGAACACATGGTCCTAGAGTGAAGCATGGTAAGAAAGGAAAATCTCCACCTGTTCCTAAAGACTTGGCATGAGAAGCACCAGAGCAGAAATGGGGCCACTAGGAATAAATTCTGAGGAAAAAGTTAAATATACTTCTACCTTCCAGTCATAGCAATGTGAATATTAGAGTACTGTTTCTGTGTGAGCTAGAAACCACTGAATTTGAAAGGGACCAACTGGGGAAAAACCAGATAAATCTTCAGTCAATACCGGCTTCCAGCACATATCTCCAGAAAGAAAGCTGTGGGACCTTCTTGGGTTCAGGCTTGGGCCTGACTTTTAGTCTGTGTGTAGCTTCCTTGAAGTGCACATGGTGATACTATGGTAAAGATGTATAATTAGTGGTGTCCTCTTCTGAGCGAGACTTGGAAATGTTCCAGCTGTTTGCCTACAAATCTGGTGTGTTCTCTCTATATGGTAACAGGTTGAGGGATATTGATGTGCTGAACAGAAGTACTTGGTCACTGAAATGCAGCACTATGTCCTCCCATATGCTGGATATGATATTACCTATAGTTGTGGTAGGGACTTTGTCATATCCACAGTTACCTTTAAATCCAAATGGCTAAATTAAGGACACTGGTCTAAAGGCTAAGCTTTTATCATGACCTTACTCTATTTGTTCTGATTATCCTGTGATTGGACTGGGATCTCTGTTCCAAGGATCTGGGAACTTGGGCCTGTTTGTATTATCCCTGCTTTTTTGAGGCCCTGATTTCTAGATGATATTTCTAAATAATTTCAGATGTTGATATAAAAAGAAAAAAAATCTAAATTTATGTTTCTTTCTAACTTGTTTTTTGAGATGGCAGCTAAAAGTCTGATGTGAACCTCATCCAAAATGGTTGACTGTAGTTTAACTTTTATGCAGTTAGCCACAGCAGCTGCTGGAGATATGTGAATGCAACACATCTTTAATAAATGAGACGGTACTTGCTTTGACTACTAGTACAGGAGATGGTTTAGCCTGAGGCAAACCTACAGGCTATAGATATTTCAGCTGGCCATGAACAGTTTTTGCTCTAACTTGAAGCTGTGCAAATAATAGATCATAGTCTTTAAATAGATATTTGGGGACAAGGCTAAAAAGGAAAGAATCTAGACAATGTGTTATATTCATAATAAAATGTGTTATATTCATAATTAAATCACTGAGAGGAGGAAGAGGGGGTTCTCCACCATGTCTTTCACATCTATAAAGAAGCCAGTTGAATAACGTAGTTTTTTGGGGGCAAGATGTCATACCAGACCACTTAATTGTAAAGTCACTGAAGATTCATATAGCCCAGCCTCAGATTCTGCAGTAACGGAAATACTATTATAGGAGGTACAGTAATAGAAGGAGACTGAAGAAAATATGGGGTAACTAAAGCAGATGATGCAGATTTGATGTATGAACATTGTTGAAGCTAGGTGTTGTAGTTATTGAGACGGATTAATATCAGCAGTTTTTAGCCTCCCCCAGAGTGAACTCTCAGCAGGATTCCCAGCAGATTTCTCCCCTGGAACTAAAGAGGAATTGTTGAATAAGAGAGGGAGAAGAGGGACCAACTAATTATGCTTTAAAAGAAGATAGGAGGAAGACAAAAAGAAAAAGCCAGAAAATTAGAACACATTTACTTTTCTTTCTCCTTCTGTGCCATACAGACAGGATTGGATTTTGTTTTTTCTTGTTTTTTTTCTTTTCTCGTCTCTGTAGTGTCACTTGAAAGATGATGAAGATCACATGACATTATATCTTTTAATATGGAACTGTAATGAAAGTGCTGGATAACCCTAAGTTTTCTAAGGGGAAAAGATCTGATAAGAGAGAGCCTTAATGTTCTGCTCTTCATATAAGGCAAAGTAAGGCAATACCTTTTAAAAAATAACCAATGTATGTAGCTGCAGTCAACCATTCAACAAATGTAGAGAATTGGACATTTATTGTGCAGGCTTTTGAGCAACTGTACATAGTTTTCTGTGGTTCAGAGAGTTGTGTTTTTTCATGCTAATAAGAATTAGTGCAAAATTTGAAACATCCTGTTTGTAGACTAGGTGGGGTTTTTTTTCTGGGCTGTATAGTTTGCGATATGCTGCACTCATTCCTTTCTCACTGTTCCTGTACTTTAGGATTGCCAAAATCGGGTCATTTATCATCCTGACACCCAGCATCTGTCCTGCCACCTAACCTGTGAAAGAGGACAGTGCTAACGCATTTGCAGGCAGTACTACAGCACATGAGGCAGAGCACACAGAGGTGAGAGGCTCAGTGCTGGTGCCCATCTCTGGACGGGTTAGCAGGGTCTCAGCCACACATACTGCCTCCCGCAGGGAGAGGGGTTTGGCAGTCAGCATGAAACTGGGTAGCAAAGCAAGCAAATAGAGTCTGGACAGCACTAGCCACCTCCAGACTAGTGCAAAAAATTAAAGTAAACTCAGATTTAGCAGTTACTGAAAGTTAACACCTCTCGATGACTGTTTCACTCAGTGTTGAGAGCTTGGTATCTCTGGTGTGGATATCCATAACTTTAAATCTACTGCTACATTTTGGAATTTAGGAGGGGAGGGAGTGGATGCGGGGAGAGATGTAACATGATCTTTCTTTCACTGTGATCTTGCAGCCCAGGATGGGTGAAGGGTTGCACAAACTTATTTCTGAGGTGCAGATGGCCTAGGGAATGCTCAGGAGAAAAGCTTTTTACACAGGTGTTTTTGCACATACAAAGTAACTCTTACCCAACTGTGTGTGTTACCCAAGAAAATATATATGGGCAGACACAATGACTCATAAAAATATCTCATAAAAGTCCTCTGTGTATGTTCGTGTTATGTTTACACAATACAAAGTTTAGTGGCAGTGCTGGTTTATTGGATTTTCAGCCCCATGTTACTTATTCTGCTGCACTCATGATTCAGTGGTGCCTTAGCTGTAGTTTCATGTTCAGCTGTAGGGCCACTTGAGCTGGATTAATAGACCCAGCTGAGAAACCAACTCTGAACCTAGGGTAGGGCTGATAGTTGAGCTGGATCAGCTTCCTTTCCAGGCTGCTGAACAGACAGTGTTTAAAATCAGTTGGCTTAGAAAAAAAATGTTTAACCCAGGCAAATAACTTTTTTTGAAGTTGTTTAAGGAAATGATTTCACAAGCAATTACGCCAGCAGACCTGAGAGAACATATCTGTGAGGGCAGTTATGGGTTGGTGACAAATAGCTGGGATGACCTGGAAGTGGCAAACCCCTGAACAGGACATCTGACTGCTTTATTGCAGGGAAAGAGAATAGCTTAAGGCAGAGAAAATCCAAAGGTGCTTTATGGAAAACAAAACTTTGTGTTTGTAGGGAAGTTTCCTGGAATGTGAGATGCTATAATCTATTTGAAATTCAAGCTCAAATCTGTTGCATCTCTGAGCAGTATTGATTTACCAAGCGGAGAGTGTCTCCCTTTGGGATTTCTTCCCCAATTTAGGCTTCAATTGGTGTAATCTCAGAAGAAAAGCCTTGCTTCCCCTTATAAACTGTTCTCACCAGATGTCTTGTAAATTTTTCCCTTTGTTCCTTTGAAATGACTGGGCTTTGACCTTAGCTTTCTTAATGTTATTTAGCCCACATGGAATATCTATAAAAATAAGAGCTGCAAACTCTATTAAGAAAAGCACATATGACCTCCGCTTGTAATAACAGAATGCAATTAATGTCAGGCTTGTTTTGATGATAAATTGGGAGGTAACAAATGGATTTTGCTTTTTCAAACACACTAGTATGAAGGGAAAAGGGAAAATGAGCTTTAAACTACTTACTGAAATTTAAAAAGATCTCTTCTTCCCCACCCCAGACCTGAATCAATCAATACAACTGAATATTTAGCAGATTTGCACATTCTAAACAACAAAAATACCCAACAAATAAACAAAAGAAAAGCTTTCTATAGGCAATTTTAAATGAAGGGCTGTAATTGAGAATGGGAATGTTCCTGTGTTCACAAGTTTCACTTGTGAAGCCTCTTAGTAATTCTGGCTGTTGCAGCAGTTCCATGGGGACATGATCCTGTTGGTTCAGAGGTCTTCAGAGGCACATGAAAACATTTGCACCCACCTTCTAGCATTTAAATGTCATGGCTTCTCCTCTAGGCTTATCCACAAAAGTGCCATCAGCCACTAGGTCAGAAAGTCTTGCTCTTCAGTTTAAGCTGCAGGTGCTTATATTTTCCAAAGGAAATAGCTCTGTTTCAGTCCAAGGTAGCTGGCTTATGTTATTTGTTAATAAAATGTTTCAGAAGATGACCTAGGTGAGTTTAAAACACAAAGAGCAAGTTTGGCAAAGAGCAGGTGGAAGATGCCCAAGGGAAAACGAAGTGCCAGGGCCACAACTGTAGAAGAGTGGAATTGCCTAGGCTGGCTGGATTTAAGTGCCTTTTCTTCAGCTGATCCCCTCCTTTCTTTCATGCTTCAAGTCCGTGTAGGAAAGCCTTCCTTATGAAATTTGATTAAGTTACTTAAGGCTGGAGAGCAGTTTTGGGAGTTTTTCATCTCTAATAGCCAAATATGAATAATTCCCAGCTCTAATAAGTACTTGCCCTTTTCTCATCCTGTCTCATGACTGGGAGACCATGGATAATAACCCTCTGGTGTAAGTCACCAGAGGTTCTTGTAAGGGTTGCGTATTCTCTCATCAAAGGGGCAGATGGCACTGGAATGCATTTGGAGCAGGTGGTTGCCTGGAGCAGAGAAATGCTCTCTGAGTGTGGTGCACAAGCAGCTGAGCTGGTTCATTTCCTAGTTTGCTTAGGGCAGCAAATTCCTTGAACTAATTCACCTACAGTTAAAGGAAGCAGGGAAAACACTTAGTTTCTGTATGCAATTTTCAGCTTAGCAACTTAATTTCAAAAAAATCTATGGTAAAGCAAAGAGGAAACCACAAAGAGAAAGGCAGATTACTTGTGCACCAACTGTGTAGACGAAGTAATTTGTCTTCTTCTCCTCATTCAAACCCTCCCCTCTCAAACAAACCAAAATGAAAAAAACCCTCCCAACCCTCCCACCAACTTAAAAATGGTGCTGTCCTAGTCTGCAGCTGTGTGAATTATTCTTAAATGTGATGTGTATCTTGAAAGGGAACATAGAGTACTATGGAGAACTGCCACAGCTATCATGGAGCAGTTTTGTTTGTATGATAGAATTTGACCATATACTTCTGCTGACAGGAAGGAGTCCCTGGGCATAGTTTTTATACCCAGGATTTGCTCTAGGGACAAGATTTTGGTCCATAACATTGCTCATCCAGGAGCTGGCATCAAAAGCCACAAGATATGGCCCAATGTCAGTGTCTCTTTTGCCAGAACACTGAACTCACTGAACACTGTGAGAAGGTGTATTGGGTTTGTGTGGCCAGGTTTTATAGTGCATGTCAGGGGCTACAGGGCTGGCATCTGTGAGAAGGTGTTATAAGCTCCCCCTGTGTTCGATGGATCCAGTGCCTGCTGGCTCCAAGATGGGCCTGCTGCTGGCCAAGGCTGAGCCCATCAGAGATGGTGATAGCACCTTTGGGATAAGGTGGTTAAGAAGAGGGGAAAGTTGCTCTGTGCAGCAGCAGTTGCAGCCAGTGAGAGGAGTGAGGAGATGAGAGGAACAACTCTGCAGACATCAGGGTCCCTGCACAAGGAGAGGCAGGAGGTGGGGCAGAGATTCCCCTGCAGCCCCAGGTGAAGGCCATGGTGAGGCAGCTGTCCCCCCACAGCCCGTGGAGGTCCGTGGTGGAGCAGAACCCCACACTGGAGCAGGTGGGTGTGTGCAAGGAGGCTGTGGCCCCGAGGGAAGCCTGTGCTGGAGCGGGCTCCTGGCAGGGTCTGTGGACCCATGGGAAGGAGCCCAAGCTGGAGCAGGTTTGCTCCCCACAGGGAACTCCTCTGTTCCTGGAGGACTGCACTCTGTGGCAGGGATCCTCGCTGGAGCTGTTCATTACCTGCAGCCTGTGGGAAGGATTCACACTGGAGAAGTTTGTAGAGGATTGTTTTGAGTGGGGGGAACCCCATGCTGGAAGAGTGTGAGGAGTCCTTCCCATGAGGAGGAAGGAGCAGCAGATGTGGTGTGTGATGCACTGACTGCAACCCTCGTTTCTGTTTCCTTGTGCTGCTGGGAGGAAGGGTATGGAGTTGAGTGTGTGTGTGCGTAGAGAAATTGGGAGTAAAATTAAACCTGAGAAGAAGGAGGGGGTGGAGGAGAATGTGTTTTTAAGATTGTTTTGCTTTTCATTATCCCACTCTAATTTGATTGTCAATAAATTAAATTCATTATTTGACAAGTTGAATCTGTTTTGCCAGTGACAGTAATGGCTGAGGGATCTCTCCCAGTCTTTATCTTGACCCTTTTGTTACATTTTCTTTCCTCTGTCCAGATGAAGAGGGGTAGTGGTACAGCAGCTTTGCCAGCTGAATGCCAGGTGACCACCAAAGTCAACCCACCACAGAAAGTGACATTTTGTCCATATTATTCTTGTGAAAGTTTGGTGGAGGAATGCAGTGGGTATGCTGGATGACAGTAATTTCCCTCTCAGATGACTGTTTAGCTTATTTTTTTGTATTTATGCCAACCTCACTGGAGAAAGAAACTGTTGTGACATTTTTCTTGACTTGGAAGTTGTTTTCGATCCTGTAATAAAGTTCAAAATCACATGGAAAAAGAGAAGAGAAACACCAATTTTATTAGTGTTTAAAAGAAACTAAAGTGTGGGAGGTTATCAAGGAAAGGAAGACTTGTCTTTCTATACGATGAATTTTAAGCAGGTGTGACTGTTTTGGAATATGGAACTTCATTGTATTTTAGACCACTGCTGCCACCATGTGGAATAGTTTCCTCTAACTCTTCACGAGGTCTTAACCTTGCACTTGCCTTCAATCACCTGCTAGTTCATGGAACGGCAACAGGCTGGATTTTTTAATTGTCCTAATAATAATAAAAATGCTGTTGACTGCACCTCAGAGTCTTTGGCTTAAGGTAATGCCATTGGTGCTTTTCTAAGCATCTAGGCAGTCACATGGTACAAAGTGGGTTGGGGAAAATGCTTACTCTGTGCATGACAGAATTTGGAGCAAAAGGAAAATAATGGGGTCCATCAGTAATGACGCATGAGCCTTAAGAAGTATCAGCAATTTGCTGAGTTTAACATGAGGAATTTGCACATACAAAGTAATGTACTTTAGTTAATGAAGCTGTTTTAGTTGCTTGTAGTTTTTCAGTTGCTTCTCTTTGACTAGTTACTGTAGGTGACTTTTATCCTTTGAATCCTCCTTTTGCTTTGTAAAGAGCCCTGTGTCAAAAAGGTGGCCACTTTCTCAGGTCAACAGCTGCTAAAAGCTTCCTTGCTTAAGGTGTGTAATAATGGAGGGCAGCATCTGTACAATGAAATGTGGTGCAGCACTTTGGAGGAAGAATTTGTTTATCCTTAAGACTGCTTGGTTGTTTAGTTGACTGATCATGAATGTGAGGGGGTTCCTTCAGCAGACAGTCACACTCTTGCTGTCTCACACAGCCTGTGCCACTGTGTTCCCAGGGAGGTGATTCACAGACTTGTGGTTCAAAAGGAGTATCAATCAATGCCATCAACATACTGTAGCTGGCAGCATTGAAATTGAATTTCTATTTTCATAAAACACATTTTAGCTGGCAACCGGACAATGTTGTTTCCTTTTTGTGAAAGTAGGCTGCAACAGTGTCTGAATACACATTTCCAGGCAGGAGCTTCTCAATAACTGTTTTGGAAAAAGCTCATTTTCTCTTGACTTTGAAATTGAACATGCCAGCAATACTGAGCAGTTCAGCCATCTGAAACAGTCATTTATCAGCCTGCTCACAAGGGTGTGTTACCTGAGTATTTCCTTTATGAGGAGTCTTGGCTTCATAAGACAATGAAATAATAGTGAGGTGGAGAAGTTCTAGGTCTTTTTGTGTGGCATTTTTTTCCCTTTGGTGCTCTCTAATTTCAGTTGCTTGGCCAATGGTAGTCACCACATGTACCACTGCACCTCATTCAAGTGTATTCCTGAAATGCATTTCTGCACCTGTGCTAGCCACTGAACTCAATGGGTGCTGGTTTCAACAAAAGCATAGAGAAGGCCTTTAGCTTCCTCAGCTGACAAAATTGTAACGTGCTGCTGTGAAACTGCTGGCTGGCAACATGTTCTGCCTAAAAGTCCCTTTCTTCCCTAATGCTCTTAGTACAGATTTTGTTCTTGGAGAAAGGGGCTCAAGGCCGAGATCCTCTCTAGGCACAGAACAGATCTAAATGATCCAAGTACTTGATAATACTTCAGACCATCCCTGGAAAGAAGTAGAATGTAATTTCATTTCCAGTTTTGATTCTGGGTTTTATCATTAAGTCATGGACATAGTGCTGTGTTCTGTCTGTGGATGCCCATGCATCAGGATCTAGCAAGTTAATGCTGTGAAACCACTCTTTGTGTATGTGTCTCGCTGACAAATAAGTTTGCTATAATGTTTTGAAAAAAACATTTTTTCTTCCCTCATTGGGTGTAAGATTAAACATGGCATGAAAAGTCAGGAGCACTTCATTTTAGAGATGTCAGAATGCTTTTATCTTTGAACACTTTAGCATCACGTAAGATTATATGTGCCGATATTTTAATAAAATGTAATACAAAATTAGAAGTCAGAATGAAATACAGCTTGACAGACAAACCTAAGAAGTTAAATTAAATATTCTATCATAGAAATCAATATTTCAGAAGGTTTTGTTGTTGACAAAATTGTATTTGTTATCTGAAAACTCATTTTACTGTCTAGTTGAAATCTTCTTTTAACAGGATCTGGTCGTGTATTGCTGAATTTTATGTTGAACAATATGGATGCATTTCAAGGAAAGCGTTGAAAAGCCTCTTAGATGATGATGAATCTTCATCAGCAATGTAGTGAATTTGATTTGATATACTGATGTAGAAAAGAATTGCTTTGTGTCCAGCATCAAATTTCTATCTTAAATATTCTTTGGGTCATGTTGTATTTATCACCAGGACAGATAATCTTCTTCAGGCTATAATTTGAGTATGATTGTTTCACATTTGATAGATTTGCTTAGGCAGTGGTCAAGCCACAACAGTGGAAGAAGCAGAGATTTCCCTGCTTGCAAGACAAGAAACAAGAAGTCAGAGAATTACAGCACTAGATTGAGGCCTGTCAGTTACTGTCTTCAGGCAAGCTTGTCTCTGGATTGAAGTCTCCTTTCTGCTTTGTTCCTTGTGCACAACTTCAAGGGTTTCTTTATGCTGCTTGCTATAAAAAAAAAGGCCCTATTAAGGGAAATTTAAGATTCAATTTTTTTTATTTAAAAGCTATAATGGATCAATTTTTAAATGTAGTGAATTAACTAAGTTGTTCTGAAATATCATGAGCAACTTCAATTTCAGATACATCAGAGTTCAAATTACTTTGCAAACCATTAAGAGAACAGAATTTAATAAAGGACAGTTACTGTTAGTAATTGATGCAGCAGCAAGTTTTAGATAGTGACCAGTTTTTCTGGCTCCTACACTTAATATTGCAAATTCTTTCCATTTATTTGTGAGTGGGTCTTCCTTTATTCAGCTTGGAAACAATCAGTTACACGTCTTTGAGAGTTTAGAAGACCAGACGTGGAAAACAGGTGAGGAATCTTTTGCATTACCTATTCCCCATTCTCCCCTTTTTTCGTGTTTGAGAAATTCTTGCCAGTTTTTAAGGGTCCCAGAGGAGCCCTGTCAATGTTTAAAACTCCAAGTACATGTAAAAGGTGTGTGAAGAAGGGTATAATATAAAAATAGTACCAGGTTCTGCTAGTGGTTTCTCATAATGTTTTCTGATGAATTAGTCAGGAATTTGGCACCTTGGAAAACAGAAAAGTTGTCAAATCAAGGTTACTTTTCTGTCTAGTGTGGATGGTGAGTTCCTGAGTTCCTCCAGAGCCAACGTGTGTCATGTTTGGAGCCCTGTCTAGGTCATTGTTTTTGCTTAAGGGATAACATTTCAAAGTCAGTAGAGGGGACTTGCACATCCAACTTCCCATTCCTTCTATTATTTTGGAAATCCTCTGCCAATGTTCTTGGAAATTTTTGTTTGTTTTCTCTGCTCATTCTCTTCATGGTAACATGGTGTGGTTTCTTCCTGCAGTCATTGCTCAGGCCTGATTTCCACTGAAGTCAAGTAGACCGTTCAGTGGGTGACTGGTCTGGTTCTCTGTGTGAGGGGTTTCTTTTTAATAACTGTTGCAAAAATAATGCTAGTGACATTTGCCAAAACTTTTTGCTTACCTGCACGTGAGCTGATGGATGTGACTCTAGATCACAGAAACCAGTGTCAATGTTCCAGTCATTATGGTGTAGCTGATTATTTTGATACTTTTCAGTTCACTGGATAGTGTAAGACATCTTTCTTTCAACTAGGTTTTGGTTGATTTGGTTGGAACTCCTGATGATGACATGGCTTTTAACCAAAAGTAATGTTTTTTCTGGGTCTCAGTTCTGAATCTTATCCATTTAGATGACTGGTTTCATTAGAATCTTCCAACGCAAACAGTAGATTTGGGTTTAATTCAAAAAGTCATGTCCTAGAGTTGAATTTATTATAGGACCAGCATTCTGTACAAAGTAAACCCCAAGAATGAAAATATTTATGCTTGGCAAGAATACCAAAGTTTGTTTGTGTTACCTTGTCCTGTAGAGTTAGGTCAGGGACCTCTATTTTACAGCTTTGCACCAGCATGTATTGTTTAATGAAAGAAAACATCAGCCTCCAGGAGCATTGAGAAATATTGGCTTCTTGCCTTGATGAAGTGATTGATGACCCACTAGTAATGAATGTCTTACTAAACTCTTGTGTAATGACACACAATTGTCTGCACACCTTAAATACTACTTTAGATAGAGACCTACATTAGTGCCCGTGAAAGAATAGCAGCTTGTATTCTTGAATTCTGTAGCAGTCCCTGTTGCAGTTAAATTCATAGTCTGGTTGGATGTCAGGTTGTCTGGCATAATTAGTCCAGGGAATCTGTGCTTAGCACTTGATTGCTGTATCTCATTTCCAGGTACTTTGGATGAGAAACAACGTTTGGCTGCTGAGAAATATTTACATTCATAAACTAGAAAGCTACCTCTTCCTTTCTTGTTTGAAGTATCTCACTGAAGTTTCTGGCTGTGATTCTGTGTCATTCCCATTGCCACAAATTACACTGTATACCCCATTGCTCAACTGCTGATGTTTATATCATGCAAGTAAAGACCTGTGTGACTGAAGGTCTTTCTGATATTTGAAAGTATTTCATTCCCTCATCAATGTTAGCTGTAACATCACACTCCTGAGAAGCTGTAAGATGGATCTAATCAGACAGAGCTATAAGACAAGGCCCTCTGTCTCTTCTTATAAATAAATTGCCAGACTGAAGAGGATTATAAAGTCATGGGGTGAGCAGGAAAGTTTTTAACTGACTTTTGATTCATGAAATTTTTTTCTCACTACTGATAAAGCCCATGTTATACAAGCTATCTACTTTCATACCATTTTTCCATGCTCTCATCTTTTGGTTCACATTTATCATATTGACAGTACTTTCCAGGAGTAATGAGTTATTTTTTGAGATGTTAAACCTGAATGGCTAAATAAGTTTAAAAGAAAATAAATTTGAACAAATAGCATCATCTCTGACACTACTTCGTAATCCTTTAAGAGCTTTCCTCTACAGGAACCCAGGGAATTCTACATGTTTTAAGATAGAGCAGAACTGTGTCAAACTAAGCAATCACTTTCAGATTTTTATACCCTGCAGCTCATCATCTGATTCATAACTTTTTATCTTGTAACAGAAGTCAAGCTATATTCATAATGTGCTACTCTCAACAGCATTATTGCTGGACGACCTTTTATTTAAAATCAAGGGAGGATTTTTTCCCCCCTAGGATTTCCTTCTCCTTCAAGAAGAAGTTCCTTCATCTGTTTGCTATGAATTGTACAGCTCAGAAAAATTTTGTCTCAGGACAGTTCATGTACCACAGAAATAAATGGAGATAGGTACAGAAATATTGCTTCATCTGGATTCATGTAGGAATATACAATTTGCTAGCAGCAAAAAAATACCCTTCTCTTTCATCTGAAAGCTCAGTAAAACCTCCTTTACTCAAATTCAGTGCATCAAAATACACTAAAAGCTCTTGGGAAAGTTAGACTGGTATTCTACTCCAACTGGCAAGTAAAGTAATTGTTTCTCAGTGGCATTCATTGAAGTATTTTCGAAATGCAAGTTAAAGGGGTGGAGGGGAGGTAGTACCTAGATTGGGTTCCTCATGTACCTCTGCTGAATGTTCCTGTTGTGGATCTTTTTCTCCTGTGTAAGCCCAGAGGAAACAATGGGAATGTTCTGGAGTTTTACCTTAGAGTCCTGGCTTGCTTGGTGGGACCTTAATTTGTAATTATTAGTAATTAGGAGGGGTCAGGAGCTTGGAGGAGCAAACTCGGCTTGGGATGAATTTTCAGAGTTGGTGGCTGGGAGAAAAAATATTTTTCCTCTCTTTATAAATTCATTATATTTGATCTGAAGTTACTGAAAGACATGAACTATGGAACCTCACATCAATGTTTTTACAGTAACTCTGCAGAGGAGACCAATGTGGCAGATCATGAAAGGAAGCAATGTTGCTCATATCCTGCACAGGGCTTTAAAAATACATCCATGGTTCTAAGGGCTGCTCCGTGGTTTCCTGAAGATAAATATTTTTCACTTCAAGTAGATTTATGCCTGAACAGCCAATATACTGTAGGGTGGATTCTAATCTAAGCTTCACCTACTGCAAATCCAGAGTAACCCAAGAGTCACTGCATTTTTCCCTGTCCATGAGGTGGCTATTATATCTTTATCTGACTATTAAATCATACGTTTTTGTTTCTGTGGCCCTTTTGAAGGGGAATTTAATGACTGATATCTTTTGCACTCCTTAGTTTTGGGTATTAAGTTGATTAGGAGAATCATAACTTGCAGTCTTAAATTGCCTGACAGTTTAATTTCTTTCTATGACTTGTCATCCTCTAAGAGTGGGGTTTTGGGTGGGGATTTAGGTATGTTTTAAAAAGAATTTTAGTTGCTGTACAGGGTATAGTTACTATTCCCTAGTTTCATGTGAAGCATTCTACTCCATTTTCTTCTTCCACTTCTGTCACTTAGAACACTTCTCCTGCATTTGTATGCTTTATGATTTGTTTATCTTTTTGCTGCCTACTTGTGATGATTTCTTTTTAAATGTGGGTATTTTTGACTATTCGAGTAGGATGTCTCTTATTTAGGATGTCTCTTATTTAGTGTTATTTCTATATTTATCTGAGATCTTTAAGAAAAATTATTTTTGGAAATTCAGTGGCATTAATTTGTTTCGCTACACGCTTTGTGTTTGTCTGTATTAAGTCTGTAATGGTTTCACCATTTTTCATGCTAAAACATGTGAAACTGACATGTCTGTATCAGTCATTTTCCTTTTACTGTTTTTGGTTCTCTGGATAGAGTAGAAGGTGTGGAGAGCTGGGCAAATGGAAAAGTAAAAAATGTAATTGTGGTCATGGAATATAAATCCTTTTCATAAGTGAAACTCAATTAAATTGGGTTATTTTGGAAGTAAGACTCTCCTTTGAACCACTGATGGCAGAGCTCAGCATCATCTTCTGGAGAAATTTTGCTTTTGTGACAGCAGCAGAGTGTAAATGAGAATGGCTGGCTGATGTCATTGGCAGCTATTTTTATTTATGTATATTATATTTATCTATAGCACTTCAACAGTATGGTTTTAATAGTTACCTTGACTCTCTTTTCTAAATCTACATAATGGATCAAAATTGCTTTGTTAAATAGTCTAATGACCAGATTTCAATTAAATTGTGAAATTTTATAGTAAAATAGTTCTCCTTTTACACCAAACCAAAACCAGTCAGGTTGCATCACAACTTTCTTCTGCACTGTGAACCCTCTTAGCACTGTCTGTCTGTCTTCTACGCTGAATCCTTTGAGCACCTCCCAGGAAGCTGCTGTCGTATTTCAGACATGGTGAGAGTCACTGTGAAGTCACTGTGAAGGAACTCCAAATTCTGAATTCCTTGAATTGATGAATGCAATTTCTCTGATGTCAGAAAATTTACTGGATGGTGGAATTTTTATTTGTTCACCTACAGTCTTAATTTACTACTGGAATTCTTTGATACCCAATGTAGTGCTTCAGGTTCAGCAGGCTCCATCCTGCTAATCTCTTACTCCCATCTTATTTGTGAACTTTTTTGTTTAATTCATTTCTCATGAAAAATTGTGGTTTGTTTTCAGTTAACACTTAAAATGCAGCTTTTTAGACATTTACATTAACAGACATCTTCAAGTCTCTCTTCCATCTACTTTATCATATTGTTTGAAAACAGACTCTTGATCACCTTCAGAATCACTTTCAGTAGTCTAATTTAGATTTTTTTTTTTCCTGTGATTCACTTCTCTGTTACACCTCCTTTTAGTCTGAAGGTAGTTTCCTTCCAGTCTGACTTATTTTTTTCTTTATCAGCCTTTTGTGGTATTCTAGTATGAATCTTTTGGATTATTTTTAACTTGCATTAGTTCCCTTTCACTCAAAATCATTGAAGGAAATAATTATGAGTGAATTTAGCTATTAGCATCCAGACTGGAGTTCAGATTACTTTCTATGCTGTTTCATGCTACTACTACAGCTTTTATGAAAGCCTCATTTTTGTGTCTGGAGTCACTGGGATTCCTCATGAGGCTCAGGTGTTCAGTGAAGACAGGATGGTGGTTCAGTTTATCACCCCTCAAACGTAAGGTTTGTACTTTAATTAAAGGAAGGCCTTTAATGTACTTCCCCTGCCTGATGTTAATCCCACACAACTGGTCAGTTCCTGACCTGTTTCTTTAGTGAACTCAGAAGTTAACGGGATGCTAATTTAAAAAGCAAATGAACCCCCACCCCCAGAACCAAAGAAGAAAAACTAGCAAAAAATGGTGATCTTCAAACTCATTGTGGCAGAGCAGAATGTGGTAGGATTTTGCAGCAAGTCTGCTGCGTGCTTCTCTAGTTGCACCAAACCATCTGTCTTTGGAGTCCATATCAGCATGCTGTGAGTCCTGTCATGGAGGATTAGGAAAAAACCCTTCCAGGAGGGATTACGTGCATTCCTGAGCCACTGCACAGAGAAGTTAATTAGAATTGGGGGGAGGAAGGCAGAAATGAGACAAAGACTGTATTAGCCATCTAATTTGGAAGAAAACTGTTATATCAAATCATGATTATTGCAATCATTGCACCCTTGATGAACCTTCAGTAAGAGATGAGTATTCATCAGAGTGCATAAATTAGAGAGAAGAAAAAAATTTGCATGAGGTCATCTAATCTGTCCCCTGAGGCCAGTCCCCTGTAGTACAGCTTCTAATGCTTGTCCAATCTGTTTCTAAACACCTCACATGACAAGGCTTACTTCTCCATGGGTAGCTTGCAGGGGAATAATGTAGGAGTGACTGGGCAAAAAATAAAGCACTGTAGCATTCTTATAACAGTGGGTTCGAGTGCCCGTGTTGAGTGATTGAGCTTGCCTAGTGTAGAGCAGGACAGACTGAGGGAAGTGCTGTATATCCTGCTGTGGTAGGGAGTCTTCTCTGAGTTCAGCCTCCTCCTTGCTCTGTGGGGCATCAAGAGTTGCACCTGCCATGGCCTTCCAGCAGCCAGTCAGTTCTCACTCTGGAAGCTTCTCCCTAATGCTTGGGCTAAATGTTAGTTTGATCTCTTTACTCCTTGTTACCCTGTCTTTAACTTAAGTAAATCTTCTGCCTTCCTGATGTTTATACCCATCAGATGCTTGTAGATCCTAATCATGTTTGTGTGTATGTGTGTCCCCTTAATCTTCAGTAAACCAAGTTACTTTTCTTGGAGTCTTAATATTTCCTTATAAATCAGTCCTTCTAGTCTCTTAATCATTTCTGTAGCTCATACTTGATTTCCCTCCAATTTATCAGTATAGTCCATTAATGCAGAACAGGGGTGCAGGTAAGCTGTATTTATATCAGAGAGAACAAATTATCTCAGTGGTGACCATCATCCAGACAGAGTGGGAAAAAGTGAAAATTAATTGTGATGACTAAATTGATGTGGATTCATCTCACTTTATTTGTAATCTATACATGCAGATCTTTACCATTTCTTCATTCTTTATTTGCTAATTAAACATTTGCTTTAATAATCTGTATATGGCTCCTGGATCAGAAATGCAAAAAGAGTTAATGACTACAGGAGAGTACAGTTTGTGAACTATGGATACTGGAAGAACTTCTGCAGTGAATTACATGGGAAATTTTCTCTGACTATTTCTGCCTGTAGAATTCAATGGCATAAATATTGGGAATTAATAAATGCAAAATCTTGGAGTAAATTAAGTCCCAGTGTGAATATCCTAGAGAAATTATATCAAGGTAGTCAAAGCTTGTTAGTCTTTTACCTAAATGCATACATGACTCATCTTGGTCTAAAAATGACAGTGTTGTCAATGGATGTCCCACTGTTTGACACAGGCAGCAAAGTAAAATACTGTGTTTGTTTCCAGGATGAAGAATTGAAGTGCAGGTGTGCTAAGGGAGTTTACCAGATCCAAGGCCACAGAGTGTGGCTGAACTGATAATTGAACCCAGTTCCCTTGATTCTCAGAGACGTTATAACAAAGCATGCTCTCTCTCAGTTATTGGTTTGCTGTAGTAGATCTCAAAAGATGTTTGAGGTTCTCAAAACACTGAAAATTTTATTTCAGCATAGTACAAAGGAAATCGTGCCCTTGTTTCATTACTTCTAAAGGTCAAATATTCCTCAACTTCTTGAAACATATAGATAAATTTTTCATGTGTAGGAGTGCTTTCATGGCTGTGACTTGCTCTTGGCTTTACTGTTAGACAGTCTTCACATTTTAGTCTGCTTGACAAAGTAGGTTCAGATGTCTGAGAAGATTGAGAAACTGTGTCCTCATCCTTTCTACCTCTATATTCTGTATATTTGAATTAATTCTTTTGAATGCTGTGTTGCAATTTAGGAAATATGCACGTTGTGGTTGGAGTGCTGAGTCAGTGAGTTGTACCATGTCAAAACAATGAGATTTTTTTCCGTGGTTCTAGTAGGGATAGCACCAAGGTAATGCTGCATAAAAATGATGGGCACAGCAGCTGAGTTGAAACAGCTTCTCTCTGTTACTAGTGGAGCCAAAAGAGAAAGGCTATGAAATGTACAAGATATTTACGTAGTTTTTTGTTAGATATGGCATAAATGGCGAAATAATGATGTATCCAGGAGATTTGCTCTGTTTCTAGCAAACATTTTAATTTAAAGCACTTTTACCTTTTGATTCATGTTCTTTTGTAAGCTCTTCCAGCCAAACCATGGCTGCATCCGAGCAGAAGATTAGAAATCAGAGCTGTCATTTTGCCCACATTATTGTCAGTTCTTTGCAATTGAGAATACTTTATCAATGGAAGCTCTGGGCAAACAATGCTATTGCAGAGACTGGTGCAATTCTTGGCAGCTTTCTGGAGGCTGTTGCACATCAAGATTAAGAAGTGGTGTGGATGGAGAAGGGCAGTCAAGGTGTCTTGAGAATGTAAAGAAAAAGTGGTAGCCTAGCAAAGGCTCAAAGGATAATGGATTAGTCACAAGTTGTCTATTAAATCATCAAGTTTCCTGGGTCATGCAACCAAAATATTTTTTTTTATAAATGATGTACTTATACTACTCCATCTCTTGACACCATGAGCTAGTCAGAGTAAGGTCCCATGCTGCATTTTTGGCTTTTTTTGCCTGTGCCATCTGTTATTTTGGTATATTGTTGAAAGGTTGGTATTGCTATTGCACATGTGAAAGTAAAACAGAGAGACAGGGCATACTGTGTCGATATGAAATGCCAAAACATGGGCTGCATTTTAAATTAATTTTCAGTAGGTTGAAGCTAATGTTTTCTACAAGGTTTCTGGATTTGAACAGTGTCAAAATGACAGTTAATGGTTGACTTTTCGGGCAGAGATGACTTCTGAGAACCATTCAGCTCTTGGAACACTCACTTTTGTTCATTTTTTTTCCGTCCTCATGTCAATCCAGCATTTGTCATGGAGCTGAGCTATCCTATCTCATGTTCTCGTTCAGTGCCTTTAAGTGGTTATTTCTAGCTCAACCTTTTTCCTGTGTTTGTTTTGTGGGTTTTTGTTTTTTTGGTTTTTTTTTGTCTCCCCTCTCTTTTTTTGTTTGTTTTTTTTTTTTTTTGCTGATTGGGTTTTTTTGGTAGTTTTTGTTTGTTTGTTTGTTTTTGTTGTTGTTGTTGGTTTTTTCCCACCCCCACTCCCTGCTTCCCTCTCTAGTCATGGGATTTTGAGGTTCCTCAATTCTACAGGCTGAATTTGAATGCCCAGAACGTCAGCACTTTGGGACATCCAGGCTTATACAGTGTACTTTTATGTAGTATGTATAGTTGGCCTTTCTGCATAATTCATTGGAGATGGGTTTCTTTCCTGGCTTTTTCTGACTGTTTTCTGTTACCCCTGCAGGTTCTGTGTTCACTGCTATTCCCTTTCTTTTTCACTGATGTACGAAACCCAACTTCTGGCCTGCTTTGCTTTCATGCTCATCTACTCTCTGTCCTTCTGTTTGCCTACCGGAAGAATTAATGATGGCACATCAAATGAGTGAGACTATCTTTGTTAAAAGCATACACATTTTCGTTACTATTATAGAAAATATAGGAGGAGGCATTATATAGAGGTAGAGGCAAAATATAGAGGTAGGCATTACATGGTGAGAATGGGCTGCTTTTTGATGCAGCAGGATACCTGTCTAGAATATGTAAAGCAATTTCCAGATTCCTGACTGGGGAATGCTGAAATTGAATCCATATTGTTAATAGACTGAAGGCTAAAGTATATGTCTTCATACCCTAAAGGATGCTGAAGAAACATAATTTGTTGCCTGCTTGTGATCCTGTCAGAGCAGAGAACCGAATTATTAAATGTATAATTTTTTTAAGAGAAACTGAGCAATATCTTGAAGAGAGAGACTTCTATTTTTTTCCCCGTTTCCTCTCCCCTGCCCCCCAACATGTACGTGTTAATGTTCAACTTGCATTTATGGTTGGACCCTGTATTAGATGTCATCCTTATGATACCTATATGCTGAATTATTCACAGAAACCCAAAGCACTTGAGGTTGGAAAGGATCTCCCTGCTCAAACCATGGTCAGCTACAGCAGGCTGCTCAGGATCATGTCCAGTCAGGTTAAGCAGAACTCCAAGGATGAAGAGTTTAAAACCTCTTTACTCAGCCTTTTGAGGAGTTTAATCAACCTTACAGTGAAAAGGTTGATTTTTTTTTCTTTTAAGTGGCTGAATGGAGCATACAGTATTTCAGTTAGTGCCAGCTGTCTTGTCCTTTCATTGAATGCTACAGAACCTGGATCTGTCATTTTTACTTGCTTCTATTGTTTATTTATATACATGGATAAGATCCCCTGTGAGCCTCCTCTTCTGTAGGCTGAACAGTCCCATCCAGCTCTCTCAGCTTTTCCTTGGATAACAAGTGCTCCAGTCCTGTGACCATCTATGTGGCCATTTGCTAGGTTTGGTCTGGTCTGATACTGTTTGTTCCTTCCCTCCCCCATCCCTCCTGGGGAGCTCCCCAGTGAGGACAGCACTCCAGATGTGTTGAACTTGATGTGATTCTCATTGACCAATTTCTTCAGCATGTCAGGGAACCTCTGAGTGGCAGCATTGTGGTCCCATGTGTCAACCCCTCCTGCCAGTTCATCATCTGCAAACTTTCTGAGGGTGCGTTCTGTCCTGTCACCCAGGTCATTAATGGAGATGTTAGACAGTATTGATGGAGGTGCTGTCCTCTGTGAGGTTACAGCGTCAGTGACTGGCCTCCATCTGCATTTGTGCACTGGTCACAACCATGTGAACCAGGCAGTTCAGCCAGGTTTCAGTCTACATCACTGCCATCTTATCTAGGCCCTGTTCAGTTTGTCTGTGAGGGTATTCTGGCAGACAGTGTCAGAAACCTTGCGAAAGTCAAGCAACAAAATCTGCTGCTCTTCCTGCATCTACTGAGCTAGTCATCTTGTAGAAGGCTTTCAGGTTGGTTAAACTTAATTTCATTGTCTTATTCTCTTATCAACTTGTTACAATATTCTACTTTTTATATCTTATTTCATATCTTACTATGAACATATACATTACTTTGAGGACTCTTATATAAAAAGTAATATTGATAGCACCAGGAATGTGCTATCTTACAACTGAAAGACTGCCCAGACTTCCAAACTCAAAAGTTTGACTTTTTTTTTGGGAACAGATGTCAGGTTATCATCTGTATATAAATATAGTAAGTCCTATGGATAAAACAAGGCTTAAACACTTAGTGTTTAGCTGAACAGAATGCAAGACAACTGGAAAGTATTTTCTCCCTTTCTGGCAATTTTTAGGATGTGTTACTTTTCTGTTAAAATAAAGGGACTGCGAGAAACAATGGTGTATGTTTAATATCCATTTTGAGTTGTAGAAACTGGCTGTTCGTGTCTCTGTTATTGCTAATCAGAGCTGCATGGTTAATTTCCCCATAAGTCACAATGAATATTTACACTGGAATGTGTCATTGTCCTAAATGAATTTAAGGCTGCTGTCTTGCCAACAGGACATGTTTCAAGAGACATCAGTTTATCCTCAGATTCTGGACACTAGGGAAAAAAGAGCCAAGGGAACCATTCTACACTTTCTTGTAGATGCTGTATATAAGTTATAGGTTTTTTTTAAAAATGTTCTCCCAGTCACTACCACTGGTGCAACTTCAGTAGAAGCAGAAGTGTGAGGATACTGGCACAGTTTACAGCCACTATCTCCCAAGCTTTATTCATTTCAGGGCTGGGTATCTGCTGCTTAAATCTACTGGCCTGGTTTTCAGTGCTGCTAATATTTGACTCTAAATAATGCTGCACAGCTGTGAAACAGTGTTCAAAACTGTCAGTGTGTTATGTAGACAAAGTCATGCTGTGTCAAGCAGAGCTGGACAATTGTGCAACACGTTGACATTTTAAGTTCTTTTTCAAATTTTTAAATAAATTAGTTTCTGTTGTATTGAGGCCCCTTCTATGATAGCTGTGTGCATGCTTTCTTTTTCTTGAAACGGCAGTCGTTGTATATTGGAAGCATTTAAAATTTGACAACATTTCTTTTTTTGTGTCTCTCCAATTGCTTATGCTTGTCTCATTAGGATTGAAAAGTAAACTGAATGAGCGGGGAGACCCAGCTTGTTCTGAGTATTCAACACTTGTGGTGGACAACTTGCAGTGATGATACTGCAAATAATTTTGTGCCATTAACATTTATGGAGGTAACATTCTGTTCAGTGTGCTCATTACACTTTACGAACAGGGAAATGTTTTAATGTATTAATTTTAAGCCAGTTTTTCTAGCTCTGGTTTTACCTCTTAGGTGATTGAGGCCACATTTAGGATGTGAGCATGAGAGTTAATTCTCCTTGGCCTGTTCATTACATAATGCCTCCCATGAAGCAGCATGAGTGTTGCAGGGATGAGAACCACAATACTACAGGCTGTACTACAACTCAGGAAATATGTCTGTCTGAATTTCCCCTGAAATTCTGGTCACATACAGTGCTCTTGTCTTCCACATCCAAGTTGTTATGGACTAAGATGATGTTACATGGAATGGATGCTGTGTTCAAACATTGTCAAGGGTACGTTCTCACTACACATGGCTTTTGTAGTCAGAAAAGTGCATCTTGGGACCCATTCTGATGAGAGGACTTTGATAATGGAAGATTATGATGAGCAAATGGAGTTATCTTGCATTAAAATTGCTAAAGCATGTTTTTAAATACTGGGGGACAGTAGACACCTAGAACAGATCAGTTCATTATGGAGATAAAGGGGAAGATTCTTGGCACAGTTATAATTATAGTTGATGATCTCAGTGGAGGTAAGTTTTTACCTTCTGTTGTCCAGAGGTCTTTTGAGTGTGGATGTGCTCATGTTAGATAAACTAACCACAGAAGGTACAACCCTGCTGTCATCATGATTTAAAAGAAAGATGATGTATAGAAAATGATGAATGCCTATTGCAGGAAGCTTTTTGTACCCTTTCCTATGCTTGGAATATGTTTCCTAAATGGAGCTTGTAATTCTTGTGACCTGCAAATCCGATCTCAAAGTATTAGGCCTTGCTTACTTGCTCTCACTCCTTCCTCCTTTCTTTCATCCACATGAACATATTAGTTATTCTTTTGAAGGATTCATGAAAAGACTGCATCCATGCCCATTTATTCTGCCTTGAAGGAAAAAGCAATGAACGCATAAATGATGTTACTTTACATTGAGGAACTGTGAAAAATTGAAAAACATGGTCTCAAGTGAGTGCACTGGAATTCGATTGGAAAAAAATATCTGTTAACTAAAAATGGAATTAGCCAAAGGTGTAAAGTCTTAATTCAACCTGAGCTTAGACATTTAACATTCACCTGGGAAGGTTGTTTTTCTTGGGTCGTGTGCTGACAGGACTGAAGCCTCAAATGGAGCAAAATGAGTGTGCCCAATGCTCCCAGGACAAACAGGATGGAAGTGATTTTAGCCACCTACAGGAAAGTTTTGAGCCAGTAGGCTTTGATAACCGTATTGCTTTTTCAGTATGCCAGTGTTAGAGTGATTCTGTACAAAAAGACTCTTCTTATAAAGCATGAAAAGTGATTTATGAACAATGTAAAAAAAGGATTTGCTGTGCTTTTTTTCCAATGTACCATGTGAGAGACAGTGTAGAAGTAGGCTTTGGGCGGGTTTTTACGTAATTTAAAACACAAAGAGATCTTTGGGCAGGTGGAGAAAGAGGGACCTGATTCCTGGGTTTTCATATAATAAGAAAGTCTTTATTTCCAAAATATAATTTGAGTAGAGTTCGGGTGTAAATTCTAGCCATAAATAGGAAAAGATGTTTTTGTAAAAAAAACTAGTATCAAATAATCTTTGTATATTCCTCTGAGACTGAATACGTGCTTTGGATAACTGGTGTCCAGTGAGCATTCATCCACCTCTCGTGTTTAAATGGTGTGTGAGACTCTGTAGTGTGCTTTTTTGGCTCCTTGAAAGCACCACTAGGAAGCATTCACCAGGACAGTAAGTCTGAGGGATCTCATGGGTATTTAATGGGAAAAGTAAGGAAGTCCTGTAATCTCTGAAACTCTTAGGGCTTCACTCTATAGGACTAAAGGTGCTAAACATGGAAGCATGAAGAGTCTTTTGCAAGTCACCTTAGCAGGGGGGGAAGGGAGAACTCAATGTAGACAAAGTATTGGAAGCCAGTTTCAAAGCCTAGTGATATATTCTCAAGAGCAGACTGTCATTTTGAGCAACCTTGAGCCAAGCTTGTTTTGGGGACCTGCTATTTTGTCTTAATCCCAGCATTTTAATTCTTTTTTCATAAGCAGTATCTAGGATATGAACTTTGAACATGTTTTGCCTGATTACTGTAGGACAGGTGTACAGATAGGGTTGAATAAATGCCGTGAAAATGTTGTAGTCACAAAACGGCTATAGATGTCCTAATTCCAGACACTCAGCATTATATATTAGACAGCAGCTCTGCTCAAACAGTAAAAGAACACGTCACTATATATCCCCGTCAGATTAAAAAACTAATTTGAAAAGATTAATGTATTCCATTCCTGTTAGCCTGAATCAGATACCGCTGTGCCTACAGCAGCACTGCCTCCTGATTATTGAATTTTTATGGCCTTGTAATTAATTGCAGATTCCCTGTTTTGTTCTATTTCTTTTTCTCTGACATTTTAATTTCAACAAAAAGCAGCGGTCTCCATGCAGCCTCTCTCAGGAGATCCTAATGGCCTATAAAACAAAATGACTTATAGATATGGCACCCACTTCAGTTGGCTAGCGATTGTTCGAAACCTTGCTGATCATGCGGAATTTAATTTTTCCCTTCCTCTACTGTACTTATTTCTTGTCTATTAAATTGCAGCTCCAGTGTCCTGACTAACAAATGGATGGTAACAAAGTGCCACCCTTCTGTAATACATTACTGTTGCCACATGCAAATTTTTTCTTAAAAAATTGCAGTTCATTTTATCTAATTATAAATGAATAAATGACTTTTGCACATGAATAGAATATTCAGTCCTTGACTCTGCATGTGAGAATTTTATGTTCTGGTAAATCATTTAGATTTATTACAGATTTAAAGAATCAAATGTGTTTTAGATTCATTTTGCATTTTCTCTGTTTCCTCCTTCTCCCCAAAATACTGGAATGTGCAGAAATGATTTATTTCTGTGCTTTAGAGAGGCATGTTAGCATGACTCGCCATCTCCCAGTGAAACTCCTGGAGTTACTGAAGGCTAGTAGAAGTGAATTATTGTTATTTATGTTACAGTAGTGCCTTGAGATCAGAACTCCATTTTTCTGGGCATTGTACCAACACATAATAAAAGATCATCTTTGCCCAAAAAGAGTTTATAATCCAATGAAAGCATTGTCAAAGGGAGGGCTGCAGGTGGATTGTATGTTGTAAGGGAGGAAAGAGTGGTAGGGATTGGCAGTGCCGGTGCATTGGGGGAAGTCAGGTAAGGCTGTGGTGATGCTGGGGATGCTCTAGCCCAGGAAAGGGCTGACTGTGTAGGGAGCAGGGATGATGAGACTACAAAAACCTGGGATTGCCATACTGCATCCTGCAGAGGTGTCATAGACTGGTGTAAATGTCATTTCTGCTCTCTGCTCTGTCTGCACCTTCCCTGGGTAAAGCTGGCTCTGTGATCTTCACGTTACACCCGTTGGGCTGAGCTGTCACATTAGCACATTCCTTCACTGTGCTCCCACGAGTTCCTGGGCAATGTCCCCTCTCAGTGGTGAAGTGCTTGTCAAAGCGGTGGGGTGTGAGGTGGCTGCTGGAGAAGCAGGGCTGTCTGAGAGCTGCTGCTGAAGAGCTTGCATGAACTCATTTCAAAGCAGCCAGCTGAAATGTTTGTAATCTGACCGCAGCAGCGCTAAGCTTGGCATTGGATGTGAAACCTGCTTGTGAAACAGAGTCAATCAGCTTCCACACTGCTAAAACAGGTCTGTTCTTAGATTAGCTGAAGTCTAGTTTTCCACAGGCACACCTGTCTCATAGCAATGTCTGAAGATTGTGATGGTGTGGTGACCACAGCGGGTGCTCAGCTGTGCATACCCTGTTTCAGAGAAAGGGCTCCCGTCTCCGTGCTAAGCTTGTAGCCTTCTTCCCAGGCTTGGAAATTAGACAGAAAGGCATGTGTGGGAGAGTGGAGTGACGAGAAGTTACTGATCCAATTCAGCATGTATTATCTTCTAAGTACAAACTTATCTAAATGGCAGCACTTAGGGGGATAGTCAATACTGGCTGTATATTCCTACTGTTCCCACACTAGAAATCCCCACAATAATAAAAAAGATGGCTTTGCTGGATTGGAGTCTTGCTTGCTGCTGCTTTCAGCTCCCTAACCAAAATGCAGGCAGTAATCTTTTCATAGCTATTGCAAAATTATAGAGAGAATTCCTGACAGGGATGAAAATAGTTTATTTCTAAGAGGAACTATATCTCTTTTCCATCATCTCTTCTCTTTCATGTGTATGTGTAATTCAAACAGACAAAAAAATCCCTACCAACACACTCTTCCCAAATTTAAGAAAGAATAGTTTAGACAAAACAGCCCTTGTAAATGTTAGTATGACCTTTGCTTCTCTGCTGTGCTGCCTTTTCATGAGATGTCAGTGAAAAAGCTATTCTGCATGTTCATCGTGCTGAAGGAGGACTTCCCCTTCCTTCCATTTCTGTTCCTAACCAAACCTATCTGAACTGGCATCCTTTACCTGGAGTGTCCCATCCAGTTTGTTCGGGCATCTGAATGGTGGCAGGAGCCTCGTTTGTCCCATTCCACAGATTCCTGATTGGGGTGTCACGACAATGTGCAGTGGTCTTGACATGTATTAGAAAGATGTTCAAGAGGTCACCTGATAACTGTAAGCACCCAGAGAAGCAGTTACATTTTAAATTTAATTGTTTAACTTAGGTTAGCATCTAATATAAAGAAGTGCTTTCTTGTTCAGGGTGGGGAAAAAGCTGTTTTCATGGTATGTGGCTTGAATGGGCCCTAGCTAAGGGGACTCTGGATAATGCATTTGTACCAGTGAAAATCTCCTGTCTGCTTACAGTTCCTTTCCCTCTTTCAGCCTGGAAAGGACAGCATTTATGAATGGGATTTTTTTTTAAGCTGACATATTTAAGAGTTAAAATTTGCTCTGTGATATCTAATTCAGATGCATTTAAAAATTTCTTTTCCTAATTTTCTAGTGCAAACAAAACATCTAAAATAATATTTGTGAACATATAGATGTTCTTCTACTGTGTTGAAAAAAAGGTCACCGTCAGAAGTCAGCTTACCCAGACCTGACTATCAAGCTCAATTCAGTAGTTTAAATGAGATACTTCTGTATTTATGTACTGCCTTCCAAACATAAGTATAGAAATAGTGTGATTACATTTGCTTCTGGCTGTTTTATTTTAAGAAATACTTTATATTCTCTTGTCATTTTATCAAGCTTCAGTTCTGCTGTTTGGTACTAGGAATGTGCATAGAGAAAAAAAAGTACAGGAATAGACTAGTGAATTGGGAGCTCCCTGGGCATGGCTACATGTGATGTTGCCATAAGGATTTAAACAGGTATGTGCTGCAAAACTGAGCACATGAAAAATATTTCTGGTTCTATAAAGCTTTCAGCCCACAGTGGACTTAAACATCACTTATTTATTTGTGCAGTTTGCAGCAGAAGCTTTAGCATCCTGTACTGGTTTTAACCAGACCATACCAGAACAGGTATCTAAAGAATTGCATCACATGGAAGAAAGTATAACCAGGAATTGTATTTGTGACTGGAGAAACAGGAAACCTAGATTCTAGCTTTGATTCCTTCAAAACTGTCTCTGTTAAAAAAGGGGTTTTCCAGAATATCTAAGGAAACTTTGAGTTGTTTTGATTTATCCTTCTCTGATTCTTTGGTTTGTGAAAAAGTTTGGTATGTCTGTATGGTGGAAAAACCAAAAAGAAATCCTCGTTAGGAAGGACTGCTGTGTTCCTTGATTTGGCTCTTCTGTCACCAGGGTGATTTCTCCTTTTCTAACATGTAAGGAGAAAAGTGCTCTAAACCCTATCTAAACCTATTTTCATGTGGAATTTGGTATTTTACATGGGTATTTTACAGTTTCAAATGGTTTAGCACATGTCTTATGAAAGTAAGAAATCCTAGTGCTCTTTCTACATTAAAGGTGCTAGCAAGTTCAGGTGTGACAAAGCAAAAGTTAAAAAATGTTAGGGGAGAATGAGTGTAACTATTGACTTAATTGTTGATCTCTAACCCGAAACATCTCCTTTAAACTCAGTGGCTTTGGATTAGGTTTTCTGACCATGTGTCTTCTGGTGGTTTTGTTACAGGGTCTGAACTCTCCTACAAGAAAACAGTAACCCCACCTGAGTCATTAAAACTGTGGCTTTTCCCAGGACATGAAACAGATACCATATTGGGTTATGCATTAAAAGACTAGGTTGTATAAAAAGGAAGAGTGGTTATGAGGAGGACAGAGGGATCTGACCTTCTAACACTGGATTTATTATACTAAAAAAATTTTGAAGTTTATGTTACAAAGACTGGGAAAACGTTCTCAAAATATTTTCTTCCAAATGCCGTAACTGAAGGATGTTAATTCTTATCAGTAGACATAAGAAGAGTGAATTTGTAATTGCTAGTAATAAATAAGTATATTATGTAGGTTCTTTTTTTGCAGGAGTTACTTATGTATCATGAAGATGAGCTGTGGTGTTAGAAATGGTGTTTCAATTTATACCTGCTAGAGTCTAGAGATAGTTAAAGCTTGAGAAAGTGTTCCTTAGAGCAGATTATGCTGTAACTTCAATCTGTGCAAGACTAGAACATAACTTTCAACTCCTGGCTGTTATCTTGGTGCAAGTGAAAGAAATATTTGGGCCCCTTGCAAGAGTTGTTCTTTGTTTTCAGCTCACTTGACCTGCTTTTGCATCATGTTTTCTACATATGTAGAGTTAAAACTGGGTTTAGTTTATAGCGGGGGTTAATGAATTTTAAGAAGGCTGAATTTACCTAATTTGAACATGTTACCATAACACTTTTATATGAAGCCTTTCATCTGCCTGATTTTATTTCTCTGTAAATTGTGGATGGTATTATTTTTCCTAGTGTAAAGTGTATGCAAGTAAATTTAAAAAGATAAATGAGCCTTTGCTCTCCAATATAATTTCTCTACAATTCTATCTCTTATTTATACATTTAGAAAAGAGACAAAATGGTGATGTTTTGGCTTGCAGAGCCTTCAGAGTGTATAAATAACATGTATTATTGCATATAAATTATATTGGAGTGCAGATGCTCATTCGTCTTTTTAATTTATCTACATAGTTCAGTGTTCCCATCCACAAATGCTTGAAACCAATCTGGCACCCGCAGGAAGTGAAACATTTCTGTGCCCAAAACACTAAGGGAAACGTCACTCAGGACTTGACTGTGACATATACTCTGTTTGCTCCATACCCACAAATACAAATTTCTCTAACTGAAGAGGCTGAAGTTTTTGTCCTCTAATTATTGTGATATAGCCATGTTCCAGGTTGCCAGGTCCAGAGCTGTTGACTTCTGTGAACATCTTTGCAGCTAAAGCCACATAAATTAGGACCTGTACAGCCAGATAGGAACAAGTGTGCTTTCTTGGTACCATTTGCTTCTCCTTTTGCTAGTTCTCAGCAAATAATTTTATTATTCAGTTCCTGCAGACTAACTGGAGTCCTTAGGCAAGGTTTACTCCAGAAGCCGCATGAGGTAAAAGTTTACCTGTGCATCTGAAATAAACCATGTTAACGTTGCTCTTTTAGAAATAGAGCCAAGAAGACTGCAAGATAGGTAGAGTGAATAGGGATAGAGGTGTTGGAAAGTGCCTTTTGCAAGGAATTGGAGAAGTGGAAGAGCTGAATCTGGAAATAAGTTTTTGTGAAGAGTAAGAAGTTGAGGCTTGAGGGAGGAGCCAGACACAACTGCAGGGGCATTTCAGCAGCCTACTTTGTTGCTTGGGTAGAGGCAGACTGATATGCCTTTTCCATAACTCTCTGCCATAGTTACCCACCTTTCACCCATCAAAATTCCTTTAGGCAGAATATGCAAAAATCCTTCATACTCCCTGGTGTGCAAATTTGTGAACAGTCCTTTGGCAGATTCTACCACTTTCATATTGCTCAGGCTTGTTTAGGTGCTCTCCCAATAGGAGTTGGAAACCTGCAAAAGGCATGGAATACATTCTGCTGACTTGTGGCTGCTTTGCCGTGCCAAGGCATAGAAAAACTGGACGTGAATGGTGCATGCAGGAGGAGCATGTGTGCCGTTGGTAGGAAACATGATGGTGGACAGCCCCACCAGCAGGAAGGGCATGTGGGGGGTCTCTGAAATGGTGATGGTGTGGAGCTCCTGGTACCCACGAGCCTCAGAAAAGACCAAATCTGGGCTTACCAGAAGAGATGGAACATAGATATAAGAAGATCCCTGCACGTGACAAAAGGGAAATTTGCTGTGGAAATTGGGAAAATGCAGAGCTAGACAGAGTAGTGTGTTTGCACACTGTTCTCTCCACTTAAACACTCCCATATCTATACTACCTTTGCAGCCTGCCTAGGAATTAGATTCTGCACCCACTCAGGTCTTATACTAGACCTGCTTGAAATGTTTTTGCCTCTCAGAGCTTGTCTAACTACTTGTGGCTTCAGTTTGTGGTGCAGCTACTTCTATTTTGTGATCTGGGAGAAGTTCAAGGTGATTGAGATTGCAGCTCCTATGGGAATCCCATGATGTATCATCTTTAGGCAGTCAAATGCTCTTAAAAATTGCCCTATGGCATATAAATGATGTGGGACAGAACTAGTTTTAGCATTTTTCAACCTGTGGATTATATTGCTTCTGAATTTTTTATTTTCACCATCACATTCCAATGATACCCTTTATTCACACACATGACCTGCTTCCTGCCCAAGGCAGGATGAAGGAATTCCTCAGGAAACACATCTCCCTTAGTAAACCCTGTGGACTGTGTATGTACCACCTTGTATTTAAATACTATAAATGCAGATGTAAGAGTGTTTTATTGATTCTTAATCCCTCCCCAGAACACTGCTCTATTAATAACAAATGCAACAATATGTTATAAATACTCAGAACACCAATGTGTTAGCATAAAACCAGCAATAAATTCCCATCCTTCGCATAAAGTGAAAATCCCTAATAGCGTGCTCTGCAATTTGCTCACACTAAGAGCAATCAAAAACCAGACATAATGTAAAGGTGCTGCTGTGAGTAGCCAAAACATACAACATAATTTCATTTTGTGTTCATAAAAGCTGATCTTTGAAAAGGTCCCTTAAGAAATTCTGCTTGGCTAGGAGTAACCTAAAAGAACCTGCTACAGTTTAGCACTGCACCTTGGATGTAATGGTGTGTTTCAGAGTAGGAACCAATAGTTATGACTATGTTAATAGGTTTATACTTTCTCCATCTTGTGTTAAGATACAGAATTTATCCACTAGTCACATAAAGAAATTTCCATTAAACGAAAGCAGACAGATGGATTTGCACTGAACTTTAAAGTTTCTCTTTTTAAATAAGGATGATAGAGTTAAATTTAATAACATAATTTCTGTGAGTGGCTGATCTTGGACAGTTGAAAGTGGGACCAATGAAATTCAGTATAATGTAGTGTTGCAATGACAAACAGGTTTGGGGGTTTTGCATTGCTTTTTCTGTTTATCTGGTGCATTATGTAGTTTGTTTCCCAGTCGAAAAAGCTCAGCTATTGACACCTCCCTGCTTTTGGCTGAGACTGTGTGTATGCTTGGGTGTTACACTACTCTCACTTACAACTGCACTACAGCACACGGTTTCTGTGTGTACAGTGAGTTAATCCAGAGTGGGAGCAGTGTAAGAACTGAGCCAAATGCGACTGCTACACTTTGCAGTGTCTTGAACATCTCAGTGTTTTTCTCAGTATCTGATTCTCTGGGATGCCCATTGGTGGTCTGGTTGGTGTGCACTGACTGTAGCCTCTTACTTCATGTTTCTGAAGTACCACTTTCTGGGGTACCACACTTTCCAGAGATGTATGTTTACTTTAATGTGGTCACTGCATCACAGAATGGGTCAGGTTGGAAGGAATCAGTGACTGAATCTGGTCCCACCTCCTTGCTTAAGCAGGGTCATTCTAGAGCCCATGGCACAGGATTGCATCCAGACAGTTCTTGAGTATCTCCAGTGAGGGAGACTCCACATCCTCTCTGGGCAGTCTGTTCCAGTGTGTGGTCACCTGCACACAGAGTAAAGAAATTCTTCCTTACCTCAGGTGGAACTTCTTGTGCATCAGTTTCTGCCTGTTGCTTCTTGTCCTATTTCTTGGCACCACTGAGAAGAGCCTGGCTCCATCCTCTTGACACTCTCCCTTCAACTATTTATATACATTAGTAAGGTCCCCTCTCAACTGGTCAAATGTTCGTGGCAATACACTGTTTCTGGTTTGGCTTGTATGTCACAGGATCGTGGCAGTATGCTCAAGAGATGGCTATTACAGAAGCAAAGAGTATTGTTACATGTAAATTCTTTAAATTTGGATGTATTGTTTAATTTCTCTGAAATATGTAGTATGGGGATGGTAACAGTGTTAGAATTTCATGGCCTAATATCTCATGTTTTTAGTTTTTGTTACTCGGAATTTATCCCTCTCTGTGGTGCACATGTGCATTCTCTGTCCAGATGCGATGTCATCATGACGAAACTTTGGAGCCTTCGTCGTTCTTTAGAAATAGATTAAACCCTTTTTTCATTCTTTAGGTTAATTTCCTTTTTACAGGAAGCACATAGCTGTTGTTTATTAGAGGTTGTGTAAATAGATGGTAACATTACACCTTCAAACCCAGGCCTACTGTTGTTGTGTTGCCATGGTACCTAAAAACACTCAAGAGATGCCCAGCCTAATTCTGCAGTTACTGGTCATGGTGCTGGCACTGATGGAGCAGTTTTAATATGGAACTGGAAACAGACCCTTTTCTGCGGTCCTCTGAGCAGTGTTCAGATAGAAGGAGAAGGGAGGCAATTTGCTGCATTTTGTGAGTTTACTAAACAAGTGGAACAGATAGACTTGAGAGCTGTGGTTGAACCAAATGGGTCAAGGAAGGGCTTTATTACTACTTTGCAGGCAATAGCACTCTATGTCCTTAAAGTTACATGAGTGGAAAACTCATTCCCATGGGCTAGAAATGTTCTCTAAACTATACTGTGTACCTGAATTGCTGTTGTATAAAAATGCTGCAATAGGAGCTAAAGATCCCCTGTGTCAGGAATGAAACCCACGAGGAAATATATAAGCACAAATAATTCCAGTTGTAAGCATACTATTTAAATGGAAATCCAGGTTTAGTTTTATTTTGTGTCTGGCCACCATTATTACTGTGGTAGTTTCTGCAGCTCGAACAGTATACTTTTAATACACATTCATTAGTTGTTAGTGGAAGACTCTTAAAGCACTATACAATTTTCTTTTCTTTTTGAATAAGTATTTTAATGTAGAAGTAGATTGATTCATAATCCTGTTAAGCCAATTTCTTTAGGACAAGTGTTACTGAAAGCAGCCTTTGACTCAAACCATTTCTGGTGACATGTGAATGAGGAAGTTGTCATCTCAAACAGGAACTATTACATGGTAATTTTTACAAGATAGCAAAGGCGCAGATATAACCAGACAGTATTGTAGAAGTGTTTCTGGACATACTTGATATGTACCAGCAACGTTTGGTACTGTACCAGGCCGAGGTGTTTGTGAATATCTTCATTTTGAGAGCTAATGCCCCTCTTCTCATAAGCCAGCATCCCTACCTAATCTAACTTTTCAAAAATGACTCATAAATCGGAGTCCTTAGAAGCCAGCTGGCAAAAGCGTAAAGCCTAGTCTTTTATTGCAGGCAGGATAAGACTGTTGAAACTAGTCTGTTTCACTATTAGCTTTCTAGAAATTGCTTGCCTGTAAACCAATAAAATGTGTGAAAATGGATCTCTAGTCAGAAGGCACCTGTTAGAAAAGGTGAATCTGAAATTTTGCAAAACTCACCAGTAACAAAATAGCTTTTGTTGTGTGATTTTATCTCTTCTTTTTTTGTTGTTTTTTTTTTTTTTTTTGTCGTTGTTGTTTTGTTTTGTTTTTCAATGTGTTATCTACTATCCAATATGGATGATAGCTAAGGTCATGTCTCATATTCCTACTTCTAAATATCAGTCATTTGTAGATTTGGCAATGGTTAGAAAAACGGAATCCAGGTGTTAAATGACTAAAGGCAGTGATTCACTTTTCTGAAATACTGGCTACCTGTAAGTAATTTCAGAATATGTGAATGTGACTGCAAGTTTTTGCAGTGGAAGTAAAAATGCTTTAGGTAGTAGCTGAAAATGCAGTTTATCTTCCTTTTGCCTTCCCAGAGCTTCCTGGATTTTAGGTTGGTTTTTCTTTGTTTGGTTGTGGTTTTTTGATGGATTTTGGTTTTGGGTTTGCTTTTTTTTTAGGGGGCATGGTGGTGGTGGTAGTGGTGGTTTTTTTGTTTGGTTTGTTTGTTTGGGGATTTTTGGCTTTTTTGTTTGTGGAGTGTGTGGTTCTTTTGACTTAAAATCCTGTGTGGTTATCTAACTTGTTGCATTATGTTGACAGTGTATTGCTCTCCTGGGAAGGCTGGGATTCAAATTTTCTGTTGACCTACTTGAGTGCAGTTCAGAAAAGCAGTCTTGTATACAGAGGTCCATCACATACAAAATCCCAGCAGGTAAAAAGAGCATCATCTGCGACCATGTACAGTAGTGGTGTGATCATCTTTATGCTCCAGCTGGTCCAGGTGGCGTTGGCGGTTCTGTCCTCTAATTGAATGGGGATGGAACTTGCTCTGTGTATCTATTTCTTCTTCACCCTGACTGGTATGTATGAGACAGGCTGCCTTTTCAGTACTGAAAGACCTTGCTTAGCAAGATTTTGTTGAAAAGTCATTGTGTAATTTGTGCTGAAATGTTGGATGACTTGGATATTGTCAGAGGCAGGAGACATCTGGATCTCCATGTCTCACTTGTGAGACTGCACCACACTGCTAACATTAGTAACTTTGTCTCTTCCTTTCTCTCTTTTTTTCCTGGGTCAGGTGCAAGTTTCTGTCATCTGTCTCTGGTAACTTGTCTTTTGTACTTCATGATAGTTGGAGGAAATATTTCTTTTACCTCCTGATATTTCAAACAATGGAGGAGAAAGCAGCTCTCTGTCACACTGACTACAGTCTGTCACCTCTCAGTTTATCATGTACCCTTTTCCAGTTCAGTAGTCTGTGATTCTGTAACTGGGCAGATGCAGCATTCATTTTATGCTTCCAAATGAGGTGAGATAGTCTTTGGGTTTTGCAGTTTAGTCAAGGGGTCTGTAGCAAATGGCCTGGATTATCAGTCTTTAATTTGTTCTTCTCAGGTTGTTAGTGTGTGTTGGTGATAGTTGCTGATGGCTTTGACAAGCTGACATCCATTTCTATTCAGCCTGATTTTAGGCATCCTGGAAAAGCAATGCTAGATGTATGTTTACCTTGCTCTGTTTCAAATATCACTGCAAAGCGTGCACTGCTATAACCTTTAGACTATCAGACAAACTACTCGTTGCAATTTTTAAGCCCTTTGAGTGTGTAAAAGAAATAGCAAGAAAATAAATGGAAGCTCACCAATAACATGTGACAATAGATATGATGACTTCACAATATAAATACTTTGTTCTTTTAAGGACCCATAAATTGCATCAAGATGATAACTGTGTAGTCTCCTGTCTTTTGCACAGTTCAGATTGAACGCCAAGAAAAAAAAGCAGCACAGAGTTAAGGCTGAAATACTCTTTTTAAAAAATTATCCTTCTCAAATTTGCCTGAGTCTATATTCTATTAATTTAACTATCCTAAAATGTTTTGTGATATGCGCCATGCTTCTAAACTGCGTAAAGGGAGATGCTCCCTCAGGCTTTCATGGAAATCATGTTTATAGTACATGCTCCTGTTTTCTTCTCATTCCCTTAAGCAGAAAGGCCCTCACTGGTACATTTTCATTGGCAAAAATGTATACATCATTTAAGTCATTACAGGTCGACTGCTCATTTGTTACAATAAACTATATCATCCTCGCTAGGAGGCCAAAGAGAGCCTGTAGCCATGAATATACATCTTCCTGGGGTAACTCAATTCAAAGCAGCAGCATGCCACAGTAAAGTATTACTTAATTTATACTGCTAATGTTTAACATTGATTCTGTGTGGGAAAATAAAGCCCAACACATTTTGAGAACCTACATCATTAAGGTTTAATAATTTAGACCTAGTTAATGTGATAATGAATTTACTGACAACTAAAGTGTGGTTTCAGTACTTACATTTCTAGAAATACTGACTCTGAAAGGTTTTCTAGGCAGAAAATGTATATTATAGGATTGTGTCTGTAATTTACCCATCCTCACCCTCTTAAACCAAAGCAAAAAATTTGTCTTTAGGTATGTTTACTAACTAGTGGAAGGTAATGCTTCTTTCATTCTGTATATCTAGTAAACTATGCACTACTAATAGGGTTTAATAGGGTATTTGTGTGTTTAAAAACCTTCTTAATTGATGGAAGCTAATTAATGTTTTTAAAATGCAGCAAAAAGAAAGCTGTTATTGTGGTTCCAAGTACAACACTGCTGCTGTGAGCTCCAGACCTGCGCACGGGGAAAAGCAAACTCTCTGTTGCACATTTGCACTCCCCCACTGCCCTGTCCCAGTCAGGGCTGTTACCACTACTATTAGGTTGGCCTGTATCACCACTGAACCTATTTGACAGAATGATATGTGGGTCATTTCCAAAGCTCTGGTAGGGGGATGGGGTATTTATTTTTTAAATCTGACTTAGTGTAGTCCCCCTACCTCTCCTTCTGACCTTCCTATGTCACTGTGCAGACTGCAGCCATCTTCTACTGCCCCTGTGGGTGTCTTATATCAATCAGGCTTCCTTTCAAATGGCTAAAATAATGGGTGTCCTCCATGCGTCCGAATGTGTCAAGGCTTCTGCGATATAACTCGAAGAAGGAGTCAGGGGCACTCGGCACCTTGTGGTAGGTACTTACTCAGCAGCTTGCTGGATTTGGCCTTGTTGCAGGATGTTTCCGAATATCCTTTGCATAGTCACCTTGATTTTCTTGTGCAACTCTGCTCTAGGGAAGACAAAGGGAAGCTGGGTGTTCTGTAGCAGGGTTTTCCCAAACCTCTTTTCTCTCCATTTTGCTAGAAGTGAAAGCAGTGAGTGTGTTTGGTTGGTGTTTGTACTGGGGGGAGACTTTGTGTTATTGCTCTTTTAAGCTTCAATAAGTCTTGGATCTGTGATAGTCCATTACTTACTTGAAGTTTATAGCTCAAAAGCCATTATTATGTATTACCATGATCAGGCTGTTGCCTGACAGTGTCTTGGATCAGATTAGAGAGAGCATGAATCCTCACATTGGGTTTCACAGGAATACCTGTAGTTTTGGGTGCTGGTCAGAGAATTCAGTGCCCATCCTCAAAGAATTTCCAGGGGCTCGAAGTAGTGTTACGTTTTCTGGTGTGTTGTACATGTGATATCAAGTTAATGAGATGTTTGAGTGTTCCGGTTTTGTCCAGCAGAGGGCAGTTCACATTTGTCCTCGACAGACTATTATTCTCTTCTTTAAGAATGTTAGTATTATTAGCAGTATGATTGATCTGGATTAGAAAAAATGCACATAATTTCCTTGCACAATTTTGTATTTTGTCAGACATATTCCTGATTTCAGATTAGGAACAGAAGGTAGCACAGACATGTATGATTGTTTTCTTGGTGGTTCTTTCAATTTGCACCCTGGATGAGTGATTTTGTCTCCTGATATACATTTCATCTCCATTTTCTTTCCACTCTTTGTGTCATTGCTATATTCAGGTTTTTACCTCTTGACTAGAAGACTGTTCTGTAATGTGTTCAGTGTGGTAGAGTCTAATTATTTGTTCTTACAGCTATATAAATAATAAGAATAAAATTTGAAAGGAGAACCTTAGTCTTGCAAAACAGCCTTTTCACGGGAGTCTTTTGTCTTTAAATTGTGGAGTGAGAAGCCAAACAGACATACAGACTATTTAGATAGGTGTGATCACAGAATCATTAAGGTTGGAAAAGGTCTTGAAGATCAGGTTCAACCATTACCCTAACACTGTGCAGTCCATCACTAAACAGTGCTCCTGAGTGTCACATTTACACATTTTTAAATACCTCCAGGGGTGGTTATCTACCAACATCCATGGGCAACCTGTTCTAATGCTTAAGCACCCTCTAAGTGAAGAAATTTTTCCTAATATCCAATCTAAACTGCCCCTGGTGCAACTTGAGGCCATGTCCTCTTGACCTGTCACTTGCTACCTGGGAGAGCAGACCAACCCCCATCTCACTACAACCTCCTTTCGGGCAGTTTTAGAGAGCAATAGAGGGCTGCCTTCTCTCCAGGTGCCTCCTCTCCAGGCTAAACACCCACAGTTCCCTCAGCTGCTTCTTGTAAATCTTGTGCTCCAGACCCTTCCCCACCCTTGTTGCTCTTCTCTGGACACACTCCAGCACCTCAATGTCTTATAGTGAGGGGCCCAGAGCTGGACACAGGATTCAAGATATGGCCTCACCTGTGCTAAGTACAGGAGGACAATCATTGCCCTGGTCCTGCTGGCCACACTATTTTTGATACAGACCAGGATGCCATTGGCCTTCTTGGCCACTTGGGCACACACTGGTTCATGTTCAGCCACTCCTGACCAGCACTCCCAGATCCTTTTCCACTGAAACACTTTACAGCCACTCTGCTCCCAGCCTGTAGCGCTGTCAGGGGGTTGTTGGGACCCAAGGGCAGGACTCAGCACTTTACCTTGTTGAACCTCATACAATTGGCCTTGACCCATTAATTCAGCTTGCCCAGTTCCCCCTGCACTTCCGCAGATCAACATCCTGCCCAACTTTCTGTCATCCGCAGACTGACTGAGGGTGCACTTGATCCCCTCAGGTGGGTCATCAGTAAAGATGTTAAGCAGGACTGACCTCAAAACTGAGCCCTGGTGGCTCACTGTTGGTGACTGGCCACCTGCTGGATGTGGCACCATTCACCATCCCGCTCTGGGCTCAGCCGTCCAAACAATTTTTTACCCAGCAAACAGTGCATCTGTCCAAGCCATGGGCTGCCAGCTTCTCCAGGAGAAAGCTGTGGGAGACAGTGTCAAAGGCTTTGCCAAAGTCCTCAGCCTTTCTCTCGTCCTCCAACTGGGTCACCTTGCTATAGGAGGAGATCAGGTTAGTCAGGCACCACCTGCCTTTCATAAACCCAAGGTGGCTGGGCTTGCTATCCTGGTGTCCTGCATGTGCTCTGTGATGGCACTCAAGGTCATCTGGTCCATGACGTCCCCCTCGCACCAAGGCCAGTCTGACAGACCTGTAGCTGTCTGGATCCTCCTTCCAGTCCTTATAGATGGACAGTACATTTGCTAAATTCCAGTCAACTACAGCATTCCCAGTTAACCAGAACTGCTGAAAAATGTTTCAAAGTGCCTGAAACACTCCTTTTTGTGGCTCACCTGTTTTTGGTTTTTTTCTTAAATATTACCTGTAACTGTATTTGAGGGACGCTATCTGTCCTTTGCCCGTTAGAATGAAATTCCATTATGGGAAGCAGGTTTTCAGTGCTGCTAGGTGCCCATCAATGAGTTTAGTATATCTGAAATTATTTTCTGAACTCTCATACATCATCAGATAGTACAGTTGTTTCCATTTAAGAGCTGTGGATCTGTGCTGTTTCAATATACTGTACAAAGGCTGATTTTCTAACTAAATCTGATGTGCTTTTCTTTGCTGTCCAGGCTGTGCACAGGGCACAGTGTCATTGTACAGTGTTGTCCTGATCATGTAGGTTTCCTCTCCAATGTTATGCTCTCTGAAATGTCTTCGTACTCCTTCCTTCTGATTCTTTGAAATTGCCTTCCTTCTGCCATGCCATTAGGAGTTTTTATTTCTGGTTGAATCTAAAGTTTTGTAGAGCATTTATTTCTTCCTTTTGTCTCTCCCAGTTTCTCTACCTTTTGTAATGCTGTTCCTTAAGTTTAGTATGTGCCTGGTATCAGCATGTGAGAGGCCTTTGTGACTTGAACTGCTTGCCATGTGCCATAGCACTCATTTACCTGCTAAGAGCTAGTGATGCAAGTAAGCCTTTTTTTTTCCATGCTACCTTACAAAATAGTCATATGTTTTCTAATTTCCATTCACACATTTTATTAAGACCAGTTAAATATTTACTTTATCTCTCTTTCATTTCCAAACACAAACTTGACAAATTTGAAGTGTCAGTTTTCTATAAGAATCCTTTTTCTTTTCACAAACCAAAAGACAAAATTACTTTGGGGCTGTCTAGAAGCTGTGGGGGATAAGTATTGCTGAATTTCCTTGGAGTGGTTAAAAAGATTACTCCTTACCCCAAGTCTGTAATGCCTTATTACACAATGGAGATTGCCATGTGTCTGTCCCTCAGCTGCAGTCACTCACGGTCTGGTTGGTACTGTATAACACTGGGTGATGAATATTGTTGGGAAAGAATAACACAATGTTTGCTTTTCCTATTTGGATGCTTACTCTCTGTAAGATGGTGCTTATTTAATACTTATAACACTGAGTTATGTAGCTTGCTTTTGAAGTTGAAGACCAAATTTATGTCTCTTCTTTTATCACTGCATATTGGAATCTACACCTTTGAAAGCAAGGCAATTCACCTTTGGAAGTAGACTGGTGTGGAAGAATGGGGCTGTCAGATTCCTTGGTGGCTCTCTGAGATTGCTCCAGATGTTGCCGATGTGTGGCTAAATGAATTTTACCTTTTTTCCTGGATTTGCTGCCTGATACAGCTGACAGCTGTTTTGTGACTAGTTAAAAAGTGAGCCTGAGACATCTTGCTAGAACAGATCAAGTATCATTACGGTGTACAGTATTTCAAAAGGAGAAAAATTATACATTTATTTCAGCTAATTTTATATATGAGATGAATGTGCTTTTCATAATGTTACACAATGTAACCATAATAACACAGCCAAGATGGTAAATTCATTTTAATTCCACAGAATTCATAATTGGTGACATCACCAGTGGGAGCAATTGATCTCTGCTTTCCATTTGTTCTTGACTGTTTCCACTTCAGTGAATTAAAAGAATGGGGCTGTTGGGACCCCACCCTCTGCATGTTCATACAGCGTATTATGCAAGAGCAATAGCCTTCAGAAAATTGCTCATAATAGACAATGCATGCATTAAATAAAAAAGGCAATAGTCCCCAGCCTGACTCAATATTTTAATCCTTTTCAGGTTTTTATTATACCTGATGTCTTTTTGTTCTGTGTTAGAGTTAAGGAACAGGTGTAATTCAATGTAGTTAAATTGCATTATTTGAAATTAATGAGTTCTGTGTTTATTCTTGTAAATTAATACAGTTTCTAATAAATCAAAAGAGAATATGCAGTTCTCTGTGTTGGCCTGCATATTACCTCAGTGGGAATAATTAACATCTTGTGACAGAGAAGTCATATGTCAAATCTGAGAACTTATTGCCAGCCTAGTGAAAATGATGTTGCTAGTGACCTATATTGTGACCTTATTGATGCAGTTAAGTTCACTCATTCAAGATGTTCAAATCAAGTCTTGTCACTTCACAGTCCTTCCTGTTCTTCAGGAAAGAAATAATACTAACGTATCGAAAATAAAAATTAAAAATTAGAGGTAGCTAATAGGGTAGACATCAACATGTAATACCTTTTGAAGTGTGTATGGTTATTACTCTTCCCCTTTCCCCCCATTTTTAAAAAAAGACCAAACAATTTGTATTCTTTAGGTTTTTCTGCTATAACTGAGGCTATATTAAACCATTTTCATCTGAAGAAAAAAAATCATGGTTAAGGTGTGTTACCAGTAATTCTCAGTGGGTAGCACAAGTTTCTTGTGCCCAACTCCTTCCTCTTCAAGGAGTGTCACCAAGTTGTTTTCAAGTCTCAAGCACTCAATTGATTTTCTTGCCAACAAAAATCACAAAAATTAAGTGTGTGTTTTGGGTCAAAGAAAAACGAGAAGAAAGTACTCTGTTGTGGCTTCTTCATTGTTCCCTAGTTTCATTAGGATTGGAAATTCACTGAATTAGGTGAAGCATTTAAACATTTTTTGATAACAGTAAAAGCTGTAGAAATATGTAAATTCATTAAAGTAACTTTTGGTCATCCTGGTTGAATTTTGCCCTTTGCTAATTCTTATGCTAATCCTAGTTCTGGATGTTGTAGGGCAGTGGTGATAGGAGATGGACTCTTTGCTCTTTGGAAGTGAGATTAATGAGCAAATACTCTAAGAGTTTCCTCATACAAGAGGAGGCTGTGCACAAGTACAAGTGAGTAAGTTTCTGGTTAAATAGTTTACATTGTGTTGAAGTGATCCGAACCTGAAAGAAATGGGAAGTTTTAGTCTCCTGTGAAATAAAGCAAAGATCTTAATGGGAAAAGAAAAAAGCTCAAAGATGTCTTTGGCGGTACTCAGCAGAGCAGTTAGTCATGCTCAGTAAATTCTCCTGTGGATAACTTCGCATCTCTAGACGTAAACAAAAGTGCCTCTGCTTGAAGTTGCCCATGTACTGAGTCTCCTTTTGCATAAAGCCATTTTTGACAAGTCTCAATGCCACTGGATTCATATGCATACTACTATTTGTTTTCAAGCTGCAGATATTTTGCCTTCCTTTTTTAGCTACTGCTAAAACCACTATTAAGCTACTGCTGACTTTAAAAAAAAAAAAAAAATTTAAATAAAAGGGAAATCTAAGGGAGTGACCTGATTGTACTTGGCGTGTCATGCCTGCCAGAGTTTGCATGTGGTCTCACACGGTAGCTACAAGGTGAGGACAGTGTTAATTTAATATGTTTGTGACCAACTGAAATAATTGTTGCTTTTAGTCAAAACTTTGTAACATACTTAAGTACTTCTCACAGTACATAGGAATGGAAAAGCACCGATAATCATTTGAACTGCACTGTTTACTTTAAGTGTTGGTGCCCTCGAGGCTGGAAAGGTGCAGTCACTTGTATTCACCCAACTGCCATGACCAACTGTGTCTGCTCTAGCTGATGGAAAACTGAGCAAGAAAAGGCCACAGTGAGGGAGTCTGAGCACTAAATAGTGGAAGATGTTTTCATAACGGCTTTATAAGTTACATTGCGATGATCTTTGCTAGTTTTGTAGTTGGAAATAAAGTACTAATTACCATTTCCTCTTTTCATCCTCACTTTGATGCCTTGACTTTTCTGTTCTTAAAGTTGGGCTCACATTACTGTGCTTGCTGAGCTTTCTGAAATTTTCCTTATGAAAAATACTTCACTTTACAGTAATGCACATGGAAAAAATGTTTCATTGACTCTGTATTTCTGCTTGCAAAAAAGCCACCAAGTATTGCTTTGTGCAACTTAATGACAGCAGGCAATATTCCAATCTGGTATACAAGTTGAAATCTAGACTAGTGCTACTGAAACATGTAATCTTCATTTTCAGTTTTATCAGTTTTCAGCTGATAACTGGATACTTTTGGTATAATATATTGGTATTGGTATTTGTATTATCATAATTTCTTAAGGATCTGCAATCTGTCTCTCCTTCTCTCCCTGTTTTTGTGGATGGAAGCAAGTGTATTTTTATCTTTGTCTGACTTCTCTTTCAAAAGTCTTTTTTGAAGTGGCATTGGTACGCTCATTACCATGGACATCCATTGACTTCTCTGTCTTTGAAGGCTTAATTAATTTCTTCATGTAAAACAAATACAGTCTGTTGGGTATCATCAGCTGGGCCCTACAAGCACCAGGCTGCAATTAGATCATGATCAAATATCCTAAAGCAGGTGGATTGTGGCCTGAATTCTTAGAAGTGGAAGTCTGCCAGCTTTCATCCTTCAGGTCTCTTCCCAGCTATTTTTGGATGCTGAAATTATTGGAAAGACTCTTTAGAGAACCCTTTCCTTTTCAGAGAACCATCTCTTAAAGATACCACTACAAATATCTTACAAAGAATCTCAGTCTCACAGTTGTCCTTTGACTGGTGTCCTGACACACAGGCTGTGCACCCTTTGTTGTTCTCCAGCTCCTGCTTCAGGACATCCTTTGCTGTGAAAGGAAACACCGTGGGCTAGGTTTCTTTGGAAATCAGAAATAAGTGTTCATACTGTAGGATTTTATTAGGTTTTATCTGACAATGGTGGATTTATTTTTTTTTTTTAACATCTACATGCTGTTTGCAAACCATCAGATTTATGATGGTTCTTGCATTGCTTAACCTGGCCCTAGGATGATTCAAGATCCCATGCGGAAGTCCCACTGATATTAAGGATGTCCTTCAATGACCCCATATACTCTTGAACCGGGCCCCAAGTGTTTTATTCAAAGTCACTAACTGAGCATAAAACAGAACTCAGAACCTGTGACTCCTAATTGTCTTCTACTCTTCTTTTAACTGGAACACCACTGTTAGGCAGAATGCCTCTTCACTTCTTCATAACAACTCATCACCACTAGTTTTCTAGTTTAAGTCCCTGGAAAATAATGTGAAAGGAGAAATCCTTGCCATTTTTTTTTCTTCCCCATTCTTACAGACTTCACAGGATTACATCTGCTTTTCAATATGTGAAAATGAAGTGTCTGACAATTTCATATAAGTTTTTGTTCAGTCGTGGCTTTTTCTTGGTCCTTCAGCTAGTGTGTTTTGTGTAAATCCTACATACTTTCTAGGCTGAGAGAAAAAACCCTTTTAGTCACTTTAAGAGTGAAGAACTAGCATTTCCTGGCTGAAAAAGACAACTTCTGCAGTTTCAATTAAAGGAATTACTGGGATTAGGAAGACAAAGGCCAACTTCTGAAATCAGCTTTAGCGGCATTTATGAGGATCAAGTGATCACTTCAAGTTTCTCATTCTTTTCTAACTGGCTACTTCTCATGCTCTGAAAACGTTGTGCTGTGTTTGTAATGAGAATGGAAAAATATGTTCAGGCTATAGATGGTTGATGTAATAAACCTGATTGACCATATATCTGGGGAAATGTATGTGTCTTTTATCCTTTGCAGCTGCATGCAATGGTGTTCTCTGAATTTGTATGAGTTTTAAATTAACTTCTGTTATTTTTAAAGGTAATTTGATACAGGGAATAACTTTGATTTCAGAGCCAAGGCAACTCTTCCAGTACCTGCATCTCTTGCTATAACAGCTATCTTTACTCAGATTAGCAGAGTCAGCATCATTCCAGTAGATACTAAGTTAAAGTAGCAAGTCTGTCTGGTTAGCACAGGAGACAGGGAAAATTGATTTCTTGAGCTATGAACTGATTCCTGTAAGACCAGCTCACATCTTTACCGTGTTAGGAAGCTCTAATGCTGACCTGCATCTTGCATGTGCTTGCCTCTTCAGCAATGTGCAACCTAACCCTCCTAGAAACAGGTTGGATAGAGGGGATTTAAAAATCATGGAAGATAGGTCTGTTAAGGCTTCCAGCTGTGTTGAGACTAAACATGCATAAGAAATAATAAAAAAACCCCCAAACAAACAAACAAAAAACCCAAAAACCCACAGCCACAAAAAACCCAACTCCTCATTTTTGCTACTCAGGCTGGTAGTAACCACCTGGAGATTTTATGTCAAGCAAGGAGTCTGGCTGACCAGTTTCTAGCTCATCACTTTGCTGTAGTTCAAGGTGTTGCCATGTCCATCTGTCCAACCCATTTCCCTTGTTAAAGGTTCCTGCTGCTACAGCAGTTTTGGCACGCTGTTGCGTGTACCTGCGTGTTACCTGTTCCTTTAGACAATAGATACAACTAAATTCAAGCACCATGTTTGGGGTAAGATAGCAAATGCTAAAAGGAGTTGGCTGAGATGTGGGCACCTCTTCCCTAGTGCTGAGAGTTCTCCAGGGCTGGTGATGGGCTAGGTGGGCAGCAGCCTGGGAACCTGGAGCAGCCAGTGCCAGGCTGAGTGTGGCTGGGGCCAGGCATGAGCCCAGCTTGACGTGGCATTGGGCACTGTAAGATCACAAAGCAGCAGCCAGGGACCCCCAGACCTGCTCAGAGGAGAAGCTGAGTAATTCTCAGGTATCTACTGTTTAGCCGTTAGTGTCATACTCACTGCTCTTGTTCCCTGATGTATTCCTAATTCACACCTCTCATTGCCTTAACATTGACCAGGATACCACATTTTCTATCTCTGCCTTCCTTTCAGGAAAGATTGTGCATGCCATTTGTAAATTTTTAGTAGGAAAGGAAATATATCTTTTTTTTATACATAACAGAAAAGTTACTGATGTGAACAAGGATTTAATGTAAGGTCTTAAGAGAGCATTTTAAGAGGAGAAGGCAGATTTGTAAGCTAGGAAATGCTAAAGATTTCGAAAAAGGGGTCACGTGCATGCTCCCCATGCACATTTGTATGTTTGTCAAACTGGAGTTGTCCCCGTTCTTGTATTAATATTCCTCTGTGTGGTTACAAGAGTAAAAGTACAAGAGTAAAAATACCTCTTTTTTTATAGTGATTTGCAACCCCGAGACCTCTTAAACTGCAGGTTGATGGATCTTAATTTAGTGACACTAACATGGCACTCCCAGAGAAACGTGTTGTGTAATGCTTTAATCATTAATTACCATCATTCATCATACAGCCTTCCTTTTAATGTCCATTAGCATCATATGCCACTCACGAATGCTTGTAAGTGTATAAATATGCTGGTAATCCAGCTGAGTAGGTTTACATTAACTGTAAATTATCTTTTTGACCAGTTGGTTGGCCTTCCTGGCTGATGGAGTCATCTTATTTGTAGCATTAGCAATGAGTCTGGGAAATGGGATACATAGAAAATATGTGCAGGTTTGTCTTAAAAGCTAGGACCAGCTGCTGCTTGGGGATATGTTGTGAAGTGTTAGCTCGGTTGTGCCAGCATGCGTCAACATCTTTTGAGACAAAAACCCACCGTCTGTGATCCACATGGCAACAATCTTGTAGAGATTGCCTAAGACTTATCAGTTTGACTTAGTTTAAGCCAGTTCATTTAACATCTAAAACCTGTTTTTTTAAAAACCAAAACAAATGTCAGTGTAGACAAACTGTTTGGAAAAACACCCCAAAACAGCAAAACACAAAGAAACAAATGAAAGTAGGTAAATGCAAAGAAGCACGAGGGGCCCTTTCTTACAGCAGCTTGTGAAAGTCAAACAAGCATGTGCCCATGCCCATTCTTTTGTCATTTTCCTTGTACAAGCATTATATGGGCACACTCTGTCTCCAGGAGCACAATGTGGCTTTAGGAACAACATTATGTTTTGTATTGCTGCATTAATGATTCATGTGAAACATGCAAATCAAAATATAACACTTGACTACATGTCATTAGGGAGCAGTTGAGAAAACCATGACAAACAAATACAAAAGTATCAATTTTTGTTGTGTATATGAAACATTTAGTGTGAAATGTTGATCACTTCCTACTGACAATCACCTCCTCTTGAATCAGCACTGGTGTGATTTTTGTCACACAATTCAAAACTGGACAGCCTTAAGAAACAATCTCCCACTACATACAGTAGTGCTTTCATGTAGTCGTGCAAGATGCATTTGCTGGTTGGAACTGAATTTGACAGCTGACCAGGCAGCAGGAAATTTTCAACACAGTGCTCACTCTACCTTCTTTGTTGGTTAGATGGAGCACATTTCCTTGCTCCAGGATCTGTTGTGGAATGCAGCTAACCACCAAAGGCTAGAGCCTGATTTCTCATATGAATGCACAAGGCTTTTTATAAAAACTGAACTTACAGCACCATTTAAATTATTTTATCAACCATGAATATTCCAGGAAAATTTTCGTCGGATTCTTTTTTTCCTTTAAAAGTACTCAGTTTTGGTGATTGCCTGCTGGCATGAGGCTAGATTTTCACCCATCTACAGTGCAGCAACAATTTTCACTTGACAGAATCTCTAGAAGACGAACTGACATGTTGTCACCAACACTCACAAATATTTGAGCAGTTTGATGTTTTGCTTACATGCTGAGCATCAGGTTTTACATAAAACTCCACTAACTAGGGGTCTGTGTCTCTCAGCTGGTGTCAAATCCTGACCATGCTGGAACTGATCACAGGACTTGGAAGAACCATGTGAGAATATCAGCTCCATTGAATAAGGTTTGTGAGTGTATTAGAAATTCAAAAGTTGGATCAGCTAGGTTCTCATTTCTTAGCAAAGTTCTTTGGATTTGCAGAGCCCTTTTTTTAACGTGGATAACATGAGAAGCAGGGTCATTCATATTTGTCTCCTGAGACACCACTGTCACGTCCTGCTTGAAAGGATTTTTTTTTCTCAGATAAACTCATCAGAGATGAGTCTAACTCCACCATTATTTCTGTACTTTCTGGTTTTTTTCTGTGATCTGATAGTGCAGGTGAGTGCTGGGGAAGGGAGAGAACTACTCTTTCACCAGGTGCAAAGAGGAGGTTGTGCAAACTTTTTCTGCCGGAGCAGAAAACTTGTATCTCCTCTTTCATCAGTATGGCAAATGTTACTATCATTAGATTCACTGACAGGAGGGGAACACACGCATGTTGTTTTTTTCCCCTTCACTGCTGAATAACTCCTGCTGTCTTCACAGAAGGCAGCAGTTTATTGGAGGTAGAAATGCTAATTTGCTGTTTTCAGCACAAGTGGGGTAGGAAAAGACATGTTCTTCCTGAGCAGCTTTGTTTGTTCTGGGATTTCTGCCACCTGTCATGGTATGTCCCCACTGTTGCAGATCCCCTGTCTGTCACACCCTCCCCGTATTCAGAACACAGAATCTCGAGCTGCAGCAGACATGGCCATGGCAAAACTAATTTATTTCTTAGAAGGGTTCCATGCAGTCTGTTGAATTGGTGACTTCCTGATCACCACCACTGATGGTATAAACCCACTCCCTTTCCTTGTATGTGGTAGTTATGTTACACTGAGCCTGGTAAGGGAATTGTTTTCCTTGCTATGGAGGCTTCCAATTCAACCAAATGCACAGTGCCAAGGAGTCCAACCACAGTCCCAGGAGCCGTGTTAATTACTCATTTAATTCAGGGGTAGAAAGGTCCAACAATGAATTATGATGGCCTCCAAATTCTAGTTTTCCAGTTGAAAGCATAAGTGGGACCGTGGGACTGTGTCAACAATTACCTTAAGAAAGGAAAAAAAACCTGGAGTGTTCAACAGATGTCCTGACTATCCCCTTTTGGGAGAGAGCAATCCTTCCGCTTCTCTTTAGCAGGCTCTGACTATTTGTTCATGCTTCTCTGGGGGCTTATTTAGTGGTTCTGGAAATATTTTAAAAGACATTTAAAAGGAGTTGACAAATGTTTGACCTATTTCAGTGTCCGTGAGCTGAGTTAAATTATGATGGTATCCTTTACGTGCAACCCAGAGGCCTGGAGTTGAAAGCTGGGGAAGACTGTAGGAATGTTAAACCCATTTCAGTGACAGTATCCAACATATGGTTTATCTGGTTGAACCATAGGAGTGAGGAAGTAGTGGAGTTATGTGAAGGGTTTGGGAATGACCAAACCTGTCCAATAAATATGCTGTAGCTGCCACTGCATTCCTGCTGTTTCAAATGTCATCTTCCCAGCCACCTGAATCTCTCTGCTTGCAGAGTTTCCAGAAGGGAGAGAAGCACTATCTGTACATATAAGGGAAAAATATGATGCTACTGCATCAGGTACTCTTTTTTTCTATAATACTACCCTGCTTGTTAAAAGTACATATATTAAAAAAACCCCAACCAGAATTGGTTACTGGTTAGGCTGGGGTGTTTGATGCGCTTTGTCCTTGGCATTCTTGGTTGGAAATCTCTTTTTTGTGGCACCATATGTAATTAGTGCTGAACTCCCTGCTCTTGCCTGGCAGATTTGTTTATCTGCCTCATGACCCGTTCATCTCACTGCTCCTAGACCATCTTTGGGTTTGCACTATGCTGGCTCTTTAAATTATTTTGGTTTTCTCTCCTCAGCTATTCTGGCAGGCACCATTATCTACATGTACGTACCTCTGTGTCCAAAACCTCTGTGTCCGAAACCTCCATCTTTTCTGCTCTCTTTTGACTTCATCTCTTGATTTCTCTAGCCAAGAATTTTCCTGTCTCCCCCATTTCCTTTCTATTTTCACACGTAACTTCTCTTCAGTTGTAGCTACCATTCACTGACAGACTTAGGGGCATCATGAATAGCAGGGAAGCAGGTCTTGAATTGGTGGATTTCCACAGAAGAATGTCAGCAGTTTGCACAGTGGGTCACCATTCCTGTCCAGGTGAGGTTTCTTAACCTATTTAATTGTAACTTACTGGAGGAAAAAAAAATCTAGTATATAGTAAATTAAGCCTATCTTTGTCTGCTTTGTCTTTATTTGCCTGTGTTTATCCATTTCTTCTGTGTAAGTGTAATAATGAACATTGTGTTAGTCAAAACCTGAGACAGGCTGCAGTTGCTCCTTATGGGAACCCAAGTTAAACTTGACTACCTGCAGTTAATATCATAAAACTATACTTAAATGTCTAAGTCTCCTGACTTTTTGGAAGATTTGAGCAGTTGCAGCTCCAGGTGCAGGAGATGTGTTATGAAATCATCTCAGGAAATCAGGGCACTTTTATTTAAGCCTCTAAATAAGAACTGCTGTGTGTAGGTTTCAATCTGTGTTAATACCAGGAAAAAAGCCACCTCTCACCACCATCCTTTGGCCTACTCAGAAAAAATAATGTTTGCCATGCCTGAACTGTCTCAGTGTATTGTTTCACTTCTTGCTTTCCTCCCATCAAGGAGAACTGTGACTGAAAAAAGTGAAATGTTGCAAGATCAGCTTCAGCACTATGCTGCTAATTAATCAGTGTCTAAGTTTCACATTGTTTAGGAGAGGATCAGAAGATTGTTATCTGTGACTGACCTAAACTGCAAACTTTTCAGATATGCCCTCAAAACTGAAAGTTCCCTTTCCCTCTTGGCTGCATTTAGCAGTAGCTTTTCTGAGATGTGCACTTTTCCTCCCTACTAGTTGAAGCACAGCTTTCTAATGTGAAAAATATTTTTGTCTTTTTTTCCCCCTACTGCTTCAGCTGTAACAACACTGGATGTTTGCTTGGCTTGGGTGGGAAGGTGGAAAATTCTTCCAAAATTTAGAAACAGAGAGCTTTCTGATGTGTGCAGTAATCTTAAGGCAGTAAATTCTTTTTATTTGATTTTAAATGCATAATTTAGTATACAATATAAAAATGTATCCAAGGGGGAAATGAATTTTTTTTAATAACATGCTTCCCAAGGCAAGTGGCAAAATGTGTGTGTTGATGGGAAAGGGAGGGGATAAATTTATATCCTCAAGGCATGACTTGTGGTTTTGAATAAAATTGAGATTGGTGCTGCTGTTGGCTTAGTTTCTTCTAGGCAGAGATGGGTTATGCTGTTCACTGGGAATTCAAACACAGGCAAATTGGGTTCACTTACAAGACTTTGATGATGCAGGGATTTACTCCACAGTTCACACTACAGAAGTTATTGACTTCTCTACAGCCCAGAAAGAAAGTTTGTAGACTGGAGATAATTTTTCTCTTGTCAAGAAAATTCTGTGGTCCTGTTTTGCCACCCTTGTGCACACAAGGCACCCCTCTAGCACCAGTGAGGGTCACAGGACAATTTGGGGTCAAACAAGGGTGACAGTTATTTTGTTTTCAGTCTGTTGCTACACGATGTTTCTTAGACCCTGATTCATATGACAGTGATAATCACTTTTCTTCAACATTAAACAGACTTATTAATTATAAAAAAAGTAAGTATTAGTTTAAAACTGTGCTTGTACATCTTTCTTTGGGGGATGAATTGTTTGTATTCTGTTCATCTGGCTGCCTGCAAGAGCTTTAAAGAGAGCATGTTGATTTTCTCACACTTTGGGTCAATTAAAACACCTGATTTACAAGTGTTTGCTTTGATTTTTATAGATATGTTTTTAAACTCGTGATGCAAACTGAGATAATCACATTGATTTCAATGTAAGATTTATTTATGCTCATTTAATCTGAATCAGCAAATTTGAAAGCAAATTCATAATACATTTGACCTACATGTCTCCCATTCATAATGGATTCTAAAGAAGTCCACAAAATAGCCTTGATTGCCTGAACTTAAAAAAAATCTGAAATCTAGACCTGTCTAGAAAGTGCATGTGCTTCCTTCTAGTGTCATTCCCCTTTTCTTGCTTTTCTGAGTATTTCTATGCCATGTAGTTAATTTGTCTTTTAATGAAATAAATATTATTTTAAAACTCAATGTTTGTATATATGAAACAGAAAAGAACTTCAGTTACTTTATCTCTCTTGCACATGTAAGAGAGATAAAAATTACTGAAGTTGGTTTCCACAGTGCAGTGCACCTTAAATCCAGAGCAGCTTGCAGTTCTGGAGATGTTGGCAATCTGTAACACATCTTCGTGTGCTGTCTCCAGCATGCACCGAAGTCAGGGAAAATTGCGGCCTGTGTGGATTTTCTCAGAATAGAATTGTATAATGGGATGGCTCTTTCTAAAATGAGTTAAATTCAGCCGCTTCTGGCATTACTGGTCCCGTGTCAGAATGCAAAATGTAAAATACAATGAACAAATGATGAAGATAAGGCCTGCCTCCAGGGAAATGGGGCTGGAGAGCTAGTGGAACCATGCCTGGTGTGAAGGTGATTTCCCCAGTGGTTAAAGCTCACACAGAGACACAGGAAGAATGAGCTGTGAGTCATGCTGCCTTCTAGCTACTCTAGCCTGCTAAATAGTCTCCTAGGAGGCCACTGCAACTAGCTCAAGACGATGCATTGCCTGAGGGACTTCAGCTTGCTTTAGGGACAGCTTCAGTCAGATGAGGTGCTGGGCAGGTAGAGCCACCTCCTCCCCTCCTGCTGTCCTTGGCTGGTGTCAATCCCAGCCCACCAACATGGGATTTGCAGCCAGCCTGCTCTTCCTTAGCTTCCTGCACTCTACAGCATGCGTACATGTTCCTATTAATGTGAAGTGAATTAGTCCATGGGCTGATGTTCTGTAATGTTAGAGCTAACTATTGGTCCACCTGTGAAACCTGGGTAAGGTTTTAATTCCCCTGCCTTTTGCATTATTGGACTTTGTTATGGGTTTTCCAATATTGCTGCAGTGGTATTACAGACCAAATGCCAGGTGTGCAACTTCAAACTGTGGTGCCTGGGTAGCCCAATATTGCAAATACCAACTTATATGAATTACATGAAATAAGGATTAAGTTGTCTGCTGTTTTCATTGGTTTGTGAAATGGCTCTTTTCCAAGAAGTTCTTCTCTTTAAAATAACATATAAAAGGTGGTTTGGGCCTAATCCTGTCTGTATAGGGCTCTCTGAGCTTTCAGAGTCAGCTGTAGCAGGTGAGGGGGAAGCAGAGCCTTGTAAAACTGGGTATCTGAATTATTTTATTTATGACACATTGATGGTACCTTTGCTGTTTTGTTCTGTGACGTCAGTTGATTGGTTTGTGCTGAGCTGCAATGAAGTCTTACAGCCTAAATGCTCTAAACTGTGCATCAGATGATGTGCTTCAGTCAAAGAAGGCACCAGCTGTCCTGTTCTGCCCCTGGTGCACTGTGGGAATCTCATTGGTGCTGCCATGTAAATGCTCCTCACCGATGCCCAGCAGAGGGTGATGTTGGACAGGAGGTTGTAAATCTGTGTTGTAGCACCTCGCACAATTATCTGTAGCCATTCCTTAGGTTTTCATCATTTTAATCCACCCTTTAGAGCTATTACTTAAATGATATAGACATGGGTGATATAATTAGAATGTGCTGTATCTGCCATTAATTTATAACATATGATAGGCTTATAGATGTCATAAAAGTGTATCTTGAGAATGCTGTGAACTCTGTTTAACCCTGATGTTTCAGAAAAGTTTGATTTTTATGACTGAAGTGTTTCATCACTGCAACAAGGTCTTTGATTCTCCTAGAAAATATGCTTAAAATGAAAATTCCATTTTCTCTCCAGGCTTGATATTCTGGAATTGTTGTATGCAAAGAAATACCATGTTACTTCAACCATCAATCCTGACCTGGATTTCAATTTCACTAGATCCAGAGGTCATTTAAGTTTAAGGACAGAAAATTAATTTATAAGATGAAAGTTAAACTTGTGCCTCTTGACCACATCCATGTTTTCCATAAAGCCTTGTCACTGAAAGCTGTATGTAATGTGAAATATTGTCCATTTGTGTATTTGTCTCCCTCTTGTGGCTTAACAATTTTTTAGGCCTTGTATTTTGAAATAGTTGGTTTTATTCTTCAGCTGAGATTGTTGAAGTGATTTTTCTGTACCTATTTGTTTCTTGTGGATATCTTTCTCATATGCTTTCAATTGATGTGTGCACCAAATTGTCACAGTAGTGGCCATCTTCTTATTTACTGCCTAGATTTCTAAAACATAAAATATTGAGTCAAGAGAGTCTGGTTTTCCAAAGAGAACTGTATTTACTTTTCGAATATTCCATGGACCCACTTTTATCTGGTGACCCAAAATGCCAGCTAGTAAGCAGAATGAATAAACTAGGTGCTTCTGTATGTGCTTTGTGAGGAGGGAAGTGCTGAGTTTTGGAAGTACCAAGAGTTTGGTAGATTGCACTGTTGGGCAAGGATGGCTGCATTAGTATGGCTCTTAAACCGGGTAAAGTAAGTTGGGAGTAAAACAGGTGTGAATTTGCCATCTCTGCTCCTGCAGACTGCATATAGACTTCTTTCTGGGCTTCCAGAAAAAAAGATTTTGTGATGCATTTCTAAATTAAAAGGTCAGTAAAGCTGTCAGGTCCTTGGGAACGCAGTCTCCTAACCTGAGGGAAGAAGGATTTTTAAAGCATCTTTTCCTGTAGGTTTGCAGTGATATCAGGCAGAAAGGATGTGATTGCATATCAGACAAAATAATTTTATCTTAAAAATGCTATGATGTCTTGCAGAACAATCCCTAGCCAAAAGACATCTAGATACGTAGCACTTTAATTTGCTCATTCACAGGAAGTTAGTTGTCTCTTCAGTGCTGTAACTCCACCTTACAGTTGCTCTTCAGCAATTCTGTGATACAAGTGTCCTTCTTTGTGCCTCACTTTACACCACAGTTGCTGGTGGCAAGTCTTTCCTTGAACTTCTAGCATAGAAGACCATATTATTTCTATTTGAAGGGTTAGAGAGTATTTGGAGAAATTTTGTCTCTTTCAGGCCATTTGCAGCAAATGATTTTGAGATACTAAAGTCACAACTCCAGATTTTCTGCAGTCAAAGATGGAAACAATTCAAAACCATTTGGCTGCCACCTGTGATGACTGGGAGAACACGGTGAAAGGACTTTTTTTTTTTTTTGCCAAAGCTGAAAGGACTTTTCTACACTGTAAAAGCACTTCCTAGCTTCTACACCTTGAAATTAATGTGTTTGTCCTGAAAAAAGAAGAGAGGACTCGGTGGAGGTTGTCAGCTCAGCGTTAAGCCACAGCCATCAGAGGCGTGGGCACATCTCACTGAGTCTCCTCCCCAGTATGTTACTATGTACCTTTGCTCTCCCCAGTTGGCTGTGATGCCTGTGTTTCACTACTTGTGCACTCAGGTACTTGAATGCATTGAGGTTATGCTTAGATCCTAGGCTTTGGAGAGAAAATTGGATCCAGTTCCAGCTGCAACTGGCTGTTGTGTAAATAAAGAACTGTATCAAACCCCAGACAACTGAACACCTCCCTACTTTGCACCAGTAAATTCCTGGCAATGAGGTTCCTTTTTCATTTAGTGCAATACCTCATATCTCTGCAGTTATCATGCTCTGCTGCTAGACTACTCTGGTTTTCCCCTCCACTCCACAGCTCCTTTCAAACTGCAGTATTACTCAAGCTCTACAACAGGAGACAAGGCATTTAACAAAAAAATCTGGTTTTATTTGTCCTCCTATCAAATTCCTCTAAATCAGACTGTGACCAGACACAGAGTGGAAGCACCCCAACCTTTTATAGTACTTGCTCTGTGAGATAGGGAGGAGGCAAACTCCAGCTTTAAATCTTCCTGGTGCCACCCTTGATGACAGGGAGAACAGGGTGCTAAAGTCTGTTATGTGCTGAAAGGCCCCTAAGTGTTATTGTAAAGGGCTTCTGCAAACCCACCATACATTTTCATCTGAAGATTTTTAGGCTTGCACTGTATGGGAAAATAATCCTGGTGGAGTATTTGTAGTGTGTATCTGCCATATTTTATAGTAAAGAGTTCTTTCTGAGCAGCTCTCTTTTTTAATTATATCTTAAAATGGTATTAAATGTTGGCTCTGTTCATGCCAATTGCTGTTTGGTTGTAGTCACTGCAAGAGCTCTTGCTTGTTGGTACATCAATTTTCTTTTCATCGATGCTTTGCTTTTATGTTTGGACGAGAATTTGAAAGCATATAGGCTGAAGCAGAAAATATTGCTGAGGCACACAGAATGATAAATTTCCCTTCTGATACAAGAGAGTCTAAGGAGGAATATATGTTTTGTTCCTTTTAAAAAGTTTTCCTTGCTAGATGATGTTTTGAAGCAGGAGGGGGGAACAAATTTTTACTTTTATGTGGTGAGGAGAGGAGGGTGTATGTGTGGGTTTGTTTTTTCTGCCTCTTAAAGTCTACCTTAAAGTGGATATTTTATTACCTGCTTCTCCTGACTTACGTATATTGGTAATTGAAGGAGAGTGCTGAACTGCTGGCCTAGTGCATTATTTGTGTTTTCTGAGTCTCCGGGATCTTGAAGGAGGTGATTATCCCAACACCTGCCTCTTGGGAAATGCAAGGGGAGAGGGGAAATTGCCTAGTTGGGTAGATGGGCTCACCTCTGAAAGGTCATGAAGAGAACGAAATGCTGATGTATTGATACCTTGTGGACCCTTTCTTCCTAGCTTGACACAAAAGGGAGCTTTAAATTGAAAGAAGACTGTGCCACTGCAGAAAAGAGTTCACGTGTATTTCTGATCTTCTTGCCAGCCAGCCAATGTTCACTTCTATAAATCACTTCTTCCTTTTTTTAGGTGTGACTCCTTTTCATTCTTTCTACAGATGTGCAAACGGGAATGTCATTCACTGTAATCAGCTTATCTTGCTTAGCCTGTAAGGATGCTAATTTTGCAATATTAAATCTGAATATTGTACTAGGATCATTCTTGTTGGTGACCTTTTGTCTGCTTGACTAAGTAGATATCACATAAGCTACAGTGCAATCCTGTAACACAGGGATGATAGCTTCTAATGGGGATTATAGAGGAGCTAATACATTTCTTGGTGTTTCTTGGAGTGTCCTTCATAACATATTCAATAATTTGCAGCCCGGTATCATCTGCTTATCTTTCAGCTTGGATTATGAACTCATAATATGCCTTCAATCATGGAAACATCTTGATTTTTTTTTTAAAGGTATATAATTTAGAAGTTTTTACTTCTTTTTGAGTCTGGACAGTTATGTTTGTACTGAATTTAAGCAGACGTGGTATGTGCTCTGTAATAAAGTCTGCATCAGGATTTAGATCTTTTATTTGCAGGAGTAAAATCTTTGTAATTTAGTCAACTGTTTTAATTTTCACTTGTGTTTTACCCTCTCCTGTCCCACTCAGGTGTATGCCATAGAGAGTAGCCTATAAATTTGTTTTCCTCAAATGCTTTGATCTCTTGCCACCTCCTGTGTGTTTGATTGCACACTAGTACACTTCCAGGAGGAGGTACAACCCCACTTAAAATGCTTCAACAGCCTGGTAGGCAGAGCAGTCTCCTCAGAGTAAGGTGTGGGTTTGAACCCTGGGCTCTAACTTCCCTGGTGAGTGCTTTAGCTACAGGGCTATTGTATAAGTAACTCTTTCAGGTGTTTGTGCTCAGGGTGGAAGGAAAATGATGCCCAAGAGCTTTAGAGGTGAGATGATTTCTCCCTGAACCCCTGCTTAACTTGAAACACGCATCTGGGCTTCCTACTAGAGTGCAGTTGCAGGACATTATCAGACTCAGAATGTTTCACCTACTGCTTCTGTCCTTATCCTTGAGACTTTGCTCCTCAAAGTCAAATGACGGTCCTCTCAAAATTGAGGGCTTAAATATCTAAGTAAAAAAAATTCAAGGGAAGGAAGGTGAAGGGAGGGAGAGACATGTCTTTTTAAAGGACATGATATTCCTGTTTATTCAGAGAGAGGCATGCATGTAGTCAAGATGTAGAGAAAACAATTTCCATATTATCACAGGGGCAGCCTCTAAAACACAACATTCAGGAATAATTACAAAGTTCAATGTCAGCTGTAGGGAAAACTTATTTTGACAAGCCATGCATTTAAACCAATATGGATTAAACTTTTTTCTTCCTCATGTATATTCTATAGCTGAAGACACTTTAGAAAGGGGGAGCAGGGATGTGTGAAGTATGGTGGGCCATAAAGCATCTTGGGATTTCAGTAATTTATGATGAAAACAAATGTGATTGATGGAGTTACATGTCAGCTGTAAGCAAGACCCTAAAGCACCTACTGTAATTTGCTTGGAGACGGCCAGCTACAATGCACCTTGATCACATCCTTGATAGCATGTGGCCAGGAGAGAAGAAAACAGAAAGCTTTTTTTTTTTTCCTCTTTTAAACAGCCCCTATTTATTCACAAATTTCTGCCTGGAACAACTTTCATGTAAATAATTTCAGTATTTATTTCAGTTCAGGTTGATTAACAAGTTTAGTGATTTAAAGGGCACACTTGACATTTAGCTGCAGAAATATGAGAAGCATGTTAAGTGCTGATTGCTTGTTTCCATTACCTCTCAGGAACACTATAGGGATCTTGATGCTTTTTAGTGAGGTCAGTGCTTAGTGGGGCTGCTTCCAGCAGAGAATGTTCTCTGGACTCTCAACTGAGCAACTGTGTAAGATAAGTTTTACATCTAATTCTAATAAAATCAGTGTAGCTGTACATCTTACAGTAGTATAGGATTTGTCCAATTTGCTACCTGCAGTCACTTCTGCCCATCTTACATAAAAGCAGATTAAACATTTCCCAGAGTACATTAGATTACTGTGAAACAGTACAGTGGAAAAGATGCTTTGAGAAAAAAGGAATCTTCTTTTCTCCTTTAAATGCTTCCAAATTAAAAGAATAAATTTTTACCTGTCATAAATGAAACCCCAAATCCTCTTGACTACTACTATTTTATCTGTGGTAGGTTTTGCATTAGTTGTAAAACTTAAAGCTTTGACGATTTCAACTCTGGTTTCTTGATACAGTTTGTTTAATGTCTCCAAGAATTAGTGCTGGTTACACTGTGCAATTTGCATTGTAACATTTTTGCAAATAAATGTAATTGTGAGAAGTGGCAAGGTTTAAAAGAATTTTCAGGTCTATGGTAGAACAGAGAAATCTAAAAAATATTTGGCTAGGATTTGCAAGGGTGTCAGTGTGAAATATCTCCTATGTATCGGTATTTTCCAGGTTTTAAATACTTCTCTTAAGTAAGTACATTGCAGCTGATGTGTATAATATTGGACTTGGTGCAGGCTTGCATTGGGCAGAGCATTTTTTTCTTTTATTTGTTGGCACTTTTTAATGTTTGCACTAATGTGTGATTTTTTTGTGGCCAACAGTTGAAAATTTTTGAGAAGAAAAACACTTTTCCAGGTAATGAGTTATTTGCCATTTCTGAAATAAAAAGGATATTTGGAAACTGTCATCCCTCTTCTCTCAGCTGTGAACCTCCACACAATGCTGGGTATGGTTAAAGCAGCGTCAGTGCTTGGGCCTTCTGCAGCGAGGCACGCAGCACAGGAGCAGCAGCAATGCCTGCAGACTGCACTGATCCCTGCACTCAGTGTGTCACTTCTCTCACGAGACCAGGATGTTGTCCCAGCTTCTGGAGTCTGTCCTACCTGTACCATAAAGTGGATGAGCTGTGTGAGGAAAAGGGGCTCCTTTATCTTAATCGTTTCCTTTGTGTGTTGTTATCATGGCATTACAATCTATTTACAATTATAAAGTGTCATTTTTCTCTCTAAGACCCCACTTTATACAGCGTGTAGGGGTGAGTGTGCAATATGGTATAATTCAATTTGTAGGAGTAGCCGTAAAACTGGTGTGTCCTGTCTCCAAGTGCTGATATAGAAACCTAAATAATGGTCTCCTGTGCCTTGCTCTGGGTTTTGGACTTTTTTTCATGTTGTGTAAAGGTGTTAGCTATAAATCAGTGAGAACTATGGAAGCCAAAAGTGCTCTACTGATTTACAGATAACTGCTTCCCAGGGCAAACTGGAAAGTAAATAGGCTTCCCAGTCTAAATCGTCACCTCCCAGCAAATTTTGGCAAGTGTGATAAGCAGTTTCCACATGCTGCAACTCTGCTACCAAAACTGATTTTCTTGTATACAATTAGTATATACACATATGCAACTAATATACAGTTTGTGTGCCAAAATCAATATATACATGGGAAAAATTATTCATGTCACTATAAAATAATTTGCTTAATAGCTGAGTATCTATATTGATGTACAGTTCATACAGAAATGATTGCATTTCAGGGTAAGGATGAAAACATTCCAAAAGCTTTCTAACTATTCTCTCTTCATTACTTTTAAAATTCTTTGTGGTTCAAATATTTCTGAAATTCTGTTGAACTTACTCTAAATTTTGAATGTGATATATTAGGATTTCAGAGTTTGGTTTAACAGATTTGAGGGTAAAATGAGAGATGGAGAAGCAACCCTGCCATAAATTTGATGTCTGACCCTTGAGTTCTCTGCACTCAAGTATTGTAAAATGTGACATGGAACATTGTCTGTAGGTGTCCAACAGCTCTGACATAAAATGTGGCAAAGCTGAAGTATCCTTATCTGCACATGATATTTTAAAAGATACTTACACATTTGTTTATTTGCTGTAGCCTCCTGAATTATATTCTTTCTGAAGTCATATATACAAGTGTATATACACTTGGTTTTGATTTTCTTTGTCTTATTTTGTAGTTTCAGATATCTTTCTTTTATTTGTTACTTTGTATTAGCTTTTACTCATTATAAATAACAGACAGCATGCCAATTCTCATTCCATCCCAAAATGTCTCTTCTCTAGAAAGTATTTTACTACAAAGATTCTATGCAAACCAGGAAAGATTACTTGTAATGATGCTGGAGTGTAATTGCTAGAGACTCAAACTGATATTTAGGGCACACAACCATATCAGTAGATGTGGGTCTAAATGAGTGACTTGGAGCATAAGGCAATACATTGTCAGGAAAGTACAGTGGATTGTGATTATTATTGGGCTTTTAATTAGTGGATATTCCAGACAGGCCTGTTGTTATTGTTGTGTGTCTAGCTGGATGCGGTCTCAGACCATTCCTGCCAGGTCACACCTTTTTTAAGAAGAAATTTAAATGAGTATTTGTCTTTTGCTATTACTCTTTCTAAAGATCTGCCTGGATTGTGGCTTTGCTCATGTGGAGAGTTTCAAGCACATTTTAGGGGTAGATAAGCAGGGAGGCAGGACACAGACTTGGTGTGAGATGTGTGTTTGTGTGGCCAGATGAATCTGGCTCCCAAGTTTACAGCTAATTCATACAAAAGTGCCTGCAAGGTGCTGGAAACTTCTGTCAGGATTATTTAACACAGAGAACAACCATAATGACCACTCAAAAAGCAAGAATGGGATCAAGCCAAATGTAGTGATACTTGGAAAGTGTACACAGTCTAAAATTATGTAAAGTATCGAGGTTTCCATCCTGGTTCTGGGATGGCAGGACTGTTATGCAGTACCTACCATCCATCAATCTGTTGATTTCCTGAAAAGGAAATTTGCACTTAAACCACCCATGACTGGAGGTGAACTTACAGTTCAGCCTGTGGCTCTCTCAGTGTAGCTATGGCACTGTGCATTTGTTCACTGGCCACAGCTGGCCAGCCGTGTCCTGCTGGGGTGATGCAGTCTGTCTAGTGGGCTGTGATTTGTGTTCCCTAAATATGAAAGTAAAAATACTGAAGTAATATCCTCAGAGTATAAAATATATTACTTTCACAGTAGAAGATCCAGCCCTTCTTAGTGTATGTCTCACATCTGTGCCTGTGTCTAGTCACAACAATTGTATGTTTTATAGAGTGAATTATTTATCCACAGATTGTGTTTTCAATATAAATATTTCTGTTTCCTATTCAGCTCCACTGTTGTTTGTGGTCTACTGTTCTTTGTGATGCCACTTGGCCAAAAATGTTTTGTTCACTATATAACTTCATGTGGAACAGATGAATGGACCACATCTATGACAAGTCAGTTGGTGTTTTTGTGGGAGCAGTAATGTAAAGAGATGCTTTGTACAATAATTGGAAGTAGGAGTAACAGACGTGAGGCTGTGTCTCCAGCACGGATGGTATTTAGCTTCCTGCTAAGTTAATAGTCTGTCTGTGTGAGCGACTAGAGCCATTTCTTTTTGTCCTATTGTTTTTCCCTTCTCTGTCATTTCTCTTCCTCTCATTTAGTCACTGAGTTAAATTAAGGATTAGCTATCAAAGTCATTTGTGTTTCCCTTCCAGAGTCCCTTCTATTAGCATCTCCCATGCCCTACAAATGTAATCTAATGTTGCTTCTTGGTGTGTACTTCCATGCCCTCTCTCCCTCAGTGACTTGCCTTTTTATCCTTTCTATACTTAATGCATCTACAGTGTTTGCTTTACCAGGGAAATCCACCTTCCATGCTCGCTTGTACCCTCAGAGGAAAAGGGATAGTGGTCATGCTTGTGTGTCCTTGTAACATTGACTTCACCTTCCTATAAAATTCTTCCAGGTTCTGAAGATACATTTTAGATTGGCAGCATTTAGCTCTCCTACCAGTGTCTCCCTCAAGAATTTCTTTATAAAAGTTTAATTATGATAGAATGTAATTGCTGTGGGTGGGTACAGCATGTGTATAGTTTGGTTTCTCCTGCTCTCATCTTTGCCTCTTCTTGGTTTCATTCTACAATTCCCTCTTGGCTCTTACTTCCACCTCTCTCCTAGGTCATGCTTCCGTGTCTCTCCCTCTGACTTTCATTTGTATTCCAGGTTTACCAAAGACAGGAGGAATAACAGTTTACTGAGGTTAATAATGCCATAAAAAGGACAAATATCCTGGTGTGTAGGAAGAGGGAGGGGTTTAAACTTGCCCCCCTGGAGGAAAGGCAGCTGGTATAAGAAGATGCATGTTGTATGTTTGTTCAATCCTGTGTGATGCTGTAGACTTTAGCTTCTACTTAAGCCCAACTCTGCTCCTTTTCTTTTTAAGTGTCTTGTGGTCATTGCCAGAACAAATTTCTTAGACCAAACAGCAGTAATCAGCTCTGCAATCCTCCTAAACCCCTGCTTAGCTTTTCACAGACAGTATCTCCATAAGATTTCTGCAGCTCTGGCATTGAATCAATACTTTTTATGAGTGCTCCCATTCCAGATGGATCCACTGAAGGAAAATGCTTCTTGAGATTTAAGATTATTACTCTTGAATATCAGGTGCTACTTGTACCTGAACAGAAAGGATTGCTCTTTGTTTCCTCATTTACATGTAGTTCAGTCTGGGGTAGGTTAGTTTATCTCACATTAAAACTATTCAGTGGAATCAATGTGCAGATTCCAAACATCTGTGTCCCTGACAACAGCACACTGGTGTATCTTTCCTTGGATTGATGGCATCCTGAGGGCAGGAGAAAATGATGTTTATGATATAAACTAAACAACAGCCTTTGATGTGATTGTTCAGAAAGTACTGCAGGAAAAAGAAGAGGGAGAAGCCCCAAGTGTAGTATATTGAAAGAATCTGGGGTTTTCAGAAAGCACAGTTGCTACCCTGCCCCTACACTCATCAATAATTACAGTATTTTCTTCCCTGCAAGATTAAGTGCCCCCCAGTAAAAGAACTGAGTAAGATCACAAATGTAAGCCCACCCTTGTCCTTGCTTTCTGGCTGCCTGCTATGTCAGTGAAGTCAGGGCAGCTGTGTATTAAAAAACACATTGGTCATCCTGAGATCAGGGCCCCATTTTACATAGCAAGTTTTAGCAGGTCCTAATCTGGAATATAAAATATGTTAACCTTTGAAATGCCTTGTAAGTCATTACACAAAAATGCAACATTCTTGTGATGGAAGATGGTGTATTTTGCCTCATGCTGACTTGCCAGGGATAGCTTCACCTGTTAGGTATGTTATAACCATTTTTTTTCCCCCAAAATACATCTGTTGGTATGGTGAAATTTGATACACAACAGATCTGGGCTAAATACACTCAGGCTATGCCTTACGTGTACTGGTACGTGAGTGTGGTACATGGGCCTTGAGATATCAGAATAAAGCATCTTCCTTCTCTGATTTTAGATGACTTTTATTTTGAAGAAGAGAGATGCATTTTGCATCAATATTTGATTTTTTCACAGTGATATGTCACTATATATTTTCTTAACAACAATGTAAGGATGCAGATTTCTGTCTTGGTGGGTTGCTCTATGTGCAGAGTTGCTTCCTTATGTTATCCTGTCTTTAATCCGCCAACCCTGACGGGGAAACATCACGTTCCTTTTATCTGTCAGAATGAAATCCTCTTCTCTGAAGAGCTCCTGGATTTCAATTTTAGAAGAAAAGATAAAAGCAAAAACAAAGTGGGGGTAGTAATCCAGACATTTTCTGGCTAGGATTATCGATTACCCAGTCAAATATTAGATAAGATAATTTGACTTTTGTCATTGAGATGGCATTGCCAAAGCCATTGGTATCAAAATAATTTCTTTTAAGTGCCAGAATTGTAGTGGATGAAAGAATTCCCCCCTGTGATATTCTGCCTCTGGTTATTCTGGACTCTAATTTTCATTTCACATGTATCACTATGCCAGCACAGCCATGTGACAGCATACTTGCCTTCCTCAGGAATGGTGTGCATCACTTGTTTTGAAATGGAAAAGCACTTCATTGCTTTCGAGTGTATTGTAAACATCAGAAAAACTGGAACCATTTAATTTCATTTCTCCAGTACTTCTGGAAAGGTAAATAGTAAAACAAATTATAACGTTCTGTGTTATTTTATGTCAAATTGCTGTAATTCCTTAATAAATAAGGTCTGTGTATACAAACTCCAAGCATGTGCAATTTGAACATTCTTCCTAAACACCCTCGCAGAGATTCTTCTTCTTCACTTTGAAAATATAGTGTCAGCTTCTGAAAAGGCTCTCTATAAGTAACTGGATTCTGAATCACTTCAGCTGGTTATTGCACTTTCTCTATTTGAGGTGGCATACCTCCTTCAGCTAGTAAAATTCTCCCCCACCCCTCCCTGTTCAATACTGTTGTTGGTCTTTGTTTTGCTGGAGTGGGGAGGCACTCACTTAGAGAGTTTGTCATGCTTTATATTTTTATCATCTGCTCAGCTTACCATACAAAATTAAAGATTTTACTCACACAATCACCATGTGCTCTCATAAATAAACCTTAGGGTGAAGTGATGCTCTAGAGACAGTGGAGTTTGGATGTTTATAATTGGAAGCAGAATCAGCTCCTTGACTTTCTATAACTTGCAGTGACTCCATGTCAGACACAGTTAGTACAGACTTTATGTAGAGATCCAGCATGTGTGCAGGCCCTCTAATGAAAAATTCTTCATAGACTCAATACAAGTAGAAGCCAAATTTGACTGTGACTTGTGCAGTCATGTAAATAAAAACCAAAGATGTGGCTAACATCCTGGAGGGCAACATAGTATGCTTTATTTTGAAGCTGTGAAATCCAGTCTCACATCTGACATTTGTTACTGCTGGGACGAGAACACTCTGTTCAGGACACATGTGCAGCCACAGCTCAGGAATACCACATGCATGGTGGGGGTTAGATCCCATTGGGTTTTAAACTCCTCCTGCTGAAGAGTGAGAGTCCTTCCCTCCTTCTAGTATTAGCAGTAGCTAATTCCACTCAGCGTCCACTGCTTCAGGCCTTGCTTTCCCCTCTGGTGTTGGAAAATGTGAGAGGGATGGAGATTTCAAGTAGTAAATGTCTCATTTACAAGCTCCCCTTTTATATCCCAGTCTCATTTCTCTTTTATATTCTGCATTAAAAAACATAAACCCAAAAAATAGAAGCAGCAGTCTTTTTCTACATGTGTCACTCCATTCCCAGCACAGAGTTTGGACTGTAGAACTGTACTTACAAATATTTTGAAACTAAATACCTTTTAGGCTGAAGTAGAATTGGAAGAATTTTGATATCTGCTTTTACTGAATATGACTATCTTGGATTGAATTTTGTAAGATTTCTTCTTTGGTATTGCATCCCACACCCAGCCATTAAACCATATTGGGTCCAAATAAAATTTTAAAACAGTTAACATGGCAATAATGGTACTGGGCAACAGAAATCTGACATTTACTTTACTATGATTAGATAATATTTTTCAGTTTGTTTATCTTATTTTCTGTCAGCTTGGATATAACTTCTGCAGTAAAAATGCTAGAAGAAACTAATGAGAGAATGTTCTATTATTGTTATATTGTTTTATATTTGTGTTATGTTATTTTTATTATATGTTATATGTTTATACATTTATACATCTATATTTTCTGTTATTATAATTGTTTATATCCTATTATTGTTGCATATAAAAATATAACAAATTGGTATTTTTCCTTATGTTGCTGATTTGTAGTTCCTGGAGTTTGTGTACCCCTAGCAATTCAGGCTTCGTTTATACCTTTTGGGAGGTCTGCCTTTTGCAAAGTGGATCAGCTTGAACATCTCTAGGAATTCATAGCAGAGACATGCTAGCTGTGCTCCTTTTGCCCCTTAGTTATCTTTAATTTTAAAGCATCCTTAAGTCTTTACACTTACTAATAAACTTAAGCCTCATGGCACATTATATAAATTGAGAATTATAAAGTCATTCTGCAGAACGGTCCCTCTTACATTCTTGATGTGTTTTATCCCATAGAAATCCCACTTTGGTCTTTGCAGTGGAGTCTCCCTCCAAAACCACTTGCTCTCACCCCAAATTACACTTCATTCTTGTAAAATTTAGTCAGATCCTTTAACACCACTTATATCACTGGGTAAATGTTAGAAATCACATTGTGTTATTAGGATGAGAAGCCTGAAAGACAACCAGCTGGTAGCAGGGTACCAAATAGCACTGATAATGGCAAACAGTGCAGTAGCATTATAGATATTTTTATTTGTATTTCTGGATATGTTCTGGATCCTCCAGATCTTTCCACAGATTTTTGTAGGGTGCTCCCTTCACAATAAAAGCTTCTTGCATTGTCACACTTAAAAGCATTTGGCTCAAAATTTAATGGTGTCTAATAACTGCACAATTAAACTCCTTTTGTACATTAGGATGATGTCTCTTTTATACAGAGTGTGTTGAAAGGTATGATGATCATTCTTCTCTTACTCAATTACCTTTATCTTTAAAATCTTCAGTTTGCTTTTTCAGAGCTTCAAAAGTGGTAGTATAAAATCCATATCCTAATCAGGCTAGATAATTATGCTTGCAGAGACCTATTCAGGGTTAGCTGTCTGTACACGACTGAGTCTGCACTGAAGCAGGGATGAATCTGCACATAATGGTTCACCTAAACAAAAGCACAGTATTACTGGGGAATGTTTAATTCAAATGAAGCAATCTATAGCACATCCAAGCTGGATTTAGAGGAAGAGTTATTGTTGAGACCCTTTGAAGGTAGCTAATACTCAAGAACTTAGAATTTGAAAAGTTTCAGTATTAATTCCAACATTTGTCTTGAGAGGAGAAGACAGCAGGAATCATCCAGGGATAATCGTAGCTAGGTTTATCATCCACTTTGAGCACTTGGATAGGTGAACCTTAGGGGAAAATGTGCTACTCACACTGTCTCTGAACTGTGCCAAAGTGCACCAAGTGTACAGCAGCTAGGAAGACCAACTTATATTACAGCTGGGCAGTTCCTGTGGCATAGAAGCGTGAGGCAGGGTCTGGCCAGGGTTTAGTAGAGATAAAGGAAGGCCAAAAATTGCATGCTTGGGCTGCACACAATGAAGAGCCATATGTAAACTTACAGCTATATGTCTTTTAAGCACTTTGGTGGAAGATATTTAACCTCTGCCGATATTTAACCTCTGCCAAGGTAAGTCAAAGGAGGTTCACAAGTAAGGCAGAGAACCTATCCCATTATGCACAGTGGAGTAGGAAGCCAGGTATATGAAAGTCTTCCTGGCCTCTGTGGGGATTAAAAAGACAACTTGTGTGTTGGTTGCAAAGAAAATACCCTAAGATCCACCAGTAGCTGATAGTACAGGTGACCTTGTCCAAGCTTCACTATAAACTTTCCTGCCATAAAAATTTTTTGGGTAATTTATACATGCAAATAACTAAGGCGTGTCCCAACTCTCGGGGCCATAGGTGAACAGTTGAGTGCAGAGGTGATTCTTTGTACCATTTCCGGTGCTAGCTAGGGAATGCTGTACTGCATGTGCTTCCAGAGGCAAGCCAGCTCTACTCTATGGTTCATAGCAGTGGCAGTGGGTTTGGATTCCGTGTAATATCATCAGGTGTTTTCAGTTTTGATTTGGGTGGTTTGTTGGGTTTTTGTTTTTGGAGGGTTTTTTTGGGGGGGGCATTGGGGTTTTTGTTAGGTTTTACAACTCAGTTTTCCTCATCTCTTGTAGTCTGGCTTTCCCTGCTCCTCCCATTCCTTTGGAAAAACTAGGATTGCCTAAACAGCTGATGAGTAGTGGAAACAAGTTACCTTTCACTTTAGGAACTCTTCATGCAACAGAATTGGTCAGTACCATTCAGGTTGTTTCTGCTGTTCATTTGTGCTGGGTGCCAGAGACCAGAGGGCTGTCCAGAGAGTGTGTCCTGTCTTGTACAATTAGTCAGGTGCCCCAGAATAAAGTCTTCCATGTACACTCTTAGTTGCTTCTTCTGAAAGCATGAGTGGTTGTTTTGTTTTTATTTTCTTTTTGTTTGTTTGGTTTTTGGGGTTTTTCTTTGATCATTCAAAGCACAAATTCTAAGTCGCTGAAAATTTGGTTTTGCCTTTGCAGTCTGGAAGCATTAGAGCAGGGCAAAACATCATTTTTGCCAAGGCAGAACTAGAAAGCCCATATCACTCACAGTATGTAACAGGTTATGTTTGTATGGCTCTCTTTTCTTATGCATTCTATCCCTTTCTAAACCTGTGTTGCCAAAACAGAAGCAAGTCTTAGTCTTTCCAGCTTTGACAGACACTTGGCAGACAATAGGACCAAGCAGATGGAGACTGAGCTTCAGTGTTTGCTGCTGCTTTGGACTTCTGGAGCACCTTTGAATTTGCTGTCCCTACTCATGCATGGCCATTCATCCCAGTCAATATTCATATATCATTTCCTGTCACATGTTCTCTTGGGCTTCTCTAACCAGTCTGTCAGGACTCTTATCTTTCTGTTAAAATGTGTTCTGGTACTGGCTCAACACAACAATGGAGAGATTTTAAGGGTAACATGATTTGCAACTGCACTTCTGTAAAGTCTCTAGAGTGGCTCCTAACCACCAGTCAAAAAGCATGTCCATTTTCTCACTTCAGTAGTCACTTTAAATAGGATCAACTTTCATGGAACTATTTCAGTGGTAAGTTGGCCCCACAGTAACTTGTGTGGGTGCCTTATCTGTTTAGGGAAATGAGCATTCTCCCTCCACAGGATCCTATGAGACCAGCATTCAGCAGTCAAGTATGGGTAGAGCCTGAAAGGAACAATTTGTCTTTGGTTGACCTGCCATGCAAGAGGTTGTCAGGGAGAAAAACTTATATAGCACAAATTACATCCTTTTCAGCATCCAAAATTGTTCTGACCAACTGAAAGAGACCTTCATAAAAATGGCAGAATAATTACCTGTAAAAAAATTAGCCTAGATGTTTAATTCAAAATCGATTATAATTTCTGCAATATTTTATTATTTTAAAATATTGTCTAGATACCTTGAAGAGTTGTTTATTCACTGACATCCATGTTGTCTCTTCCTGGGTATCTACTTGATAAGGTTTCTGCAAGAAAATTAAATGGAAACAAAGTGAAAAGTAAAAACTAATGGCTAGTAAAGGTACTTACTTATTTTCCTATAGGGTTCACTGTTCGTGTGAAGAGCATACATTTTTACATATTCTTCTTGACATAATATTTGCAAGCCCATGGGTGCTGGAAAAAAACTCATCTTTACATATACAGCACCCTCTCTTGCAGTTCCTGACAAAAACACCCCCTGAAAAGACCTGCCAGTTGCATATATGGGTCAGATTTCAGTCAACACCAAGCCCTTGGATAATACAACATTATCTTTATACGAGACTTTTCCACACTGGTGCTATTTTATTATAGGAATTTCCCTCACAGCTTGGCCAGCTGAAGATGGTTAGTAATATCTGTGCTATTCCAATGCAGACCTCTTTAGAGAGTAGACATCCTAAAGATTTAATGCATTCATTTCATCAAACATGGTAATTTACTTCTTTGTTTATATGTTTTAATAACAACATCTTTTCATCGTAGTAATTCTTGTGATAGAAATACTTTATGAAAAGCCTTAGGTGGTTGCTTTGTGCCTCTTCACTCCAGGTGCAAGGCTGTATATTTTAATAGGAAGCCTCAAGACCATTTTTCTGGTCTGTGTTTTTCTGTACTTCCAACACTTCATCTGTGCTGCGTGCACTACTGACCCACTTGAAGGGTTCAATAGTGATCTCTCATCAATCACTAAGAGAAACAAGATTACCGGGTCTAAAATTTGGAGTAAATCTTGTCAAAAACATTTAATCTTACCCAGCAATCTCTGCATTTTAGAGTGTTGCTTTGAAACAATGTGTTGGGAAGAATGCAGGGCAATTTCTGAAAAGTAGCTCCTATAAAATATATTGGAAACATATATTCAGGGTGCTGAATGAGTAGTGGAGGCGAAACAGGAAAAGAATGTCAGTATTTTAAGTGTGTGGCTGTTAAGAAGGTACAGGTGTACGTGCCTGTGTTCAGGCCTGTGTCTTGGTGTTCATCATCCTGTGGGGCTTTGTCACCCATGAACAATGTCAGTGATGGATGCAGTGCTGTGGTCACAGCTGCCTCAACTCCTAACTCCTCCTTTCCTTCATCTCTCTCTAGACCTATCTGCATCTAGAATAGATGCTAGAATAGATCTGCATCTACCCCTCACAAATATTTCAAAGGTGACTCAAATGGTTCACCAGTCTGTTTTCTTACAGAAACTTCTATGTCAGAATAAAGTGCTGCATAATAATAATTTCAACCGATAACAGCTGCAGTCCAGGGATCAAAATTTGTGTTGTAAACTCCAGCATAATTTCCCAATGCCTTCAGACAGAGCAAATATTGCTGTAATTGCTTTACAGAAAAAGCTGAAATAGAGGTAATTGGAGCAGTTTGCTTGGGGTTATCATGAAAGGAGCTTGTGGGCATGGGCAGAAATTTACCATATCTCCCATTTCTTAGGCACATATTGTAACTGCAAAGTTGCAAATTAAAGAAATTCCCAGCTGGCCTGGTACATGTGTGACTGAGACTTAAATCTAATTCTCTCATTCTCTTGAACAAGCAAATGTTGTATAAGATTAAACGTGGGTGGAAAGTCTTGATGCTGGCTATTGGAAGTATTTGCTGAAACTTAACCTGTTTCAGTGGCAGGATGTCAGTGGGCCCTTCACACTCAAAATGCCCCGAGTCAGCCTGGAAAGCATCCCCTTGTCTCACAGAAGGGCTGTGCCTCTGAGCCTGTTTCTTTCAGGTGCCAACCTTTGCTAGCCATGAGCTCATTGTGCTTTCTCCTCCCCATCTGCATCTCAGCTGTGCCTGTCCCTTGCATCTTCCACTTCCATCCAGTTGGTTCTTGCACTCTCTTTCTGCCTTTCCGTTTGTTTCCTCCCCATGAACGTTCCCCCCTCCTAGCCGCACATTCACACAGGAAAAGAAAACCATAAATCTATTGTGATATTTGAGGTCAATGTATACTTTATGTTGGAGAAACTTCCAAAAGTGCCTCTTCCTGTCTCCTTTTTCATCTCTATAATAAGTAGCTGGTAGAATCTACTGCAATGGTTATAATAGATAATATCTTCTATTATCCATTGTTTCAAAGCAAAAAATTGGGTTGTTAACCTTTGAAAAGTAACATTACAGTTGCCCCAATCTTTTCTAGATATATCACTAAAGTGAGTTCTAATGAATTGATGTACTTCAAATAATTTTGAGTAGCTGGAACAACTACCTTTATTTGTAAATGGTGAAGGTTTTTATTTCTTTTCTTGTGCATTTCCTGAAAGTTCCAGTTTTTAAACACCAACTTAAATTACTTTGTAATGCATCTAGCGTTGAATATAAGTTGAAACAAGTGATACTAAAATTCAAATGTAATATGTGCTTAATCAGCACCTAAAAATGCATGGTACTTTGTGTGAAACCCCAGGTCAGTCCCTGAAGAAAAGCCTCGCCACCTTTTTTGTAAGTGGACTCCAATTTCAGTCTTTCACTGAGGAAGTGAAATACATACGATTGCTTTACCTCTGATTATTTGTAAACAGAGACTCAGGATGCAAAACTATAGATTGGAGGAATCCTACATTTAATTATTTGAAGCCATTTGATCTTTATCTTTTGAGTCCATGCCAAATTCATTGTTTCCTCTCCTACTCTGTGTATGTAACACATAACAGTACAACCTAAAGTTTAGCTGCTTTCTTCCTTTTTACTTCATAACCTTTTATAGGGCTTTGCAAATTAAATTTGGTGATTAAAACAGACAGGTTTCTTTAACACAAATTATAGCCTATCTTAGAATGCATGATCTGTTTCATAGCCATTACTGTGACTAAGTGGGTTGTGTGGCAGGAGACTCAAGACTCTAGCTTAATAAATCATTGCCCGCTTGGTCAGTTTTAGGCATGAAAGAACAAAAGCATAATATAATTTCTGGTTCAACTGAAGGATTATTAAGGAAGATTTGTGAGTTGTGTGCAGCCCCCTAACCTTCTGGGGAAGAAGGTATTCTAAGACTCTCTTATCTTCCCATGAATAAATATAACAGCCTTGCCAATTAAAAATCCTTTATTGATAACCTGCAGATTTATTTTGTGCTATAGCTAGAATGTGGGTACCACAAGACAAAGCTGAATACCATTGTGTGGATCTCCCAGTGGGAGGCAGGCAATGTGTCAAAGAGCCTGAGTTGCTTTGCGAAGGGGAGGTTTTGGAAACTGTGCACAACTTCCCCATCTGGATGGCCTGCGATAGACTGTGGAACCATCTTAGTAAGCAAGCAAATAAACAACTTACAGAAGCTCTAAGAGCCATTCAGCTGAGTGATACAGAGTTTCAAAAATGCAGAATATATATGCACAATTGAATGGGAATTTATTTAGAAGTTAAATTAGGATCTTGAATGCATGCAGGAGAATGAGGATGGTTTGATCATAGATGAATGAAGTTTAACTTATTTAAATGTCACTCTCTGTCTCCACTTCTAATTGTACCATATGGTATCACCTAATAAGAGCCAAGTGCAGATGCCAGTTACATCACAGTATGATATATTATAAAGCAATCAAATCTGAAGTGAAGATTTATGATGGAGCTCTTCTTTGTTAAAATCAAGCAAACAAAAAAGCCATCTGATCTATTACGGTCACTGAATAGACCTCTGTCTCACAGCTCCTGTTCCAAAGACGTTCCTTGGTGTGCATCCTCCATCCCCAGGAAGCCTCATATGGGGTTAAGAGCTGAGAGAAGGATTCCAGAGGTTAGGCCAACCTTCATGCTGTGGCCAAAATTCTTTGCTCAGGAAGAACAAAGTGGCAATGTCCTGAATGAGCTGAGGGGTTGTGCCCTGCTGGTGTGCAGCTGATGAAGCTGGAGTGCCTGATACCCCAATGCTTCTGGTATGTGCTTTTAGGAGCCCCATTTTAAAATTATCATCAATTTTCTCTCCCCTGCCTAGACATCTATTGCTACATTTTAAGAAGTTGGAAAAGACCATTTACAAATTTAATTTTAAACGCTGTGTAGAGAGTCTTGTTTTAGACACTAGGTTTGAACATGTGACTGAATATTTTTGAGGAGATACTTAATCAAAACCCAAAAAGTGATGGAGAATCCTTTGCCTACTTTAATGTCTGGATAGTACTATGTGGTTCTAGAAAACTTAGACAAACTTGAAAATTAAATTGGGTGCCAATAAGCTTCCTTAGCCTGCCTGTGTGTACATCATCATTAAAAATGAATAACTCGATCAGTAAGGTAATGTTTTTTTCCTACGTTGTCTTCTCATTATTTACATCCAGAATTCACAGCTGTATTTCAGTCAGTCACAGCAACTCCTCAGAAGCTGCAAAACTGTCATCTCTTTCCCTGCTTTGTTACAGGACAGGTGGTGAAATTCACATTGTTTTTATTTTACTTTTTTTTTGTAGTGAGGAAAAATCATCATAGCTCTCTGTTTATTTCCTTTTTAATACCTCCAAATGATTGCCAAAACCTTTAGAAATACCACAAATAATGATAAAACACTGGCACTTGTTCCTGTGTTCAGAAAAAAGGCATTATGGTTGATGTTAATTTTCTTGAGATGATATAAAACTCGAAATAATGTGGTAACGCTTTTGGTTTAAGAAATAGCTACTTGGAAAAAATTTCCAATAAGTTTGAATTTGAGTGATCTATTCAGCCAATTGAAGAACTGCTCTTTAGAAAAGCTAATCTGATATTATTTGAAACAATTTATCATTCAATATCAAAGCAATATCCTGCTGGAGCACCAGGAGGACATCAGCATTCATCTGCAAACAGGATTCAAACAGTAATTTCTGCCATTGCCAGTTAGGGAAGCTTCAAAATAACAGTCATCAGGAATAATCTGCAGGTGAAGAAATTGCAACACATGTGCTTTCTGACTGTAATTTGACCTATGTGCGAGCATGTAAATCTCCTATTATTCCCAAACTGAATAATCCTTGGATAAAACAAAGCCATCAGGCGGAAATAATAGTCAGAAGTATGTAGCACTGACAGTACACAGAGCTCACTCTTCTTCTCTGGCTTTTGTTGCATGGCTTGCTGAGCGAGGGGTGAAATAAAACAGTTCCACGAGAGTGTGTGAATCTTCAAGTACAACAGAATGATCTGTCCAGACTAAAAATACAGGGAAAGATGAAACAGGAAGAAGATTAGGCTGGATGTACAGGGTCTGAGACAACACAGCAACAGTGCTTTTCTCCTGCTCAAGAGAAGTGTATGGGTTTGATCAGATGGGTTAAGCTCTGAACTGAAGGATTCCTAGTTCCTCCTCGTGTCTGCCTTTGGAGACCAGGATATTCACAAAGTATTTTGTTACAAAAGTAAAGCAGTGCCCTGGCAAACTCATGCCATACGTGACATGAAACAGATCCTCCCAAGTGGAACACAGCATACATTTTCCTTTCAGATTTACCCCCAAAGAATTTTCATTGTTCCTAATAATTTAATACAGGTTCCATCCTCTCTACACATGTTATTTACAGAAATAGTTCAATGTACAAACTCATTTGTCTACTTTCTTTTGCTGTTAAAAATTTTCAGGGAAATGATTGGAGAAAGTTAAGCATAATTATTGTTTTGGTCTGCCTCCTGAGACTACCCTCTCTGGGAAAATTCTCATGAAGGTTTTTCTGATACCTCTCTCTGTGGAGAGAGTCTGCTGTTGTGCTTTTGTTGCCTGGCCTATCCAGGTTCTTTGTGGATAGTGGAGAGAGAGAAATTCTTTCAGAGGGGAAAATCAAAGCATCTTTATGACACACCTCTTGTAAATTGCCCTCTCCAGAGACTGGTCTCTTTCATTTATTATTGGTGGCATATAAAACTTGTGTTGAATCAGCAGTGCTGTATCCCAGGGAGATTTTTGCATAGCCAAGGTACTTTTAGGTTTACTCTCTCATAAGTTGATTTAGCTGCATCTTGCCAGCTCTAGCTGGGGTTATTTCTGGGAATGAGTGTAAATAGTCCAAAAAACCACATGGAGTTGTGTCAGGTAGGGTTGCCTGCTGGAAATCTCTTATTAGGCTCTAAGGTGATGAATGTTTAAAAAAGTCCCTGTGGCCTACTGCAGTGAGGAACCCCTGGAACAGCTGCATCTCATGAGAAGTGGGTGATCCACAGCTAGAGGTGTTTGGTCTGTATTTCTGTGGGGCTGTACCATGCCTGTGGATGAAAGGAGGCCTGTTGCCCAAAGAAGGTCCTGGTTAAAGGACATATCCTTGAGTTGTACCTAATAGTCCTGCTGAAGGCACTAGCTCACCATGAGGAAAAGCTTCAGAATGTGGCCTAAGGTAAGAAGAGGGCATTATTAGTGTTGATATTTTTAACAAAAAAGGGAGCTGCCAGTTTCATGAAAGCAGATTCTGAATAAGTTACTTATATCTGATTTTTGAGGCAACTGGAGGACATGTCAGAGTATCACTGCAATCATGCTATCTCCCAAGCTATAATGATTCCACAGTGGGCAGAACCATCGTTTGTGGTTACCTCAGCAGATTCCTGGCCTTACAGTTGAAGTGGGTTTGGGCAACTTGTGACCATGTGGGCCCCTGCCTTCCCATGCAGCCTCTTGTGGAATTGTGTTTTTAAGCTGCCTGGATGCTGTGCCTGCTGTATCTAGCTAGAAAAACAGAGTCCTTGTGCCTGTGACACCTGTATAACGAGCATTGTTCTGACTGACTGGCTTCTCCCTTCCAGTTCATTTCAAGCATCTCTGGTAAAGTAATTTTCTTCTCATCACCCTGATGCTGTCACACCCACACCCTAATTGGAGCACCTTCCCATCAACTACCATGTCACCCTTATTACCACAGCAATCCTCCATCTAGACTCTCAATGTTTTCTCCCCAGCCTATTCCCCATGCACTGCTCTGTCCTCTCTCTCCTTCTGAATCTCCTGTCTGTATGCATAACTTAAAAATTTCTGTTCTTCTGTCACCAAAATTGAAGCAACCTCAAATACCGTTTTTAAGATACAGGCAACAAATTCTTAAAGAGAAGGAGATAATTTGTATACTTTGGGGAAATCCATGAGTTTTGGGTTAGTCTAGGAAGTTTTACTAACAATAATAAATGTGGCAGTGGAATCTCATTGAGCATCTCCTCAAAATTCTGATTTTCTGCTATGTGTGTACTTTCTGAGATTCTGCTGTTTGCAACCACCATGTATTAAAATCAATAATGTTTGATTTTCTAAAGGACAATTTGTTTCCAGATTTAAAGCAGCATTTTAAAATCCATTGATAAAAACTTTGTTCTTGGACAAAGATAACATGACAATGATGGTTAAAGTACCTTTCTTTCTGGTAGATCAAAAATGGATTTTTTTTTTTTCTTGAGAGATACTATTCTGAGCTATTCCTATTTCACCTATTTCTCTTCCAGATTATTTTAGTTTCAAAATTGCACACCAGTCCTTTCTCTACACATCACACAACTAGAACATTTAAATTAACTGTAGCATGCTTGTCATCAGAACTGAAAGTGTGCTGATTTCCGTGTCTCTGCATTACCATAAATTGTTTGAGACCTCTTTGCAAGACTTGTTAAAATTGTTTTGAGGGATGTTTCCCACTGTTTGGTCTGGTTTTGGTCAGTATCTCAGTCATGGATAAGTACATTTTATATTCTCTACACAGATGTTTTATCTGTCACATATAATGCCAATCAGATTAGGTAATTCCAGGTGATCTTGTCAGTATGTTCTATATAAGTCTTTGCAGGACAGGCAACCAGTATGGATGTAGCACAGGAAATTCATTTGTCTTCTGTTCATTGTCATACTTGGCTGTCACAGAAAATCATTTCTCACAATACCATATGTGCTAGACCCATTATCCTGCTCTATGCTGTATCACATGTATTTTATGTTGACTGATGCTTGGTTTTCACATTTTAGATTAAGAAGAGTGACTCCATAGCATGTGTTGAGGGTGTTTATCAAATTCACAGCTCCTGTCACACTAAGTCCTAAAGAAATTAAAATAAACACTGTTGGTGTGCACTCTGGTTGTAGTTTGTTCATTTTAAGAGGAAAAGGAAGTCTGTAAAGTATGAAACAAGTTCTTCCTCTCTATGTATTGTGTGGGCTGGGCCTAATTCTTTGGAAGGTAAGTTGGGAAGATAGAGATCACCTGCAGTTTTCATTCGCTTGAACTGCACATAGGCTGGATGTTTAAGGGCAGGACTTGACACACTACCTGTAGAATTGACAGTAAGATTATCTTAGGTGTTAGCTTTCACAGTCCATCACAGTTTTTTAAGTGACATTCTGCCAGCTCAGGTTCCTGTACAGGTGTTATCACTCTTCTGTGAATAGAGATTCTGACTGATTATGGGAATCAGTGTTAGAGTTGCAGAACCAGGCCCTAAAAGAGAAATGTTTTCAGCTTCCAGTGGTTATCCCTATACCATGTATCTATCTCTTCATTGTCGGGGCATTTTTTGACCTTCAAGTCATGTGTTAAAAAACCCACTTGGCTCCTAAGTACTGCTTAGGGCACAGATATCCAGAGTTCCTACTTAAATTTTGTTATTGCTACAGCAATTAAGGATAATTAAGATGGGAGGAGGAATCTTAGCCTCAGTACAGTTTCTATTCATTATATTCAACATTTGCACTGAATGAACTACATGTCTTTGAAAGATGAGCTTGTTTTGCTTTAGCATAGTCCTCTGATGTCACCTGAGCAGGAGAGCAGAGTTCAAGTGTCCTGTCAGCCTGCAGGCTTGCAGAGGTGATCTTGAGTATCTTAGGAAACCATATTTTTCTGTTCTTTTCCCCAGACTTGAACCATATCTGTTTAAGATGATCACTCCATTTTGCACCAGAACGTAGAATTCTGACTGTTGAGGTTTATGTCAAACAGGACTGATTGCTTAAAGCCAGGAATAAATCCAAGAATTTATGCATAAGCAAGGAGCCTCTCTGCATAGTCTGCTCAGCCCTAGTAAATTAACTTTTCAAACCATTCCTTGCAAGAAGGAAGATCAGCTTTTGCTCTTTCCCTACTCCTTCAAAAATACTGTTCTTTACAGCATGAAAAGCTGTCATGTATAACGGAGACCCCAGGTGCATGGCATCAGCGGACTTATGGCAGGGAGAAGAAGAGAAGCTATTAAGAGCGGTTGTAGATGGAATAGCCTAACTGATCTATTTATTTATTTGTATATTTTTTATAGAGGAAGCATTCTAACAATTTATTTTACAAGACCCACCAGCCCTACTGGTAAATATCAGTTTTATTACCCAATGTGGGAGCATAGGTGTCATTTTAGCAAACTGACCGGGGCACATCTCTAGTAAAAAAGCAAATGGTATGGATTACAGGAGACCTTGTGACTGGGTATTGCTTAGCAACTCCACGTGTTTAGATCACAGACCTGGTGAGGTAATTCATGCTGGGGATGAATAGGTAGCATCTGACCACATAACACACACCATGTTCGAAACAACTAACCCTTTCACTGCCTTCTGGCAGCACCCTTATCTTTCTCTATTCTTATCTCTATAAAGCACTGTTAAGGATGAGAAATGTAACCTTTTCATAATTTGGAGAATGTTGAAGTTCCTTCTCCTACAAAAGTTCGTTCAGATGGAATTTCTGTTCTCTGTTTTCTGGCTAAAATTACACAGGTCATGTCACAGTCAGGAGTCAGTGTTGCTGTAGGAATTTTGACTTTTTCCTTTTATATAGCACCCACTACATTTTAGTTCCTTTTCAAACTAATAGCCAGACCTACCCATGTTACCCATATGTCACAAAGATGGTACCCTTGGAATAGAAAGGCATGTTTGTGGTAAGTTCTGATAATGCATTTTTTTTCTGTGGTTTGAAAATTTTATGAAAGTGTCAGTACATTCTTATCTAAAGTTGAAAAATTGTTACTTTACATTGTGTAGAAGTCCTGAAGATTTGACAAGGACTTTGTTCAGTGGTTTGTTGAAGACTACTGTAAGGCTATAACCACATCCCAAGAACTGAGCATTATGTATGTCTGCAGTGACTTCTGGAAGAGGATATTGCCCAAACACTGTGTGAATCTGCTTTTGTCTCAGGATGGAGATGTGTGTGCTTTGTTCTTAAAGAAAACAAACAAATAATATGAAATATACCAGATCACCTCACCATTTTGTGTTCTTTTAAAAGCTTCTTGTATTTTCCTTGCTCTTGGCAGAGAAGTAAAAATACATTTAAAAAAAAAATTGCAACCATTCATCCCTAATGAAGAAAAGTGTGATGTTACATGGTCCATCCTCTCTATTAATATACTTGATCTAGGTGTCTAGGAAGTGTGATGGGCACCCTTGGTGTCCTCTGTTTTGGAGCATTTTGGGTGCTTCAAGGCTGAGGTACTTAAGTGTGAAGGTTATGACTTTCTCAAGCGCTGATTTCACTTGCAAATCAGGAACAGTTCTAATTAATAAATAGGTCTTTCAGAACAGACAAACAAATTGTATGTTGTGGTCTGGCAGGGATTTTGAATTTGAATGCCCTCCCCTTCCCCTCTACCTCTTTGCTAGGGAATTGTTGAAAAGTGATTTTAGTTGCCCAAAAATTTATTATCAAGCCCATTTTTCACAGCTGGCACTGCCTTCATGTACAAAACTACACAAATGTGGTTCTGAGATGGTAAACTGATCATTTCTTTATCTCTTACAATTAAAAAAACAGCTGTAAGAAAGACTAGGCTCAGGCCATGCTTTGTAAAGGGATTAATATTTAAATCATAGGAAGAAAATTGTAAACCAAATATGAGCATGAAAAGTTGCAAAAGCCACATTTTATACCTGAATTTGTAACTTTATTTGGAATTTGAAGCTATCAGCTAATATATTTCTGATTACATAATGCACAAGAAGTGTTAACTGAAATGAGAATTTGGAGATGTGTCCAGAGACAGGGCCAGACTCTGCATGTTTTAACTCAGCAAAAAGTGGCATTGTCTTCAGTACATTTAATGAACGTTCTTGGTCAATGATGATCACATTTAAAATCTCAATTATGAAATAAAGCAACATGTGTGTGAGTTCGTGTGAGAAGCATCTGGAGCTGGGCTCATCTGCAACTCTTGAAACACCAATATCTTGCTCTTCCAATCGTGTCCATCATTTCAGGATGTTACTGTCTTCCGCAGCCAACATGTGACATCAATGAGGAAATAAAGATAGAAAGGAGGGAGATAATTTTTTCAGTTCCCTATAGGAAATGTGCTGGAATTGGAGTCCATCTCCCCAGAGTCTTGCTTCATTCTCTTGATCAAAAGATTGCTCTACCTCTCCATAGGCATTCAATGTGTGTTTCAGCTGACCCTCTGTTCTGTGGGGCACCCTTTGTTTCAGATATAAATTTAGCTCTGTTTCATACAGCTTGGCTTTTCATGCTGCTGTTATAATAAATTATAAATCTGAAAGGCTGATTCACCCAACAGTAAAAACTGTTATTGTTACAGCCTGGAAACATAATACTGTTTTAGAAACTGATATTTGGGTTTTTTTTAAATTCAGGAGAGCCTTAAACATTTTGCTCTGTGATAAATCCCAGCAGGTGATGGTCTGAACAGCTTTGTGTAACTGCTGAAACAAATGATTGCTACCAAGCTGGTTTGGTATCTAGAGGCTGTGGAGTCAGGGTTGTCTGAAATGTAAAATGCAGATGGATCCTAAGGTTTTTTCCTTATTAGCATGGCTTTTAAAATGTTTTTTTTAATTGATATTTTCTTCATAATATCCCTAGTGCAGTAGAAAACAGGTGACCTGATTGTAAATTAAGGTCAGAATTGCTGGGTCTGTACACATGGTTTCTAGCATCAGATAAATACACAGATAAACATGTGGTAGCTATTTTAATCAATCATACCCTGGGAGCTTTGCCCACTGTGTTCCCAAGAACAGGGTGCAAGAGGCAGCTCTCTAAAGAAATTCCACACATTGCAGCAAGTGACCCCTTACCAAAACCAAGGCTGAGAAAAACTGTAATTTCCTTATTAGAATCACATGTCATCACCTTGCCAGCTACATTCTTGAATGCTCCTCAGCTCTTTTTTTGCACTGGCTTCCCACAAACACTGCACATAAAGGCAGGGTGACTCACAGCATCCTTCTATGTCAAACAATTCTCCGAAAAGGCTGTGCTGGAGTCATTTGATGCTGTGTTTGCTAGTGGCTTGGAGGCCTCCAGGCAATCCCCAAGTCAGCTGAGTTCATGTTACCAGAGATAAGTAGTTGGCACTCAGACTGAATGCCTGCACAACTTTGACTTCTTTTCAGTCATAAAGTCATTTTCCAATTTATGGGGAAATCACATATTGCTCACCAAATATAGGAAATGGGTCACATTGCAGTCAATATTCTCCAGGTGTTATATAGTCAGTTCTGATTGGTGACTCATTCAGAAGTTCCTTTTGGCTTTGGTTCTTCCTAGCTGAGCTATTTGCAGCAGGCAGTGTTTGTGTTTTGCTGATAACCATATTACAAATATGAGTAAACACTAATTATTTACAGGATAGATAACTGCCCAGGGGAGTAATGATCACCAGGTTTCCTCTTTTTCCTGTTTTCTTCTTCCATCTCCTCAAAATCTGGATTTTTGCCTTGTGGAAGAAGGTTTCTCAGAGTTAAAAAGTGGAAAACACTAAGAGGGTCGGGGAAGAAGCAGTTTCTGGACAGCACCTTCAGGGAAGTCTGTTTTCAAAACTTTGAGGACTGTATTTAAGGTGGAACTGTGTAGAGTGAGGTTTTTTGATTTTTACACTGGATCCAAGAGTACACAGCTCCCTTCATGTTTTTAGGAATATTGCTTCAAAGGAGCTCTGAAACTCCCTTTTAGATGATGGATTGGAGTTCTCCAAAGCACAGTTCTCCAGCAAGACTGCTGAAAAAGGCAGTGAGCTATCTGAATAACAAGCCTCTATTTACTAAGGTCATGTTAATCTCAGCCCACTCTCAAATGATTAGCAGGGTGTCTGCTGGAGGAAGCTGTGGTGCTCCATGTGCAGTTGGCCTTGCCTGCACTTTCAAGGCATGATCAGGCGGCTATTCCCGTGCACCCCAGAGGACTGCGTGCTATGCCTCAGCATGAGGAAGCAGAACAAGATCCTCCAAGGGAATGTACTTGTCAGTTCTCTCCAGGATGGGGATGAAGTTATGCTGTCCAGATGAACTCTCTCTTGCTATTGGCAACTGTACATTCCCTAATGTTTAAATGAAACTGAAGCTGCCAAGTTAATGTTTAAATTCATTCTATGTAAAAGTTGCAGTGATACCATGAGTCTACTCTCTCTGAATTTTGTACTGATAACAAGAGAAGCTTTATAATCTTAGAATTCACACTTTGTGCAGCAACAGATTAAAATTTCACTGGGGGTTAGGGTAAGAGATAATTTTTAGGAGTTTATCTGAAAACTGAAGGTGGGACTTTGAAAAGCATTTTTAGACCCACAAATTAGAGCTCAGCAGATGGAAGGCTATGATTCCAGAAAACTAAAAATGCTCTTTGCAAAGGATAGAAAAGTTTTAACCTTTGCCTGTTTCTGTTTGGATTTGAGGAGTACAGACTGATCATTAAATCATATATATCATATCTATTCTGAGCCAAATATATGCAGTTGCATGACTGATCTTTGCTCTCTGGTGGTTGTGCCAGCACGTAGAGTGGTCATCAGTGTATTTTTGTGCCATTTCATTTGTGTGCTCCAGTCATCTCGTATGGACATGAGGCTGCAATATCAGCTTTTTAGGCTTTCAGAAAATGAAGAAAAATGTCCTAGGATGGAATAGGAACTCACAGTGGGAACACAGCTTCAAGCTTGGAATCCACTCAGTACTGGAGCATCTCAGGACATGGAAACAGTGGAAAAGGGTAAAATTTTTATAGACAGGTTGCTTTGCTGGAATAGCTACTGCCTGCTTGAAAGCCCAGCCATTCTTTTGGAGCCACTTTAGGTCACTGCCTTAATGTCAGTAAAGACAGCCCAACAGTTGGTGAAATCCTCAGGTTAGGTTTCCATGTTTCTCATGGTGATACCAAGCGAGAATTCAAAGAGAAAGTTGATTGACTTGTTATTACACTGGTACAAGATATGAGTGTGTTCTTTCTAGTGCACCCAAAATAATCCTTATCTTTGAAAATTACTTACTGTGTGTGTCCATGCTCAAGGGCAGCCCTGAGAGTGCATGAGATTGAATGAAAAAACTATCATGCATCTCCCCTTCCCATTAACGAGATTGACTTCTTTTCTGAGTCAGAACAGCTTGCGTAAGAACATAAGTCCAAATTATGGAAGTTATTTTGATAATGGTGTCGTGTCTAGGCAGGCTGTGAGAATGCCCATGTCAGGTATGTAAGGACTCTGGAGAACTTTTGGATCTGTTAATACCAGAAATTTTGAGTCTACTGTCCTTGTACTCATTAAAAGAGACCACTACAATAGGCTAACAGTATTTCACAATAAGCAAAATATGTTTTATAAGCATGAACACAATTCTTCTGTGTCAGTGTCCTTTGGTCTATAAGCAGCCATATTTTGCATCCCGCCTTTCACCCTTTAAAAAAACCAAACCGGCAAACCACAAACAACAATCTCCCCCCCCACCAACCAGCCAAGCCCCAAAGCATCACTGGAGCACAAAGAAGCTCCCCTGTGCCAGCTAACCAGCTAGTTTGGTGTAGCATAAGGTGCAGGAAAGGAATGAATGTGACTTGTTGTGACTGATTAAGAGGGGCAAGGAAGGAGCATGGGGAACAATGAGTGCATGCTGTGTGGAGTGTGCATAGTCCTGGAAAGTAAGAGAGTGAAATGCTGCTGAAATATTGATAGGGTGGATAGGATCTGGAATGATTGACGGCATGTGTGTGTGTCTTGGCAAGTTTAATTGGATTTGTTGGGGTAGAGGGTGGAAGAATGTGGTGTATTTCCTTTTATGGGTTCCTTTCTTTCAGTCTTTTTTTTCTTTCCTATAGAATTGACATTCAATGCATATACTTTTCATTGTCTGCATAGAAAACCTGGTCTTTATTCCCCTAAATTTTAAGGTTGAGGGAGCTGCGTAGAGGGGATGAAAAGAGATGTAAAACAGCTTTCATTGCTTTTTATTTACTACTTGTCTTCACTCTTCAGTGAACAGTCATGCCTAGTGAGAGTGGTGACTTGGAGAGGAAAGAAAAAAAAGGAACATGTAATTGAATGGTGGCTAAATGAATTTCAGTATTATGATGCCCATTGTAACAGGAATTCTTCCATTAGGGCTTGTATATAAGCTCTACTGAGTATTACTGTGTTTTTCTTTTTGGTTTATCAATCAGTAACCAGATTCCTTTCACCTTGCCACAAGATGGGAAACTGGGGCTCCAGGCACAAAGGTCTTAGGTTATAGCAGAGTGATGAAGTCCAGATCCCACAAAATGCTGATCACCCCAGTGCCCGTTCAGCCTCCTAACTTCTGCTGAAACAAGCAGGTGTCTATGGAGAGCTGCCTCAGTTGCTTTGATGGTCAAAGCCTGGATTCCCAGTGAGTTTCCAGCCACAGTGTATGCGGGTTTTCTCTGCAAGGCTGTGTTTTAGTCTTCTTTTCTCCCTCATGCCTTTCTGCAGCACGAGTATACTGTGCTTTTAAGCAGAACTGTTGAACCATCTGTTCTCTCCACAATTGTGACTTCCTATTCTGGTATAAATCAGTAGTTCCTCTGATGTCAAAACTAGAAAGCAGAAAACCACCCTTGATTTCTGTTCGGTTGGAGTTTTTATGGGTTTTGGTTTGTTTCTGTTGTTTACAGGGCTTGTTTTGTTTTGGCTTGTGGTTTTTTTTGTCATGGATTTTGGTGTTGTAGGTCAGAAAGCTGATGCTGAGGATGACAGCTTCCAAGGTGTTTCAAAGCGAGAACCTCAATTGCTCCTCCTGGGCTCAGTGGGAGAGTGTGAGTGAAGGAGCAGAGAATCCAGACTTCCCTTGTGTGGTGAAGATGCACAACTACTGATAGAGGACACTGCATCAAAAGGTAAAAATTTTCACTTGCTCCTGTTCTGAGTTCACTGTGACTCACTTAGCCAAAGACTTGGTAATCCCTTCTCAAACTTGTGATTTTTCCAAGCCCTTGGGCATATACTTCAGAGCTTTTGTTCCTTCCCTTCTTTCTGCTTCACTCTGCCCCATGAGCAAGCTTAACAGTCTATGAAAACCGATGGGTTGGTAGCTATGAGAGGGGACTTAATGACGTGTTCAGTCATCTCTGAAGAGATGAAGCCAAACATGTCTCTGGTAGCAGGATATTTTTGGAGCTGTTTGTCTATTTTCAAATAACAAGTTTAATGTAATAATGTCATTACACAGCTCTAAATTCAAGGATGTGTTTTCACTGGAACACAATAGAAGCTAAGCTATCAGTCAGATAGCTCATTTTCATTGCAGTAACAGCCAGTTTCACTGGCAGAAGCATTTCTGAATTTTCCACTTTTACTTAACTTTAAGGCTGCTTTTGGCGTGAGATAAATGTGTCTTCCTGAGACCAATTAAAGACTTCTGGGAAAAAAAGAGGAAAAGTATAGGAGAGCAGTCTCCTTGTTTGTTTGATCTGATTTGTTTTTATTAGTGTGTAAGCTAAATTCAATTTCTGAGTAAAATTGTTGATGCAAGAAGCCACGCATCATTTTTCTGCTAGGGATGTTGTACCTCCTTTCTTATGAAAAAGCTGAATTTCAGGGAAAAAAACCCAAACAGCAGAGGTATCACTCATGAAGAGTCAACCAATGTCTTTATTGCTTCACTAATCAACAAACATCTATCTCTGCTTGCTGCAAATTTCCTCCCATTGCCCCATATGTTAACTCTTTAATCTTAGCACCCTCTGCTGTGGACAGCTATAACAACATCATACTGAATTACTCTTGGCTTGTAACTTGTGTATTTCTTTTGTACTGAAGAGTCTACAAATGCAATAAAACTTGTATCAATGGAACTGCATGAATAGGATATGAAAAATATATTCTTTTTCTTGTGTTAATCTGGAAGGTAACTTCCTTTTCAAATGTTTACTGAAGAAAAGATGTGTAGAATACAAACAAAAGGTTTAAATTGTTGTAGATTACAGAGGATCCCAAGCCATAATCTTAACCTTTGCAAAAGAGAAGTGTAGGCAGGCAACCTTGCTTCAATCTGGAGATCAGCTCCAGGTTGGTGAGTCCATAAAAAAAGCCTATATTTGCCATATGCACTGATCATATCACATCTACCTCTGGTGATACCACTTCTAAAATGTCAAAATAGACAAGAAGTGAAGAGTGAGTGTAACATATCTGGGGTGCATGGGCACAGTATCACCAGCTGGACAAAAGCGATGACTGTCCCACTCTGCTCTGCATTGATGTGGCCTCACCTTGAGTCCTGAGGGAATCACAATATAAAAAAGACATTCTTAAACTGTTAGAGAGCATCCAGAGGAGAGCCACAAGGATGGTGAAGTGTCTGGAGGTGAAGCCAAATGAGGAGCAGCTGAGGTCACTGGGTCTGTTCAGCCTGGACAAGAGGAGACTGAGGGGAGACCTCACTGCAGTCACAACTTCCTTGTGAGGGGAAGAGGAGGGGCAGGCACTCATCTCTTCACTCTGGTGAGCAGTGGCAGGATTTGAGGAAATAGCCTGAAGCTGTGTTGGGGGAGGTTTAGGTTGGATATCAGGAAATGGTTCTTCACCCAGAGGGTGGTTGGACACTGGAACAGCTCCCCAGGGAAGCGGTCACAGCACCAGCCTGACAGAGCTCAAGTAGTGTTTGGACAATGCTTCAGGTACCTGATGTGACTCTTGGGGTGTCTTGCACAGGGCCAGGAGTTGGACTCAATGATCCTGATAGGTTCCTTCCAACTCAGCATATTCTATGTTTCTATGGTATCAGTCTAATTTATAATAAAAATATTGCAGGGATTATACTTTAAAATCAAACTTTGTTATTGTATCTTTCCAGTAACCAGTTCAATTTTTTTAACCTCTCAGTGACAGGGTAGGATTACATTTGATTTTAGCAGAGGTGTAGTCTGAAAAATGACGGAAGAAACTGTTTCTAGAAAGCAGGAATGATAAATTCTTTCACATTTGATTACAAACAGAAAACCTCTTTTTCCTCCTTAATGAAGCTTTTTGCCCTATATCCTCACTTGGAAACACTTTTCTAGTGAACCTCTCTTCTTTCTTCTTCATCTCACATTTCGAACCTTTCTCCAGCTCTTGTCAGGCTTGGAGGCCAATCTGATGGCTTTCCCAGAAGGGTGCTTTTGAAAAATGCAGTAATTTCAGAATACACATAAGCAGTTCTCTGTACTTTTAGTGTCTTCCATTAAATGATTAAGTATTTGATATCAACACTCCCTTCATATTTTCTGTTTTCTAGAAAGCCGCATGTGCAACAGCAATAAGAGCAAGAATCAGTCTTGCCCTTCTCACTCCTCCTACTCCATCTGCTGATCACTCATGTGAGAGCTCTAACAACAGAGCTGCTTCTGAGCATTGTTGAAGATGTGGAACAGTGAAATCTTTTTTGTCAAGCCTCCAAGAGCAAATAGCAGCAGAGATGAGATTTTGGATACATTGGTAATACTGCTCTATTGATCTCAAAACGCTTTACAAACATTAACTAATTAAACTTTAAAACAACAAAGTAAGCTTGCATTAATGAAACCCGTTTAGCATGAAGAAGTGGAGGTAAACAAAAGGTAAGTGAAGTGACCAGAGTCAAGTGATGAGTAAAGGTCAGAGGAAGGTCTCCTGTTTTCTATTTGTTCTGCTTTTATGTGATCTCATTGAGAAAATTTTTGCAGTGGAGCTTGCAGCCATTTTAGTTTGAAACATTTGGACATTTTATCACAATCCTGAGCTTTTCTTAAAAGCATCAAGGTAATATAAAAGCTCATAAAAATAATAAACATTTTCAGGCTCTCAGGTCCAGCTTTGATTTTCAAGAGGCAATTTCTTATAGCAGAATGGGGCCGGCAGTGGTTGTGAGCCTTTTTTTGTCATTTGTGTTTTTCTGGTGGTGCTGGCTGGACAGAAAAGTGCAAAATGGGAGTTCATGTGGGCTTGACACGGATTTCATGCATCTATCCCACCCTTCCTATGGGAGGACTAAGGCCTTCTCAAGGCAGTGCTCTGCTCTGGTGATCCCAGCCAGTCTGTGAGCCTCAGGGGCTGTAACAGAGTGGAATGGCTTAGAGTCACTGGAGCAAGCCTGGATTAAAATCAGTGTTAAAGAGTGGAGGATCAGGCACACAGTAAGTGAATCATGCAGAACAGTGCTGACCCAAACAGAGGATAACGGCTTAGAACAGGTTCCTTGGAGACATTAGGTTATCCTTGGAAAGGGAGGTCTCTAAGCCAAGCCTTATACTTTCTTAATGGGCTTCATTAGGAAGAAAGAAAAGGAACTGGAAAAAAAAGACATGTAGCTTAAAAGGGAACAGCTTCGGCACAGTCTAAAATTTGTTCCATTTTTCAATAAAAGAAGCCAATGCTGCCTTGAAATTCATGTCCCTTCAAAGTTCAAGGAGGCCTGTATTGTTGGCCTGCTCAGTTAGAACGCTCCAGCCACTTATTGTATGTGGAATGCACTCCAGGGACTGACTGAAAAAATATGATTTAGTGAAAGCTTGTACCCAAAACACATCATTGGCCTCTGATCTCTGAACATTTAAATATTTCAAGCTTACAAGCGGACGCTGTCACGAGGACAGACCCTGATCCCTAGCTGATTCTAGAACATCTGTTGAGGCATTTACCAAGTTAATAGATTAGCTATGAGAATCAGGCAGGTGTTTTTCACCAAAGCCAGAAAACATCAAAATCAGATTGCCCTCCAAGTCTTTCAGCACAGGCAATCGAGTTAGAATGACTCATAGAGTCTAACAGATAATAAAACACACATAACATTTGCTTTAAGGTACAGGTGGGGATATTTTGTACTGCACTTAGGAGAAAGAAAAACTAACTCTATTTGGGAATAGAGTAATTGAATACAGATGGGAGGAGGCAAATGAAAGAATTTAGCAAATATCTCAGTGGAATAGCTAATGGGAACGAGACAGAATAGGAAATTAAAAATTATTCGAAGCAGATGGACCATTCTTTGAGTTTTTTAAAATTTATTAGGGCTGCGAAAAAAATGTGTCTGTTTATTTTCCATGGCCATGAAATTAATGACTTGGTGAGTTGTGCTTGTGCAATTTTATGACTGCCATGTCATTTGTCATAATTTGGGTTCTGTTTGATATGGATTTATGAATATTTCCTCCCCCCAACATGATTTATGGGTGCTGGTCATATGTGAATTAGACTGTCACCTTTAGTATGAAAAAGTACAAATGACAGATTATAAAAAAAAAGTGCTCAAGTCCTCAGTGCTGGAAAGCAGAGTTCACAATTCCCTACTCTGCTTCTTCATTGGAAGTTTTTGTTTGGAGCTGACGATTAAATGCTTGGACTTGAGTCAAGCATATGGAAACATCGAGAGGGCTTCAACAGATCTGAACTCATCTGAACTTCACCTGTGAAACTCAGCTTGAGTCATCCTTTCCTTGTATTATGCATTGTAAGAAAAAAATATCTGTATGCTACTTGCTGTAGGAACAACTGATTTACTGTACCAGAGCAGCAAGTTGGCCTTGAAAATTTGCTGTCCTGCTTCCAGTAGTGGCTAGCTCTGGGTGAAGCTTCCATGAGAAGTGGAAATAATCTTACACAGTATGTTCACTTACGCAGCATTGCATGGTTGAAGGAATGAAGTTAAAGGACATATGAAACAGGCTGGATTCCTGTAATAATAATAATAGTATTCTAGGTTTAGATCCAAAGCACTAACTTTTATACTAGCTGTTATCACTTCCATGAAAACTACTACTATTTGCTATTTGTTTTGCAATGTGTAGCAACAGCATGCACCAATTTGGGACAGAAGGAGAAGCACAGTTGCTCCTGGATTTGAGCCACCTGACTTCAAGCATAAAACTGTGGCACCTAAGTTAGTACCTAATCACCCAAGACTCCCCCATTGATGCTGGAAAGTGATATGCACCTCCAGAGGCTAATTCAGCCCACGTGTCTTCATCCATTGACTATGCAGGCAGAGAAAACCAGTTCCCCTTCCTCATTTAGCTCCCCAGTTTGGTCTAGAAATTCATGTGGGAGGAATTACAGCCCAGCATGGGATAGAGCTTTAAAAAGAAGAAACAATACACCTTGCGTGTCAACAGCACATTGCCAAGCATCTTGTGTTCTGAGCTAGTAAATGTTTCCTTTATGGGGGATACAACTGGTTCCTTCCACAGTTCTCAGACAACTGTATGCTGAAGCCCACTTACTGAGGCCCAGACAGCATTGCTTTTCCAGTGGGAGGCTGATAATTCTTACTGAATATCTCTGCACTTGTGGAGAAAGGATGGTTACTTTACAGGGAGCCACCAGGGCAGTCTTTACATGTCTTACTAACACCTATTACCTCTAAGGCTAATTGAGCTCCTCTTTTTTCTTTTTTTGCTTGGTTTTCTTAATAGTTAGTCAAGCAAGAACCTGTATTAGCAGGTCATGTCTGCTATTGTGATGGTAGCTGTGATTCTTTACAGTGGTGATATGCATCTGCACAGAACTGGATTATGTTGCAAAAATAAACCTGGATCACTTGTATTGAATTAAAGAGTAAAGCCCAACAATCTTAGAATCACAGAATCATTTAGACTGGAAAACACCTTTAAGATCATTGAGTCCACCATTGTTACTTTCTTGACTCATCAGGAAACCTGCACAGCTTTAGGAGAAAGCTTGGCTCATCAATTGTGGTATGTTGATAAGTATCAGAAGTATTTTATTTGCTTCGGCTGATGCAACTTGTATTCATCTAGCACATCTAATTAACCTATTCCCAGGCTCTGAAGCTACTTTTACAGTGTAAAAGTAGCTGATCTTTAAGTTTCTGCCAGTTCCAAAGTGCAATTTTTTCAGAAGACAGAAAACTGAAAGAATTTCAGTTTCAGTCAAGTAAAATATTTTGCTTCAATGAAAATAAAATACGTTGCTTAGGATTTACTTGTGTCTAGTAAGTTCTTTCCTTACTTGAAAAATGCTTCTGAACAAGCTGCTTTTGAATTTTTTTTTCAGAAATAGTTTTTTAAAATTACCAGAAGTTAATAATTTCAGTCCTTTTCCAATATTTCAGGGTTTATTTTCCCCATATAGAAATAAGGGAAAATGAAGCAAATTTGAAGAACCTTTTGTTTCAACAAGCCTGCATTTATGCCTCCTAATTTTATTTATTTTTTTTTTGGTCAAAGCATTGAGTCTTTTTTGGTCAAAGCATTTGGTCAAAGCATTAATTCTCTTAGTTACTTTTCTATTTTTTCACTTACTGGATGGATTGTCTTGTAAATTTTGCATTATGTTTTGCCATAATTTGAATGCAGTGAACTAAACACAAAATGCTTTTCTGTAAAAACAGTTATACTAGGTTTGGGGTGGAGAGAGAGGAGGATATGAGCTGTTGGATAACAGTAGTGTTCTCACTGAGCTTAGATTGAGGCTGTTTTGACCATATCTGGCACTTAAAAGGCCAACCTGCTCCTACCCTGTTACCATAAAGAAATTTGCCAGGAAGGCAGGTGTCTAACTGTACAGGCAATCAGATTACAGAGCAAAGTAATCATGATTTCCGATTTTCAGCATAGGTTGCCACATTAGCACATGTACTTTGGAAGAGAGGGAGAAGTAATCAGAGCAAGATAAGGACAAGGGTGGAGATCATTTGAACCAGTACAGTTATAATAGGGTAGTAAATTTTATTTAGCTTTTATTAAACCATTTTGTTTCTTTTATGTTAAAATAAGGTAAAGCTATCTGAAAATGAGAAAATCCCAGAGTTTGCTTTCATTTGTTTTTAAGAGTTACTGAAATGTAGCAGTGTATTTCTTGGGAGGCACCATTTGCACACACATGTCTGCAACTCTGAGTGAGTCACAGCTGCAGAGTTTCTTTAAGGCATGCATGCTTGGCTTTGACATGCTGAGATTTATGGTGAGATTTAAGTTCTTGTACCAATGGTGACGTTTCCTGAATAGTTTTCATCCAGATGGTCTCCGAGAGGATAAGGTTTAACAAGATTTATTCACTGAGAGGGGGCAATGTGAATTAAAATTACAAGGGGTACTGTATATACACTAATTCTTTGCCATTCACGGCCTCATGAAATGTAGAAAATCCTTGTTCTTCATTCCCCCCCAAACGAAGTCAAATGGAGTTGCTTCTTTCAACATACTGTTCCACTCTGAGCAGATTAGGGCTCTGGCAAACAAGTGCTATTAATTTTGTTGGGGTGGAGGTAGGGGTTACTGCCCTTAGTGTCTACCCTGCCACTTTGCCACAGACTTCCACCTTACTAGTGGAGGCAGCAGATGTAAGCAAGTGCCAGTTTATCAATTGTTACAGTTTGCAGACCACTGGCAGTTAAAATTAATGTGCTGGCTCAGAGCTCTATGGATGAGGGCTGGACCATATCGCTTTCTGATGGCTCTGTTTCAGCTTCTGGTGGGGGACTGCTGCAGACAGCTGGGAGAGGTAACCTCTTAAGCCATTATCACTAAATCCAGCACAACCTCTCTGAGTGAGCTCCAAGTCTTCAGCCTTTGAGAGCTGTTAGGGCTACCAGCACTGTTTGGGGTCCTGAGACTGTATCTTCAATGGGTTACTTAAAATCAGTGGAACACCAGCAGTTTGTGCAGGCCGAGTATCTAGGCATGCTAATTCAGATTATGATTGCTGAACCTAGATTTTCTGGTAAATTATATGTGTTTTACAAACAAAAGAATTGCTGTCATTTCATACTAAAACCTTGTAGGATTTTATAAGGCTATTGACTCATAGTGAAACAGCTAAGCATATGCTTAAGTTCTGCAAGGTAAGTATCTTCATCAAAGAAAACTAACAAGTATTGATGCCATGCTTAAAGCTAAACAGTTTGTAAGCATTTGTTGGACAGAGTCAGTTTTATTGTTTTTCAGGTTTTTCTGTTTAAAATACTGTGAAACGACTGTGGAAGCTCTAGAATTAGAGGCTTATTCAAGTTCTACTTTAAAAAAACATTCAGTTGAGCAATTAGGGGTCAGTGTCTTTTATCTACTTGCTGTTTTCCTCACTTGCAGGCTGAGTTTTGCCCCCATATCTAGAAGTACTGGAATTATCTTAACTGTTAACAATTTGGTTTCTTTGGTGGAATGAAGATATTTCAGATGAATACCATAGTATCAAACCAAAACTCGAGTTGCAGGAGGCAACAAGTTCATCCTAGAGGAGCATTTATAGAAAAAAAAAAAAATCCTGCTTGATCACAAGAAAAAACTGAATTGACAGCATATTGCCTTTACCACTTTGATCATGTTCAGGGTTGGTGGGTTTTTTATTATTGTGCTTTTCTATCTCATATTATTTGTGGAAATACATTTCATTCATTGCCTGTTGCCAGTTGAACTCTAACAGAAGATCTTTACAATCAATGATTGGTCTTGAGTCCTTCAGTGTTTGAGCTGTCAATTTGTGATTCTTTTATTTTGAAAGGTAGTTACACAGTGTTTCATAAAATTGTCTGCACTTCATATTGTCTCAATTTCAGCAGTTGCAAGTACAGGTACTGAAAAATCGCTAATTGCTTTTATATAATGGGCTGCTGAGCAGCACATTTTAAAAACAATGGGAAAATAAGAAGGGAGAAGACTTTGTGATTGTTCTTTATATCTAAGAATGGACAGTCTAAGTAAAATGTAGAAGACTTAGTAATTGTAATGAAATAGGCCTCATTGCATTGTAGCAAGTTAAAAATGTGCCTCTTGCCGCAGAGCTTGCATTAATATTGTTTGAGAGAAGTAGCATCAATGCACTGTAATAGACTTTTATTAATAGGCCAGAACAGTCATCAGTCTCTGGGTTGGTGTGATAGCTGAATACAATGAACATGAGCATCTTGACAAGCAAGCAGCAAAATCTATCAATCACTTTCAGCATGAAGATGTTGTGATAATTAGGTTTACACTGGTAATAAAATATGGATAAATAAAGTGTTCAAAGCCATGGAAAATGTGGGGTCCATAGTGAATATCCTATGAAATATAAAAGAGGGCATCACCATAAATTCAGCTAGCTGTGTAGACTGAGATCATTATTCTCTTGACCCATCCTGCTATTTTTAGAATAAAATTCATGCATTTTTCAATCAGCACTGTTCAATGTAAAATCACTCCAAGGATTAAAACCTAAGTTGGATTCTTTTCTTGCTGTGCTGGTATGCAAGGATGTCCAGTGCCCTTCCTGTTGATGGTGCTGATGCCCTCTGCGCAGAAGTGTGGTGGCATTTTATAGTTTGTGCTAGTCACTTTTTCTTTCCAGTATTGGCCAGATAAAGATTGGGCTGTGCGCTGCTCCCTTTTATGCTGCTCTGTGTGGGTGGTTTGCTACATTTATTTCAGTGGAATTACTCTAAGTTTATGGTTTAAGAAAAAACAAACGTCCTGGTCTAGTGGCTTCTGGTGCTAATGAGTCAAACTCTCCTAAACTGAGAAATGGTCTTTCTGGGGACTTCTGGGGAAAAAAGGTCCTGATTTTTTTTCTGTTCTAGGGTATTGTCACAAGCAAGACAAGCCTTGTGTAGTAGGAATCCATTGCATTTGCATCAAGTTTCTATCTCTTTATAGTAGCAGGTTAATCTATATTTTAGCATAAGGAACAACATGGCCTAGTCTGAGTCACTAACCTGCCCCATGTTAGATGGCACCTGATTGTTTTTATTTTAAGAAAATTAGTAAATCCAGCTCCTGTAAAAGGTGATAGTTTGTCAGGCCACTAAACTGATGTCTTTGTGCTCGAGTGTGGCACAGCCCTGCTCAGGCAGCAGCAGAGAAGCTTCTCCTGCCAATGTGCCTCCACCCTGGCCTGTAGTGGGGGAGAGGTAACTTTGCTTCCTATGCTTCATTTAATTCTTGGCGCTGTCTGCTGAGAATGGCAATGGAGTTGCCAGTTGTGGCATGCAGGTTTATTGCTGGGAATTGAGCCAGAACCACCAATCCATTTTGCACAGACAGTGAGCAGCAATGGCAAATACTTCTTGTTCTTTACTAACCTAAGCTGGATTTGAACTGAAGACTTGGAGGTGAAAGACTGTCTCCCATTCCTTAATCCCCTTAACATTTCAGTCTGCCTCATAAAATTTTCTAAAACCAAATGTAAACCTTGTGCATAAAATGAAATCCAGAGGAGAAAAGAAAATCCAGAGTGAAGACTGAGACTGTTTTCTTCTTCAGCAAGCTTCTTTGCTAGCAGTGACCCTGGAAAAGTGTTCTCTGATTATTCTCTTGAGAGATTGCTCTAATTTCTTGCTGCTGTAGATGGCCATATGATCAGTTGTCATCAGTCACTGCCTGATGATGGGTCATTACTTACCGGTGCATACTTGGGGGAAAAACACATGCGACTTCCATTAGGAGGCAGAGTGCACCTACATCAAATATGAAGTATACACTAAGTTCTTATTAATAACATTTCAAGACTGTCCTCCCAAAATTCTTAGCACAGAAGCTGCCTTCACTGTGGATGAACTGAACCTATGAAAGATTTGCAGCTTACAGCCAGGCAAATGAGTATTCCCCTAAGTAAAAGGTCTGATTTTCAGCTGAGCATTTCAATAATAGATCAGTTTTGCTGAGAAAGAAAAATAAAACTCATACTCGTCTGTTTTTTGCTTCAGAACCTCCTAGCTTAATTAATTAATTTAATTTAATTAAGGTACAACCAGTATAAATATTTCCTTCTTGTTCTGTTTCAAAGTTAAGAATGCATGTATGGCACTATGGAAAAAGCTGCATCTCATGGGTACTGTATTGGCCAGGAAGTTTGAACATCTTCAAGAATATGGAGATTATTTCAGTAAAATTTTAATTTTTTTTTTCACATTTTCTAAACTTCCTAGCAGGAATTCAAATCAAACAGACCTTCAGCTGAGTAAACTTCTGAGAACCGAACAATGTAAAGCAAGCACAGTCCTACTGTGCTGAGTGGCCTTTTGAATGGATTCTGCAAGGGCAACCTCTTTCCTGTAAAGGTGAAGACAGTTTCTGTCTAAATCACAGGGATTTTTATTAAGGCTCTTGAAGTGAAATCTAGTAGATCAAGAGGAAGAAAGTTAGAAAAAGGTGAAATTGGAAGAAGCAGTTGATTTTTCTGGTCCCAGTAAATGGAGAGCATTGAAATACTGAGAGAAAGGTTTGGCTGAGATTTGGCCTCATCTACTCATGTTGCTGTGTGTACCCATCTGGCACTGAATGACACTGGGTCTGGTGCGTGCTGTTGTAAATTAATAGATATGCAAGTAATGTTTTGTGAATAGGATTGGTTTTCATGTTTCCCCCCACTTCCCCAAAGTCCCATGTTTGTGTGAAAGACCTCTCAAGAAGAAGTCTCAAGAGAAAGAAGGAAAAAAAAAAGGCTCATCTCTGACGAGTGCTTATTGGTATCTTTTGTGCATACTGCCGCTGAAGGCACTGGTGAGTAATCACAAGCACAGATTTTTCTCCATGAAGAAACCAAGGGCTATGTAAAAATGTATTTGAAATGACCAGCAGACCACTTAGTTTTAACCACCTCAAAGTCAGTTTTGAAATTCTGTAGGAATGGAAGGGAGTAGTCACCTCAGCCCTCACATCCTCATGGATGCAGGTGATGCTGTGCTTCGGTGTGAAGACAAGGCTGCAGTTCAGAAGATTTAAATTTACTAACTTAGGTAGGCTCCAGTTGCTGAGCTGTGACAGTCTGAGTCCTTACCCAAGATGCTGCTGGAGCCTGCACTGCTCTCAGGATTTGAGTTATCTGGTTTAAGCTACTTGGAATATGTCCCCACCTCTGGATTACAAGGGATTTATTGCAATGCATCAAAACTGCAAACATTTTGCTTGAAGCATTTATCACTCTGGCCTGCTTTCTCATCATGAATTGGCCTTGGATGGTTACTTGTAATGTGCTGTTCAACACTGGAATGTACATTTTGGGAAAGGATCTCTTTGGGAATTATCATGGTCTCTTACACCTTCCAGCTTAATGCTCTGTGCTCACTCATCTATATTGATTGTGTTGCTTGGGTTTAGATGGGAATTTTACAGAGGAGAGCCACAATCCCCCTTCACTTATGTTATAAAACTGTAGGTAAGAGGTTGCAGACAGTTCCATTTGAAGTCATTTAGGGCTATGTAGATGCCAGGTGGAGTTACCAAGGGTTCCCAAGGTGGTCAAAGGCCTGATGTCCACTGAAAGACAAGTGAGATTTAGGATCTTCTCTGTATCCTCCAGTCACTACATTACTCCTTCAGACACTGAAGCATGTTTTTATATTTCCCCCCAAGTGAAAATCATGCTCTTTATCTTGTGTGCTTCTGCTGTTGATGAGCTTACCCACCCCATTGCCCAGTGGTAACTGAAGCAGGACTGCAGCTGCCATTGCACATTCCTCTCTGGCACCATCTAGTGACTCCAGAACTATGCTTCCAGCCACTGCTCTTTCCCACTGCTAAGCAAGACTTGCTCTCCTTTGGCAATAGCTTAAAGTTCAGAGCAGTGCAGATGTCGCTCTCATGAAATGAACTCACCTTAGAGCAATGGCTGCAAAGCCTTTTGGGGGAAAGCTTTGTAGTATGGCTCTTGTACTAACAGTTTAGATTTGCAATTCAAGGTGCAAAACTGCCAAAACACATAAAGAATAATGTGGAGATCTTGTTATAGATATTTTGTTACAGTAAGAATCAGGAACGGGTACATGTGTGTCTGTTTTAAGTCTGTCATTGTCTTTGGGCATCTTTTCTAGTCCTAATAAAATGGCTGAGAATGAAATGAGCATACTTAAATTATAGAATGATTCAGGGCATCATGTTGTTAATAATGTAGAGAAATGAGATATAAAAGCTTTTACTCAAGCATACCCTAAAGCAAATTTAAGTAGAGCACACAGCTATGATGCTGATTGTTTTCACAGGTGTTGGCACCATATGAATTAAATGAAGAAAAAAATGGTGAAACATTTATGACTCATTAGAATTATGTGGTTTTTTATCCTGTCCTAACAACTGAAAAAAGGTGTAATTTACATTTGCAGCCAAATGGCGTGAAGTAACATTATACTTTACCGACATGAAAAGAGGAGACTTCCAGATGACTACTATTCTGAACTTCTCTCTCAAATCCTGGATTTTCAGTTTCTCATGTGGACTTTTGAGAGCTAACATTATTGCCCCATTAAAACAAAACAAAAAAAAAGTCAAAAAGGAATATGGTAACTTAAAATCAATAGAACATGTGGTTCCAAGGAACTAGGGGCCATTTGCTGGATGCAACACCTTTACAATCAGGATATTTTTCCTTTTCATCAAGAATACACTTGATGGATCCAAAGAGACCCACATCCATGTTTGGTTTGTTGGTTTTTTTTTTTTTTTTATAAACTCTGTATCCTCCTTTTCCTTTCTCCTTTAATTCTTTTTTTTAAAATCAGAATTGTTTTGCTGTAGATCTTTTGTAGTTTGTTGTACATCTTAAATATTTACATGAAGGAGGTATCCTGACAGGCTGAGCTATAGCAGGAAAGCAACAAATAAACAAATCCATGTCTACTGTATTTTAGATCCTGGTTTCCTGTGCTCCTAAGTGTTTATTTTTCCTATTGTAAAAACCTGCATTGAAATACATTCAAAATGGAGTTCAAATGGCAGCTTTCAGGCAACATCTAATGTTTTAACAAAGCCATAATAGTAACCTCAGCTTCCCATGCACTGTGTAGTCGGCTGAAAAAGAAAGCAGCTGATTTATCAGAGTCTCCATGCTGTAGATGAGTCTTCAGAAAAAGAACATGTCGTACTTTGCAACTGAGACGTTTTGCAAACACCTAATAAACCAGAAAAAGAAAGTTTTATTGGGCTTTATGAGCACATTTTTCTCCTCTCACCAGAGCACCAAACCCAGTTTGTAATCCTACTTTCATTTATTTCATTCTCCCCTGAAATTTCTCATAGCACAAACTCGTTCAGTTTTGGCTGCCTAATTTGCATCTCATGGCCTGCAGTATCTCTTTAGGAGGTGAACTATTAAAAATACATTAGCCTGGTGTGGATGGTAATGGGCCAAATGCTGCTGGTTTTGAAGGCAATCTGGGAAGCCTCATGCTCTCTCTCTGATTCTTGATAGCTGTGCAAGCAAGTTGTTTGCTTTTTCTGTCCTTGGACTTTCGAAGTTCTAGCAGCAGATGTAGGTGAGATTACTGTTCTTCTGAAAGTCTGAATTGAGAAAAGCACTTTTCTTCCCTTCCAAGCTTGCTCTAATCTTTAATGTTACCCTTATTTCTGTTCTGCCAGAACTGTGTCCTATTAGCGTCCAAAAATGTTACACATAACTTTGGCTTGCTTACAGAAGATGATCCAACTACTAACATTTGCCTTCTGTAGCTGAATGCTGAAAGAAAAAATAATCCACATTTGAAATGTGAGACTTTGCTGCTGTCAGTTTCTGGAGTTGATTATTAGGACTGTGATTTTTATCTACTCACTTGTACAGTAATTAAAAGCAATTCCCTCATCAGTTATCATCTTGAGAAGCCAGCTTTTAAGCAGTGCTTGATGTACAGTTTATTAACCTAAGCCCACGTTGAGGGAAAGGTGACATAGTTTAAAAAGTAAGAATGAACACATCTGCTCTGAAACAAAGAGCTGAATATAAAATAGATGCTTACTGTTAAACCAGCAAAAATGGCAATGTGATTTTAATTGGTGAAGTAGGAGTAATTACCTGGCTAGGACCAGGTGTACGCCTCCATTCTGTCCACTCCCATCTGTGTCCTTGTTACGTGGATTATTTTCTGTGTGGATAGATCCTGTCATGATAGGGTAGGTGATTAAAGAATTAACAAGGAAATCAGGGAGTCAATAACTTGCATGCTGAAGAGGAAGAGCTATTCAGCTGCCTGACAACCATTGCCACACCTTCTAGCAGGAATTGATGAGCACATATGATTATCAGTGTCAACTCCAATTCAAAGATATTTGATATTAACTGGATATTGTGCCTCTAGTCACCAGTGTTGTAACTTAGGGCATCTTTATTCCAGGAAAGAAATGTAAAATAATCAGCAAAAAAAGTGCATGATATTTATCTGTGATAACTTTTCTCAGTGGGTGCTGGAGACAAAACATAGGGTGAATAAAGGCAGACTGAGAGTGAGCTCAACTATGGATCTATCACACTAAACTTCTCTTGACTGCTGAAAACTATTGATATGGAATGTTGTGAGAATACTCAAATATTAGAAAGAAAAGGCATCAAGAGAAGAAAATTGAAAGTGGGGCACAAGTCCCTGAAGCATTATATGCACCTAAAGCACCAGTGTGGGGGTGCCTGAGAAAAGGGAGCAGAAACAGCTCGAGGTGTAAAGATGCAGACTACAGTGTTTACTGATGAAGTTCTAGTATATCCAGGAAGGGGAAACAATGAGGTGAAAATCTACTACTGACTCTGCTTCTTCAAATGCTTTCATTCAAGGCTGTCTCGCAAAACAGCATGGTGTGTGACAGGCAGGAAAACGATGTGCAATCCATGGTCAGCCAAGAGAAAGCAGTAAGTGCCACAGACTGTTGTGCCCACCCCCAGGAAGTGAATGAAGAACTGCATGGATTCTGTTTTAAATGGAGCTGAACAGTAATCCCAGGAGATTTAAGAGCTGACATCATGCAGTGGATACATATTTCACACCTGGGGATAGAGACATGCCTGAGATGAGCCAGGAAATGTATCTACAGGCCAGGCATGAATACCCAGTTGAAAGCATACATGGAACAGTGCAAGCTGTGCAAAGAATACAGTGATTGACAAGAAACGCCTCATGGAATTCCAGCCCAGACCTAGGAAAAGGTCAAAACAGACTTGTGATTTCTAATGAAGAAAACTTCATGTTACAGTAGATTAATAACCCGGGTTTTGAAAGATGCACAGATAAGAACAATGATCAGAAAACTGAAGGCACAGATTTTTGAATGTGCAATAACTCACTAGCTGGGACTGAGTGAGAGGCTCCTGATACTCTTCATTTAAGCATTCAAAAAATTTGGTATCAATAAATACTTCTTCATAAGATTTATGTTTCTGAAAATATGCAACAGGATAGGACTATGGCATCAGCCTTGGCAGCAGCCAGGAAACTGGCAGTGTTAGATAGATAATAAGGGTGTTTGGCCTGGGTGTTTGGTTATTTTGAACCTCTTAAATGCTAAATGTTCCCATGGTTAAAATAGAGACATGTACTCAGACTCTGGCCTTGCAGTCTAAGTAAGTTTTTCTATTAAAGCCTGGGGCAAAACCAATCAATATTTTTTCTTTATAGTTCTTAGGAAATGAAGCAAGCACAAAGCACCGAAACCCCAGAGGTGACTGTATGCAGAAAGGTATGCACGAAATTAGCCATTAGGTTATTGTGAGAAGTAACAAAAAAATGTTACTGGGTGCAGGCTGTGAAATGAGTAGAAGAAGCAGGCAAAATGAAACTCAAGATAATGTGCTGTGACTGGAACTGAAGGTAGCACTGGTGATCATAATCTGTTAGGCTAATGCAAGCAAGAGCATGTAAATTGTGTGATCAACACAGAGGAGCAATATGGCCAATCCTTTTGAGTGCCCTCAATAGTAGTAGAAAACAGGGAAGTTGGACAGCACAGAGCGAAATCGGTGGCTTCATCGTTGGTATTTGGTGTTGTTTCAGCTATTGCAGTTGTCTGCCTGGCACCCATTTGCTACCGTGGTGGAGTGTCAGTCTACTTTAGGTCCTGCGTCATCTCTGCTATTCCTGTGCAGACATCCTGGATGCTTTACAGCCTTCTCAAATGGCACTGGGCACCTGTGCCTTGGACAGGAATCCTGGCCTTGGCTTTGTGAAGCAGCACGTTCCTGAAGGGCCACAAGAGCATGGTCATGGCCACAGCCAAGCATGGCAGCAGTGAGCAAGTTGGACAAATCTTTAAACAGGTAAGTCTGTGCAACAATTATCTTCAGCTTGGGTCTTTTGAGGTTGGCTGTGGGCTGAGCCCTACAGCTTCCTGCCTTGGCTGAGAATGAATCACCTGTGGGGAGCTGCATTTCCCAGAGCAGATGGGAGCTGTCGGGTTCAGAGTCAGAAATTATGGAAAGGGATACAACGTGTAACAGCTCCCTTTGGGCAGGAGAGATTGGGAAGGGGGATAGGTAGGTCTCTTCAGCCAAGGAGAGGATATCACAGATAAGGATGCTTAAGGAAGATGCTTTAACAGGCAGTCAGGTGTCTATGTAAAATACCTAGAGGAGAAAGCAATTAAAAGAGCTCTAGTTGATTTAAAAAAAAAAAAAAGTTTAAGAAAATGCAGTTAGTCTGAGAATAAACTTAATCACCAAAGTGCCCTTGAAGTTTATCAGACCACCTAGAGGTGCAATATCCTAGACAGGCAATGAGTTCTCAGAAAAACCCTTCATCTAATCTTTTTTTTATTATTTTTCCCTACCCTAGGACGATTGAAGTGTTTTGGCATGGTTTGGTTGGAAGACTGTACGAGCTTGCCAGAGGGAATTCAGAGGAAACCAGAATATTTTCCCAAAGAGAAGGTAAGGCCCAGCCACACCTTGCAACATCAAATCTTTAATCATGTACCTGCCTGTATAACAGCAGCAATATTCAGTGTTTCTGCAACATCATTCATGCAAGAATTTCAAAGCACTTCATAAGCACTAATTAATCAAACCTCACAAACCCTCAGCAAGCAGCAACTTTGCCCACCAATGAAGCATAATCAGCTCTAAAATGGAATATGATGGCAGTTTGATATCTCATAACATGATGCAACAGGTCAAGGCAAGTAGAATAGGAGCAACTGAGGGCACTTGGGAAGCACCGATCCTTAAACATATTTTCAGATGCAGTGCTTCACTGGATATGCTGTGTGGAAATATTTGGTAAAAATTGTTTTGGAAAAAAAAGCAATTTATATATTGCACACAAAAGAACAATTTGAAATATATTTTTTAATTCCTCATAGATCTCCTAATGCTAAAGTCAAATATCTACACTTTGCAGGGGTAATGCATCAGAATGCTTTCCACTCATTGTGGGACCTTTGTTTCCATCCTTCTAACCAATGGCACCTGGAGTCCTAGAGATCATTAAATAAGCCACCCTGATGTAGTTCTTGACCCCCAGGCACTGCCATCTGAGGCTTCCCAGGGGAAGATGGAAGCTGTGTCCGAGACTGCAGGCTGTACCTTCAGTTCCTCTATGTTTTGAGGGACCACCCAGCACATTTAGTACTTTACCCCCTAAGATGGGTCTCTCAAAGCTGTGATCCCCAGCTATAAAGCCTTCTCCAGTGCAGAAGCCACAGGGCCTAAATTAGTGCCTTCTCTTGGCCCAGCCAAGGCTGTCAATGTTCCAGTTCACCACAATGAGAGAAAGATTGGGCTGGCTCAGTTTCTTTATATTTCTGCCAATCCGATCTTGAGGGGCGGACGAATTCAGAATATGTTACTAATACTCTGAGTATGTGTCTTCCCAATTAAGCATATGTTGAACAACCTTCAGCTTTTCCTGTCTGTAGGCAAAAAATCACTGTATTTTAGGTCTCCTGTCCCATCACTTCTCATCTCTTTTGGAAGCAAATGGGACATGGGTTTGGTGTTTTGGTTGGGGTTTTTTTGACATAATGCAATAAAATTATATTGTACTTGTGTAAAACAATGTGCAAACCATTAAGTAGAATAATGAAATGCTGGAAGTTAAAACAATAAGCTTGGATGATTTAAACCTTGCTACATTTTAAATGTGCAATATGTTTGCAGGACTGAAATTGGTCTTTGGGGCTGAATTAATAGTACAGATATCCAGCCCATTTTGGAAAGGACAAATAATACCTAGGAACATAATTTAAACCAGTCTTGTAATTAGCTGGTCATTTCACATTATGAGAGTTCTGGTCTTGTTGTTTGGCTTTATAAACGACTCGTATAGTAATCTTCTAATTATGCATGATATGTTTAAAAAACACAACAAAACCTACCAAACTGTTTGGAAGAGAATCTTTCCTTTGGCACAAGAGTGAAAAGTAAATAATTTAGATGGATTATGTAGTACACTCCCCATTATTATGCCTTTGCAAACTTATTTAAAAACCTAAGATCTGAAAGCTTCTTTAACCATACCTTCAGGTTGTTATAATTCTCCCTGACTTCACTTCCTGATCCTGAAGCAACAAAGTATTTTCAGTCTAAACTCATCTCACTGTACATCTAATTGATAAATAAGGGATATTATTGTAAATGCAAAAAGGTGGCTTTGTTCATGACTATGCTAGAAAGTGTCAAATCAGAAGCTCTATTATAGAAATTCAGTCAAACTTTTGCAGGACTGAATTGAGATCCTAGGACTGTACAGTTCCTTGGGACTTGCCTTCTGTCTGTAGCACACAGAATGAAAAGCTTTCTGCCCATCACACAGGGTCAATGACATACTGTGCTAATACTGAGATGGAAATCAGAACTGTCTTAAGGCTGTTCTCAGCCACCTTCTTAACACCTTTAAGCAATCATTTTGGTTCCCTGGAATCGGGGAGAGAGAGCCTTTCCTAGTCACAGTTCCCTTATTACTTCACTTGCAGCAGGTTAGTTAGTAAGGGATAAGCTTCAGAGGAAGGCATTGTTAAGCTGCCATGTGGGGGGTTTTATTTTTGTCTTCCAAATCAAGCATTCTGCCAACAGAGCACAAGGTTCAGGTACTTCATTAAACTGATTTTTTGTACATTTCAGTCTTGCTGATGGATACCAGCTACTGCAGGAGGTCAGGATCTGGCCCCAAATTTGACTTCTATGCAATAAAGTAAGGATTCTTTAGAAGGCTGAGTTACATCATTATTATCAGCATGTCTGCAATGCAACACCTCAGTGAAATAATTTGTAGAGAGATTCTAGATTGTGAATCATGATGCTGTGTGGTGAAATTTTGGCTGAAGTAGCTGTCATTTAAAAGATTTTGTGAATGCATAGATTTCAGTCCTCTAACTAGCCCCTTTTTACCAACCTAAAAATTAATAAATTATTCTTTCATGTATTTACCTGTCTTTAATCTCTTGACTTTACAACTTGATTGAAATGTACACTATTTATGGATTTGATACAATAAAAAAGACATTATGTCTATCCACATACATATACTAGAAATTAAAAGTTGAGGGGTGAGAAATGAAAAATTCATAGCCTTGGATGTTGAGAAAGTCAGACCTGCTGTCTCCCCTTGAAGTCACCTAGGTGAGGCTTTTTGACATAATGGAAGCATCAATGAACTGCTCTTGATTAAAAGTTTGACAGGTTGACACTACCCCCTGAACAGGAAGACCAGGGTTGAAAGAAAATTTTAATACAAACAGAATTTCATTAATACCACAGTTTGTTATAATGGGGGTCTTTTTTTCCCCCACTGTTATTTTTGCTTAGATGGTGTCATTGCCTTTTAAAGGAGAAAGACACTGTGGTTAAGCTTTGTCTCAGAAACTATGTCATACTAATGGAACAGGAGCTTTCAAGTAAAATATGAAACAAACTGTCTGGAATTGTTCTGATTCTCCAGGCACAAACAAAACCAGTTTTAATAGGGTGGTTCCTTTAAGTGCAGGCTCTAGTCATTGAGCCAATCTTTATTTTGTAGAGAGAGTACAGAAATTCATTAGACAATATAAAATAATCAATATAAGCAGAATATCAGAATGGCCTTATGTCTCCCAAGATCCAAAAATATAGCCTCACTTCACTTTATTTACCTTTTGAGAGCTTTTTTTCTCTAATGTGGTAACTGTTAGACTCTATCTGCTCTGCTCAGTGTTAGGGCTGTCATGATGAAAGTGCATAAACAATATAAATAATAGTTTTTGGCACATGAAAGGAGCTCTGAGTGGATTGTTCTTTTGGAATTTAACCATCACTATTTTTGTTTGACTTTCAGGGATTTTTTTTATTATTTTTTATGTTTAACCCAAAAATTCTTATAATCTTAAATTGATTATTTGAAAAAACATCATTCTTTTAACATTTACATTACAATTTAATATTTATAGCTTGATGCCAGGCAATTCTTATACAATTTAGTAAATATTTATTAAATCAGACTTGTTTTTAAAGACTTATAGTTTTGTAAGCACTCTCTAGTATTAATACTCTTTGAAGTGGAATGTCAGCCTGTGCAAGTCAGCTTCTATATTGTATTTCCAGTCCTTGTCTGCAGTGATCCTTCTTGACTTCTTTTCACTGCTGAATAGTTAAATAGTTTAAGCTCTTTCAGATCCTTGATATTATCAGGTTATATAACCTCCCACTCCATTCCCATTCATCATCTCAGCAATGCAATATTTGCACATGGATTTTTTACATCTTATTTGAGATTTGCAGAGACCCTTAAAGCAATTGACTAAACCCACAATATCTCTCTTCATTATGCATTTTTAATTTCTCATTTAGAGGGAACTTAATTGAATTACTGTGAGCTTACAGTCAGTGTTTTCCTGATATCATTTAATTGTAAATGTTGAGTTTTTAGATGCAGAGCTTGAGGCATATTTACCACCTTAATTGCAGACTCATTCTAACTCTTGTTTTGAAGATGATGAGTGTTGAAGTACTGACTCACAGTGGAAAGAAGGCAATGTGCATCTTATCAGTTTGGAAACCTAAAACTGAGCCATCTAAATCAATGAACTTGATACAATGCTATAAACAGCTTATCCAGTCACCAACAGAGTCAGTAATAGAACTTGGGCATCTGCTTCACGTTTTCTTGTTCTCCAACCATGCCATTTCTCTCTCCTTAAAGCATCAGTGACAAATTAAGTAAAAATGGATATGCGAGGAGTATGGGGAAGAGAATGTTGAAAACAAAGCAATTCAGAGCATTTTATCCTTTCTATCCAAGTCAATGGCAGGTGTTCTATGTCCTATTACAGCCTTGATAGTGGGTTATGTTGCATCATTTCAGCATACTTGCTCTCAGACTGGATGACTTAATGTCAGTTCAGATAGCAGTTATCCAATCCAAATGATCCACAGTTGGATGGCAGCAGGTGAACAGGAGAGTGTCCATTTCAGAAGCCTACCCTGCAACTCCATACATGGAAGGCTGCAGATACTCCAGATTTTGTTAGTAGAAAGGAGCAGATGTGAACTAGGAACTATTTTCATGTGATTTTACACTTCTTTCATGATTGATTATGCGTGTACACATGATGGAGAAGGGAGTTCTTCAGAATAAATATGAACAGTTCTGATTATCTATCTTTCCATTTATTTACACAAAATGGGCAAAAGACAATGTGTTATAAGCAAAAAAATTTTCACTATATTAAGAAGCCTTTCTTTTCTAAAACACCCATTAAATCAGTCTCTTGACATATTCCACAGCAAATTAAACTGATTGTGATTGGCTCTGAGTGAAATGGAAATGAGAAAATTCCAGTAAGCATGTGAACATACAAACTGATTTTCAACCCATTCTAAACACAGGTTGGCTGAAGACATTGCTTGTATAGGCCAGTAAGTGAGAAGCTGAAGTGCATGTGAATGTAAAAGCCAAAATCAATTTGATTTTAAATGATTTCCAGCTGATTTTAAAAAGCAATGGTGTGGAACTTCTGTGTAAGGTTAAAAGGCATCAATTTTGTTCCTTACAGACTAAAGCAAGCTTTTTTTTCTCCTTTACTCAATTTGTTGTTTCTTTTTATCCCACTACTCTTTTCAAAGTCCTGTATATCACTTTACTGGTTTTAGTTGGAATTATCAGACCAACAATGCAAAGCACTTGCACACAAAACTGAACACCAGATGGGACTCTGTGAATATTATATTATTCATGGCCAATGAATTAGAGATGCCTTAAAAAAGAAGAAATCTAGTCTGCTGTGGCATGTCCTCAGCTTTATTCTAGCTGCAGGCTTCTTTTGCCTGTATGCATTGAGTAACTCAATGGACTGTGATCAAAATCCCCTTTGGAAATAGCAAGGGCTCTTCCTGTTGAATTCAGTAGGCTGCTGGTCAGGCTGTGATTGCCATTCATTTACTGAGCAAAATGATCATGTGATACAGGATCCATAATGAGTCTGAAGAAATCTGGACTCAATTTTTATCCTTGTTTTGCCTAGTCTTGGCAATCTTGAGCAAAACATTTGTTCTCTCTCAGCCTTTGTTTCCTAAACTATAATGTGAGAAAAAGAAGTCCTTTATTCTTCATCTTTTATTATCTGGCAATCTAGACTTCACTGTTTTTGTCTAGGGAATTTATTTTTATTGCATATAGAGCAGCAGCACCCCTTGCTTATCCCATGGAAAACCAGGATTTGGCCTCTTACAGTACTTGGAATTGTGGCAATTCTAATTAACCTGGAATTTCAGAAATACTTTGATCAGTAACAAGGAAATGTAAGATACTACAGCTCCTCAGATTGGATGAACAGACAGTGGCTAGGAAATTCAAATAGTTTGAATAGTTGTGCTTTGGAAAAATGCTCTTCAATACAAATATGATAAGGACCCAGAGCAGGGGTCAAACACAAGCTTAAATTATGCAGAGAGTTATTCCACAATGGAGCTTGGAAGAATTTAAAATAATTTAAACTGGAACAGAATAGAGCTTGTTGAAATCTTCACACAAATGTCCATGATTAAGAATGGTGATAAATGTGTCTGTGCTATTAATTATAAAATTCTATATCAGGAGGGATTAAAAAAAACTATAATCCATTTGTCTGGGATTATTTTAAATGAGGAATAAACAAGCTGTTTTCTGAGCCTTCTTTACATCACCATAAACTGAAATAGAATTTTCCTCAGAAATTAGACTATGTAAGTGTTATGAAGTCATTTGCATCCTCTCTTTCAGTCTCTCTCTCTGCATTCCAATCCTTATGGCTTCTTGCACTATGATTTCGTTTTCAGTTTGTATTTTTAAGGGGATTTTACTGCTAATGTTTTTACACAACATAATAAAAATCAGCTTCCTTACTGGATGAAAGGACTCTGAAGTCAATTCCCCATATCTGATAGATTCCTTGCAAAGCAATATGGTGAATCCCACATATGTAAAGAGATTATGAACAAGACCTTCAGAAAGCATGAATGTAAAGTTAGACTCTTGTTTAAGTTTGGTTTTTTTCAGTGAAAGTGCTTAAGTTGTCAGCACTTGGAACCAACCTATGTATCTGAGGGTCTGAACTCTCAGCCAATGCCCTTACCTTATCCCTTCACTTCCATTTAATGATTCTTTGTAGTACAAAATGTCACTTCTCCAATCTAGATATTTACTGATTGTGTACTTTTTACTACCATTTAAAAATATTCCTTATTTTTAAAGCTTCTGTCTCTGCAATAGTAAAAATTTAGTGATATAAATGGACTACTAAAATGGCCATTTGGCTGATCCAAATTCCTTACAGTAATACAGTTATATCAGTTACTGTGTAATTTCTTTTCTGAAAATGCTCAAACTATTTTGAAAAAAATATTTGTCAAGCCAAATTTTCCTGAGAATTTGGTGCAAAATCTTTTGTTGGTTTAAATATTTGAAAGATTTTTTTGTGCACTTGTATGTTTGTGTGCCAAAACGCTGCTATTAAATTGGTGAGGAGTTATCGGTGTACCTACACAGATTCACAATTGCAAAAATTTCTAGGCCAGTACTGAGTATGAAACGGATGATAAGAATCTACAAGAGGTTAAAATCTTAAAAACTATACCTTGCCCTAGACTCAAAAAGACCCTACATACAGGATTTAGAAGGGGTAAAATCAGCGAGCCAGTTTCTGGAAAGATTTCCAGATGAGAAGAGGCTAAGTAAAATGAGCTTAGAAATAGAGGGGTGAAGGCTGCATAATTCCTCATGATACAATCTTAAATTTTATGAAAAAGCAATAGGGAATGCTTCATCTCTATTTCTTAAAATTGTTAATTGTGCTTAAACCAGTGGAAGTATTTTTCCACATGAAAATATGAATAAACTGCAGAACTCCACAGTATGCCATAAAAGCCAAAGTACAATTAGATTAAGAAAGCAGTTACCTAGACTCTTATCCTTACAATTAAAATAGAAAACCCTTGCTATTGAAAATAACATCTTGATACAGTCTCAACTCAGGAAGTCTGGAAGAGATGAATTACAGGATACACACCATAGAAAGGAGCTCTCTGTGTTATACAATGCTGAAGAATTGCTTTTCCAGAAGTTTTGGGGTTGTGTTTTCTATTCCACCATGAAATTTGATGGAAGGTAGGGAAATCCTACAGTGGTGTTACGCCGTTATGATTGTTTCCCTAATGTAAACCTGTCACACAGCCACTCTGTATCAACATCAAATACTGTTTCTTTCATTTCCAAGTGCCCATAATGCACTCTCTCAGGTACACAGAAACTTTGTTCCTGTCCACATTTCATACCCCAGATAACGCCTTGCGTATTCTATAACATAAATGTGGAGCACATAAAGTACTAACAGAAATGGATCCACTCACATGGGCAAAATTTTGAACTTGTCTCCCACTATAATATGCATGCACCTACATGCAAATGTGAAATAGAGCAAGAATGCCTAACCTGAGGCCTGCACTCACTCTAAAAATACCAGAGTTTAGCCGTGAACTGTTTTCATCTTAATCAGGGATTGAAATCCACTGTAAGACCTAACATCCCAGAATCTGAATCATCCATCTTATGTTGAGAAGCATGTTGCGACCAGTGATGATTTTTTCCCCCAAGAGCTAATCTGGCACATAAAGTATGAGAACATTAGACATTTGCTTCTTTTTCTTGCAAAGTAGTAGCTGTTTCTTGACAGGACAAAAGTTGAGTCACTCTCAGGAGGATTGCACTACCAGTGTCCTTTTCTTAATGCTATCTGGGATTGTCTCAACAATGCAGAGTCTGCTGTTATCCATTACTTTCTCTTCTCATAGAGCTGCTCTGGATTAGCCAGGCAAATCTCTGGCTGCTTAGCATTTTGCACACTACCAACAGAAAGAGCCACTCACCTTGACAGAGATGGCTGCAAAATTTTTCCAAGTAGTGCTTTTATTAGAGTTTCACTGTTACTGGAAGTGCTGAGTGAGCCCATGGCTAGAACTCCCCATGGATTCACAGTGTGTTGTGCATTTCAAGAAAGGAGGAGATCTTGGGGTTTTATTATCATTTGTGCACGAACCAGCATTGTCAGAGTCTAGACACGCTTGATGAACCACCAGATTTCCATTGTGCCAGGAAACTGTGAATGGAGTTACTGCATGGCAGAGAATGGTGAATGAAGCCATTAAATGCTTCTTTTTCCCCCTCTCTCTTGGTTGGGTCTTCTAAATGTAAAATACTCAACCTTTTCAGGCTGACTCCCCCTCCCCCAGTCCACATGCAACCATTCCAGTTAGCCCAGGCACTCTATGGGAATATTTCTTTTTACTATCTACAGCAGCAAGAATAGATGAAAAGTCGAGCTTGTGTCATCAGGGAGAGGAGGGCAGAGCTCACCCACCAAAAGGTGATCAGCAACCACCATGTTTGCTTCACCTTTAAGTGCCCCTTTACTGTATGCAAACACCTGTAGAGGCTAAAATCACCTAAAAGTGATTGCCTCCTGAGTTTGGGCCTTTGAAAGGTGGGTGAGGGGAAAAGTTTGGGTGCATAAATAAGCTGAAAAAATCCTCACTGTCAAATGAAATGTTCCTCTGCTTTATCACCATTATTTTTAGTGAGATTTTGCATTATGGTACCTTGAGTTTTAAATTAAATGTCAAATATAATTTGGCACTACAAAGAATGAATTATGTGACTGCCCTTAGAGAAAATCAGAAAGCTTAGCTCTGTGAGTTAAATTGGTATCTGCCTTATACTGAGCTGATGTGGGCTAATTGATTAGGATCTGACAGGATACCATATTGCAAATTCAGCACAATCTCTTCCATTAAAAAAAAAATAGACCTAAGGTACCTTTAGGGAAAAGCAAAAGATCTTCTGTAAAACAGAATAGGGAGAGGAAAAGAGTATCTTCAAGGACTCTCTTTTGCACTGATGGGTTAGATTCCCCTTCTGAAGGGCACAGTATGGATGTTAATATGCCCCGGGTCACTTTGGAAGCAGGTTTGCAATCAAATTTCAGGTTCTTCTGGCCTAATTTTAAAGAGCAGCAAAATATTTTCTCAGTTAGCTGACTAAATCTATCTCCATAAGAACTAAGATGACAAAGTGCCACTTTAGATCATTAAAGGAGGGCAATACATTTTAATCAGCTATTACAAGAGGAAGGACAAACCAAGTGCTATAGCAGTGGGTCATTTTATAAATTCAGTACTTGTGGCCCTCTCCCTTTCAAAATGCATGATGTTATTTCCTGGAAACATCAGTCTTAAAAAACTATTGTCAAGTAAACAAGCCTTGTGTTTCTCACAGCCTTCATGTCTGTGTAGTCTGGGTTTAATTTTCTGTTAAGTACGGGTAGTGTGGGGGGGAGGACTAAGTCTGAAGTTCTAATGTAGTCAGGCTGGAATCTGTCACTCAGCTTATTGCATGTTGATGACTCAGTGCAGTTTCAGCTGTAAGCAGACCATGATTTATGGACACCAAGTGAACTCCTGCGGCAAAAACCAGCCATGAGATCAGAGCAGCAATAGGGCCCTTTTTTGGCAGGAGACAGCGCCTGCATTTTTCTCATTCATGCCAAACTGCTTTGCACGGCAATTAGCTCTGTCCTCATTTAGTCTCCAGTCCCAAAGGGTAATGAAAGTCATATATCATCTTCAAGGCTGCTAATTATCCAGCTCAGTTACAGGTAGGCTTTGTAACTGTGAGAAGGGTCTGTCTGCTTGATATTTATTGCTCTTCCAATAAGCAAGCAAAGGAGAAGCGGGGGGAAAACTTTCTTGAAAGCTTGCCCATTCCCCTTGCCTCAGATCCTTGACATACCCTCGGCAAATGTGCTAGTCAAAGGGGAAATGTCTTCATTCCACATATCCATTTTTCATGCTGTAACTAAACATTCAGCAAGAACAGAGAGCAAGTGCTTGAAACATGAGAGAACATACATTTGGAGTGAGCTTGTCTCTAGTTGTTTGCTTGTGGAAAGACAATCCTCTGAATAAACAGACATGAAAACAGGAAGGGCAATAGGGAGGAATGAGAAACGTCTTTCTCCTCTTCCACTCCTTTCTCCTCCCAGCCCTTCAGCCCACACCACAGCAGCATGTTGGGAAAATGATGGGGTTGGAGAGCTGTGTTTTACTGAAGATATACTAGAGGAACTTGATATTTCTACCCTCTCACCATCAGCCCTGAAATACAGTAAAATTCAAATCTCTATTCAGACTTCAGGCCCTGCCTGACTTTCTGTAACAGGCTAAACCAGATGCTTGACAATTTCAGTTGTTTTGGAAGCCGGTATTAATAGAGCCAGGTCTTGCAACTAGGAACCATCTTTTGCTGCAATCAAAATATTGGCTAAATTAACAGTCCAAGCAGCTGAGTCCTTACTGTGCTAAATGCACTTCAACTTGTATGAAATCCTTTTAACTTTTCAAAAGGTTTGATTTGCTTTTGACTTATTTGTTTGATTTGTATTTTATGTCTTTATTTCATACTTACTTTGTTCAGTCATCCTGAAGACTGCAAGGTTTGAGACTAAGCAGTCTGTTGCTGTGTGAATTTGGAGGCATCTCCAGATCCTGCTGGCCAGTGGAGTTGCCAGATGTCCTCTCTAAATGCCCAGTGAAGTCTTATGCTTCATATGAAAAGCTTCCTCCAATATTTCACATCATCCGTGTGCCTTTTTGGCACTGGTGGCAGTGGCTGCTAAGGAAAAAGCTACTGTGCATATGCAGGAAAGCAATTTTGCAAGCTCTAGCCCAGGGCACAGCAGTGCCTACTTCGAGCATTTGTCCTGTGTGTGTGCAGTGTGCATGGAGTGACACTGAATCTCAAGGCATGACATCTGATCTCTCTGCTATTATCAAGGTTCCCATTTACTACAGACTCCATTGTCTCAAAAATCCTCATGACAACCTCGTCGTGTAGAAAGGCAATTGTCAAAGCAAGCACCTCAAAAGGGAGCTGGGCAGAAGCAGTGGGTAAAGCTCAGCAAATAAAGAGCTTTGGCTGGCACTGACCTGCGGCTGGAGGTAAAACGAGCAGGAGGAGCAGAGATGCTGCTTAGCATTTGTGCACCATGAGAGCAGCATGTGAATGTACTGGCAGAAGGCAGAGAGGATAAGGGCCTACTGTCACAGAGGAGACAGTGCTGCAAAGAGAGTACCCTGCTGCAAGGTATGCAGCTCTTCGGGTGGGAGCTGAACTGCAGCACGGTGGGAGATCTGCAGCCTTTCAAGGCTTTGAACTGCGGAGTGGCACTGGGAGGGGCCCAGCACTGCTCTGGTGCCTCTGGGTATCTCTGCTGGATTCATCCAGGCCTGACTTTCATTTCTGTCAGCAGCAGGAAAGCACTTAAGGGTGGGGATTTGAAAGAAGAAGAGGAAGTTCCTTATTCTTTTTTACTTCTCCTCTGTATCTTTGCTAATGTAAAAAATGGAGGATTGACTTTCATGATCAAATGTGATTTTATTTTTTGCTGCATTGAGAATGGCAGAACATTTTGCATGGTTCTCATCTTGGCCTGGAGGAAACCCTAGAAAACTGGATGAGATCCAGGCAGTTCAGGTACCAGGACTCAGAGGAGCATTGCAAAGGAGTGGGTGCTCATCTGTCGTGTGTTGGCAGGTTCCCTTGAACTCAGTAGTACTCATCTGATTTATACCAGTCACAGAGGTGCCCTGCAAACCTTGAGTCATTTGTCTGCACTGTCTTTGCCAAGTTTCCAAACCTGTTGACTTGAACTTTCAGTAGCTGCATTCCAAGTGCTCTCACCCCACCCTTCCTGGCAATAGGTATCCATGTAGCTCCTTGTGATGGCCGTGGGAACTGCTGTTGTATATCCTAGTGCAGAACAGAGCACTGGTGTCTGTATCCTGCTGTCTTGCAGAGCCAGGGCTTGAGGCACTGTGCCACTGGTGCTGAGGTGAAGGGCAGTGAGTTGGATAGGAGTGGTTCAGGATCAGAGTGGTGGTCTATCTAACCTCAGATCTTGGCACTAATAATGGCTAGTGCTAACTGCTGTAGAGGAAACTGCCCCTTTTTCTCCTATTATTTAATTCTTCTGATATGAAATGACTCTTTTTTCTCAACAGTAAGAATATCTGTTTCTAAAAAAAACCGACTGCACTACTCATTCTGTAGTCCCCAAACTTGTCTTCTTACAGCTCTTGAAGTTTTTCTGCTGTCTTTTTGTGTATTTAGCAGGCAGTGGGGGAATGGATAAAAAATGTTAAAGGCTTCCTCCAAATTCTGCTGAAGCCACTAGTGTATTGTCTTTTCCATTCCACCATTTGGTTTAGGTCTGCCTCCTAAGTCACCTTTTCATGTAATGCTCATTTGCATGACACCAATATTCAGTATAGTTTTGGAAGTAGTATCTTCTGAGATGAAGATGAAAGTAATCAAAAACGGATTTTCAAGCCTCACAGTTCCCTGTCCATAACACTTCTCTTACAATTTCATTTAATTTGGTTTAATTTACATTTCTTGTCCAATCTCCTGAAACAAATATTTGTCTGACGTATCTCTTTCCATTTGTATTACCAATGACCATGGTATCATAAAGGTAGGTGTGCCAAATGCTTATTATTTATCAATAATTTGATTTGTTGTTGTGCAGCAAATAACACAGGAATCCACTGTTTCTCTTCTTCACCAAAAAGGGGTGCTACTTGGGTGTAGTTTTGTATCAGCCATGACTAATCTATTTCTAAACTCCAAAAAGGTGGTGAAAGGGTGTCTGTCCCTGGCCCTTGTGTTGTGTCAGCAGCAGCACTCATCCAGCTGTGCAGCTGCACTGGGCACAGATCTGGCTGACTGCTGAGGATGCAACTACATGTGCTGACACAAAGCGTGGAGGACAGACAGGTGAGGTGGTGGAAAGGAAGATTTGTCCCTTGCAGTAGTATTTCAGAGTTCAGCTAGATGAAGATGACCATGAAATCACACCCTTACCATAGCTGCATCTCTACTCTTTCCATTTAGGCCCCAGTTTGTTAGATGAGTCCTTCAGCAACTGAAAAGTAAAAAAAACAACATGTAGACATGCTTAATGTGTTTAGAAATGTGCAGGATAAAAAGACCCAATCCATTGAAACAATTAAAGTCTTTCCTGTAAATATTTGTGTGTTTTACTTTCCTGATAAACCAGAATGGCACTGCTGTAAATGGAAACTAAAAGACTGTACTTGGCAGTTGTGTGCTTTGGATCTGTCACACACAGGGATTTTCTGAAAAGCTAAGCTGGAGTAGTATTTCTAAGGAAGAGTTTAATTTGAAAATAGGCAGTCAGGGGAGCCTGAGAAAGATACAACAATCCAAAGTCTTTGATCACATTCTATCTCAAAACTCTCATCCTTGCTGCATGGGCCTTACACAATATTCAACTGTTCTCCAAACACCTAACCTAAAAAGAAAGCTGCTGTAAGATAATTTTACTGTTTCCTTTCAGATGAAGCAGAAAAAAAAGAGAAAAGATTGGAGAAAACTCTATTTGTGGCAATTAAACTGTGGATTTTCAAAATTGTTCTTCAGTTTGAGTTAGCTGCCATGGGAACCTTGCTCTTCATATTCCTTGTGGCAAAGTGTTGTGATGAGTCTCCATGTCAAACAGCTTGGGCTGCAACAGAACTCCAGACAGCTCCTGGGGACTTTCTTTGGGGAGGGGTGGCCCTGGCTGACTCCCTTCCCAGCTGCTGTTTCATGGGGATGTTTCTCCCCCTTCTTAACTGTGCTATCCCAGAGGTCACTGGCATTGCTGCTGATGGGCAGCAGTGGGTCTGTGCTGGAGCCAGCTGGCATTGGCTCTGTCAGACATAGGGGAAGCTTCTGGCAGCTTCTCACAGAAGCCACCCCTGTAGCCTCCCCCACTGTCCAAACCTTACCATGCAACCCCAATACATCCTTAATCAGCACTGTGTAAAAAATCACTCAGAGAATTCAGATATTCAGGGTTTTTTTTTCACTAAAATAAATGTCTGTGTACAAAATTGGCAGGAGGGAATAGGCACAGTGAGTGTTTTGTCATCCTTTAAATTTTATTTTCATGGATAAATGACTAAAGAATGGGCTGCACAAATCACCAATCAATACATGTGGTAAGGGAAACATGCAAAAGAGCTCTGAAGTGTGAGGTACAGGACATGAGAGTATTACTTCTTATGATGGAGGTTTTGTTTTCTAACATACATTTCTGTGCTCAACAGTTAATGCATTGCTTCTCTTCCTTTTGTAACAGGCAATCATTAAAAATTTGACCAGCTGCGACAGGGAAGACATCAATCAGATCTAATTTGGTAAATGTTAAGCTCATTGTCAGAGCTACCAAACCTTTGCATATGTATGTGAGGAAGGGTTGGGAAGGAATGTTTTATCCAATCTCTTCATATGTATGCTGCTCTGTACATGCTCTTGTATTATGGTCATCCCTCTAATATCATGTGAATGTCATTTCATTTTATGACAGAGCAAGCAAAAATGCACTATGGGCACAGATCAAAAGAGGTCAAAGCTTTTGGTGCTACTTAGCTCTTTTGAAAAATTGTTCCTTGCTTCATAAAGAAGTCTTGAAGAGCCTGCAAGAGAACCCATCTCTTGTGCTGATGAACTCTGGCCTTTCTGTATAGTGACCTTTTACGACAGAGGGCTCTAATTTATTATGGTCTGCATTTTGAATATGTACATAAGTATTCTGGAAAAATAAAAAATCTATTTTGTTATTGGTTTGAAATTTTATGTAAAATCTTCATAAGTAGCACAAAACAAAAGTAGCTTGGTGGCAGTACTACTGCTGAAACATACGGATGCACCCTTTATGGGAAGCAACCAAGGTCTTTGTGAGCTCTCATGAGAATTCAATAAGCAATACACAGTAGCTGGCTAGAATCAGCTAATTAATAGGTTTATTCTATGCGGAATTTTTACTACTGAGCTTGTAAGGGAATAATGGAAGGCTCTTTCTCAAATTAAATATTCTGTGTCTCATTCACATGAGTTACCTATTATTCGTGGTTCTCTTTCTTAATCTGAGGATTGCCATCCCTGGGCTTCTCCACTGCAACTCAGAGAGTCCTGGGACCCCTGTGCCCTTCCTGCTTTGGGGACACTGGCAGAACAAAGGTGGTGAGTAAAGAACAAACATGTTCTTGCTGTTTAAGAAAGCTTCCTGAATATGCAAGATTTTCTTTCTAGTAAGTAGGAAGCTGTTCTGTTTTGCTCTGTTTGAGGTTATTCCTATCAAGAGTCATAGTGATTCTGTACCTGGTAACACCACAAAAGTAAGTGTGGCCATGCATAATTCTTACCTAATTGTGTTTCTAGGCTACATCTAATTACAATTAATTAACATACTTTTTGGGCAAGAAGAAAAATGTTTTATTTAATAATACAATAAATAAACTACCAACATACCAATGTTTAGTGAACTGTCAGTGGAAGTAGTTATTTTCAGATTCAAAAATTATCATACTAATTATTTTCAGAAGCAGTCCTTTTATTCCTATCTTGCTTCATATAGCTGGACTCATGTTTATATGGTTTTCAGTCTTCAAGCCAAGGCAACCATCCAGTTGCTCTCATTCAAACTGAAGGAGATTTTCTTCTATGTCTATTGCAGTATTTGCTCATTCTAGGCTATTTAAATGTCATTGCTAAACAAGCAAGCAAACACCTCTTCCTTGAGTTGGTTCTGCAAGCAGTACCATACTTTTGTATCCCAGCTTTGGCCTGGCTGCAAGGAGCAGAGATTGGAGTATCCAGGAGTCTCAATGTCTCTGCAGTACAGTGACCAGCACCTCATTTGGGGCAGGGCTCAGTTATGGCTTGTGGTAGACCCCTGTCCAAGAAGAGAGCAAGAATTGTATGAGCTCTTTCTCTTCATGGCTTGCTGAGTACACTCCTACCTCTCCGATTTCTGCTTCCCCAGCTCCTGATGCCTCATATATATCTGTGTCCCAGCTGAGGCTCATTGGCAGAGGAAAGCAATCAGAGCTTGCCTTCCAGCTTTCCACACAGTTCCCAGGGGTCTATATGCCTTGAAGGCAAAAAACCTTTTGTGCTTATTGCCAATACAGATATTTTCATCCTATTTATGGATACATCAACGCTGAAAGTGCTGAGACGCACAAGCTGGTGCAGCATGAGAAAGTCTGGAACAAAGAATGGTGGGAAGGACAGCGGATGTATCCATGCTTGTCTTCTAGAACACTGCTTAGTCTAAGGAACAGCCTGTGTGCAAACACAGTCAAATGGCCTCTAGATCTGAGCTCTCATCTCTGCACATTATCACAAAGACTAACCATTCAATCTTCATCCTGGAGTCAGACTCTCAAGTCAGTGAATGAAAATTCTCACTGGAGTCTGGCAGAAGGAACATATCACTTTGTTCAAAAACACTGAATATGCAGTAGCAGCTGTGAGTTGTCAAATCCAGCATAGGATTATACCCCACATCATATGCTTCAGCACTTTATAGAGACTATGTTTAAATTAATTTTTAATTAGCTCATTATACAGATAGAAGATCTGCTCATCTCAAGTTTTATAACCACAACTTTGCCTGCAGGTTTCTCTATCAGACGGTTGGATGATGGCAGCATCCAGCTTAAGCTGGAAGTGCTCAAACCCTGCAGCAATGAGACTAATATTAAAAGCCCTGATAGCATCAGGCACCACACTCCATTTTATCAGGACTCCATTTCCATCTTCATGCCCAGTCTTCTTACAAGGAGCTTGTGGAAGGCAGAGGCTCATGACAACTGGAAAACTTACATGCCACAGAGAGCCAAAGATATCTGAGTGTGCATAATGGTGCTACCCATAACCTTGGCACAGGTTTTGATGATGAAGTGCAAGGTAAGCCCACCCAAAGTGATTCATATGAATTGTTGGTCTGGAGATCTCAAACCACAGATCTCCCTCTTCTGGCTGGAGAAGATTTTCTAGACATACATGCCTGATGAAATGTGATGGTGCCAAACAGTATTACCTGCTTTGGAAATACCTTCTTTCCTCTGTTCAAAATCTGTTCCCTGTCATGAGATACACTGCGGATGTATGTAGCTTGAAACATGAATAGAAGTGGCTGAGAAAGTACTAAGTACAGACCTGTACTTCTAAAACCATTTGTTTAGGCCAGAAAATACATTGCACAGTGAGGGATAGGCCACAGATCACTTAAGATGCAAGTATTGTGCTTAACCAGAGATCATCCTTATCTCCCTGGTATCTGCGTGGTAACAGTTTCTTCATTAAATGTTTTTAGTTGTATTAACATATTCTCCTTGGAGCTGCCAAACTACCCCAGTGTAAAAAGCTGACCACAGTTATAATGAGATTATTCAGAAAATTTGTTTTGTCTTTTGTTTTTTTTTTCCTTCCATTTGCTATCATAAATACTCTCAGAGAAGTAATTTCCATGAGATCAGGAGCTGGACATTTTATATGTTTCAGTACGACTTTTTAAGGATAGCTACACCGCAGGAGACTGGCTTCACACTCATCAGACAGAAGCAAAGGCTGTCAGCTTGACATAAACTGTAAACTTGACACAAACTGTAAACTTAACACAAACTGTAAACTCAAAAATTCTTGTGAAAGTGTATGATTTGTTCTTTATGCTACAGCAAATCTTTATAGAAGGATATTCAATCTCAATTTAGTTTCTATGAAATTCTGTTCTTGGCCCATACTACACTTCAGTGATGAGAGGTGATCCAGCTGCAAAGACTCCTTAAGCTATTATCCAGCCGTTCACACCTCTGGAATTTCATAATAAATTGAATCAACTGAATGCGTGGGGGGTTAGACAATGAACAGATCTGAATGAGTGGTGAAACCAATGACTCATCTCAGTTTCTAATTTCATTCCAGTACAGATTTTTTATCTAGGAAGAAAAGGGCAGGGAATGTGTGAGGATATGTGTTGTTTATTTAGAGCTGTAGTAGAAAGTTAATTCCTAAGTAGAAGCTCCACTCTGAAGCAGAGAGAGAGAGCAACTGATTTGCTATAGGGCTATAATGAATTTATTTATTTTAATGACATTTCTTGTCTTTTATGTGTAACAAAAGAAGATAGTGACTTTCTTCAAAGCCCATCTGTTTGAGATCCTTCATTGTTATTGATTTCCATTCAACTCCTTCCATCCTCTCTATGACTTAATGGCATTCGAGGGCCAAAGCCTAGTGATGTATTTGCTGTAGTTTTATCAATTCTGTACAAAGCCTCATCTCTTCTCTAGTTCCTGATTGTGGTGAGCCCAAGGATGGAAAACTAAGCAGCACTGAAGAATTTCAATATCCTATTTCACTGCAAACTCACATTAAATTTGCTATTCTCTTTGAAGTCAGCAGAAAAGCCCTGACTGACATCAACTGAGTGTCTGGTTCTGTGTTTCTGACAACATTACTGCTTGTCTGGTGTAACAGTCCCTGTGGCCGCTGAGAGTGAAAAGTAGCTGAGGCAGTTTCTCAGAGGCTGGGAATACTGAGAGCCCAGATAATTCACCCTCTAACCAGCCTGGCATCCTCTTCGCCTGTTCTTTTCAACTTGTGCTGTTAATGCCACTGCCACTGTGCCATGGGTCACTGCAGAATTGTCAGTAAGGACACAAATGAGGCCATGGAGGTAACTGTTGGGCACGAAAGGGGGAGTAAGCAAATATTTTGCTTGCCCAAGAGTGGGAATGTTCTCAATGAACCTGGCTATTTCTCTGAATATAGATGTTGCAGAGGATTTTCTGTAAGAGACAGGAATCCTGCCTCCAAAAATAACTTGTGCCTGATATTTCAAAACCCTTCATAATGTACCTTGCCAGTTACATGTTGCTGAGCAGGAAGGTTGAGAGGATTATTTCAGCTGTGGCAATCAGTTTACACCTTGAACCACAAGATTGGATTACTTTTGGTATTTAATTTTGAAATATTTCCCCCAGATGTACGGTACCTTTGCATGTTTCCCGGATGAATTTCATTTTGTTATTTCCTGCTCTTATTTCTAAGCTTTTTCAGGTCCTCTGTGTTATTTCTGTCTTCGCTTATGTTTGCAACACTTCCTAATTTAGCATCTTCTGCAAATTTAATTACTATATCAACTTTTTGTGTCACCTGATTAGTGGTTTTAAAATTTTACTGAATATCACTTGAGTTTAACACAGTCTCTGCAAATTTCCCAAGGGGCAGTTCCCTCAAGTCATTTTTTCTTGGGGGTTGGTGCATGGTTAGTGTATATGACACTGTGGATGTACATAAGACTACTCAACAGAAATTGCTGACGTCAAGTAATGCTTTCTTTGCTCTGAAAGACTTCATCTACAGACATCTCAAAGGTGTGAAACAGCTTAATTAGGGCATAGGGATGTGGCTGTGCAATAGCACATGGGAGTTTTCTACAGGAAACATCTAGCAAAAGTGAATTTAAAGCTGTCACAAACATGCTTCATGTCATAGGTGAAAAAATAAAGACTACAATAAGAAAAGAAGACTCAGATAGTCCAAGCAAGCCTGATAGCTCTTTTAAGGATCAGGACAAGTGTAAGCAGTGGTGAAGAAAGAGGTCCAAGGGCTCAGAGCTTTATAGTGCTCTAAAATGATGTTTTGAATTTGATTTATAAGTGGAAACCAGGAAGCTGAGAAAGAAAAGCATGAAAAGAGAAAAAAATACTTGAGATGGCCATTTCAAAAAAAATGGAGTAAGAACACTGTGAGGCCAAAAAGAAAAGATAGAGATGTGTTGATGTAGCTGAGGCAGCAGATGACTAATGTATGAACTCTGAGCAGTAGAATAAAGAAAAGGCTGAATTTTTAGTTTTTAGACCCAGTTTTATGCTACCATGTAAACAAACATACTTGAATATTTCAGGTGACTTTCCATTAACTTATTTACTAATGTCTAATGTATTCCACATAGTTTAATTTTTTTAATTAAGCAGTATGGCAGTTTAGTAAGAGTGTAACAAGTTCCTTATGTAACCTCTTCGTTAGTGCTTCACACAACCTCATGGTTCTTGGAGATTATTTTTTCCTGTGCCTGTTTGACTTCGGTGGAGATTCCTTACTGGGCTGGCACATCTCTTTGAATTGCTTCCTCTTCTTTACCTTTTGTGGTTGCCTATATTCTTAATACAGAAGAAAGAACATAATGAGATAGTTTGTTTACTCTGTTTATTTTTACACGTCTCTTACATTTGAAGAGAAATTTTTTATTTAGTGATTTTTATGGTGTTATTTAATAGCTATATCTCCACTATAGTGGATCATATTTATCAATTACTGCCACTTTCTATTTTAGATACTTTATTTGGCCTAATTGTGAACCAGGTTCTAAGTGCTGAGCAAAAGCAAAGAAAGCGTGGGCTTTCTCCCAGTGAATTTGCAGCTCATTGGTGGTTGTTGTGCTGTTCTGGTGTTTGGAACGGATAACATTGTATTTTAAGCATTGTTAGTGTTTTAAAACAGTCTTCATCACACTGGAGATTTAATGAATATGCTTTGGCACAATGAAACTGGAGAGGTTAGTTGGGTTTCCTCATTGTGTTTTTTTTTAACCAAAACCTAGTTTACAAGACCACAGAGAAGTGATGGTCGGATAGTATTTAAACCAAAAATTGTGCTGTTTGTACAAGAGCTTGTCACAATGCCCAAAGTTTTTTGTGGGATATATGAAGATTTATATAATCAAACTTAGGCAATCTAGACTACATGTGTGAGTTAGGTCCAGGCTCCTCACATACTGAATTAAGAGAGGTAGGTACCCACTTCTTCGTTGTCCTCTGGAAGTTCCCCTTTCACATAAAACCTGCTGGCTGAGGGACTTCTAGGAAGGAGGTCTCACTCTCCCATTGTGCACTTCTGTCTCCAAGCAGGGATCTGCACAGGCAGAGTCTCAGTAGTGAACAGTTATGTGGGTTTTTTAAAGAGTTATATCACTAAATCTAGGACAGTTGTCCACATCTGAAATCACAGCCATGCTCAGGGATCACTGTTATTGTGAGGGGGCAGTGGGCAAAAGAGATCAGCTGGTCTTTTACACAGAAGAGAGTCTGGATTGAAGGGGGTCAGATCAGGAGCTCGTCTGTAAATGAAAGCCCTGCCCTCACTAGGCTACCCTCCAGTGGAAAAAAAAGGCTTACTGCACTTCTCTGATAATCTCACTTATTAGGCAATTTTAATGTAGCTGTAATAAGCTCCCTTCAAGCCAGACCTTGGGTAAGGCCTTAGAAATGCTCAGCTGCCATGTGGCTTGTAACAAATATCACAAAGTATTGATTTGTTCCATAACCACTCCCTGCCATGTGTTATGTAAATAACAACGTTTGATAGAGTGTGTGGTTCTCCCTGCTGTAATGCAGAGGTCTTGGGAAGGTCTTGAGTCAAAAGATGAAAGGCCAACTGTCTCCAGTTGTCCTCAGGATGTGTGCGTGACACTGCAGCTGCATACACATGCACCAAGCCCTTCCCTTTGGAGTGCATTTAATAATTATGATTTTTATATTATATCTGGTTCTGCTCTGGCTGGGTATAATCTTCTAATTACATAGGTTTGAATTTTCTCAGATTGTCTCTATCTTTAACAGTAATTCTCTACTGGTAAAACTAAATTCACTGTGCTTTCATTGTATATGCTTATATCTCTACAGATTTAAGCTAGAAAAAAGCCATGCAGTCTGCAAACACCACTAATTGTACTTCAGCTTGTATGTTGCAGAGCAGCCTCATTCTGTTTTCCCACAGCCAAGAGAAGGCCTCAAGGCCAAAATGTCACCTCAGATTTCTTTTGATCTCAACTTATATTTTATTAACCCTTTTAACTTCACTGAGGGTGTGCAAGGAAACATGTATATTCCCTTTCATATAAACCCAACATTGTCCTTACATCTTGCGTGCAAATGTATGGACAGTTTTTCATACAAAGGATTATTTAGATGTAATCTATATGCCTTGTGAGTTACAGATAAGAAGGGGCGGGCAGCATTTATTCTGCAATGTTTATGATTTATTTCCCTTTTATTTTCTCTCTTTAACTCCATCCAAAATATTTCTGAGAGTCTTAGTGAAATATAATACTAGAAGCCTTTAATGGCACCTTTTCATCTCACAATTGCAGAGTGCTTTTCAGGGCTTAATTAAATTTTACAGTGTGCCTTTCAGGTGAATGTAATTTGAATGCATCCATTCCTGTTTGTGAGGAAACTGAGGCAGGGAGTGGTAATTAGCTCAAGGCTGTGAGCCAAATAAAATGTTAGAGTAAGAATTATGACCCAAGAAATTTGATCAGGAGACTTGATAATTTCAGCAAAATTTGGTTTTTAAAAATGTCATCAAACAGACAACACAGATGATGGCAGAGGAGCCAAATAGATTCCCCAGACTCTTCCTTTTCTTAGCCTTTGCCATGACTAGTGCTTTATGTCTCAGTCCAGTTTGATTTGATTGGCCTCACCAATCTTTGGGCACACCAGATGCTTGCTCAGTCCTCCAACATGATCAGGAGAAAAGGAATGAGTGGTTACACTCTGTCTCTGCCTTCTTCTCAGCAAATGGTTCAGGCCTTTCATCCCTTTCCACTGAGAGGCCTGTTAGGATGAGATCTGAATGCATCCACCCACTCCTACAGCCATGGTCTGCTACAAGATAAACTCTGCAATGTTAGCTGCGAAAGGCCTGAAGCTCCTTGCCTGGTGCTCAAGGGCGAATTTTTCATCCATCTCCTCACTGGAAAGTATGGAATGAAGCCTGTCCTCTTCTGTGGGTAAGCAGCTAGAAGGGGAGAAAGCTGCTGGGACAAAAGTGTTCATTTATTCTGCACATGTATCTTATGAAGATCCTCTATAGATTCTGTCATCAGCAGTTACTACCCAAACATGGTTACTGATGATGCCATAGGATAGATAGGCCATAAAGCATCATATGGGAATGGGTTAGGACAGTGGGAAGATAGACTTTCTGGGCCCTCAGTGTTCATAGGTCAGAAATCATACTTGATTTGGTCAGAGACTGACTGCAAGGGGAATGGAGCTCTGAGTGTCAATGTGTGTTACTATCATCAGAGGGGATGGCATTATCCAGCCTGTCTGGCAGGCCTAGAACTCATATATGCTGCAATTTAAAAAGTGGGGTGTGGCCATTTCTTTGAAGGTGTGTGAAACAAGGCTGAAATCAAGCATGTGAGAGATCCCACAGATATAGAGCACCCTTTCCTTTGTATCAGCTGTCATGGTGAGAAAAGGTCATGTGGCTGTGAGACAGGCTCAAAACAAGCAGGTTGGTATTTCTAATGAGCTAAAGAATCAGTCTTTGGAAATTCATTCTCTCGGTAGAGAAGCCAAAGATTGGATGATGTCCCTCTGTCACCAGACACCAGTCTCAGATCCAGAGGAAAGAGAGGACGCTTGTAGTCCTTCACTGCCTGGCTCTGCTAGAGCCTCCACCTGCAGTGGGCAAGCACTACCACATCTGGGCTTTCCAAAGCCTGGGCAGGGCACAGCAACCACAATGTCTGACTCTAGATCCTCCACATAGGGTATGGAATGTGGTACACAGTATGTTTCCAGTGTGTGCTGTGACAGTCAGTCAGTAGCCACTAAGCAGGAATAATGAAGGCAAAGCAAAGTTTTCTGTTTCCATTGTTGTCGACCCAGTGTCTTAAAAGTACTTACCTGGCAGTGAAACGGCTCCTCTTTGTTCTACTGAGACCAATCTTCCGTTGCTGTATTATGAAAAAGGTACTGCATGGTTTGTCTTTTTATCAGAATAGTATAATCAGAGAACAAATGAGGTCAGGCAATTGCTGAACAGGTTTTGCCACTCATTGTTGATCATCTTTCTAAGAACTTTCTCCTTCATGCTGATCTCTTCTAATAGTGAAGTCAACAGATGTGGCCACGTGCACAGGACATCCTTTGACAGCAGTAGGACTCAGCTGACAGACTCTGGAATATATCATTTCAGTAGCATCATCTGGATCTATAGCTGGCTCTTCTGTAACCATATTGAAGGTTGAAGGCCTTGTGTGTTGTTCTTTTCATCTTTCCACTGCATGAGCACTGCACAGGGATCTTAAAGTGTGTGTAGGAAAATGGATCTTGGGGACAGACTTTACTTCAGGGTTAGAGACACAGCTTTCTTTAATTTACAAGTGCTTGGTTGTCTGTAAATCTGTTTCACTACCCAAACTTCACATCAAAGTATTTGAGCTGTGCTGTACTTGATGAGAGCAAGAGCAAATGTTTGTCATTGCATAAGCGAAACAGAAATCCCTTTGGGAACAGGGAGACAGAGACCTGAACACAACACACCGTAGAGGTTTTGCTGGTAAATCAGTGACAGAAAGTTTTGGGCTTTTTACATTATTAACATTCTTCCAGATGAAAATCTCTGCAACAAATGCCATTTTGAACCTATTTATGATTGAGGCTATTTCACAAGGGTGTTTAGGCTCCTTTGAAACCTCTCTGTGGGGTTGAATTATTGACTTAGGAGACTCCAGGCCACCGGGATGGAGTGCAGAAAGTGCCCAGAAGCCTAATTCGCCTCTCACAGAGCACAGACACTCCCATTGACCCCACTGCTTGAATGCCTCTGCTGTCAGAAGAGAGCCATGGCAAGAAGTCAGTCATGTATATCAGGAGGAATTTCTGCTGATCCCACACTGGGGAGAGCAAGAGAAATTCCCTGTGAGTGGAGAGAGTGTCCTCAAGATCAGGATGCATTCCTGCCCTTCAGTGAGAATGATTCCAGGGGGTTGTTAAAAGTGTTTAGTTTTCAGGAAGATTAGCTGCACCTTTCATTTGTCCTTTGAAGATTATTTTTGCTCTGTAAAGGGTTTTAAAAAATGGCAAACCAGTACAGGCACATACAAAAAAAAGAAAACACAAGGTTATGGGAAGAAGCTGAGATTCTATCTGTTTTATTGAATGATCCTGGAATACAGTAACAAGGGGACAGTCGTGTGCTTAATCATCTCACTCTTACAAGTGGAAATGATGCTTGACAACAGAATGTACTGATATGAATGTAAGAGTAGGGGAAAGGAAAAAAACCTAAGGAACAAAATAAGCATAATATGTAAACAATATTCTGCTAGGAGAATTTGTAGTGACAGATGCTTTGGTAGATAGGGCAAAAAATATATTCCTTTCTCCTAAAGGGAAATAGGTGGAAGTCCATCAAATAAACTTTGTCCTGGCATATTTTATTTTTGCATGGAGGAAAAGGAAAAGATCGTTTTTGATGTCAGATTTTTTTTTTCTGCTGTTTTTTCCCCTCTCTGCCATACCAGAAAAAAAGATCAGGGAAGATAAGCCAGGCAAAAGAAAAAAAAAAAGGGAGGTGGGGAGGGGGGAAAAAAAAAAGGTTACTCTGAGTATCAGAGAGGGGGCTAATTGTCAAGGTTATATCTCCACAGATGATTGATGTGAGGCTGGGTTTTTCTGTCAGCCTGTCACAAAGCAGGAATGTTTAATGTTCTCATTATTGGTTACGCTGTTGTGTATATTTCTCTGTCAGCACTGCGGACCCATCTGAACTGCCAAGGCACTTCAAAGCCCTGCAGGTCATTTATCATCCTCCTGACGCTGCGAATGTTCAGCCTCAGCTGAGTGCCAGGGATTTGTTATGACTTGAGAGCCAGCTGACAGACAGGTCTGCTGCAAAAAGGATTCCTTTTTGTCACACTGCGAAAACATCAATGTTCCTATAATGGCCTACAACTGTCAAAGGGGACTGCCACCTGACAGTTGTGTGGTCTCACTAATTTGCAGCCCGGTGACTTGTTTCCTTGAGTTTAGATTCAGTTACGGTGTCACATGCAAACAGGTCACCATCTGTCGTCCTGTGCCAGGGGGCACATGGTAGGGGGTGGAGAGGGAGAGAGAGAGAGAGAGAAGGAGGAAACGATGAAGTGGCAAACTGGGGGTGGGGGAGACACAAGGGGAAAATAAAAATGGCCATGCAAATCAAAGCTGCATCTTTTTTTTTAGATTCCTGTTTTTTGAGTGTTTCTAGCCCACCACAATGTGAATCTCTGAAAGTTGTGCTGAAAATTGAGGCAGGGAAAGAAAGGACCTTGCAAAGAGCCAGAGCTGGGAGGGGTGGGGGGTGGGGGAGAGGGAAAGAGAGGGGGGGAGAGAGAGAGAGAGAGAGAGAAATATCAGGGCTTTGTTTCCTTTCCCAGGCCATGACATGATTAATCGTTTTCTTCTGATCTAATTTTGGAACATGAAAAACAGCACATTTGTCTTGAAGAAAAATGATGTGCCGTACTGCGCAGATGGAAATTTCGAGCAATGAAAAAGATTAAAGTGAAATTCCACTCCTTAGACCTAATCATGAGTTGTAGATTATTCTGTCGTTCTAACCAGATGGTAGGCTTGATTCCACAACCCCCTTCTTATATTAATGAATACTAGACTGTTATATTTGACTTAGGTAAGTGAAATGTCTATCAAGCCTAATGGACTGCCAGCCAGCATAACACATGTTGTACCACTGAGGGTCCTTGCTGCATTTTTCATGTTTTATACTAATGTAGAACATTTTGTTTCCTACTGTTTTCCATCATTGTCACTGTTTGCTAAATATTTTCACATGTAAGAGGAAAAAAAAAGTAAAAAACTTGTGTCCAGAGCTAATTTCCTCACGTTGGTCACAGCTATAATTCTACAAGTAAAACAGTCACCCGAAGCAATGCATACAAGAACTCAATAGTAACTTGATTAAGTTCCCAGTCAACAAGGCTGCACTAGGCTGTATGTTAACAAACCTAATTATAGGCAGCATGGTGATAAATTGTGCAGGGTGCATGTAGCACATCTCTGAGGTCATGTCTAGAAAAGAAGTTTTGCCCCAGGGGACAGGGATGGGGTGTCATTTCTAAATAAAGTAAATGCAGGTTCACTGATGTTTCCCATTGGGTTGCCTTCCGCTTTCTGACAAATGTTTTTCTAGCAAGGGTGTCCCAAGAGATCCTTGCAAGAGCGGAAGAGTGGAGGAGGAGAGGAATGAGAGGCTGGAGGATTCTCTTTACCCTTTCCAAGTGTGCAGTCCAGTGACCGCCACGTAGCTTCTACCATGCTTGGACTTTTCAGAGGTATGGATGCTGCTAATCATATGTTGGGATGGGTGCCACCACTTGTGCTTACAAACCATGTTACCATTTCCAGCATTTAGCTGAACAAAATGGTACTTGTCACATATGCTGGATGTGAGAGTGGGATGGAATCTCTTCCTTGTATGTGAAGTTAAAGGTACAAATCTCTGGTTTCTCCTGTCAAAAAAACAACAGTTGGGCCTTTATGCCTGAGTGGCGCCCCTGGTTCTGTCAGGGAGCATGCTCCCAGGTAGAGGAAACGTGCATGCACAGTGCTAATTTTAGACATTGGAAGAATCAACAGGATGCATGGATCAAGTTACTCTCTCCCTAGGAGAGAACAAGTCCAGAAACTTGAGTAAGCAGTCAAGAGTTGTCCAAATCTGGACTTACTGAGGTACGATAGATACAGTAAAGTTATAAAAGTTCATTTAGACTGAACAAAGAAAAGCAAAACACCAAAATACACCTCCTAACTGAGAAACTAGGCAATCTACATGGGAAGTCTTTTTGATAATGGAGTGATTTTAAAGCTTACATCATTGCTTAGTGATTTTATTCTCACTATTTTCAAACAGTTTCTTCAGAGTCCTGAAATCTGACAGACGTGCCTTTCTCAGTGATTTTTACTGCTGAATAAGGACTCTTAGAATGTGCCATAGAATAAACTCCAAATGACCCTCCAGTGTGAGTACCCTGCACTTGGGACCCTCATTGTTGATGATTTTCCCTTTCTCTCCCACACATAACATTTTTTGAACGAATGAAGTGAGGAAGGCCTAAGCAGAATGCTCATCGTATCTTGCCCACACTAAAAGTAAACGAATTGGAAGTCTGAAAATAGTATGTCTCAAAACACTTTTCTTTGTAATTAATTTTAATTAGCTTTTTTTATTTGTACAGATTGGCTCTATCTGAGAACATAAGCTAAAATACCAATATTTCACCACATTTCTTTTATGGTTGGATTTAGAATCTGTCTTAACCCTCCCTAAAGCTCATTCTCAGGGGAGAAAAAATTTTCATTGATGAGAATTCCTATGGAAAATATTGCATGGCAGATTTTTTAAAATTAATTTAGAACAAAACTCCCACTTAGACCTTTATACTGCTCTCAGTAAATGCAGGGTAATTTACCCCTTTAAAACGATCTGTACAGATTACCAGCCTGTGTAGTTCCTAATCTCTGGAGAAAACTGGCTTTTTGCAGTGCTGCTTCTCTTCTGTGCAGGGCATGTGGAGCTGACTTGGCAGTGAAGGGAAAGTAATTTGTTCCTGACAAGGGCCAGTTGCAGACTATTTCTTCACTGGAAGAAAGTGACAATCAAGCAGGAAATTGTGACTGCAGTTCCTTATTTGAACTGATCCTTCTTAGGAGCTAGTAGACATATCTTAACTTAGCCTTTAGCTTGTTTTCCTCAGTCTCACAGCTTTGCTTTCTGTGAAATGTCAAGGACCTCAGTGCAGTGCAGTGTTTACAGTTTGGCTGGTGAAATTTGTGGCCCACTCAGAGTGTTGCAGATTTACAATTACATTGTGAAGGTAACACAGGAGAGGTAGGCATTCCTCTTCCTGGTAGCATTTCCCAAAAATGGCTGCAGTTTTGGAGAGGACTTTGACCAACTGAGGAAGAGAATAGTACATGTGGGAGGGAGAGCAAACTGGCTGTTGCTGTTGAATCCTTGCTAAGCCAACTCGTTTCTAAGTGCAGGGACAGATGGATGGATTGGAGGCTATGTTATAGCTATAGGGAAGCCTCAGAAAGCATTTGTCTTCCTGGAAGAGTGTATTACAGCCTTTCTGGTCTGCAGTGGGTTATCACCCTGCTGCAGCTTTGATCGATGGCAAGTGATGGCAGCAGGAAATAAAGGTCCAGTCTTTGTGCTCAGGAATGCTGCCTAGGAGGGCAGGACCCTGACTGGATGGAACATCTCTATAGGTTTGGAAGCAGGTTACCTACAGTAGGGTCAGCAAGATGTTTGCCAGTGTCTGTGTGTCCAAACTCTGCAGAAGTGCTCAGAGCTGGGGTGCTTGCTCAGCTGGGGGTACCCATGGATCAATCAATTTGCCCACAGAGGACTGACAACTCTGAAACGACCTGATGAAAGTTTTCTGCAAACACAAATCCATGGCTCTTAGCATTTTGTATGGGATATCACTTCCTTGTGTGGCAGATGCCCTTCTAATATTCTAGTCCTACCAAAGATGGATTTGCACACTACCTCCACACACCCTCCCCTTCATTGCCTGTTGCCTGTTTTACTTCAGAGAAAATTACTCTATTGATCTTTCTGACATGAGGCTCAGATCATCAGATGCCAAAGTCATTCCCCCCTGGGCGAAGTGTCTCCATCTGGTGGGCCTAGGGGCGAGGGAGGGAGGAACAGACTTTTTCTCATCTTAACTGCAAAGCCATCACTTAGAACAGTTGTCATGTGAGAGGTGACAAGTCCCTTTTTTCCCCTCTACTATTTAGTTCCATTTTACGCATATTCCCAACTTCCCATTCTCCATGCACTCCTCTTATTTTTGTACCCTGTAACTTTCGTCAGTTTGTTTCTTTTCTTTCAGATGTGCTTAAGACACAGCACAAGTTGATATAATCTAATACAAACTTCCCTGTTTGCTCTATCATAAAATGTAGTGCCTTGTGTGCTCATTCCCCTCCTGTCATCAAGTGCCAGCTTCAGCAGGACTTAGTACTCCAGGTTCTTCCTGCTGTCATTTTCACTTCTCCCCAAGGACTAAACATTTAAAACCCGAGAAATGCTAACTGAAATCCTAAGTAACACTTGAACCACGCTGATCTTGGGTAAACAATTCCCAGAGTGTTACCATTCCTGATGTTGAAAGAGCAGATCAGTGAAAGAAAAGAATGTGCATACAAATTCTTGATAATGGGGCAGCCAGCTAATTTCTAAATATTGGAAGATTCCTTTAGAAGACATTAATTTTGTTTATGTTTAAAATGACATACATGCTAAGGAGCCTACAATTTGCTCATTTAAGACTTTTACCCAATTTTTAATAGGAGTTAATGGTTTAAGGCTCAATTTAGAGAGTGGAATACTGGGTGAATTTTTTCTTTGGTCTATTTCTTATGTAAATATTTATATATTTAAAATTTTCTTCATTAAACTGGTTTTTGCAGTCTACACAGCAGACAAATAATAAGAAAGACTGCCCATCACCCTTTGAGCAGAACTTTTTTTGCCCCAAGACATGCCTATATGGGAGGTAATATCAGGTGCTGAAGAAAAACCTGATCTTTTGTTGGCCAGATGCCAGCCTTTCAGCATAAGAGGGAGTATATATTTTTATTAAAAGGTAAAGCAGCAACTTTCCTTGCTGAAACAAGGCTTTAGACTCCCACCTCCTTCCAAAGTGCAGGCTGGGTTGTATGAGGCCCTGACTGGCCTTAAGAGCTTGGTGAGGCTCAGCTGAGGCGGTGCCCACAGCGCTGCCCTGCAGGTCCAGGCTGACGCAGCCCTGGGCTGCCTGCTGAGCCGAGTTACAGATGTTCCAGTGCCACCCATTCATGGCTCTGGTTGCTGGCTGGCTTCCTGGGGTGGACGCCAGAACTGCCCTACAAGGTAACTTTGTGTCCTGCCTGTGTCCTGGACAGGATTTTAGAGCTGTGTCACAAACCCATTTTCAGCATCCTCTCTTGAATGTGCTTCCAGGAAGGATGCTGCCATTGACTCTTTATCTCACCCAGTCTGGGATGTCAGTGGACCCCATTACAACCATCAGCCTGATCCTGTTCAGGCAATGTGGGGCTTCACTCAAGTTACCTCATTTCCCAGCTGTTTCTCTCCTTAGAGAAGCCCTGCTCTTTCTGCTCCCTGATGAGTGGCCCCAGTTAGGATTCCTGTGTGCAGTGCAGCAGGAGAGCTCCCAGGCAGCCTGCCTTTAGTCAAGATCTGGCCTTTCCATGGCCCTGTTCCATGTTCCTTGCTCAATAAAATCCTGCTTGAACATCTCACTGCTACACATGGTATCATGAGCAGTGTGCTTTCAAGGAGATGGAGAAGAAGTCTGTTCCTGATTCTACTTGGTTTTGAAACTGTATGAGCAGCTCCTGCTTCAATGTGGAATCTTTGTTTTCAGTAGACACAGAACTCTTTAACTTGTTGTGCAACTGTGCAAATGCAAAATGGCTTCCTGTCCCCATTTGTTAGTGGAAAGGATAGAGTTTCCCTGGTGTGGTGCCACATTCATATAGAATTTGAAATGTTCTTCTAGATTGAGATGCTGTGTTCTGAAATGCTCAAGGAGAGCATAATATCTTTGGGGATGTCTATAAATACACTGGTATATGAAGAAAAACCCCACAGGATTTTTAAATAAAACAGTTGAACATCTAGCCTTTATCTCAGTTTCTGTTGTTTTCTAGAAGAATACACTCACAGTGAATTCATACCAAATTTCTCAGTAAATCTGTTAAAAGACTATTTGAAGAAGGGTTTCAGCATTATTGCTGACTAGCTGACAATAGTAGATTACTGTGGTGAAATACTCATGTTTCCTTGGTCCTGCTTCTTCCTCTTTCTGGGATGTTGGTTCTGAGAGCATCTATAAGCCAATGGTTTTACCACATTGCTAAAATTAATCTCCAGATTGATGTAAAGTTCATTGCAGGATTCTATTTTTATGGAGAAGAGTTGACACTGGAAAGAAGTAAATCTTCCATGCCTCTATCCTATGACATGAATGTTTATAAACTCTAACCCAGACTGGTGTCAGGGCAAGGAAATATAGGTCAAAACTGTGATTTATATGATCAACAATAGAATTTAAATACTAAGTTCTTATTAATCTACATGTGAATTAGTTAGCTAAATCCCCATATCCTTTCAAAAATGTGCCAGTGTTCTACTACTCATTTTGTCACGTTTGTATATAGTGACAGACTTTGTAAAACTACTTTCATAAATGAACAAAACCCCAAATGTATATCACTAAAAACGTAGAAGACAAACTGATTAGATTTCCTGTGGTGGAATTACATTATCAAACAAAACACAGGTTTTGAAATGCAACACCCCAAAAGAAATACAGTTGGCTGAAAATTCCCATAATGAGAAATCCATAAGCCTAAATATTTGGTGTTCCTGATTTGCTCACTTCCTCAGGTTAATGTTTCTTCAACATGTTTCCAGTTTTTTTTTTTCAGTTGAATTGGTTGTTGTACTTTCAAAGGTGATGATTTGCAAATGATGATTTCCAGCCTACTGTATTCTATGTATGGCAGAATGTCCATCAAGTTGCCTCTAGGTGACATTAGTAGTGCAATCATTCAAAATGCAGCCTGACAGCATTTCAATCAATTCACTTTTCAACACTAGACATCAAATATACATTGCAAACCCAGCACCTGCTCTACTTGTAGTGTGACATCAAATAGGTTAGCCTCAGGTCCAAAGACAGAGGCTGTCTCTTGAACTGCTACATTAAGGAGTGACTTTGGCAATGATACTCTTGGAGATTAACACTCCACAAAAACTGGCTCTTGACCTACAATACAGTATAATCCCTTTTCTCCTTGTGTATCTCAGCACAGCCCACAGGAGCTCTGTGTTTGCTAGATGAGTCAGCCACAGAGCCCAACTCTTAACCTCATCCTGTAGAGCTTCACAGTTACAGCAAAGATGTGAGCAGAATGGCCGCCATGCATTTAGAAAAACTTGTCCCAGGTCTGAGCTCCTTGGGGTCGGCTTCCTCCTTTTTGCAACAACTGCATTGCAGTACCCCTTGAGGGGGCAAATTTTGCAGCTCTTCATGAGGTCTTGGTTGTATCAAGAGTTGCTCTTTTAAAAGAGCAAGGGAAGCACTTTGGATGATATCCAGCTCTTGTCACACTGCCCTTGAGATTAAAAGGCCTGGCTACTGCCATCCCAGGACTTTGTCTTTTGCTTGGAATCAAGAACAGGTCAGTTAGTGGTGTCCTTGAAAGTCCTCAGTATATTTCTGTACTTTGGGCTGAGGTAAGATCTATTCCTTGACCCACAACAACCTATACTGTGTGTACTGAATCTTCTGAGTCAGATCCATAATTCCCTTTAAATGAGAGGACAAGTGGCTACCATCAAATACCATGGAGGTGCCTAACAAAGCAGGCAGGTGGTGAGTGTGCCCAAGATTTCAAGTTCAGAGAAATAAAAAAGGCATGCCAGCACTCATAAACCTTAGCAGGACAGTGTGGGTCCCCTTCCTTTTGTTCTGTTTGCTAATCAGGCTTTGGTGCTGATGGCATGAATCAGATAAAACAGTACTGTAAAGGCATTGTCAGCTGGTCATAATAGTGGCATGGGCAAGGGCATGGAGGCCACTGTGTGACTCAGGCACAGTTTGGGCCTTCTGAGGTGACCCTGGGAGACAGGAGTGGAAATCCAGGTGTGACAGGTTTAGAGAGTTTGGATGTGGCCCATTTACCACATGCCTCACCACCATCCCTACTAATGCTATAGTAGATGTGGTCTTCTGTGCCTGGAGGGACAACACCTGGTCCAGTCCTGATTCAATTCCAGGTACTAGGCAGGATGGTACTGGTCACATTGTCACCTCAGTCCTGGAGTCAGGGATTGCAGGTTTGTGTTTCTTAGGCAGGACAGCATCTCCCTCTCAGTGACCAGCTGACCCACCCTTAGCTCTGAGCTCACAGTGGGCAGGAGATCCGTGTCCCCTTGCCCTGCAGGAATAATCTGCAATCACATTCCTGGAGCTCCACACAGGACACTGCCCTGCTCATTGTTGCCACTTGTGCTGAGAGATGCTCCACATTGGGAATGTGTGTGCAGCAGGAGATAAACATCCCAAGTGGCACAAAAGGGGTTAATGTAATACCCCATAACCTACATGGATGAATCAAAGAGCTGAGCTGAAAATGCTGTCATAAATATTTGTGTCCCTAGCAAAGTTAATGGAGGAAGAGGAATGCTGTCTTAGAAGACAAAGCAGGATATGGACAGACTTCAGAAAGGTAGGAAATTGTATAGGAGTGAGAGAGATTATTCAGAGCTACTAACTCAGTGTGGAGGGATGATTTTCTTGTTGAGGAGTGACTGAATCACTTCCCAGTGGAAATGTTTGGCTCTGGAGATAGACAGACTGGATGCTGGTAAACCCCAGGTTAGGGCAAGGTCCTCCCTGCAGGCCTGCTCGTTCTGCTGTTCGGGACGTTCAGCTGGCTGGTGCAGTTCCATCCTGCAGACTCCCAGATGGTAAAAGGACTCAAGCCAGACTGAATGCTGGCTGGGGACACAGATGTGCTCTGAAGATTGCTTTGGTATTTATGTGAAACAACTGCTTTTTATTAAGTGTTGAAACTAATAATAAATAATTATAAATTACTTTAGTGTGTTAGATTGTTGACATAACACCAACACAAATATTTCTTAGGAAAGTGAATAAACATATAAAGCTACATTACTTTATAAATGAATTCATTAGTATTTATTACAATTACAATCAATTATTAAGCATTTTGATGACTTGCTTGGAGACTGGATATATTTTTTTGTTGCTATTATCAATAATTTTAATTACCAACTGTAAGTACTGGTTATTTCCCACACGCATCCCAGGGCACTAATTTTTATCAGCATCTAAAATGCACAGTGTTTTTGTTTTGGGTAGCTTTGTAGTACACCATAAATTGCTGAAAATAATTTCCTGGTTGTTAAGTGGAAATAGAAGCTCTGGGTGTCCCTCAAACAGTTATGACCTAGCTTGGGAGAGCTGGTTTATATTGTGCAATAAGAAATTTATTTCCCCAAAGTTTTATGCATCGTATCCAAAATGCCAAGAGGCCAGGTTTGCCCACGTAACTGGTTTTTATGTCCTTCATGCCATCAAAGAAGAGACTGTATGCTCAAAAGCTTGCTACCCTTACACCTGATTTGTCTAACAACACATCGTATCCAGAACAGGTTGCCCAGAGAAGTTGTGGATGCCCCCTCCCAGGTAGTGTTCAAAACCAGGATGGATGAGGCTCTGAGCAGTCTGGTCCAGTGGAAGGTGTCCCTGTCCAGAGTAGAGGACTTAGAACTAGAAGACCTTAAAGGCCACTTTCAACCCAAACCATTGCTTGATTATTGCCTCAAGAGTGTCTGTAGATTGTGATGGTCTCACTGTTGGACTTGTAATTATTTCTGATGCTAATCTAGTTGGCACTACTACACTCTTATAGATGTCCAATAATTAGATTTATTACAAAATATTCAGACACTCTATTTTCAGGTATCTTAATTTGTTAAACAGATGCATAACCTGAATGTATTTTTTGACATGTCACGGGTCTTCACATCCTCAAATTTGTTTTCTAGTTCTTTTCCTTTGAGCCTCCTCTAACACCTCTACACTCTGATCTCTCAGGTTGTTACTTCTGACTCCTTCACTACCTGGCTGATGTGTTGTGCTTGGGACACACAAACTGTAATACAGATATAAGCATTTTCACCTCTCAATTGCCACACTTAACTTCACACGCAGTATCTCAGTAGAAATGGGGATGCCTGGGTAGCTGTACCCCTGGCCCCACCCTACCTTACCCTCTTCCATGATACTGCAGCATCCCCTGAATTCCCCTGACAGCCTTGCACAGCTCCTTTGCCAACAGGAGCGGTGACAGCTGGCTGTTGTTGCCATCCCTTCAGTGCTCAGGCAATCAGCCTATGCCCTGTAGCCACTGTGAATGAAGGCATTAATGAAGATACCTGAATTGATTTGGTGCTGATACTCAGAACCAATCATCAGACTATGAAAGCAGTGAGGTGGATTAACAAAGTATTTTGCATACTACTTGGGAGCAAAGGCACTGTCTGTGCATGGTAGGGTTGCTTTATGGTACCTTGTAAAATGCTTTATGCTAGAGCAAAGCATAGTTATTCTAGCTTTACTAGAAATGGGATTTTAAAATACATGTAGTTAAATTTTTACACATTCTTAATAACTTCAGTGCTACCAAATGAATAGATTGTGGATGTTCTAAATAGGTTTGCCTATCTGGAGGGAGTGAGGGGAGGGATGTCATAACTGAGATTTGTTTTTAGGTTGTTCATTTTTTTCCCTTGTAGTTTCAACACAGAGGAATGAATTAATTCCGTATGAAAGATGCTCTGTAGAGAACTCCTTTTTATCTTCACAAGTCCTGGAGAAACAGCAGTGGATTCCCCTGCCTTACTTCACCCCTAGGCTGGTCTCCTGCATGTGTGTCTCACAAAAGGAGCTGTTTGATTGCTCTCCTTCTTTTCTGTTGAGAACGTCCAAGGTGAGTGCTTCACAGGGGTGTTTGCCCCCCTTGGTTTTTCACACATTCAGAGTGGTTAGTCACTGAGTAGGTATGACCAGGTGAGCAGATCCAGATCTACAAATGCTGATCTGGTGTTCATAGCTTATATTGTCAGTAATTGTGCAATTTTACTAATGGTCCCTGAACAATCATTTTAAGTTGAAGTGTTTTCTAACCAGCAATATAACAAGTTGCCTGGAATTTGCTATATAAGGTTATATATGTTAAATAAGCCTTGATTCAGTAGAAATGTAATTTTATAAAATCAGTTTTTGTCATGCTTTTAGTCCTGATGAATTTACAGTAGTATTTTCCCTCTAGCAGGACTCGACTGAGATCTTTTGCCTTCCATTACAACAATTAAATTTCTTTTACACATTTTAACCAATAATTTGTTGCAAAGCACTTTGATATGCTCTGCTCAGATGGAAGACATTATAGAAGGATTTTGTTGCTGTCAAAATGGAGTGAATGCTTAAAAACATAAATAATAATTCTAATTTAGAAATAACTTTTTAGCTGGCTTTAAGCTGTTGTTGCTCAATGCAGCGCTGTTTGAAAGACTTGGTCACAATCTGGAACCCTGCTGTGCCAGAAGCTGTATTGACACTGGACAAAAAGGTAGCACTGCTCTGAAGCGCTTTCAGTTTTCCCACAAACACTTACACAATTAAGTTGGAGGCTCCATTTGTTTGCTTGTTTTAGTGCTTGTTCTGGCTTTTTTGTTTTCTTCTTTCATGAATGATAATGAAAATTTATACTGAATGCACATGTTTTAACTGCCTAGAATACACCTAGGCAATATGTGAAGGCTTTTTCCACTGAAATCAAGGAAAACTCTTTACTTCTCCTTTCTGTAGTGATTTCTTTTACTATCTTACTTTATGTTCCTAACATATGTACAAAAAATATGTAAAGCTGAATGAGGGTGAGTGCCACTGATGCGTGAGTAGAAGTATATTTCAAAAGAGACAGTATATTTCAAAAGAGGTCATCCTCAACCTCTTCTAAGCAGCCCTTACTCAACCTTCAAAACCAGAACTACAGAATATGGCATTTTCAAATAAGGAAAAAAGTTGTGGCTGTTTCACTGCTAATACTTGTGTTGTGTGGGTAATTGTTGTGTAGCATTGGAGGCAAAATTAGAAAACCAAAGCCATTGGTGATAAGAAACAGAAGCCACAAACCTGCCACTGAGGAAATTGATAGCAGGGAACTGACACAGAAGAGTGAAGCATATTCATGATGCTAGGGTCAATCTCATTCACTTTGTCTTAGCCCAAGCTGTGTTTCCACCTGTTGCTTTCTACGCCTCTGAATTCCCCAAAACTGCCCTAAGTATGAAATGAATCTGTTTTAGTCTGCAAGCACTATTTCAATCTTCTAGACTTGGGGATACTTATTCAGCTTATTAATTTTGTGCTTTAGGTGAATTCATACAGATGGTGAGATAGGACAAGAAGATTTATGTTGAGACTTATTGAGGGAGCCTATTTTTCCCCTTCTGGCTGACATCAATAGGGTTGTGTGGTCTATTCACTTTGTCACAAAGTGCACCCTGAGAAAGTACGGAGAGGGCCCTGATTGCGGTCCTGCCTTTGAACAGGTCACAACTCCATTGTTCTGGAACAATAGAGGTTTTATAAACAAAGTCTGACTAGAAAGATTGTGAGTTATGACACTACAAAGAGCCTTGCTGAAAGCAAAACAAGGCAAAAAAGGAACAGGGTAAGGCATAGAAAAATGCTTATAAACAATAAGTTAAATCCCAGGTCTTGAGCAATATATTGATGCTGGAGGAACTGTGCTACCTTACAGAATGCTGAGGCTGCTCTGTCGGTGTTCACACCACACAGTGTATATGCTGTATAATTACAGTGAAAATAAATGCATAGACACACAAGTACTTAAAAATCTGGTCGCAACTGGCTTCAAAGGGATTGCTTGCATGCTTCAAGTTAGGCATAAACTTAAGCTTCCTGTTGGGGACCTGAAAGAGGCTGTGGATGATGCCCTCTCCCTGCATTGTCTATTGCAGTCAACTCACGGCCCCTAAGTTACTATTTCCAATGGCCACCTGTTGCCTTTCATCATAAATTTAGCACTACCCCTGCAGACTCTCCCCTTGGCAAGGCCTGCTGAAGTTAGTCATGTGGAAGTATTTTTGCAACACTGGAACTTACTCTTTTGAAGCATGACTGTCTTTTCACTTCAACATGCCGTACCTGGTGAAACAGGTGCCCTGTGGGTGTAGAGCAATGCAAGTGAGTAAAGGCTGGAACAAGTGAAGGGTGCTCTGAGAAATCCAGAACATGAAAGGAAGTCTCTTGAATTCAAGCAGCTCATGTGTTAAAGGTGCTCAGACTTGTATATGTGTGAAATTAAAAATAATTCAACTATGATAATTTGGTTAATTTATCTTTGTGCACAGATATTTACGTGGTTTTTTAAATCTAGGTATTATTCAGTAGAGAGGAAATTATTAACATTTCAATCCATCCCACCAAAACCAAGAAACTTTCCCTCTTTGGTACTAGCCTAGAAACCTTATTTTTTTCCCTTCCCTCTCGGAATTGTAGGTATCTGAAAAAATAAGCTCGTATTACTTTTTTATATGAGCTGCTAAAGTTTCTAATTTTGGTTGCTAGTGCCCAGAGGACAAGTAATCAGTTATTAAGCTAATCAGCCTTATGTTATAGTGCATCAGTTTGATGAGGTTAGTGTTAAAAATCTGGCATAAGTATTTGCAACCTTCCTGTGTTAGTGGAATGTAATGCTTTTCCATGTGAAGATCAATTTAACAAGCAGATTTAATCCAAGACTGGGAGGAGAGAAGGAGGGGGGTTATGGCAGAAGGGAGTGAAACTCGCTGTGTACTAGACTTCCACCTCTACAGCTATGGCAAGTGATTAATACCAAATAAAGGGTTCAGCATGCATTCCAGTGAAGCAGGTGGTCAGAATGTTAGGCAATAACAATTTAGGAACTGCCACTTTTCTGCTCTCTTTTTAAATGCATGTATAAAGAGCATCTGAGAAGGCCATGTGCAACTTTTTAGAAACATTATAATGAACTTGCTCTCATTTGTTAATAAGTGGATAACAGAAGATTAAAAGTATCCTCCTGCTATTTTGTTTTGCTTTTAAACAAAATTTTAAATGGTGTTGAATAAGATTTGTTAGTATATGATGTCTGCTTACTCACTGTGAAGTAAGTTTTTAGATAAAAAGAAGGCAATTAGGACAAGACTGAAAATTAATTATGCTGGAAAGCACTGCAGTTCGAGTTTCTAGTAGGTGAAGCCCAGAGTCTCTTGGAATTACATTAGTTCCAATAAGCATGTTTGTACCACAAAACTAGATGCCACAGTTTCTGCACCAGGCTTTTTTGAGGTGGGGAATGGAGGCTGTCCAGGTTTATCAAGCTGAATTTTGCATTCTGCACCCTTAATCAGTCTGAAGCTAATTAGCAGCCTCTACACAATAAGGCCACAAGTCATTAATCATAGGAGATGAGAGCAGTCAGCCCCCCATCCTTGACATTTCAAGAAAAGTTTTCTCTCGCACTCTTTTTTTTGTGATAGGGCTTCAAAAGTCGCAAGACTGCTTTTCATGGTCAACAGTGTGTGAAGTAGAAGCCATGTCTTGATGTGACAGACAAGGGACCACTGTTCAAAGACCTATTGGACTCTTTTTTTTATTTCTTTTTTCCCCCTCTCTCTCTAAATGCTGTCCTCTAATAGAATAGAGTCAACTGATGACTTTATTTGCTTTGAGTTGAAGCATAGTTCAGTGGGGAATAAAAAAAGTTTTAACAAGTATGATTTTTGTTAGAGCAAAATTCAAGTTTTTTACAAAGCTGCTTAGTTCTTTTAAAAAGTTACAATCCTTTCTTATGCGCAGCTAATGAGGAATGAAAGTCCTTTCACATGCCTAATACAGTTTAGTACAGTGTGTCTTGAAATCCAATGCTAACAGCTGCAGGCTAAGCACTAGGAAACCCTTGCAGGAAAAAAATGTTACATTTCTTGAGGCTGTTGATGAAACTTCTTACAAACAACATGGAGTAGTAAATTTAAATAGTAGGTTTGTTGTCTTTAATGACACTGAGAATTAGATTATGTGTTCTATTTTATTCTGTGGGCTGAGGATGTGTAATTCTATCTGTATTATTCCCACAATAAGGGGTGGGTGATGTCTGTTTGCCTGATGCCTGTCGAGCAGGTCTTACTGCCTAGTCGTCCATAGCACGTCCTTGCACCTGTTGACAGCATCACTGTTTCAGGCTGAGACGTTTTCTGCAATATTATGGCCATTTCAGAGCTTCTGGCTGGGACAGCTGGGTAGAGGAGGTGTTTTTATAAGTAACAAGTATATTCATACAGTCTTCTGTTGTAAATCATTGTATTTTCACTATGAGCAAAACTGTTTTGTTGAAGGATAGGTTTTAGAAATATTTCTTGAAGACCTAAATGTCTCCCTCAAGGCCTCTTTATCCTATTGGGCTGTGTGGACTTTGTTGATTTACTTAAGGAATTGGAGTAACACTCAGAGCAGGTAATGGGCTTTTGTCTGTACAGCTCTCCAGGAGCTCCTTGTTCTGCCAGCACTATACCAAACTCAACATCCATCCCTGTACCTGGAGTTGTCTACTGCAGACTGGGAGTGGCTTTTTAGAAGGTGTTAGCTCAAGCAGCAAAGCTGTGTGGTGACAAAGCACTGCACAGCACTGCCTGCAGCCTGCCCACACTAAGATCTAGTGCTCCTCTATCAGCAGGGCCAGTTGTGCTTTGATTTGCTTATTTCTTCTGTTTGGAGAGTTAAAATAATGTTGAAAGGCTGTTTGGTTTCGGGTTTTGTCGTTATGTTAGTTTCTTTTCCTGTCACCAGTCCTAGAGATAAAAACTGAAAAGGAGGAAAGAAAAGTTATAGTAGAGGGTTCAAACAAATTAAACCAGTGCTCTGTCTCTAGTTCAGCAAGCAGCTGTCTGTAGCTGTAATATGGCTGTGTGTTATTGCATTTACTTCTCTGAATCACCAATAGATTTGGTCCTTGCACCACTGTTCTATTTCAGTAATTCAAGGTACTTCTTGTACTTATTCTGTGCATCTGGGGAGGTCATGAGCACTTTGGGTGACAACAGGGAGGAGATTAACCCAGCCATAAGTCTATGGTTGAAAATTTAGCTCTAGATACGACTTCAGCATGAAAAGGCCTGTGTTTTGATGCCTGAGTGGTGTACCTTAATGTGTTGTTTTCTTCTGGGACCATGGTTGTGAAGCCCTGTTAAATGCCACCTTTTCATTGTATTTTTGCTTCCTATCCCCTCCTTTAAACTTGTATATACCCATACTCATTCCTTGCTTTCCAGTTCTCTTTCTGAAATGTGAACCCAGTGACATTCCAGTTTGCACCAGGCTTTCTGTGCTGGCCTCAGTGGGCCTGGCAATTAGGCATCCCTAACAAAAAAAAGACACCATGCAGAAACCTGAACAAAAGAATGGTATGAGCACTGAAAGAGCCATTAAATTCCTCCTGTCATATCAGTGAAACCATACACACTTTGAAAAGTTCCCCTAATATATCTTTAAACCATAGACCATAGCATTGGTTATGGTCTACAGTATCAGCTCTTATATTTCAATACGAGGGCATTTTCTTTCTTTTTGTTTGTAGTACTGGGGTGGGGTGGGGGGGGAAATATGACATGCATCTACATAAAAATGGATTTGTAGTGAAATCACATTAAGGATTTGACTAAGCCCACACAAGCAGAGAGTTAAGACTGATATTCTGTCATTACCTCAGCTCATTGCATCTTGGGTATTTGTAACTCATGTAGTCTGTAAGATCACCCGCTGTCTGGAGAGTCCTGTACTACCTGGAAACAAAGGGAAATGTTATGTTGTAGCTTTACCTCTGAAACTGCCTTGCTTTGCCAACTTTCCTCAGTGTTACCATAAAACAGTTCTTGGTGACTTATATGTATTAATGGCATTAATTAAACTATCAGCACAGCTGAATGGGAGAAAATGCGTCTTCTGAACTTGTTTCTTGAATAGGAGTAAATGCCTCATTAATCTTAAGCATCAACCCAAGAACACTGTGTTTGTTAGATAGAATAATAAATGACTTTACAGGAAATACACAATAGCAGATGCTGGAATGCATCCATTCATTAGTCACCGTGCATAAATATCCCCTTATTTCCATGAAGAGACATTTAATGGAGGGCCAGTCTGACAAACATGCGCAAGCTTTCACTCACTCACTGAGAAAACGGAAGGGAGAAAATGTCATACAAGTTTTCCTGCTGAACACAAAGTATCATATACGTTATGTGTGCTTTTTCTGCTCCCTGCCCATCTTTCGTCAGATTGAAATGTGCGTTAACAAAGGCAAAACTGTTGGATAGGTTTTGGAAGCCTATAAGGCATTACAGTTATTTCTACTTCTTGGTTGGAAGGTCTGGGTTGCTGCTGTGTCACTTGGAGGCAATCACTAACTTTACTCAAAGCCCAGTTGAGTGTCTGGGGAAGTCAAAGGAAGGCTATTTGCTTCAGAACCTTGCAAGAAAATATTGTTGGGTTTGTTTTTAATCATTGCTCCCAAGATACTAAGAAACAAGCAAACAAGCCTATTTCAGTGAATAATAGTGAATGTAGAAGAAAAAAGTTGCTCCCCTCCCACAGCCCCTGCTGTCTGTCAGCTTTTGTAAGCTTATATGTATTTCCTAGTCTTGTAAAATAACCAAGCCAATGAAGCACCTCTGCAAACAGATACATTGACAATTATTCAAAAGGAAGTGAAATCTGTATATTAATTGTTTCGCTTTCCTCTCCACATAATTGGTCAGAACTACTGTTTTTCTCAGATAGTTGATTCAATGCACAAGAATATTAGATGTGTTACAGAAATCCCTAAATAATTTGCTTGGTAAGTGCAATTGTTCCTCAATGTGTGCCATAATCTAATTTAACTAAAGGATCACATTTTGGCATAACTGTTCTTAGAAAACACTAGCAGTATTTGGATGTCATTATGTGTTTGAAGTCTATCAGGTTTCTAAGCCTAAACTGACCAGAACTAGAAAACCCAGATTTATGAAACGAATTCTTAAACTGGTGATTGCAGTATGTACCAAAGGAATCAGCGTCCTATACCAGCAGTGATCCCCATCACGAAATCTTCCATCCAAGCATGCAGGTGTCTTGTGCCAATGGATTCTTCACGGGTGTCCCGGTGTTTCTCACCAGAATACTAATCAGGGTGCTTGGCTTTGGGCCTGCACAGATTCAGCCTCGTAACATAAGGAAGGACAAAGTTTCTGAATAAGTATGGATTTGAAAAACTTCCATGCATGATTTGGTGAATCTTCTCATCTGAATTGAGAGCTTGGCAATGCTTTATAGTATTGTTAAATCAAATGCTTTTGACCAAAATTTCAAGCTGGGTATTGTGGTAACTTGGGTGGTTATTTTTCTACTGGTCTAAATTTGCAGTCTTTGCTCAGAAGTCCTACTTGCATGAACAAACATCAGTTTGCTTACAAAATTAGAGCCATAGATCAGCAATGAGTTACTAACAAAGTCGAGAGAGGGAGAGTTTTGTTTCAAAGTAATATATAATGATAATAGCAGCCTAATTTTCCAGAAGTGACCAGTGAGTTTTGAAATAGAAAGTACCAGAGAGCTTGCTGTTTCTGCACATCTGTCATCTGACAGTCCCACTTCAGCTGGTCACAAAAATTACTGCTAGGCTAATAGCTCACTAATAAAGACAGAAAATATTAGTACTTTGTGAAGTGTGATGCAAATACAACCAGTTTTTCACCATTAATGATCTAGAAGAACCAAAGAATTTTCTCTTTTGTGATTGTAAAATTTATTTTTGGGGTAGCTTACATGTTTCCTGCATTATACTCCTGGTATGGTTTCATGTGGGTAGGAACACCAGTGCCAGGATTTATGTGTTCACGTCCTTCAGAGATCTGTTCCATTGGTGTGATATAATTATATTTCTATCCTAGGAGCAGCTACATTCCTGTGACCAGCAGAAACCCTTTCAATACATACAACATTAAACTGAATTACACTGAATATAACCATCTTAACATTGATTAGACAGTTATGCAGGTAATAAAACATGGCATTGCCCTTTTCTCCCAAGGGGTCATCCCACACAATGCTAGTGGGTCACTTCCACTGGTGATCCTGACAGGTCAGCTGTACCTGGAGCCAGAGAACTCCTGTTGGAAGAGCAAGGCAGAGTCATTCTTTACAACTGGAATGCCGGGTGGGAATCCTCTGGACTCCATCTGGAACAGCTTTGACCAAACAAAGGCCTCAGATCTGCTTGCAGTGCAGTCGGTGGGAATACTGCCACAGCATTCCTTGGGAGCAACATTAGGCTTCGATTATGGTCACAGCAAGAGAGTAGTATATGTACAGCTGCCAAAAAATATTAACAAATAATGCTAGAAGAGCTTGTGCCTGCTTTCATTTCTTTTTGCTTTTCTTTAAGGCAGCTAGCAGAAAACATTTTCATCTGTCAGGAATGAGAATTAAAATAAAGGTTTACTGCCCAAGCTCCATCTGCTTCCCAAGACAGGACAGAAAAGCCATGGCTTTCAAAGTACTCTAGGCCACTGTCCCCTCTTACAAACACAGGATTGAGCAAGGGCCTCAACAGCTGCTGGTGCTGTCCCCCAGCCCTCTGGGTGAAGCCCAGCTTTGCTGATTGCAGCCTGCATTTCCCTTTCCCCTTTCTCATCACTGGGTCTACCCTGGTGCTGCTTGAGCTTTTTTTTTTTACAGCCAGGTATGGTGTTGGAGTGAAACAGCAAAATAATGGTACAAGGTGTGGAGAGCAGGGGCCAGACTGTGGCCCAGAGTCTTTTTAAAGCGCCAAAGAGCACCAGCACCTTTTGGAGAGCCTATTCCCACCACGGACATTATCTTAAGGAATTTGATGCATCTGCTCTGTGTCCTGTGTGTTAGCTCTGCCTGAACCTTTTTTTTATTAGTATTTCACAGCATATGTGCTCAGAACAACTTTCTGCTGTTGTAATCTTTGATGAACTAGCTTTGCAAGTCAAAGGAGAAGATAAAGTAGAATTGTGGGTGCTCAATTCTTTCTTGCCTAAAACAAATAATTATTTAGGCAGACTAGAACTTTTTGATTATTGAGAGGACTAGAAATTAAATGAAACACAGTACAGTGGGAAGAATAAACTGCAGAGAAGTTTCCTTAAAACACAGAGTGGACAGATTAATTCCATTAGATTAAAGAAAAAATTACATCAGTTATGTTTTATAGCTTCTTACAGTTACGTTTTATTTACAGACATTGAAGTAATGTTCCTGAGGTCAACAGGTTTTTATATCATTAATTTTGATGGAAGTACAGTAATATTTAAAAATTCTTTTTCGAGAGGCTTCCATAAATGTTCCTTTCCTGTGAAGCCTCTTAGACTATAACAGATTTTCTTTCTCCGTAAGAATGAATTCAAGGCAGTCAGAGATGTCTCTTTGTCAATTTTCTAGCTGTATAATCCAGTCTTTAATGCTGACTCCAGTGTGAATGCTGAAGCCTTGAGTCTTGAGTGTTTTGTACTTTGTCTCATGATGTTTCTTCCATAGGCTCCAAAGGAGAGACCTTTCCCAAAGTGAAAAATGTGCAGGTATGGTGCTGCTAGTCTAAAGGCAGGTCAGGATAATAAGTGAGGTATGAGAAATAGAAGGCCAAAAGCCAAAATGAATGCTTCCTGTTCTTATGATTGAAAATATTTTGTGTAGATAATGATGAAAACATAAGCATATAAATAGTTGCTGACAACAAAGAACTCATTGTAACTAGATTAAATGTCTTAGGTTTCTAATTCTATAAAGACTATTCAGAAGCAAATAAAAATTAGTGAGTAATTCTAGACTGATCAGTATCTTTGCATCATATCAGCCTAGGGAAGCAAATGTAAAACCAAATCGTTCTGACTTGCAGGGTTTTAGATCTACTTTGTTTTCACTTTGCAATTGCAAAGTGTGGCACAAACTTCAGAGCAATTTAGAACAAAGCTACAGCTTCCTTACATCTTAGATGATTCACTCCAGCTACTCGAGAGTCATCAAGAGATTGTGTTGGATGTAGAAATCAGTGAATTTCATTTCATGTCATTTGGAAATACCATTCCAACCTCACAAAGCGGAGAAGAGTACATGTTTACTCACTCCCTCCTTCTCTGTGCTTGCAGAGGCAAGTATTTGCTGTCTCTTAGCTGATCTGTCAGTTGTCTTTAAGGCAAATGTCAGGGTTCTATGAAACATGGAAACTAAAAACATGCTTGGGGTAATGAAGGGAGAAAGAGGAGCCTCAACTGAGCTATTTGGCCTCAGCTGGTTTGCTAGGGTGCTGTAGGATATAAGGACCATCTGTGATGTCTGAAGACCTCAGAGAACATGGGTGTACAATCCCTACTTATTCAGCTTCAGATCAAGTATTTGAGAGAGACTGGTAGGGGTGTACTTGAAGGAGGACTCCTACCCTCTACTTGTGGCTCTTCAGTGACTCATCACATGACTCAAAAAATTGTATGACACTATGTTTTTGATCTTTATGTATAAGCAAATATGCATTCACTTTGCATATTTGTTTTGCATAGGCAATTGGCCTGCAGTTTTAGCTGTGGTGTGCTCTTGCAAAGAAACACAAAGAATTGCAGCTGTGCATGGCATGGTATCAGTTGGATGTAGAAATCCCATGCACAACATGATTTGCATGCAGAGTGCTGACACTGTGATCTCGGTGTGCTGTGCTTTACATCTTGATCCCACCTCTGCTTTTAAGTGCACATCTATCAGTCTAGTTCTGCTGGCTGTCAGGCAGTGGGTGAGCCATGCTCTTGCTGTGTCTGTCCACCTTCTAGAGCTAAATCCTCCCACTTCTGCCCTAGGAGTTCAAAGACTGACAAAATTCACACCCCTGATATGGGACTAAGAAAGATGAGGCCCCCTGCTTCCACATCTACCCATCCCTCATGCAGCACAGAAGCACAAACTAAACCTGTCACTGAGTCACATTCTGACTTGAATTCAGCAAAGCACTCACTTGGGCTTGCTCTTAAGCGTGTGGGTAATCTGCTGCTATTGAGCAACTTAACACACCATCTTTAGGGGGCACTAAGCATGTGTTTGGATACTGAAGTGAGGTCTTGGGGGTTTTTAAATAAATTCATGCCTAGCTATAAGTACAAACAAATGTTAGTGTACATGGTTAATGATGCTCTTGCTGGAATTGCTTATCCTTGCATCTGTACATCAGAGTGTAATTTTAATTAGAGTTTCATTATCTTTTCATTTATTTTCTTCAGCAAGTAAATTTATACCTTGCTGTAAGTTTTCTTGGGAGTATAAATTAAAATAACATTAACAACATTATATTTTTCCTAATTTGTGTATCTATACTTATTTATCTGGGTTTTTTATTAGTCATAATGAAGTATGTTTAGAGAAATTGTGCAACTAATCTATGTACAGAAGAAAATAATGCTAAACAATATCATTATAATAATGAGAGGCTGTTTCTGATTTACTGAATAGAAATAATAATATAAATTTGTGATTAGGGTTTTCAATATATTTTAAAAATTATTTTTAGGGACAGTTGCCTGCATAATAAGCATTTAACTAAAAAAAATTCTTAATCTGACCCTAGAAATGAAATTGTTCAAAAATTATATTGAGAGTTTTTTGTTCAAAATTCACATGTTAATGCAACTTAATGTCAACCTAACTTATAATTATTTAATAATTCATTATGGAAATTAATCTCTTCTGGAAGATATTTGTAGGAAGAAGTTTGGTTTGAGTGTTTTTACAAACTTAGGGAAGTTGATTGTCCAATTTTTTCTATCAGAATGAGTTATTTCTTAGACATAATGCCATATCCTAAACAACTTTAGAATTTGTATTTCTGCTGACACATCTTGAGTTCAAATAAATGCTTTAAAATCATTAATCAGTAGATGAGAAGTGGAAAACCAGTATGAGCGTCTGTGTACAGCAGAAGCCCCAAGCACAGGGAAACAAGGGACAATGAATTTAGTCAAAGTGACCAATAATTTGAATGATCACATTTTTGTATGCTTTACTTAAAGTGTCTTAAGAAGTCAGTTTATCTGTACTGGGCATTTATAAACTTTTTCTGCATCTTTTTTCATTTTTCACCACTCTGAATTATTTCAAAGCTTTGCTTAGCCAGCATCCAGATCACAATGGGCAGTTCTTTTGGGTTATTTCTGTTGTGTAGTTGTGAGTTACTTCACTCTGCTTGCCTGAGTCAGCTGGTCTGCACCCCTCTGAAGCATCTAAAAGCTCACAGGATATTTTCTCCTTTTGTTCTTCAATTTTCGTAGATTTTTGAATGGCTGCTAATCTTATTGGACTGAGAGTCTTCTCAGATGCACATCGCTCAGAGAATGATAAATAAAGTATTTGCTCCATCCTCCGTTAGTTTCCATATTATAAAAAATATTCTCTTAGCTTTTTTTTTTTTTTCCTATTTCTACTTTTTTTTCTTACATCTCCAAAGTATCAAGCTTTGCTGCAGAGTCAGGAAGCCATTTTCTACTTCCCACATGGCAAAATGCCTTTCACTGAGACATGATATGTAGCCACAGATTGCCTCTGTAGAAGTCATAAAATTCTTGTCGTTAGGGTGTCTAAAGATGGACCAGGTACTGAGGGATTAGAGGTGCTATGAAGTGCTGGAGATTAAAGCTAGTTGTTATGATTGCTTTTCTACAGACTGTTCTTAGACCAGAGGGTATCATTGGGTTGAGTAATGTGGCTTGGAATAGTGAAAACCTTGTTAGGAGGGTTAGATCCAACCTAGCAAGGTGCATAGTTGGTATTTACCAGGATTGTGTTTTCTGTTCTGCATGACCAGAAAGTGATGGGAGCCTGGGTGATGAACTCTGCCTTGTAATTTTAGAACTCTGTTAGAGTCCTTCTTTGACTAAATTCCATGTTCTATTCCTCCAGGCAGTCACAAAGTTGAGTATGAAATAAGTGTGTTGCAATGATAACCTTAGACTTAACAAAAGCCTGTCTCCGATAAATGGGAAAGTATTCTTTCTGTTTCCCAACTTGATGGAGCCATTAAGCTTTAAGTCTCTTCAGAATAGTGTAACACAGAGGAGAAACTGGCTAAACCAGGTTTACAGAACTTTTGCAAATGTTTTAAACATTTTCCCTTTCTAAGCCACACAAGTCTTGCCCGAGGCACCATTCCTAAAATAAAATTAGGACTCTGAAAGATTTATTGGCTGCTTTTGGAATTCAGCGTAGTTGTCTTTTGCTTGCTCACATAATGAGGCTGTTGTGAAACTCTGACTCAGGGGTGAACCGAGCCCTCTTCAAAATGGGGACAAATGAGAAACTGTGGTCACACATGTAACTTCATCATAGAACTGAGTCTCTGTATGCAGTACAGAGTGGGCTAGAGAAGGGTTTTGTACAGCATCCCCAGCTGCCCGCTCTATCCACTCCTCCTGTGTTTGCTGGGGTCCAGCTATAGTCTACAGGTACTCATGAAACAACTGATGCTATATAGGAACTCACAAAAGCAAGTGGAAGCAGATCTGTGTGGTCCCTAATGATGACTGCCCTGTCCCCTGACACAGCTTGTTCTTGCCTGTAGTGACATTCTGATCTTTCTTATTTAATTGCCCCTGTGTTGGCTCTGGTTCATAGTAGGGGGTGATTAGAGAGCCATGTTTCCCTGCTGTGTTAAACAGTCTTGTCTTAAGTGAAGTGTACCCAGTGCATTGCATTTAGTGTTGTATGTGTCACACAGGGAAAGACTACGGCAGCATTTGAAGCCGTTTCAGTTGATTGGAACTAAAAGACCAGAACTTCCTGCTGCTACTGCCACTCCCAACTCCATGCAATTTCAATGGGCTGTTTTGCTGAAATCAGCCCCCCTCCGGGTTGTTTACTCATCAAAACTGGTTTTGCGATATAGGGGCCATCAAATGCATTTCAAAACATGGAATAAGCTTCAAACTACATCCAGGAAAGGGTGTGTATTTGTGCACACAGACTAAGATGGTTTTTCAGTGAAGTCTTTCAGTAAACACTCTGAAAAGTGTTGTTTTTTTCCTGAGCAGAGCTTGCTATAAGATTGGTTAGATTCAGGTGACTTAAAGGAAGTAAAACTGTTTCTACGCTGCACCTAATTCTTTCCCTTTGTCTTCCTGTGCAAACACAAATAACTAATGCAGGCAAACAGTAAATTGCAGTGAGCGGTGGAAGTGCTAAATGGTAGCAACACTTAAAACATTGCTGAAATTCAAAAGAGCAGCTGTTAGACATTTAAACCTATCATTCTCTTCTGAACATACATCAAGTTTACTTCATAGCACTGTCATAAAAATGTATGAGAATGTAAATACTTGAGTGACCCATTAATCTTTTGAGTAGTAAACATAAAATCTTCTTAACCCCAGTGATGATATAACCATACTTTATTTTGAATGAAGGCTTTATCATAGAAGTGAAGATGTTCTGTGTCTTTGTGTGATGTATAAATAAGAGCAAATTAATATTAAAGTCTGATGTCTATGAAAAGTGTACGATTATATTGATTGCAATATGAAGATATATGTAGTGAACAAAGCCACACTCAATTTCTGATGAGTACAGAAAATCTAATAATAAATACACAAAGAGTATAGGCTCGTTACTCATTGACGGCAGTCACCAGTCTGATGCTGTTATCATTATTATTTACTAACTAACTCAATAATGAGTGTTTGTTCTTACAGAATTGTCCATAAACCCTTCCTTTTTATGTGTGTCAAATGATAAACCTGCCTTCTAAGCTGTCTTTGTGGTGAAAACACACCCTTAAATATTAAAAGTGTTGGTTGTTCATTTCCATGCATAGGCCAGTCAGCTTGTCTCAACCAAACAAACCTGCCATTTATGTCGTGGTGAATTCTGCTTGAATATGGACTAGGAAAATAAAAAACTGGCTCCTATTTGGGAACACTATTTGATTTATTCCAATCCTTCTGTACTCCTTCCACTGCCTCTTGAAGCCATGCTTTAAAAACACTCTGACTAGCCTTTAAAGTGTAAAGGTACTACTCATGAACAACAAACTACTTTTGTTGAACAGCTAGATTTAGCCTTGATAGAAGTAGGAGAAATTTTATTAAACTTCTGAAGTTGTCCAGTTCAAAGCATTGTGCCCACAGGGTAAAAAACTGGGAGAGTTGGAAAACTTCTATTAAATAATCAGTTTCATCTTCCCATCCAGCCAGGATTGTTTCCAGCAGTACACTGAGATTTCTTAAGCAATGGGACTTCGTGTGTGGGGAACTTAATTTATTCATAAGTCATTTGAAACTTGTCCAAGTAAGCATGGGAAAACTTACGTCTGTCAATCCCTAATGATATTTGGAGATGGAGGTGATTCCAATCGAGAACAAAAGAAAGAGGGAAGCATAAAAATTATAAACCAGTAATTTGAGTCAGATTAGCTGTATTGGTTTAACTAGAGATGCAAATTAGCTACCAGGCTGCTCCATGACAGGCATAATAAATTATAAAAAAATAAATAATACTTTCTAATAAAAAGAAATTGCTGCTTTTGAAGGACATCATTGTCACTTTGGTTTTTATAGTGTTCTATGTTTTACTTCGGTAGTAAAATTTCCCATACATTTTCTGTAAACATAGTCCATGTTTTCCTAACCGGCATAGATTATTTTTGAACTTCTAGATTGTTTTCATTCCTTTCTTGTAAGGTGGAGAAAGATGATAAACTGTGTCATTATCCTGTAGAATTGTAGAGGTAGTAACCTCATTGACCAGTCCACGATTGTCTTAAGAAAGATATAAAAATGAGTGAATAAAGAAAGGCAGGCTCTCTTTTCTAGTCCTGCCTGAGTAATTCCTAACCTGCTCTAAAATCTGCATATTTCTTTCGTGTTTGACGGTACAACACACCATATCATGTTAACTTTCACTTTGAGACAAAGTTTGTCTTGGTGAACAACAAAGGACAACATGTTGGGGCCTTGATGATAAGTGAAAAAGATTATCTGAATTTGAAAAGCTTTCCTTGAACTGAAAGGTAGGTTGCAAAACTTAAGTCATGGGACAGAAGCAATACATCAGAAAGTAGTTGGCCCAGACTTTCATGTGTCTTGGGACCCCTCTTCCAAAATCGTCTTTAAAGTTAAATAGAAATATCATTGGCATGATTAATGTATGCGGTAGTCTGTCTTGTCATCTTGTTTCCATATTTGTATTTAAAATACCTTATTACTGCTGCATAGGTTTGGAGGAAACAGTTGGATAAAAGAAAATTGTTGAGGAGAGGTGGTGCTGTGGAGAGTGGGTTGGGTAACAGACCACATATTCTTCTCCAGCTCAACCAGAGGCATCAGAGGTCAGGCTTATAGTGCATACACTTGAACTGTAGCACAAAGTCCTGCAAAATCAGGTCCCAGCAAACTGGAAGGAGCTGGTTTGGGTAAAAGGCTATTTAGGGAAATGGTGGAAAGGTAAGTGAGAAAACAAGTTTTCTGCTAAGTTCCTCAAATCTTCCCACTCCCTAGACTTCCACTTCTATTTCACAGTCTGAGAGAAAAGGGAAAAAACATCTTCCCATGCAATGCACTCTTCCTTTGCCATAGCTTGGAATGTTGTTGCTCCCAGCAACAAGTTCAAAACAAATAATACTGTTCTTTATCTACAGGCAGCAGAATCAGTTTTGCCTACAAAACTCTAACAAAACAAAATTTCATCCTTCAGTATTACACTCGTTACTTTCATAAAATTAGAGTTAGGATAGTTCTGAGTTGACTCACCCTTTTCCAAATGACTCCTTGTACTCTGTTTTGCCACCATGTGGTTAATTTGGGTGAGAAATTAAGAAAACGTGGTTACGTGCTACACTGAGCATGCATAGAAAGTCTATGGAGTGTTGAACAAATGGCATTGTTGTAAGGCAAGTTTTATAGAAGAATAGCTACTCATTTTGGCTTTGTCTTCACAAAATTGTTCTAGTGTATTTAACGGTATTGCAGTATTTGTGGTGGATGTAACTACATTCCTGGGGAAATTCCCACAGCTCTTTTACTTTCTGAATGAGTTTGTATGACTCATAGCACCTGCAGAATACGGCTAGAGATGTGAGAACACCTGCCAATGAGGTTAGGGACAACTTGAACATACTTGATGAGGTATTGTGAGGTCTAAGCCAGAAGTAGAAATAAGATGTCTCTGAGATTAAGACTGCAGTACATGAAGGAAATGCAAAAGATGGGGTCTTAAGACAGGACGGATTCTAGAGGTAGCAATGCCAATACAGGCATTGAAGAGGAGCAGTTCTGCCTTCTATTTATCAATATTTTACTTCCCATTAAAAAATGTTTCTTTCTGGATGATGGTGCTATTGCAGTCCTTGAAAGCTCAAGTGAAAATATTGCTCTTTCTGGAAAGACACTCATTGGTTCAACAGCATATTCATTAACCAAAAGCAAAGAACTGCAGATAACAAAATAGAGCTGACCCAACAAGCCCTTGCTAAGATCATATTAATAAATGACAAAGCTGTCTGAATTTTGATACCAATCTTTCACACACACTATAATTGAGACTGAGGTTTGATAGCCAGTGTATTCATGAGCCTCCACCTGGGCATGTCAGAGCTTGCATGATCTGTGTAGGCTTTTGTGATATGTGTTTATTGAAGGCTTGCATATTCTTCTGTTGCTTATTGAAAGGAGAACTCTAATTTAGAATGAGCAACATTACTTAAAAATGTGCAACTCTTAAGATAAATGCTTTCAGTAGACTACTGTGTCATACTGGGAAGAATTCCCTCTCAGTGCCAGTGCAAGTGTAGAGACATATGCCTGATGCTTCCTGCTGCAGCCAGGCTCATGTCACTGCACATTACTTCTTCAAGCAGTGTCTGAGCTCTGCTGGAAGATGGCTCTGTGGCTCTTCCCCTCAGCCCACTTCACAATGGAAGAGATGTCTTCAAGAGCTAAAAGTTGCCTCCTCTTTCTATTGTGAAATCAGACAATTCTCCCACACTAATGCATGTGTGAACGCAGGATCAGTTTAACACACACACACAGAGCTGTCAAAATGTCTTTGCAACTGTGCATAAAGTTATTCTTCTCCTCTCAAATGCTTTCCCCAAAGTGCCACAGGCTGAGGACTCACTCATGGTCCTTTGCTGAAGCTGTAGAGTCAGTGTTGGCAAGAGGTGTTTAGGGCAGTGCACAGAGCTGGAGTGGTCACTCTGGGCATCCTGCCTCATAACTCTGAGTGAATAAGGCAAGTGAATAGGGACAAGCTTTTGATTTCTTTTAATTAAAATGGAGTTTGTATGAGTTCAGAAAAGACTGAACATCATTAACATAAAGATACTATCTAAGATACCTCCTTGGCCGTTCGTTTCCATAAAAATGCAGATCTTTCTCTCAGCTGTGCACTTTCAGTATAGGTCTGATTTTCTGTTTATATTTTGATTACCCCAAGCTAGCCACATCAATGCAGACAGAAACCTGGATGGTCCATAATTTTATAGAGAAGAACACAAAAGGCCTTTTTCTCACTCTTGCATAAGTATTTTTCACTCTCATATTCCAGGAAGGACCTGTCTTTTCTTGCCCATCTCTTTTACTAACTAATATAGAAAGCTATTGAATGCATTGACTGTCTTGAAGCTCTTGAAAAATACTACTCCACAACGTACTTAAAGACTGCTGTGACTCCCTGTTGAGTATCAATTCCTTTTTCTTTCTTTCAGACATTTTCATTTTGCTTCTGGGATTTTTGCTTCTTTTTTCTAGTCACCTTCTAGTGTTACTCAAGACAATGAGCCAGGAGAATATTTTAATTAGATATAGGGAATGTTTCTTGAAAGCAGAGACACCTGTAAACATGAAAATTTCGATCAGAAAACTGAAGAGTTACACCTGTCTAGTCAGGAAATAAAAGGCTTATTTAAAGTTTGAATTCAAAATTTCTCTCAACTCAGTTCCTCTCTTTCATATCTTTTACTATGGAATACTTTGAAACAAACTGTTTAAGACCAATAACTGCAGAAAGTACATAGCTGGAAAATGTGAATTGCGAGTAAATTAGAGAAAATCACTACCTGATGGTGTGCAGACAGATAGGTATTGTTAGAATACAAAAAAGAGATGAAATGTATTGATTATGTTACTTGGTATGAATTATTTGTCCATTACAAATTGATGCTCTGCTCTTCTCATGGATCTGAGCCATATAGTATTTATCATTTTCTCTTTCTGTGCAGTTTATTAATATTAATTTTTTTTCAGTTTATCCTTTCTTGCAAATCTTTGTTTTTCAAATTATACAACATCTGCAGCTAGGTAGAAATATTTATCACTTGAGAACATAACATAAAAATATCTGAAGAGTGAGATTGGAGTAAAATTTCTGATTTTTTATCAGTGATGCTGCAAAATTTAGAAATGCTAAATCTGAAATACAAATTTATAAGAAAATGTATTGTAAGGCATAAAATAGCTTACCAAAATAACAAAGCTTCTCATACCTACCAATCACCTGAAGAAGTAAGTTCCATTTTATATTTAGGAGCACATTTTTAAATTAGCCTTCACTCTTGTTTGCAAGCAATGTACAGGGCTACTGTGCCATGTGAAGATAACCATATCCATCTGTACAATTCATATTTTCTCTGCAGGGGATAAATATTTTTGCATTGTCTGGAGAGCTTAAATATGTTTAGAAATCACTTCCATAGATTTCTTCTCATAAAAATCTAAAGTTCAAACCTACAAACGTGTGACTCTTGCACAAATGTATCTTTCAGGTGTTAAGGGTTAAAGTTGAGCCTTTCAAAAGCCCATTCTAAAAGGAGAGGCTATCATAGCTAATTTGACCATCACTGAAAAATATGCTCATAGCTTCAAGACAAAAGGTGCTTTTTTTCCATTGGAAACCAAGAATGACACCAAACATACACTTGGAAAAGAAAAAAAGAGAGAGGTAAGTAGTATCTAGATTTTTCTAACCACATGGCCTTCCCTTGCAGAGCCATTGCATCAGAATTACACCTGGGTAGGTTGTTACCAGATTCTTCTGACCAGATTTGTCTGACCCACTTCTTCCAAGGAAATTGGATCCTCTGTAGTGAGAACTCAAAATGTTCTGCCCATATTAAGGCTTGTTCATGTAGTAAATTTAGCCACCTTTTATAAAATGGATTTGATTCCTGTCCAGAAGATCCATACAAAGTCTATATCCTGCTGGTCCTGAACTCGTAATTGAATCTAATTCCATATGTGAAAGTGAGTTTTGCCAGAAAGTCAGAATCAGGTTTAATAGTGAAGGTACGGACAGAGCTCTTGGGACCATGGTGTGTGAAGGATCAGGGATGCAAACTATCAATTCAGATGGAGCAATGGGTAAAATTTGCAGGTCTGAAAGCTTCTAGAAGATGTGGAGGCACCACAATTTCCATGGCAGTTGTATGATAAAATTACACTGGTGTTACACTAGTAAAAAATCCTTGGTCATTTTCACTTCTAGTTTGATATGTGTGGGTATTAATGGAAAGCAGGTGTTGGAATCAGCCTGCAAAAAAGAGATGTTTGCAAATGTTGTTGCACTGAAAACAGTTCCAAACCATGCCAACACTCATTGCTGTTGCTCTCTGAGTGCTTAGTCACTTTGTTCCTATACAGTCACTGAACAGCCTCACTGTATTTTAAATGCCTATTTAATTTGTTGTGTGCCTAGCATACTTAGAAATTCTGGAAAATCATTTGCAAGGTAGGATCTGAGCCATCAGCTGACTCCACTGGGAGACGACTCCTTAACTTTTTGATGTATGTACAGATAAAAGTCCTTCCATGAGCAATTGTTTCCAGGCATAAGGGTGTACGAGTGAATCATTCCTCACAGTAATGACAAAACACAATCCCTTGTGAGCCAGCTAACCCTTATATGTTCACTATATAAAGTACATTTTTTTTCAGCTAAAACTTAATGGGGAATCTGGGGTACATGTAATGTAATTCCTGAGACTGGAATTTGCTCAGAACTTTTTGCAAGAGCACAATGGAATTGGCAGTCATCACATTAGTCAGGATGTCAGCTGTGCAAGATGGCATCCCTTTAACAGGTACTGGTTTAATAGTGGGCATATTTATTAGGCTTTATTAGTCACTCAGAAGGGGAAAATGCTTCTATATTAATGGATTTAATCACTTTTTGCTACAGCCTTCCTTTTCCTTAGAATGTTCCCAATAAACACATAGACCCAATTCTCTCTAGGTGTAACTTCTCCAAACACGACGATGGCTCAAAGAGAGCCATCAGTTGTGATTTGACCTGTATTTGTCAGTGCAGTGTCTCAGTGCACTGGGACTAGAAAGGAAAGGAATGAATACTAATAATTCAGTATCATGAGGAATCCTGCCTGTCCTGCTTCTTCTTTCAAGATGCATATATTATGAAGAGATGTGGTGATAGCAGCAGAATCTCTCTCTTACCTGTGGTTGAGCCACAGGCACAGCTTTCCAGTTTTTGTACTGATGACTTGTAAATCTATTAGCTGAAAGCATGCACTTCTTCTGGAGGGAATGGCAACAAAAGTGAGGGAATTTTTATTTGACTTCTATAGAGATATATACACCAAAATGTGTGCTTTGTTAGACCGCATGAAATTTTAAGGCAATGAAACTCTTGGAAGTAATGTTAAATCTCTAACAGAAGTAAATTTGGACAACTTTGCTCTTGGGAGATTTTATCAGCTCTGCTAAACAGTTATCCCCTAAATGGACATCTAGTCTTCATGACTGAAAAAGTCCATGACTGGACTACTAGTGTTGAGCTTGTAATAAAAATTACATAATAGAGGGACTCATATTTTAAAGTGAACTTTGAAGATTTTAGTTTCTATATTATCTGGTGCATTTATGGTCACAGTATCCAGCTACTCTAGGATTGTGTCTAAGGATATCATAAAAATTATGGCTTTGGCCAGGGAATAGTTCATCAGTTAGTTCTCTTCTGCCTCAAGCCAACCATCAGTGCTGCAAAATTTGGATTAAAATCAATTTCAACAGAATGGATGCCAATCAGTTGAGTGTGGAATAGTTTAGAAGTCCAGTCTGAAGTCTCATATACCATCTCTGGCAGAAAACTTCTTTTGCTCTTTTTCCTTCAACTTATAATATGACTCTGGAAAAGAACTTTTCTCCACCCTCCTCACCCACCTATATTGCACAGAACTAAATGAGGGTTTTAGAGACTAAAGTGTTTGAGAGTGAAAATCTGGAATAAATTGAAAAGTATTGCACAATTATCAAATTAACAGGGTTCATACCTTGTGATCCAAGGAATCTCATGCTTTCAGCCAAATCAGTGAGTACAGGATTACTGGTAACTGCAACATCTCACTTAGCATTTGTAACCAAACATTGACTTATCTATCTCAAAATTGGTTCTCCTTTTTTACTCATCCTCACTGTACTGGACAAGTGATGATTTATTGTAATCATAGACCAGTATCATAAATCAGAAAATCAGTCCTATGCCCTTTGTCTCTATTTCTTTGTTGTAAACCTAAGCCTGATCATTCGTTTGCTGCTTAAAGATACAAGGGTAGCTCTTCTCTGGGTGGTACAGAGAAATTAACTGGCTTGAAAAATAGATCTTCACTTTATTACTTGCAGTCATAGAAGTGGCAGGTGTGTCAGTACCATCCACATCACCCTCTTCTACCAGATGAATGGTAAATTGTAACTGTATTTTCTATTTTAGCCTTTTCCAGAAGAGGCGAATATGATGAAAGAAAAATTTTAATAAAATATCCCAAAGCTGTGAGACCAAAAAAAAATCCATGTTCCTGATTTGCCAAGTGAAAGGTAGAGATCCCCTCTGACAGATTAATGTCTGGAATCAATTGAACTTCACTATATTATATAGGCAATGAAGCAGCATACAGGAAATGTGCTGAATCACTTGCTGTCCCTTAATATACCACTATTTAAAAGGTCTTAGCCCAGACTCAGTGGTGTCTTCATTTTAGAGGCAAGCAATTAGCTCAAAGGAAAGCTGTAAAGCATGTCTTTCCTATTCCACAGTTGAACATTATTATATATTCAGACTGATAGAAGGAACCTGACTCAATTAATTTGCATTTAGGGGTTATATAGCATATTAATGCTGATAACAATTGAGCAAATCAGCACAAGCAGAAATGATAAACAGATTTGTGTTTTCTTACATGGTGATTTGCTAGATAGTTCCAGCATGTGACTTTTAAGATCACAATGCCAGTAAACCCTGCCATGTTACACCTCTACACTGTATACAGAAATGAAGTTTTTCAATAAACCCATAAAAATAACAGTTGCACTCGACCGATCAACTGTTAGCAATAGTATTCTTTTTCAGTATTTCAACTTTCTGCCTTCATGTTACCCCCTCAACAACTGTGCTGCTATGCTTCTGATGCCTGAAAGATTTTTCTGCTTTTCTTCTGAATATTTCTTACACCGTTCCCTATATTCACAAGTATTAGCATGCATACTTGTGATGCTTTAGGTGATAGTTTAGCCTGGTTTCATGGTATTTAGTAGGCCGGTAGACTAAACACCCCTGAAACCACGTAGAGTTAGAGACCAAACACCCTGTTTTCATGGACCCTCAAGGTCTCCTAGTAGGACAGATTTTGTAAACTAGAAGTTAGCCCACCCAGGCCCCTTATTGGGCCCTCTTGTTAGATATGCTAATGTGTAGAGTCTTTAATTGTACACTTGACTGGGGGGACGGGGCTTTTGTGACGCGTTCTACCTGGACGGCAGAAGCCATCAAATAGGATCCTATTAAAATACCGAGGGAAACAACCCCCAACCCTCTAACCGTGTCTGAGCCTTTATTTCCTAAGACCAGAAAAAGGCATCACTTCGCTAAGAGGAGTGCAGGAAAAATGTAAGTGGAGGAGTAGAAAGAACACCTTTAATTGTTATTCCCTCCTGTTTCAGGAGATACACTCATGAGTAAATGCTATATATTTAATAGCAAATGGTTCGTGGTGGTACATGAGGCAAGCTGCAAAGCGACTAACCTAGGGTCGAGATTTCCAAATGAATTTTAGGGTGTGGGGACAGAAGTACCAAGAAGTCTTATTCCAAAGCACAACAGTACGATGATCTTTATTATTTATGTTATTTGGAATAGGTTTGAAATTACACCAAGTAGGTTTGTAACTGTAAGTGATTATTAACAATTTAGTAATGATTCTGGATGGCTAACTGGAGATACCTTAAAGCAGAAGCTGCTCAGCTCTTCGTTCAGAAAGGAACACCCAAATTCACAGCTGATTTTTCACGCCTTAGCCCAGGTCTTGCTGTAACAGTTTGAGATTAGCCTACATGCACACATTTGTGTTACTTTGAGATAATTGTGTTGTAGACTGCTCATAACTCTCCTGCCTTTTTTTCTTTCCTGAAATCCACACTACCAGTAAAGGGAAACAATTGAAACTCAAACTGGAATTGTTTGTGCTCATGATGTAGGGAAGTTAATTCACCTCTATAGCTTTCAAGCACAAGATGAAATAAACCTCTTGTGATCTTGAGAAATGCATAAACTTCTGTATATTTTCCCTTTAAGCTCTTTAATATCTGTTTCAGAAATAAGTGAACTAACAAGTTCACCTTAATCATTCATCAGGAAATAGAAAATGAAAGAGCTCTCATTCCCAGAATAAAGGGGCATGTAAGGAGCACATACATAAGTGAACTTCATTTTAGTTTTTACATCTAGAAAAATTCAAGTTTAATATATCACTTAGCAGAGGTTAATGCTAACTGTCATTGGAATGAGCTGATGAACCAATGATTAATAGTCAGTATCTGCAAATTAAACTCCGTGGTAAAATACAAATAAACTGAAAGACTTCATAGGTTGGTCAAATTTGATTTTCTCATCAGAAAAAAAAACCATTCCAAACCAGAATAAGCTGAAAGTGGGCTTCTGACTGTTTTTCAGTATTGTCCAAGTTTCACTCCTTTTTTATTACAAGTTCAAGAAATAAATGCAGTACAGTTTATCTCACTCTGCTTCATATTTTTAAAGCAAAACAGTATATTCAATAGAGTAAATAAAACCAAATTTTCTTTCATTGATATACCAATGAGATTCCACCTCTTAGTTAATTTATATGGTAGACAGGTTTATAACTGCTAAGTTAGCATCATGTTTTACAACAGTTATTTCAAAAAATCTTACAGAAGTGTGCAGTAAATTTAAGTGCTTTCTAAAGCTGTCTTCAAAGGTTCTCACTCCTTATCAGATATTCAATAAATCCTGTGTTGCAATAGTGAGTGCTTACATCATGCCAAAGACTATTTTAATTGTTCAATTTGGATAGTAAATGCCAGGTGAACATTGATTTTTATTTTTTATGGTTTTATTCATTACAGCTTTTAGCCCTTTTGTTACTGAAGTTATTTCATTTACTAGCCAAACCTACATTACTAATAATGACAAGCTACTTCTAAGCCTGATGGTTCTGGTCCTGTTCTTAAGAAAAATATAGTAAAATTTGTTGCTCATTTACATAAACTGCAACATCTATATCACTATTTTAAGACTTGGGATATTAGGTAGTTACTCTGCATGATTTTATAATTCTTATGAGTTAAATATAGGGAGGAATTAGTCATGCCAATTCATAGAGAACACTGCAGATAAAAATTTTCTGTAGCCCCTGATGCTTGATGAGAGCTCCCTGGTGCAGCACTATGAGACCCACCATGCTTCTAATCGCAGCCTGCAAGAGTGTCCCTGAATCCTAAAAGTGCAGCAAGCAGGGACTTCAGCTGGGTATTCTAGGTGATCTCATAGCCTGAGTTTTCTGCCTAAAACACAGGGCACTGACATAATCTAGGTGGGCTTTCACATTTATTAAAATTGTAAAGAAACAAGTGGGTTGTTTCAGTGGTTGTTGTCCCAGTTGGCAGCTAGTGGATCTGGTGTATTTTATCTCTGTGAAAAGAAATCTTCATTCCTTTTTGCACTTCCCAAAGTTAGGAACAACTGCATGTCTTTTTCTGGGGGCATGCTTGTCGCAACTAGGTGAGAGAGATGTAGCACAGGGTATGCCTTTTCTTCCTCATTTTGACTTCCTTCTCTACTGCAAAGTAACAGGTCTAACTTCCTTCTATGCTAAAATAGCATTATCTCAGCAACACCACGGGCTGTGTGTGTTTGAACAGCAGGTTTTTCTTTTGTTGCTCTATTGAAATTAAATGCAGTAGTTTGCTTTGTTCAGAATATTTTCTGTATGGTTTTGCTTGTTCTTTGTTTTCATCGCTCCCTGCTAGAAGTTCTGGGCCATGAAGCCTAAATAAGGGCAGTACAATCCCAGTGAGATTCTGGCAACCACAGCGGGAACCACAGCACAGCAACCAATTGTGTCTTCTCAATCAATGCCAGTGTACTCAAGGATCCATTTAAACTGATGTTCTCTCTTTCCCTTTGAAAGGCAGAAAAGGTTTCCCCTCACCTGGAAATCCTCAGTCACCACGGAAGCAGTACTTGCATGCCCTGGAGATTGGGAGCACTGGGTCATAAAGGGGCTGCTTTCGTGTACAGAGTGAGGCTCCCAGGCGCAGCTATGGGGAGCTCTGCTGATGGCAGGGATGAACTTCTCCCTTTGAGTTATTCTCTTAGAAACTTTCTCTCAAGGAAAGAAAACACAAGTAGGGATATATCAAATACTATATTTCTATAAAAGGCCTGATCCAAGGACCAGTGGAATCAGTGGGAATCTTTCCAATAATTCCTGTATGTTTTGAATCATACTAGAAATGCTTTCAGCCAGGAATGTGACTCGGAAGCAGATCCTACAGATGATCCAGGGTCATCAAGACAACTTGCTTCAGTGAAAAATTATGTGAGGGCCTAGAACACTTTGATGTCCTTGTCATTAACTTTTACTCCACACAGACAAATCTTGTGCCTTATGAATGACACGAGAAAAATATTACCCTGGAGAATAAGGATTGAGAGGATAGAATTTAAACAGATTTGTTTTCCTGTCATGAATTACTGTATTGTTCTGGCTGTGCAGGATCCAGATTTTGGTGTGCAGCTGTCACTGAGAACCTTTCCCTGTCCATTCTCCTTAGTTAGTTATGAGGTTTCTTGTAGTCTTAGAACTTACGTATCAGTCCTGAGTGTGTACTTGGGCTGCACTCTGTAATACAATTTACTCTTTCAGTTACTATATTTCTATATGAGAAACAGGAATGAATGAACATGAAACTGTCTGTTAGGTGGGATCAAAAGCACTGTGCATCATCAGGAAATGAGGTAAGAATGAAATTAAAACATTTTTTAGGGGCAGATAAAATGGCTTGTAGAGGTTTCACACACTAAGTCATTCAACCAGCACTGTGCCTACTGGAACCTCTGCAGTGCAGTTTGATAGGTTAAAGTAACAAGAACAGAGATATATGTTTCTATCATTATTTAGGTTACTTAAACTGTTTTACCTCAGGAAGACTTCTTAATCCCTCAGATTCTGAATACAATATAATAAAGCATAACTTAAATTCTGCTGGGAAAATGCCTGCTCTGATACCTATAAAATCTCATACATTAATATTCCCATATATTTCTAAGGCAAATATAAGCAAAATAATCCATTAGTATTCAAGAAGGGAAATGTAATTAGAAATAAAAATGTAAGATAACCACATCCACCTTCCCAGAAAGAGATTTACATTAAAGAACAAGATGAAAATGTTTGCTCTTAAAGATTTTTACTAGGTAATTTCTAACAGGGCAGTCGTCCCCTCCTCTTGTCTCACACAGCTGTCCCAAACAAAGTAAGGGCTATATTTATCTTCAGTACTGAATTTCTGAATTTGTCTTGTCATTCAGAGTTCTTCTAAGATAAAATACATCATCATTTACTCTATTAGAAAATAAATGTATGGATGTATTATGGAATTTGCATTCCATTACCTTGGTTTGCATGCCATAAAACATTTATTACACCCTTGGGCTACAGTCTTAATAATGACTGGGTGAAATGCACTAATGTGGTCTTGGCCTTGCTATAGAAAAGAAGATTAATGCTCTTTGATGTCACCCAGCTAATAGTTGTGCTCGCCAATTTGTCCCTTCAAAAGACATTACAGTCCCACAGACAATCCCTGTAAGACTAAAGCTAGCAAAAAAATGTTCAAACTAAACCACAAGCTGAAGCCCAGTTAACCAAATAAGCATTACATTAGATTTCATCTCTAAAAATAAAGGTATTTAAGCACTGTTCAGTAAAGGAAGAAAGATCTTCCATGTTTTATTTCATCCTTTCCTTTTCTGATTATACCCTGCTGACATCAAGTTTTTAAAAAGCCATCAATATTTTCTTATTTTATGGCAGTTACAAAATAACATTTTAGTTAAGCTCGTGAAAGGCATATATCAATACTTTCTACAGTCCCAAGCCTCTCAGGCTCTTCTCATGTAATAAATTTCACTTGCCTATGATAAAACTATTGAATTTTTGCCTACCTGCTTTTCTTTAGAGAGAGGAAGAAGAAGTTGTCCCTTTAACCTTAAGAGATAACTGTGGGATTTTTAAACTTTTTTTACACAATGCATTGCTAATGTTCGTGTAGCTTATAAAGAACCCCAAAACACTTAATGCAATTAAACCAGCAAAATTTGCAATCTTTTCAGTCTTAATGGATTGAGCTGTGGATCAAATGTTTGGATGACAAACATTGGGGGAAACTGTAAGGAGGAGCCTTGTGCATCTCCCTGAGCCCCTGTCCCAGGAGTTGAGGGGATGTTCATGCTGCTGGATGTATCCACTTCCTGATGATCCCGAATTGAGAAAGAGCCAGTCTGGTTCACATCTAATGTAAATCAGCATTGTTATTTTGAAAGCAGTGCAGCAACAATGACTTACACCAGCTGAGGATTTTGACCAAACTGTGTTATTTGTCACAGTGTCTGTGTTTCAGTCTGGAGATCTAGCACTATGCCCATCTGAATTTTCCGAATAGTTTTAACACAGAATTTTTCTCCTCTTGCAATTTCATATTTTGACTAAAATAGTTTTGGAATGTCCTTTCCAACTGAAAACTATCTGCTGGTGTTTCCAGCTGGAGATCACTATGCTTCTGGGGTGAAGGAAGCTTGTATCTGTTTGAGGCAAAGCTGTTTGCAATCATGGAATGTAAAGCACTAGATATATAATCAGCATGTGCTATATTAAAATCCTTTCAAAGCTCTAGATATTGACTGACAGGCTATCCAACAGCATGCTTATATAGCATAAAAATTTCACAAAGCAAAACCACTAAAGCAGTGGTCATAAAGCAGTCCTTTCCAAGCAGTTGTGATTAACATAACAGATGAGCCAAAGTGAACATCTTTTTCTTTTTTTCTTTCATATGGCAAGAGAAAGCACACTCTGTTTTTAAAATCCCAGTGCACAGGGAATAGAGCAACACAGAGAGGAAACTAAGACTCTACAGTAAATTTTGATAAATAGACTATTTAAAAAGAGTGAGAAATTGATGTTTGTGGAATAACAGATGGAAAATATCTCTTTATAAGTAAAGTACAGCCCTGCCAACTGAACAGTGGTCCTGAAAATGAGATGACAAGGAAATAATACAGACTAATTTTTTCCAGCACCTATCTCAAGCAAAAAGTTTTAATGCTCCTCTAACTACATGGCAGGTTTTATGTTGCTGTTTGTGTATATCATACATGTTGGATTTTCCATATGATTATGGAAAATCAAGTGTTGGTAGTAGGAATAGATATCAGTACATTTATTTAGATTATTAGTTTTAAAGGAATGTCTTTACAAATCTCCAAAGGCCTATGTAGAACTTTAATCATTATGTGTGAATAAGCATTTCTATTCTAAACTTCTAAGTTTTGTGTTACAAAGGCACTATCTTCACTTCAAACCCCAAAGACTGAGGTAAAATATAACAGGATGAGCCATATAGATTTGGGGACCAAATATGGGGAATAATACAATGTTTAGTTAAAGAGTAGGGAAGTTTAATACCTAAATGCCAAGGATTTTTAGTTATCTGCTTAGAACCACTTTTCTCTCTCCTTTTCAAAATGCCAAATCACCTGTAATGATCACAAGACATTTGGACTGCAGTCTTAGAAGAGCCTCCACCAGCAGTGGTGCAGGGGTCTGTGTAGTACCATAACACATTTATTTCAAAGCCGATTTCAAGCAAATTGCAAGTGCCACTTCTTCTGCCTGGTCGGATTTGTGATTTAAGTCTCTCATTTAAGTCCTAGTTAAACCTGCATCTCCTCCACTTGAGCTCTGGTGAACTCAGGCTCTGGTTTCTTTGTGTTTGGAAGCTGCTGAGCTGTCTCTGCCTGCCTGCCAGATAACTGTTGTAGGGAAGAATAAAGATATTCCACTTCCAGGTACAAAGAAGGCTGATCTCTTCATGTTTTCATCCCATACAAGCAGCATATCTCTCTTGGCAACTGTATTTGTGCTGGCTTCTGGCTGTGTTTCTATTTTCCCTTTGGCTGAGAGGCAGGTCAGAAATTCTGCTGGTGTGCACTTAGCCTAGCAATGTCTGGTTGTAGAGCCCTAAACACAGAGGCCAGGCCTGTTCTGCTTCTCTCTGCAAACTTTTCTTGGCTTGGCAGCCAGATGTGACTGCTGTTTGTGTGAGTTTGCCATATCACACTGTGATGCTGCAGCTCAGAATCAGCAAACATCTGCCCCATGAGCAGCTGATAATTGCTTTCATCCCAGAGCTTCGTGGGTAAGGCACATTATCACTGTCAACCTTGATTCCCCTCTCACCTTGCATAGATAGCTTTCACAAACAGTGAAATATCTCTGCAAGACCAAGTTTAACCATTAAAACACTGCCAATAAACCAGCCTAAGATCTTGAATCAAGAAGTGCCAGAACAGAAAACAGAATGTTGCTTGGTAGCTTCTACTCCCTTAGGACTTCTGTATACGTCTTTAGAGGAGTTTTCACTAGGACCTGTTTCTCTAAATCAGAAAACAGAGCATCTAACATCTAACATCTAAAACAGAGCATACCTTCTCCTCCAACACCCAAAACTGTATGTTATGTTTAGTCCTTACAGTTATTTCCATTAGACTTTTGCTACTCAGTAAGAAAGATTCTTGTTTACCTCTTAAATTTTGCATTCACTGTGTGACCACAGAGTCAGCTTCAAAACTATCACTGAATTTTCTTTTTCATTTTTCTATATTTTTCAGTTACACACACAAAATTCTGGCAGAGTAAAAAGGAAAATGATAAAATTTTCCAAGGTGTCCATGTTGAGACATCTACAGCCTTAACTTCCCTCCGTCTTTGGCTTTTTACAAAAAAAGATCTAAATTTCAAAGTAAAACTCTAGTCAATAGCAAGTACAGTTTGAATTGGCGACAGTTTCATGTTGATCACTTGTAGCTCAAGGAATAACACAGCTGGTGACTCCCTCTAAAGTCCTAAAGTGGCTTGTTCAGCATCATAAAAAAATTCATTGGCAGAAGAAAGATAAGCTTCAGTTCTTAACAGTGGTGTTCAGTGGTGTTAGCCGTATCTGCTTCTTTTCCCATTTTAATTAGAGTAAGAGATGAAGTAAGAATCTTACCCCACACCAGGTTCGTTGACTGCACTGACCTGGGCACAGCATCCAATCTGTGCTCTGAGCAGTTCAGTAGTTTTATGGAATAAATAGGAGCTTCGTAGTGTACATGAGAGAGGAACCAAAATAAGGCCATGTGGCTAGTTTGGTTCTTGTTACCTAAATCTTGACTGACACTCAGAACGATTAAAATATGACTTTATTATTCCACATTTAAAGCAAGCAATACTTAAAGCATAACTGCTAGTTTATTTTCAGAGGATTTTAGATTATTAGATTTATGCACATAGCATAAATTTATAGCATAAATTTATAGCATTTAAATTGTCAAGTGATTGCCAAAGAAAGGCTATTGACCTCTCTCAGTATTAGTCGTTAGAAAGGAATTAAATACAAACTTCATCTAAGAGTTTCACAGACAGCTATTGACAGGGGAAGAGATTGAGACCCAATATTAGACTTAGTTTCCAGGATGTGAACTGCAGGAATAAGCTGCTCCGCTCCTGTGAAACTGGCCTCTTGGCCATGCCTTTATACCCCTGCTCCTTCCACAATTCAATCTCCTCTGTCATCCATCTGCCACTCTGAGCCCACGGCCACTGCAGAGAAATCATTGCTTATTGTTTGTGCTTGGGTCAGAAGCTGGTGTCAGTGCTGATAGCCTGGGTGGCTCTTCTGGCACAGAAGGCATGAAGGGGGTGTGGGATAGAGGTTACACTTTGCTCAATGAGCAGAAACCAAACCTGGCTGTTCTGGAAACATGCACATCCTGTTTTGCTTATGTCCCAGAGGTGAAAAACAGTATGTCCACTGTAATTGTGGGGTCTAATATGGTGCAGAAGGACACTACAGTAAAGCTTTCAAAATTAAATGCCTTAAATCTCATGTACAGAGTCTACTGCAATTTCTTAGTCAGCTTTGAAGTACCTTGTCTTAAAATTCTCTTGCTTCCACTTTCCTACTATGGTGCCACTTAAAATCTCTTAGGACTTAAAATCTCTTCCTTTAGCTTGACCAACTGCAATGATTAGGGTAAATAATTGTTAAAAAAATAAATCTTCTGTTTCATGAAAAATAATTTAATTTCACTTATGTACTGCTGTTTTTAACATTTGAAGTGTTGTGCTGTTGATGAGTTAGTTCTTTTCTGTCATATATTGTAATATCTTCGATGTCACCACTGTAAATCAGTTAATCAAATTTTTTAAAATTCCATTCATATTGCAGGATGTATTGTATCCTAGAATAAGGACATGTTTTGCATGAGAAAACATCTGTCCAAATTCATTTGTAGCTTGAAAACAGGAAATTCTAACAAAGGTATGGCTCACCCAACTTCTTCTGCTTTGGTTGTCTCAAGGAAAGTACTACAGCTCTTATGGCTTCACTCAATATAAAAATAGTAGCCTGTAACCTATTCACAGCCAGTAATGATCCTCTGTGATCACTAACCTTGCTTTTCAGTGCAAGTGCTGACTTGGCCACAGCCCAATATGTCAATAGTAGCACCACTGTTTAAACTGGGGGGAGAGAGATCTGTTTGCTGAGTGCCTGTGTTTGGCATGGCCTTTAGTTTAGTACCTATTGGATTCAAGGAGGCTCCTGCATGTTGAAAAAGTCGGGGTAAATAAAACCATTTGCTATATGGCTGTCTTCTACTAATAAATTCCTGGGTACTGGAATCACTGCTGGCAGGTCAGTGTGCATCTTGCTTGCAGACGTGCAGTAATCCCCCTTTTCCATGTGGTAGGTGACTTTCTGTGTACTTTGCAGATCATAAGGTAAACATTTGATGGGCAGATTCTGAGAAAGTGTGAGTGTTTTTAGGGAGATATATATCAAAGTTCTTGAGTGTTTTTTAATTCTTCCAAACAGAATTTGGAGATACCTATCACTTATCTTTTTTCTAAAGAGAGATAGTAGTTACCCAGTGTGGTTGTAAAAAAGGCAATGACTCATTAACCAAGTTTTCACCACTTTTCTATAGAATTATAAGACATGGGTTACCTCTAGCAGGTGTTCAGGATATACATTCAAAAATCCATCTTCTGGAATGAGTAACAGCTGGTACAGCTGCCTTAATCTTGTGGTAAGCCTGACAGAAATCAAACACAGGAATTGAAGAAGAGGGATTTTGCTGCAAGGCACAAGTGCATGCAGTTCATTTAATTATTTCAGGAAGCCATGTATACTTCGCTCATTTCAGACCAAAATGCATAATGGTTATATCTTTCAAATGCTTTTTGTACAATTAATTAAAGATGTTCTTGGCTTGCCCGGGTATCTGGTAGAAATGGTATGGTTGATCTTTGCTGAGGCAATTCTTTTCCTTCCAATAAATCTTAAAGAATGTTATGGGATAATTTTTTTAGTACGCCCTTTGTTATAGGAAACTCTACAGGATGGAGTTCTGTGCAGCTCTTTTATTTTTTATGTATGCAAGAACATTTGAGACTGTAAGTGGACTTATTAATGTGCAGGTGGCACCCAGCTGTCTTCCTCTCCCATCACACTGGAAGGTTTAATCTCTTCATTCTTGTAGAACCAGAATGCTTGGGAGGCTAAAAGGCAAGTTGGACCAACCTCAGTTGAGATAAAATGGAATTTATGTGGATGGGGGGATGTTCCTGATGATGATTGCTGACAGGGTAAATGTTCTGTCTGTTCTAAAGAAGTATGACCACATTTTTATTTTCATCTGGCAAAGCCAGTATGTTATTCTGACTTTCTGTACCTCTTTCAGTGTTTTCAGCTTCCTTGCCCAGTACCTCACTGGGTCTCAAACTGGTACCTCAAACTGCAATCTGTGATAGCCTGTGATCTCATGGCAGGCTTCTCCTTTTATTCTAAAGTCTTGAAAAAGAGAGCATCCAGGGAAACCTAAAAGTTTTCATAGTGTCTATCATTTTCTAAATCATATAGATGAAAAGGGAAACCTAAATGAAAACTAAAGTATTTTGAATGTATAAGACCTTAGTAAGCTCCACTCACATTGCAGTGAGGAAGGCTGAAAACTGCTGGAAGCATGAAAAATCATTTTTAAATATATCTCAGTTCTCAAAGTGACTCTTATTGGGGATACATAGTCAATTTTGAGCAAGTAAAATTCAGAGTTAACCTCTTCTGTAGTCTGTGAAGAGCTAGTGATTCAGAAAAGCTCGTGTGCCTGCATGTTTTCATTGGTGCAAGCATATATAAAGCCATTAGCAATATGTTTATATATATTAAAAATCAAGAAAGGAATTGCTAGAGTTCAAGGAAGAGCATGACAGAACAAAAAGCGCTTTTCCTGTCTGGCATGTTCCTCCTTTGCAAATAATTGGCTGATGATATGTGCAACAAAGAAAGAATCACTGCATGAAAAACTGCAGCCTCCCCCAGTTATTGCTCTCCTTACACTTCCTGCCAGAACAAGGGAATAGAAAGCTTTCAATTTGATGTTGATGTTATTTCCTTGAATGGTTTTGTTAAAGTGCTGAACGTACAGTTTGTTTGCTAGCAACCTTTGGATTTACAAGTTGCCAGTCCTGGAGATGTTACTGTTTGTCATGCATTTTCCTCCTGATTTACCTTCCTTATCCTCCTGCCTTCAAACCTTTTTAAAGTCTTTGCACTGCTGATACTCGCTCTGATGCTAACTGGTAGTAATAGAGCACTGTGCAGCTGTGGCACTGCAGCTTCCCTGGATAATGCTGACCACAGACTTAGCAGCATGTGCCAGCTCAGCACATCTTGATAACTCATAATCCCTACCATAGGTTTTTATAGTTTGTCTGGTCTACTGTAAATCTCTAACTCACTGTCATCGACAGAGCTCTTGACCTGATTCATAGGCACCAGGAATTAAGCTCCTGTCACACTCTGTTAGAAGATGACACCATTTATGCTGTGATATTATACAAACAAAAATAGATGCTCTTGAATATATTGTATCATGGAACAGCATCAAAGGTCATATTATTTTGAATCTGGTCAATTAAGCAAAGTAACTAAAAAGAAGGAGGAAAAAAGAAATAAGAATCTAAAAAAAAGAACAAAAACCAAACCTGTCTACTAGCCAGTACATTGAAGCACAGGCAGGTTATCTGATCTTTTCTACTAGCACATCTGAAATTTGGGATAATCTTGTGTGTAATAAGAAAAATATGTACATTACTAAAAGAAATAGTTCTGTGGCATTTTCTCCCCCTCTCTCACTGTGAATGTATAAGATAGTCCTCAGTCCTACTACAGTTTACATTGGTTCTCAGGTAGGGAAAGATTCTGTCCCTCTAAGGAAAAAGGACCTCAAAAGTGTTAAAAAAAGAAAGAAATTAAATCAAATCACTTTTGACATTTTGATGCAGCAGAAATTATGTAGGTTGTGCTGTAATAAGGAGCCCAGTCCAGTTCTGTCTAGCTCCTCATTAAAGATCAATTTGTCTAGTAATGAGAACCCTGGACAGGGTACCAAAATACCAGAATTTTATTCTAGATCAGATCCTGGCTTTTCATGCAACTTTTGTACTGAGGCTTCAGTTCCTTGTGCTTTTGATTTTTACTGCATAATTTCTAAGTTTGGCCCATTCTTAGTGTATGGTCCCAACAGACTGCTCAGTGCAGCTGGCTAGTGGAATCTCTGATTGCAGGTGGAGGAGCAGGATGCAGTAATAAAGTGAATTTGATCCTTGGTGGCTCTAAATAAGACAGAATGATGACAATGCTTTGAAAAAAAAATTTGAAAAGCATGACTTGACTTTTATTTGGTCATTCCAAACATTTTGCTTTGTAACCTGAACAAATATAGATGTTTTCAGGGGAGGAAGTAAAGTGGTTTAGATTGTTATACATGATCTAATAAGAAATTGATCTTCATGGAAATCTTTTGTATTTTTACGTACCAGATTTGTGAGCATGGAATAATTTGATAATTAGTAGATTCTTTGATTTCATGAGGCTAACTAAATATTTCTTGGTGTACAAACATGATTCAATGAAAGAAGTCTTGTTTGAGCGAGTACAGGTTTCTTTTTGAGAATTATACTGGTTCCTATTTTGCATTTTTTGTAAATGGTGATGAAACTGTTCCTGCAGCTGTATTTTCCTGAAAAAATATGTCTTCTCACGTCACTTAACATGAGAACATGTAAACGGTCAGAATTTATGCTTCCCAGTCCCCCTGACTTGATCAGCTTAATGATCAGATTGCCAAATTGTGCGAATCTGATGAGTAACAATATGTGAAATTGCAAAGTAATCACAGAAGAACAGAATAATATTGTAAGAGAGGAGACTACACAAAGACCATGTTACACCAGCGCTGCTGCAGGTAACCCTTGACTATATCAGCAGCTGGCATCTGAAAGCTGGTTTATGAAGCAAGTTAGATATTCTGGTTCACATGCAGAGGAGCTGGCAGAGAAGGGAGCAAATACCTCAGTATACACCCATCCTCCTTCAGGCAAGTTCAGTGCAGCTAGTCAGGACTGAATGGGCCCACACTAGCTCCTTGGAGGACCTCTTCCCTTTTGCTGGTGATAGAAGGGCACTGGCACACAGAATAGTGAGCATTGTGTCTTCCCCAGTCTATTGTGCTGTCATTCTGGGACTTCAGTTCCTACAGATGACTCAGCTTCTTTCAGTCATATTAAATTCACTTGAGAGGGTTTGTTTTGCCCCTTGAATTGTAGAGGTGCATATTGTCATTAAAATTACTTTATTTAAAATTTGGCCCCATTTGACCTCATAACCATATTTTTCCTCTAGTGGTGTAAAGAAATGTAGTGTTTTAATTTGTCATAGATATGGCCTGACAATATCTACAAAATTGAAACACTTAAGAGCATAATTCAGTATTCTAATTCAGTGACTTCTCTGTGGTGTGATCCATATGATCTATAGCACTTCTGTCTGTATCTCCAAGGCACATTGGTGCTAATTGATGGTGCTAAGGAGACACAGAAGGAAAGACAACCACTCCTCTGGTGTGCATTTCCTCTGGTCTTAGGATCCAACAAACCTCTGTGTAAACCCTCTGGAGATCTGGCTGCACTGATCAGAAAGGAGAAGTTCCTCACCCCCAAGCTGAATTTGCTACAGGTTGCCTATTCCAGAGCAGTCAGGGATAAGGTAACTGCTGCAAGGCTACCCTTGCCTGGATCCTGGAGTAGCCATAGATATTGTTTATGGCTTGGTAGGAAAATCCCTCATAAGGGGTGCCTCCAGCACCCCAAAGGCATGATTTCTAACATGCCTTCACAGGAGGGTAAATCTGTTTCTCTTGAAATCTACTGAAAAGGACTTTGTCTCAACTTGGGTCTTTTGAGTCCCTTGCAGGAATAATCAACCCATTGGGACAGAAGGGGAAAAAGATGTAGAGAGTTTGTAGCCTGCTCTCCCCACAACCCTAAACCATTTTAGCCATAACACAGACAATTAGATTGATACTGATTTCTTCAATAGAAAAATCCTGTGGACTACTTGTTAGCTTGATGCATGTCAGCTGGCTAAGTGCTAAAGCTCTGTCACTACTTTAGCAACATCATTGCATGTCTTATCTTTATTGTAGAGAAAATGAATGAAAATTATATAGATGAAGGCAGGATAATCAGATCTAGTTCTCTTCTGTACTAGAGAAGGTATCCAACAATGATATTTTCCAAATTCCAGTGTGTTTTCCTGTGCTTTATAATTTGATATTTCAGTGCACTGTCACTTGAAATTAATTGCAACTAATTAAAAGTGATCCAGTTAGGACGATTGGACAATAGTGCCCTGGAGATTGCTTCATTCCCAGAGGTTTTAGTGACTTGCTGCTGCACTGGTTCAAGTCTTCAGAAGGGTGCTATACATCATAATGTCATTTTACATTGTTATTTCTCTGAAAGCAGCAATTTAAAAGAGTCTCCAGTGAACCTTGAGCAACTTTGCACTAAAAAGAAAAATGTTACTGCTCAAGATCTGTAAAATACAAAATATAGATTCAAAGAAATCACTTGACATGAATAGTAGTATTAAATTTGTGCCATTATTTGCATGTAATATATAATGTTGTAGTAAAAGGCTAACAAAGCATTTAGGCTGCTCCAGGGCTCATTGATTTTTCTGCACCTTTGTTCAAACTAGGTCAAAACCAATGTTGGTCTTATTTTATCACATATATTTTTCTCATGTTTGAGACTTCTGTCCTAAAGTGATATAACACAGTTTAGCCCACAATATATTGTGGCCTACAACACCTATTTAGAGAAAAGCAATGCTCTTGTTTTGGTGTAGATTACCCTAACCAAGCAGCTGGCTAATGTGACCTAAACTTCAGAACATACAGAGGCCCCATTTTTTAGTAACTTGGGTGAACTGAGGGCTTAATGGAATAAGGCTTGCTTTCATGTTAGGGTGAAGGTCAGTCATTTAAAGAATTATGAAAATGAACCTTATAACCAGTGCAAACACGTTAACACAGTTAAACAGCTCATTTGATAGTCTGCCTCACCACTATAAGAAGGAACATAGAGCGTACTAAAATTAGATTTTGTCCCAAGTTCCCAAAGCAACAAATCTTCCTGCTTGTGCAACCCATACTTAGCAAACTTTATTCTGTGAAGAAATAAAGATGCAGAATTGGGATCAGAATAGTTCTCAAAGAGGAAAAACATAAGCTAGAGGCTATTTTTAGACAATGATGAGGCTTTCAAACAAACCATATATTGTCCTGACATTTCACATCATTTCTGCACTGTGAAACGTGTTCTATCATAGAAACCAGCCCATTTGTTATAGTGTGTGATCCTTCCTCCCACTACAGTACATCTGGAACATCATCTCCTCTCAACATATTTTGTTTTTCTTAATTCATCTGATTTCTGAACAGGACCATCAGTCAGTCTTTGAATAGGTTTGATTCAACACTGTGTTATTTCATTTCTACACAGCCATAATAGCACAAAAATCAATGACTTGTACTGACATACAAATGGTGTAATGTATTGGCAGATCAGACCTATTGAATTTACTTTGCTTTCAAGACCATTAAAATTGGTTTTAAGAAAGAACTTCAGCAGTGAGATGAGCAGTAGTTTAGTTCGGTGCATAAAATCCATCCTGTGTTCTAATACTTGTGCTCATATTAACGGGAAAATGAGTGGATTCTTCACTTTCTTATCAAGAAACCTTTGAGGAAAGTTATGTCAAAAAATGTGTGTATTTCTTTGTACAACAGTGATCACTGTCTCTTCTACAGACCGGGAACTGATGACATTCACCTATCTTAATGGATAAACTACAGAACAAAAAAAAAAAAGCCAAACAGAGACAAAATGCTGGTTCCACTACATTCAGTAGGAGTTTTATGTCCAACTTTGCTGGAATTAGGAACTTTTCCTAGGGATCTCCTTTCTTTATTTATTCCAACTCAGCCACAGCATACAAAAGTACACACTTCCTTGTAAGTATGGCATTATCTTCTTCATTATGTCAACAGAAACCTCTCAGCATTTCTCTGGGACTATCCCAATATCCTCTTGCTAAATGCAAAGTGAGATTAAGCAGACTTGCAGTGTGTTCTGTGCAAGCTGAAACTCGGGCTTTGGCAGGCGTCAAGAGAGAGGGTTCCAGAGAGAGTCAGTAGGAATGTTTTGTCCATCAAGATGTTTGAACTGGACAACAAAAACACTCCAGGCAGTTGTAAGTTATAACCACTAGAAGATACCAAAAAAAAAAGGCAGTCTCAGAGATAACTGAATCTGAGACAATGCACTTTGGTTGGAAGATAACTCATGTCACTGCTGCTGCAGTTGGTTTTTAAAAAGTCATATTTTTCTATTCAAGTCAGGGAATAAAATCACTTAAACACAAGAATGACTGGGTGAAACTTAAGCCTCACATGCATTAGCCTTTATTTTGTTGGTAGACAGTTATGTTTTTCTCAGAGTGCTGGTAAGCAATCACAGAGTTAAAGGGGGAATGAGTACGTTCTCTGCTTCTCTCTCCCCCTGTCCTACTTGTTCACTATTCCCCTTCCCCCTTTCTTTCTTCCCCCCATCCCTCTCTCTCTCTCTGTAAGTTTTGAACCTGATTCAGGCTGTGGTCTGATGTTCACTGCAGAAATTGCTTTACTAGCTTCAGACAAAACTCCTGCTGGCTTAACCTCTTCCCTTGCCAAAGGTTATTGGCCCCAGAGCACTGCCAAGTTAAGTGGATTACTTCAAGCAATCTTCTATGGTAGGTTGGACCGCCTTGGCTGACTTTGCAATGAAGTGGGTGAGGATCCCTCATCTGCCTCACTCTGCTTGCTTTGCAGGACACTGTGGAGAACAGCACAAAGGTAGCAGCCCAGCCATCTCTGCTGTGAATCACTGAATGCATCTTCAGTACGATCCTAAGGAAAATTTACCAATTTCTAAGTGTAGTTTGTGCTAGATCCTCCTTACTAAGGTCTGTTTGTGACACTGTTCTTCCATACCCATCCTGAAAGAACAGATCAGGATCTCCTTGGTTTTAACCCACTCTGTCTGGCTGTCTCTGAGGGAAGAGGCAGTGGGGTGAAAAACCCTGACAGATGAAATCTCTTACATCCATCTCCCATTTACTGAATTTAAGAGATTTGATCTGTATTAAAGAACTGTCTTATGGTATTTCAGAACCATTAAGATAGTCACTAAAATAATTTTACAAAATTACATATACATACATACATATACATATTCCAGTGTAGAGACAGACACACAGGGAGACTGGATAGTTAGCACATATGAGACATTTCTGTAACTTTAATTAATAAGAATAATAGCAAAATGGTATCACAAAGTCCTGTTCTTTCAACTTCTCAGTGTAATCTTTCTGGGTTTGTATTCTGGCAAACCAGTAAACAGAAATCTGGTTTTTACAAACATTTGAAGGGCTCTATTCCATGGTCTACAACACCTGGTGTATCTCAGCTCTTGGCGTAATTTAAACAGGCCATGTAACACATCTCTCTCTCAGTCAAATAAAGCAGACTTGGTGTGCTGCCAATTCTGCTCTCATTTATTTGCTAACCCTGGCTTTTATTTATTCCCTGAATCATCAAACACATTGCAGAGAGTGACAGGAGCAGACAATACTACATCTAATAGCTATATAATAATGTAAATAAAATTTGGTAAATAAGGTACATTATTTGCCTGGTTTTAACTGCCCCACTTAATTTTGTGCACTTGAACCAAAAGTATAGTAAATGAAAAAGCTTTTTGCACTGAGCAAAGCTAGAAAGAATATATCCATTGGATACTGATGCCCTATTATTTAGATTAAGTGACAAATACCTTTAATAAAAAATACACCTGGGTGTAATACAAAATTCCCTGCAAAATTTGCTCGTTATCATCTATGGCAAAATCCCTTCTGACTTCAGTGATTCGGGGATCAGCCCAGTACTGCCTAGCTGTGGGATACAGTCCTATAAACAGTAACGGATGTGAGGGTCTGTGAAACACTGGAATGTCTTCCAGTGTTGAGTAAGAGTTACTGAGATGATTTCTGTGATCAGAGGGAGAGAGGAGTCAAGGGGGAAAGAAGGGATGAAAGCAATGTTCTGAAGTTCAGAAGTGTGACAATCACTCTCAGTTCTCACAGGGGTGAAGAGTTCATGGTAAACAGACCATTCTGTGGATTAGGTCTGAAGAACGAGTGTGTAGGTGACAAAGCCTTGTGTTTGTTTGAGCTTCTGCTTTAATGAGATTTGTCTAGCAAAGGTGTAGCTCAACTTTACATCAGATTGATTTCCCCTGCAGAGTTGATTCAAACCACCACCAGGTGAAGGATGGAGCTGATATGTCTGTTATATGTCACTTCTAAAGATAACTATTGAAAAGAGGAGTTATAATTTCTGTATCTGTAGTATGTTGAAATACATTTCTGAAAACAGATTCCAACATAGTCTTCAAGAGCAGCAAGAAAATAATGAATGGAAATTGATGGCCTGAAGACTTTTGTGTACAGTTTCTGGCTATGAAGCTCACCAAACACTCACTTCCTTCTGTTTATTAGTTGGCCATTCCTGCCAGGTTGACATGGGAAGAGAAGACTCCATAGTACTTTGGATTGTGCCTTGACCACGTAATTGGAAAAGTAAATGGTTTCCCTATGATCAGAGTTGGAATCTGTGCCAGAATGACTGAGCTCCATTCAAAAACCCCTTTTCATGAATCATTTTGTGGCAATGCTTGTTAAGAGATGGCAAAATACCAGGAGTAAAATGATCAGCACACCTCAGGCTGCTAATAATAACAAAATAAGCTTTTCCTACTGTGAAACTGGCTCCTCTCTAGTCTTCACATTTACATGAACTTCTTATGCAGAAGTAAGTCAGAATCAGGCCATGGAATTTTTTTCTTTAAAAAATGTATTTTAAGATCCCAGTTTATCTGCTGCTCTAAAATGTAAAGAAGTGTTTAACTTTCCAGTTTGTAAACAAGTCCTTCAGTGTGCGTCTCTTAGAAAAAGAATGTCTGCAATACTTTGCGTTTGAAAAAGAATGAATGGCAAGACATGGTTACAGAGACTGGAATTCAAGAATCATTGGCCTCACTACTGAAAGTCATGAATCACTGGCTTGACTGTTCCAGGTCCAGCTTTGGACACCCCTCTGTCTCTTAAACCCATCACAATATATTAATTTGTACTGCAGCCACTCATGCATTGTGCAATATGTTCTTTATTACTCTGTTCTACTCATGCATTGTGCTCAAAAGACAGATTTTTTTCCCTACTTTTCTAAAGAAGCAGCAGAGGTCTGTTAGTCCTGTCAGATTTGAATCTAGTACATGCTAGAGAAAACAACTATTTCTCATCTTCAGAGTAACAGTTAGTTCTCCAGCATTTCAATGGTCATACTGAGAAGGAGATTATACCCCTTTATTTCTGAGGATTTTGTTCCTTCCTCTATTATGTGGGCTGGGCACAGAACATGGCCCTAAGTATTCTTCATGTGATTTATTCTACATTGACAACCACTTAAGCAGAGGCAAAGTTAGACCCAAAAGGCACAAAGTGATGAAAGCTGGAACTGAAAAATAGCATGACAGTCAAAATTGCTGAGTTTCACACAGCCCCTGCTCTAACAGTGTTAGAAAACTCTTGGTCGAAAAGAATCCCAAAGAGCCCTCTGGAAACCCAATCCCATGACTCATGATCTCCTTGAAGGCTTTTCTCTTTCCCTCTCAAAATGACATCGAATAAAGCCTGGTGACTATGCTACTTGCTGCAATTTGACAGCTTTTAGTCAAAATGTTTTCCATTTACAAAAGAAGAACTTCTTTATATCCCAACTAAAGTCAAATGCACTGGCATCTGCAAGTCAGACTGAGCTGGTTTGGATTGAGTTGTAGGCTAGATCTTTCCACAGAGGTGGAATGCCTCCATGGCAGGGGATGGGAAGAGATATGGAGGAGATGCACTACCTCAGGAACTTGGTGATGAATTAGCACTGGTGCCTCAGGCATTGTTTCCCAAGGACTCCCAAGGGCTGAGATGGCACTTAATGAATCAACACTTTCATGTTTGCTTGGTTTGCTAGATTGGTTGAAAGATGGACAAGCCAAAGCCACTGCATTACCTGCTGCAGGTGAAGCCAGGAGGAAGTAATTCTGGTCACTAGGTGTATTGTGACGAAGTAAACAGAAACAGAGCACTGCCCTTTCCTTCCCAGCAGCTACTCTGTGCTGATTCACAAAGGCCAGATGCTGTCTGATCTTCCCACCGGGATTCAGTTAAGAATGCAGACCTTGAACACTCAAGTTCCCTCTGAGTATTACATAAAACTGAAAAGTAACTGAGATGCTAAAAGGAGTATGCGTCACACATATAAATAAATGTTTTTATGATAAAGCTGTTGCTTTGATGATTGTTTTTCAGAATGTCCGTAATATGCTCAAAAGTGTTGTTAAGATAGCTATGGCTAATCCATTGAAGCCAATCAATCTTTTCAAGTCTGTGTGTTCAAGACCCTTTTATAATCCAAACAGTACAAAAAAGTGTTTTTAGAGTTTTCCAACTCCACTGTCAGCAGCTCAGAAATGGATCAACATGCTTTCATAATATTCTGTGTATGAAGATGCAATAATAAACTGGTTTTTTTTCCACTGGCATAGGAAATGGTATTCAGAAGGAAGTCAAAAAAGGAGGAGAACAAAGGAGCACAGGTAGGCCTTTTCCAAGTGATTTTTCTAAAACAAAAAAAAATCAAAATTAACTAACCTTATGGCAAAAGTTGTCTAAGAGTACAAAAATCTGAGTTTTGTTCTATCTTCTTGTGTTTACTGAGCCTTAAATTAACTGCAAGTATCCCTATGCTTGCATGATTTATCCCTGACAGTGTTGTAGGAGATAGAAAACTTTGAAAGGAGACTTTAAGGTCAAGAGTGCAATAACAATTTTTTTGTAGTTTTTTATCTTTTTATAATACAGGTTTAACAAAGGATGTATTTTCTTTACTCTTCAGTCTGGATTTTTCTCTTTCGACATGAGAAAATTAAAGTTGATAGGTTGTATGCTGAAGTCCATGCTTCTGTCACTGCCCAGTTTGCAGATGAGAAATGAAAGGGGTTAATTTTTCTCACTGATGAGCTACATGTATTTTGTATGTTTTTATACAGTGAGTATACAAAAGTATTTTCTCATTTTCTTAGATATAAGTTTGCATGTCTGTTACTGCTCTCTTTCCTACCATGCATAATAACCTTTGACCCTCTAAATTAGAAGCTCTACAGTCAACTGGGATGAAAATGAAGATGTCACCTACAAAGTTAGAGTTTTCATATGTCTGACCCAAACAGTGGCAATGTGGATTACTCATCAGGAAAAGCTGGTTTGAAGGAAATAAGTGGATCATAAAGCAGGCACCAATTTGCCACTGCATAGGTGCATACTTTACATGCCAAATGCTAAAAGGAAAAGCAGCTGTCAGGAATTTTTTGCTGTGTTCATAGAGTGCCTTGGTACCGTTATTGAACTAATGCTGCCATGCCACTAAACACATATTTGAGGCATATTCCACTGAGGGGGTGGAGGCTGTCACTGGATTAATGGTGTTCCACATTGAGCTCTGTATATCTAGCTTATGCTGATTCCCTAGGCTTCTTAGTGCTTTTTTTGTTGTTTTATAATAATATAAATCTTTCACATATTCTAACTAATGCTTCAACATGGATCCTTTACATTGATTTTTCAAAGTATTCTGCATTTCAACTTATTTCATGCTAGTTAATGAGCAAGCAATGATTTTTGTTTTACTACTTACTAAAAACCTGAGACAAATTCAAATATTAGAGAGAAATTTGGGACCCAAATGTCCAGCACTGCGTATTCCACCAACATTATCACCAGTGCATCATGGTAGTAAAATGCTGACTTCATTGTATGTTACTTTGAATGCTCTTCAGAATACATTAACATGCAGGAGAATGCAACCCTCCTTATCAGTCAGTGTTGGGTACCCCACATTTTCCAGTCAGCTTTATTATTCTCAACTATTAAACAGTCACCTCCTTGGTAATCAGTTGTGCATTTCTTCAGGTAATAGTATTGGCTTGTAATTGACAACATTACTAGCATGAAAACTTTTTTCTGCAACTTGTTTTTTAATAGATTGACTTAAGTTGCACTGAACTTAAACCAGGAAAAAACATATATACATAATAATTAGGATGTTTTCTGTTCTTAATTTTTTCCATGGGTTTTTAGAGCAGATTTTTAGCTTGTCTGCTTTCAATTAAATGTCACAAAAGTAGAGTTTATTTTGGATGATTGATTATAGGAATCATGTGCATGCAACTGAAGTACAATATTTTAAGCCATGACTTCTTTCAAGCAACAAAATGATCTTTATATCTTGGCATGTTTTATCATTTTGAGACTAAACCAGTTACTGGTATAAGTTCAATGTGTAGCTCTTTAAACTGATAGAATATTGTCAGAATTTATTTAAAAACAAGCACATCTTCCTATTACAGCTGTATTTCAAAAATGGAAAGAATGTATTTACAAGTTCTGTAATTATATCATTAGTTAATGGTATTTTTAATACAGTCTGATAAAAAAACTTCAGATGATGTGGTATTTTAGTACTACACATAGTACTTCTATGTGACTCTTACTGCTAAATGCCTTCTACAAAACTTTCAAGGAAGTTTTTTTCATATAGTTGCTAAACCAGGAGGACCAAATATTAGGAATAAAAATAATACAATTTTTTACTCTTAAGTATCTGCTAGTCCCGTGGGACTATCCTTATCCTTTTAATGGTGATCCTAATCCATCCTCCAAAATGCACATAAGTGAGCTGTTAGAGGCACCCTTGCTGTTTTGTGCCCCCTGTATGGTTTTCTTCCTTCATTTCTTGCAGATTAAAGTGAGACAATCCATCCTTTTCCTTTTCAGATCATAATTATTTTTGCTCATGACATTTCTTCCTAGGACTTGGTCTGCAAAGGAAAATGTTGCTCTCACTGCTCTGTCGGGACTGTTTTTTATTCCACGTTCATTTCACCATAGCTGTGCTGGCAAGATTTCTACTTTATATGCACTAACACCACCAGGAAATTCTGTTGCCAGTTTTTCTTGTCCTGCTTGAGAAACAGGTTTGTTTCTTTCCCTTACCTAAACCATACCCCTTAAAATACAGATTCCTTTCATCTTGGCTTTACTAGTAAGCCTTTGAAGAGCAGACATGTCTGGGAGGTACCAGGACACAGTTTTGGAGGAGTACTAGCTCAATGACAGCATGCTCTCACTATGTTATGCTAAGCACAAAAATCCTATATGAAAGGTGGGATTTTTTGTTCCTCTTCATCAGTGATTCTTTTAGTCCTCTAACCATGATCACTGATAAGCACCACAGATATCTGCAGCTTGTCAAAGATTAAGTAATTAGTTAGGTAGAGCTTCAAGCGTAGGAGCAGTGAGAGTAAAAAGGACAGCGGCAGAAAAGGGAAGGTCTTCACAACCTCAAAGTTAAAAACACACCATAGATGGAAAAAACTGTTTCTTAAGGATTCTTGGTAAGTAATGTTACAATCTAAGTCATAAAATCTTTAAAAGCTATTTAAAGGTCAGTGGATTCCAGTAAATTTGACATTAGTGCTCTGAGGTTTTGAAATTAATGCACTTATTGAAATATTTTATTACCCTTTTTTTCCTAGTCAATAGATAAAGTAGAGTTTTGTGGTCTGTTTCTTCAAGCTGCCATTATGTCAATCAAAAATACGTCTGGTAAATAAATTATTTTGTCAAATAAATGAAACGCTTTTATGGTTAGCTGAGTGTTTTCCTAAAACCCCAGCAGAGTCCAGGAAGCATTCTGCCTTCTCTCTTAACCAGACTTACTGATTGCTACACGGCAGCCACAGGCAGTCTCTAATACTGTTTTTGCCTTGCCCTCGTAAGCTTACTAAGATGCATCTTAACCCACATTGGCCTAAAAACAAAAGCAGGGGGCAGTGGTTGCTTTTAAAATTATGACCGCAACCATTTCCCTGGTGAAACATAAACACATATTAAATAATGTGACATTAATAATTGCATAAAAAGGATGTTAAAAAAATAGTTTCAGGAAAGAGAATAGACCATTAATGAATTACTACATTAGTGAAGTAGTTTGGGCAATAGCTGAGATGTTTGTACTAAGTTGATAAATGCTGTGCAAGAAAATCACTTGCATATATCTTCTTTTCCAGCCGTAGTTCAGAGTCCTTTAGATCTCCAAAGGTTGTAGATAATTTTTGCACCCACTCAGTCAATGACTGGCAATGCGGCATGGAGCCGCAGTCATTCATTCTGTCAGTCAGCAGCCCTTGATAATGTGCCTGTCAATATAATTCAGTGCCTGTTCAAGGAAAGTGACACTTTGAATAGTGGACACTTTTCAAAAGCATTCATACAGGGTCAGTTCCATGATAAATAAATATATTTTGTGTTTGGAACAAATAGGCAGTACACAGGAGCTGGAGTCAGGACAGAAATACACCACCAGTCTTCAATGAAGAGTGAATAAACGCCAATGAAGAGTGAATATCATAAATGCATCTTTGGGGTTTTGATGCTGTATTAATGATAGGATAATAGATAATAAAGTCTACAAGAACCTACTTGGCTTGATTGAGCCCTGATCCATGTCCAGGGGCACTATGCTCTGGTACACTACAAATGAGATATTAGAATAACAGCATCAATAGTTCTTTAAACCCTATTAAAAAGGGTGAATATTTTCATTGCTGAATGAAAAACACAGGCAGAACTCTTTAATTACCACTAACGGTGTGTTAAAGCAAGTATTTATGTGGCATACAGTGTTTAGTTTCTAGTTTCTATTAATACAGGCTGAGAATGTGAGGAAGAAATATGTGATAGTGACAGGATTTTTAATGGTACCTCACCTTAAATGCATTTTAAAATATGTAAATCAATAAAAAAATTATTTGTAATAGCAGACTAAGAGTGCTGGTTAGCCTTACTGCTGAATGAAATGTATGCTACAAGCCCTATTACCATACATCGTGGGAGCTGTAGTTAGGATTAATCTGTCAAAAGGGATGGTTTAGTGTTGATGAATATGACATGTGACCATTAATGATGTTGATTTTATCTCCTGAGATTAGCATGATTTACTTCGGATGGATAATAATGTCATTTGCTTGATGCAGTAGATCTGTTTACGAGCTGATTAAATTGTAAGGCCTTGCTTCATTTCATGCTATTTGGTTTACAGCTTCATTACTGCAATCACAAAAGCTGTGGAAATGTCCCACATCCCATGTCACAATAAATCATTGTTTAAGATTGCAGCTATGTATTTTAGCATTTCAGTTTTGCATGGACCATGCATTCCTTAACAAATATGTGATTGGGAATACATTAAGAAGATATTCTGGAGCATACTGCTGCAGAAATGTAGAAAATCAGCCTGTATCTTTTAATTGAGATTAAGGAAGCACTTGAGTAATTAGCTGTAACAAATTACCTTATTATTTAGACAGTGAAGTAAACGTTTTTGTTGCAAGAATGATTATCATAAATCTGCAGAAAAGTGACAGTCAAACAGCCATAAAGGAAACTTGTAAGCAAACTACATTTTCTGCCTATTACCTTTTATATTTAAATAAAATTTATCAGAGACTTACTCCAAAGAGAATGTATTTGTTGTTTAGGGATAGTATATGTTACAAGCTATACCATCTGTAATTACTGCACTGGGAAGAATATATTCATGTAAATCACAAAGGAAAAAAAGAATCTGTTAATTATAATGGCAAATGCTAATGTTGCCATAGTTAAGGCTGTGTCAACGTTTTCATTATAAACCCAGTAATAAAGGAAAGAAGGAGAGAGGGAGGGTGGTAATCAGCCATCAGAGATTGCTGTGTGCTAAAATTTTGAATACAAAAAGGCACACTCACACCATGTAAATCAGATGTACTGGGGAGACCATGCTCACAGTCTCAGTGAGAGGAGGACCAGGGCCAAACTCTCAGCTTGGGAGCGAGGGTGACTTCGTTGCAATAATTTTTTCACATTTCACATTAAATTATATTGCTATTTTTATTGTACATATTAAAAAATGTTGCATTTATCAGTCAAATGGGGCCTTTCAGAGCTTGTGGCTTACCACTAGCTGAATTGGATAACTACAGTTGATTAAGTCTTGGTTCATGTGCACACTTTTAATTAAAGTTTTTATATTTCTTTTGAAGAGCATGCTTAAATAATTAGCTTAAGTTGGGTATTATATTGTAATAGAATGGGATTTCGTTTAGTTCTTTTTATTCCCTCTTTTTTTAAATCCCCCCAAGTTGGTTCTCAGTGGATTTCATGGAAACATCTCAAGTTCACGTACATGTGAATTCTGCTGGGTTATAATATGGTCAAATGTGACTGTGAACTTTACAGGAGATCTGTGAACCTTCTTCCCTTAGGAAAACTCACCTCTCACCTCAAAGTATTTCAGCTGGCAGATGAAGAAGTGGGAACCCCAAGAGGAACTGTACTCATGTATATGTATATATATATTATATATATATATATATATATAATATATATAGGCCTAGAGTACCCAAGGATTTCCAAATGTGTTGCAGCAATGACCACAGCCAAAATTTTTTACGAATGATTCATGACTCGGCTTTTCTGGTCGGCCAACGTCAGAGATTTTGAAAAGCCAGGCCTTTTTTCTCATTTTTTGTTTGTGTTCAAGGGGTAATGCATGAAGCGTTTTGGAAAAGGGACTCTTTCAGGAGAGTTCATGCTTTGGATTCCTTTGGATTTGGAAAGAGGAAACAACTCTAGTGCTTGCAACTCAGTTCTATCTGCTTCTGTTTAGGGACAGATTTACTGAGCTGATTTAGTTTTCCAATACATTGTGGCTGCTGGGCATAGATTTTCCACTCCTGACTTTCTGCAGAGCCAGTCCCTGTTGACATTTGTAAAATTAATGAAAATGTTGAAGTGTTGATTTTTCCAGCAACATTTCAACTAATCAAATTAAAACAGTGATAAACATTTTCTCCGGTTTTCTAAATAGCTCTAGACCTAATGAAAACACATCCTTAAAAGTAGAGGGATGCATAAGTTTTGGGTTTTTTTCACAAAAGAATAATTTAATTGCTGTGACAAAAAGAAAAGGCAAAAAGAGGAAACCATGCTTTGAATCTTCATTGCTTCAGGAAAAATTTGGTAATATATTGCATCCCTGCTTAAGTTGGCTGAAACGTTTTTACTGCAGTTTCACAGTTTTATATTTTATAACTTTGAAATTAAACAAAACAAAGGCTCCCTCTCTTGATGAGCTGCACCTTTTAAAAGCAATTTGGTTTCTAGCCAAAATGGAAATGCAAGGGCAGAATTTTTCAGGGTGGACATTCTTTCACTACTATTCCTGTTGAAACAGAAGGAAAAATGCCCTTGAAAATCCTGACTGCTGGCTTCACTAAAAAGATATAATTTTACCACCAACCTGCCAGGGGTGGTTAATTTAGTGTAATTTATGCACAGAAGAAAATCCCTTGCTAGTACTATGAGGTGAAGAGGCTATCAGCCAGGTTGATAGTAGTTTTGTGGAAAAAGACACCTATAACCTGCATAGCTGAAGTCATCTCCTTGAACTTTAGTAACCACTGTTTGTATTAACATGGGAGAAAGCACTAAGGACATGTAATTTCTTAATTCCCATTCAAGCTGTCCCCACTCTGCCCTTTACCGTTCCTTAGACACTGTGATGTACGGGGAATCCATTCAAATAAAAATAATGAATTCTGGTTGATGCTTTGAGGTTGTTTTTCTGAAAATGGTGGCAACTGTGGAACACATCTGTGTCTACTTAACTGATAAAGCTGCTACTGTGGTATGAGTGAAGAGACTATTTGATCTCTGTGACTGAGCCCTGGATAAACAATTTATATGTTCAGCAAGTTGATGGCTGCTGGAAGATGATTCATCAGTCTTCTCTGCAGGTGCCTTCAAGTATAACAATTATTGAACTTGGACAGGAAAAAAAGTAAAAGATGGGTTTAAAATTATTCAGATGGATGCAGTTGAGGAACAGAAGATGATTCTTTGAGTGGAAGAGAGGAAAACCTGTGCAGTATTTTGCCGCTGGAGAATTGGTTTCGCTGCAGGTTTGTTCACTGTTAAAGGAAGCAAACTGACCTGAAAATAATAATTTAAAAATAAAAATTTGGTCTACAGCAGAAGGATCCTGGGCAGCTTTAGGCCAAAGAATTCTCCAGACTGGTATTGAAACTCACTTAGGAAAATACATTATCCCTCTGGCTTTGGATCTTACCTACATAGAATATTCTTAAAGCTAAGGCAAGGTCTACAGAAGCGCTCACTGTATTTAAATATCTAAATTGTATATTCTAGGTCATCTGCATAGCTGGAGCTCTTGGGTACCAAGAAAACTGGTGTTTTGGAAGCCAGCACTGCTGCTGAGGACTCCTTTGAACTGCAGAATTTCAGTTGAAAACTGAGTCCAGTGATGTGCTAGCACTTTTCTGTTTGAACACTAATCCTAAAAGGGATTATTTCCCAAATTTAGGCCACTAAGAGAAGCACTGAATTTTCCTTCAGCAAACAATTTATGTTCATGAAAAAACCTGCTGATGTCAGCATAGTTGTCCAGGCATGTGCTGGGCACACATTTGCTTTGAGAGATTCCTAGGAACTGGCACTTCCTAAATCTGTGGCTGTTCTAGAAGGCATCCAAATGGCTGCTGAGAAGGGTCAGTCACAAACAAGGAAGGTCTACAAGGCAGTGTGTATGCTCCTATTTGCATTATGACCATGGTGAGCCTCATGAGATATTTAGTGTCTGCTCAACAGCATTTAGAGTGGTGAGTTCTGAGTAGCTTTAGGAATCAGAACCATGTGTTTCCTGAAGAAATACAGATTCCTAAAAGATATCTTGTCAGACTTCAGGATGAGCAAAATCTCTGTGATGATGCAGTCTGATTTCCTTTATTACTGGGACCACAGAATTTCACTGAGAACCTCCTACAATAAGTGTAGCTATGTTTGATTGAGCTAGCTAAAGAATATGAAGAGAAATTTGGGCAGATAATTTGTTATTTTCTCCCTTCATGGAGTTCAAAAATAGGTTTTGCAAAAAAGCAATTGTGCCTCCTTCAATTATTGAGACTGCTGTAGTCAAGCCTTTTAATGAACAAATTTTGTAGAATTTAGGGTCTCTGAAGTGCAAAGCCACAACAGAGTGTGGCTCTTAATGTGCCATATGAGCATTATGTTGCTGGCTTTCCCTGTCAAAGCTGGCATGTATCAGAATGCAATAAAAGAAAAACTATTTCATTCAAAATTAAATGGCCACATCCAATTAAAGACTGAAGTCTGAAACCGTAAAATCCATTGCAAGCTTCTTTCTGTTTTAGAGGAAATGTACCAATTGCTAATGGAAGTGTTACTCTAAACGATTGGCTACTAGTTAACTATTATGTGTTCTAGCAGGATTTGTGGTTGGATTTTTTGTGTCATTCCTACTCCTCAGAAGATTTGGGGGAAAGAACAGAAAACTATTGAAAAGATTTCCTTAGTCTTTTATCTTTTGAATCAGTGTCATACTAACAAAAAGATGTTTTGAAGTCTTTAACCATTAATTGACTAACTGGTTTTCTTTAGACATAAAACTTGTCAAGGCCTTGATTGTTGTGAATCCATGGTGATAGATTCTGGCTGACTGCCTAAGTACAAGGTCTCTGAACACCAGGATAACACTTTCTGAAACAGTTGGGGCTTATCCTCCATAATGCCATTTAAACAAACTTAATTGACTAAAACTTTCACTTCTGTGCATTCTGTATGAAGGTACTATTTGCAAGAAGAGACTTTTAGGAACAGACCCTAAGTGACAAAAGCTGACCTCTACCTAGCCTTAGATTTCTCAATTCTTGTTTATTTACACAAAATAAGCCAATATGAACTGCCTTAAAAATTCACTATAAACAGAAATCTCTTACATATAATAATTTTTCTCTAGTGAATAACCTTAGAATGAGTCCAAATTGAGACTCTATGAACAGCATAAAATTTACACACTTCTGCAGTAAGACTAATTGCTGTCTTCAGATAAGCACCTTTATATGTCAGTAGGCTTGCTCTGTATGAAATGAATAAAAAGTTTCAGACAAAGCTAAGACCTGCTTTTTTTTTTTTCAGTTGTTGTTATTGCAGTGAAACCTTAGTAAAGAGGTGCCCCCTGGGATGATTTTCTCAAATTTTGAGTCCTGGGCATATGCAGAATTATACATCTGTCTCACTAACCTGTAGATTTTCATTTTCCACTCTTCTTTCACTGGCAAAGTAACTTGGGTTTGAATGGAAGCAATATGTCAGATTTAAATAACATACAGGAATGATAAAACTCTAACACTTTTTACAGGGAACATGACAACTCTGGGATAACTGTTTTATCTCTAGGAAGTCTTCAAACATCACAAGGTAAAGTTCTTAGCATCTCTCAGGAGTTTTGAATGGCCCACATGACAGGAGTTGATGACAGTTCTCTACTCAGGGCCCTCACAGCTCAAAAACTTCCCCTGTGGTCTCCCCCAGATACTGTCCACAGGCTCTGGAGCTTCCTCAGTCTCTGTCTAAGCAAGACCATGGTCATGGGCCCCATGGATCCCGAGCCTGACCCATGGGCTGATGGCCTTGGCCGCGCTTTGACCCCACAAACCTGCTTAGAGGTTATGATCCCAGCTGCACTCACTGGCTCTGATCCTGACCTGCACATAGACTGCCAGCTTCACCTTGGATCTGCCTCATCACCACAAACTTGTCTAATTGTGTGAACTCTTGGTTGAGTATCAGCTGCTGTCTATGGTCCTGCCCTGCTTCCTCACTGGGACAGCCGGGACCCTGCCCTGGTGACATTGCCTTTGGCTCCCTATTCCCTGTGAGAGCAGCTGCCCTTGCTGCTTCCTGACAGTAGTGCAAAAGCTTTTATCTCACCAAAACAATATTGCAGATCAGAACCACGTGCCAGTCTTTACCCTGATGTAGCCATAAGGTGATTTCAGGGTTGTTGGTGATTTTTTGAGGGAAGGGAGGAGTATCACTAAGAACACCATCCAGTGAAGGGAGCTCCTGTTAACAGTGCACTTGTTTCGTGAGCAGAGAATTTCTGTCTCAGTTCTTTTCCTAGAACAGCCACAGAGCTTTAACATGAACATCCCATTTTCTTTTAATGCATCTTTGAAAAAATACTCCAAGAAAAGAGAACTTTAGCCTGAGAAGCTCCATTATGAGGTAAAAATCACATGGCTGAGTTGGAATTTGGCCTTAACAGGCTCATTTCACTACACAGTCTAGCTGCAACCTGGAGTAGAGTGGAAGAGTAATTTTTTTCTCTTGAACTCATAGAGGTACTGCAAACCCAAATCAAGCAGATACTATACAGACAATGTGCTAGTTCCTCCTCCTAAGAGAATGCAACTATTATTAGAGTTTAGAGTTAGTATGAATATCCTTCTGATTTAAGGGATTTTTAATATATTTCTTTCTTAACTGATCTTGGTTTTGCTAAGCAAAACAAACAAAAAAAAACCCCACCTTCAAGTCTCAATTTTATTTAAAGACAATTTTTAATCCAAAAATGTTGTTCCAGTTTTCAATTCATGGAACAAGTGTTCAGAAGTAAATTTTATCTTTGAAAGTTTTATGTATATTTATATTGATACATAAAATCACATTTTTGCTATGCAGAATTTGGATATCTTGACTTCTGCATTTAACTAAGCACTTTGCTGTTAGAAGGCAAACCTTGGTGATGTGGCAGTGGTTTTGAAGAAGCTATAAATGAGATATATCCACAAACAGAGAATGATTTTAAGACATCTGAAATAATAATTCTTAGACTGTGCTAGGTTTTTTAAGTCCATTATCTCAATCAATAGTACTTGTATATTATCTAAAAGGTATTATTTCATTATTATGCAGGTCTTATTTGACTGCAAAGGCACTGAGCACCTTTCAACATGAAGATGCAGTGTACTTTGGCCAACTCTTTAATTTATCAGGACAAGATGAGACTCCCTGAATAACAGTGTGTCTTACCACTGTTTTACAGAATCAGGTCTACTGAGAGTGTACAGCACAAAGCTTCACACAGCTGCAGAATAGTAAAAGAAAGTGTTTTTGAAGGAAAAGTGTTGCTGCCAATAATTCTAGGATGCTGAAATGTACAGTGATTTGTATTTTGATGTGCTGCATCCGTACAGCTGGAAATTGGATGCGGAGTCAAAACTACTACTAAGCAAATGTTCAGTACTGGCAAGAAGAAAGCATCTGCCACCACTGAAAAAAGGATGTGTAATCCTTGTAGTGCTGTGTGCCCCATCTCCACACTGAGTAGTAACCTGTATGAAGGAATAATAAGGGAATGTATTGTGCTCTTGTAGTATCCTGTTTATTTACTGGAGATTTTTTCTTAACATTATAAAATAGTTTGGACATTATGTACATTTTCTAGTATGACTTCATGACCCTTCCTTTTTCCCCATAAACTTGCACCTTAACATATTTTAGAATTAAACCAATTTATTAATAATAAAGACGTATTTAAATACCAAATACCATAATAAAAAACATTACAAGAATCCCTTCTGCCAGTAGCAAATGACAAACTTAAAAAGGTATGTGTTAAAGGAACATTAATAACTAGCAACACAGTCTCACTAGTAGAGGAAGTGGAGAGTTGAGTGGGAATTGGTGAGAAACAGGAATAGCTGTTTGCTGCATGAGTTCATGGACTTGTTCCTCATCTGTCGGTCACTGCACGGCTGTGGGTGTGAAGCACCACCCCCAGGCACCCAGAGATGTTAGAGCAGGGCTCAGCCACTTGAGTCAGTGGGGCAGTGGGGTAATCCTCCTGCTGCCATCAGTTCTGCTCAGTCATCTCTGTCTCAGCATCAGAGAACAAAAGGGCTCCAATTTCATCCCTGTTTCCTCACTTCTCTCTTTCTCTTTTACAGTTCTCCGTTTTTCTCTGAATGAGAGGTGCTGGTTCCATCTGCATTACAAGTCTGTAGGCCCTTCTTGCCATAGGTCATCCAAGAAAAATGTCCCTGTTGTTTCCCCATCTGCTCTACAGTAATCTGGGTGTTTGTCTCAGACGTACCCAAGGTACAAAGCCTCAGCAAAGCAAGGAAAGAACAAGGAGGTTTTTATCCTTGAAAAGACAGAAAAAGTCCTACTACTAAGCAGCTTGCAAGGCCGAAAGTTGATAATTTTATGTAATTAATGTTTCCTTACTTCATCTCTGATCATTCACTTGTCCAAAAGCTGTTTCAGGCCAGTTTACTCACTCACAGACAGACTCATAATTATTGTAGATTTAAGACACCTAAACCCAAAATACTGTCAGATGTGACTATTGCACAAGAGGATCAGACTAAAAGTCTGACACATTACTACTCTTTCAGATTAGAAAAGCCTTGGACGCAGGCTTCCCTCCATCATTCCTAAAATAATGCTAATCCCTATACCTAAGGTTTTGCAATTCTGTAGTTGGACAGCACCTATACTAAAAGGATTTTCCATTGCTGCTGTCTGCTTAGCAGATTAGTTATAGGAAGGGACTCTACAGAAAAAGCCATGCTTGACCTGCACAGAATCTTCACGTCTTGACTTTTTCCTCTTAAAAAAATTCTCAAGCATTAACAATTAGCAGTAGAGAAGTATTAAAATTGTGTTTATGTTTTATGAATTACATTGTCTCCATTTTTCCCTTGTGAAAAGGGAAAGACCAGTAGTGCAAGACACTAAGGAACTTCTTAATTTAAGATTTAATTTAACCCACTTTGACACTGCATAGATTATGCCACAAAGATAGCACTACTGAACCTACATTTTGCAGTGTAGCAGTAAGACAAAGTTTTACAGTGGAAGTGTATGAAACAGATGCACATTTGTACTATATTTCCACCCTTGATTAAAAAAAAATAAATTTTTAAAGTAATCAATTCAAGTATAGCTAGAAATAATAAGCTGTTTTTAAAAACATTGATTTGCAGCCATCTGAGCCCGCTTTAACTCGATGGGCTGGGGGTTTTGATATAAGAAGAGCGGTGCCAAGGAAGTAGAATGTCTTCTTCCCTCATGAAGTTAAGGTATTTCATATTGTGATACACCATAAACAATGATTCTGTGAGTCACGTTCCAGAAAACCCTCTGATGTATAGATCAGTTGGTCGAGATTCCCTCGTTCTGCCTTGGATCATTCCTTTTATGTCCTAAAACTCACAGTGCAGACTCTTCACTGCAACTTCCATGCCAACTGAGAGGCGAAGAGCAAGGTAGCACATTCATAGGCCTTTCAACAGTGATAGGACATAGATACATTTTGGAATTGCTTTTGTCTCTTTATTAAGCAGGATTCAATTCTGAAGGTTTTTGTCCTTTCTAGCTAAAAACTAGAATTTTTTTTTATCACACCTTTTGCAGTTTCCTGTACAAATTTTTGCAGATCACAGTTGTGGATGTCCCTCCTGAAATGGCACTTTTTGCTCTGTTCACACCAGAAGGCAATTGTAACTTGTGTGATTCTCCAGCCTCCTAGCACTTCATAGAGACATCTGACCAGAGACTGCTGATGCACAGGCAGCTGGAATATGTGCTGTCTTATACAGAGAAGAAGTGTGGGAATAAGTAAACAGAAGGGCCAGAAATCCTCACTCTAGGGAACTGTGGAAATGATACTGGAAGACTGTCAAGTCAGAATATCCCTAGAATGATAGGACATGAGTTCAAGCCACAAGTAAATCCAGATTTCAGAGGCTTGAGCTCAGGTAAGACTCAGGAGTACATGAAATTTGTAAGAAAAGTAGAGGAAATCTACAGTGATTTCATGTATTTAAAACCTGTTCTCAATCAAACTAAGACAAATGAGTTTCAACAGAAAAAAATATCCTGGAAGGGATTCCCAGAATTTTGAATGAGGAAATTTTCAAAAATTCAAGTTTAAGATACTACTTTACTCCAAAACTGTTTCAGGCTGAGGCAGGATCTGAATCTAATTGTCACAGACCTACAAAATTATTCTACATCTAGAAGCTTATCACATACATAATTACCTTATTCTAGTTTATATTCTGGAACAAACATGTCTGCACGAGACAGTTACTCAGTCAGGATGCTGCTTTTATTCTTGAATAATTCCATGTGCAGTCAAGCTCTCAGTCAAATCACCACAGCTCTGTATGCAGATAAATTTTCAGTCTCTCTCTGCTTGCATTTACAGGAAATCTGTATCTCTGTTACTAAATGCAACTGACAGATCTGAAAACGTCAAGTTTGTGGAATAGGCAGAGATCCTACAAGCTCCCACCCTTATTGGCCTACTATTTCTGTGTTCTTTTGGAGGTGTTATGAACTGCATGTCCTTCATATTTTGTGTTAAATGTCATTAGCAAACTAATAAATGCTGTGAAGAGAATGAAAAGTTTTCTCTTCCCTTGTTTGCCAAAAAGCAAGAGGTTTTTCTGCCAAAAGGAAGTTTTTAACTGTGACAGTGCTCCATCAATTCATATATGAGTCCAGGAGAAGAAAACTGAGTTGCTTTTCTTGGGGAAGGGGGAGGAAATGAATCTTTGTTCTAGTTCAGTAAAAAAACCCTATATATTAGACCTTTTAACCATAAAGTCTTTCTTTTCTTCATGTTATTTGTGTTTGTCACCTGAGTTTGCCTAATTCTGTCACAAGCACTGTCTCAAAGCCTTAATAAAACATTAATGTCCAAGCCCCAGAACTTCCTGTTGTGGTGGTTCCAAGTCCCCAGAAAACCCTTTTCCCCCCCACTAGGAAGCCCGGGGCTGGGGACTCTCCTGGGGCAGAGCCCGGGTGGTTTGCCCTGTGGATGGGCCGGGCTTCCCGGGGGCTGGCTACACTCTCCCCAGCTGCCACTCTCCTGTCTTATCACCTTTAGTCTCCAGAACTCAGTACTTGATTGTATTATCCCCTGCCAGTCTTCCCTTCTCCTCCCCTTCCTTTCCCAGTTGGTTCCAGTCCCCCGATCCCTCCCTGGTTCCTCCCCCGAGCCCGTCAGTGGTTGGTTTGTAATCCCTCAATAAAAGTCTGATGCAGAAGGCGCCCCAGGTTTTTCACCCAGGTGCTCAGAGAGCTGGCAACACGGTGTCTCTATTAACCCGGGTGAAAGAACCCTCCCACGATACTCTGGCTCTTTGGTTACAGTGGCCACCGTAAAGGGGGACATGGCCTGCGGTAAGGGGCAACAGCAGGGAACCCGCTCAGGTCGGGGACACTGGCCGTAAACGCTGTAGGGCCGCAGTCTGAGACCCTGGTGGGCAGCTGGCCGGCCCAAGACAATGGCCACACTTCCAGTGTTTCATTTCTATCATTTATCTCTGTTACTGATTTTAGCTCTGGTTACTTTTTAGAAAAGTAAAACAGCAAGCTATACATTTCAAGGAAGAGACAAGATTAATGAACGTATACAACTGGTACCTGCTGCCCGTGTTGTAAAATATCAGTTGGAACTCTTAATATGTACTTAAAATAGTTTGTTTTACTCTTTGTGTAGTTTTTGTAGCTCCTCTTTAAAATTCTTCTCTAGTACAGGTTTTTAAAATTCAAGTACACACTGAATGGCCTTATTAGCATCTTCTAATGAGTAAATAAGTGTAGCTTTTACAATAGCACCTAAAAGTTGTCACTATATGCCTACTTTTTAGCCCATAAGAAATTATGTGGTGCTGGCTGCTCAGACATGTTTAATGTGAACTCATCCCAGCTGTATTCTCAGCAGAGAGCAATTCCTGGAAAGTCCATGAAGATGGATTGGCTTTTTTTCCCCCTGGTGTTCCCCCAGCAGACTGGAAGGAAGAGATCAGTTCTGTTATCACTTTTACAGTTTACGTGCTGTGGGCAGGAGTCTGCATCCTTGTTTAATGTCACAGCAGATTGCAGATATCAGGTATTACACAAACATTCAGTTGTAACATTTTTCAGAATCACAATCCCAAGATCAGTTGGTTTTCTTGCTGGGGAGGTCATTCTAGGTTTCCAAAATAGGACAAGGGAACAGAGTTCCTCATGTATCAGATATGTTTTTGTTCTTTAAATAAGCGTCACTAGCCCTGAGTCACTGTCACCTCCAGGGGTTCTAGAAGGTTCCCTCACATCTCCCCTCAGCAGTGACGGCCCAAAGGCACATGAGGCACCACCCGGGGCTTCTGGAGGAGGGGAGGATGTGCATGTCCCCCTGCCCGGGCGCTGCTGGGAGGAAACCCAGCCTGTGGCGTAGAACACCCGCATGCAGCCCCTCCAGGCCTCTCCCAGAATTCACAGGAGCCTCACGGGAATCTGCCCCGCCACCGGCTCCATCCCAGCACGGGGCACTGAGCAACACTAACCGGGCAAATTGAGGGAACCTCTGCGTTTCGTCTTGCTCACCTGGGGATGGTCAACACTCGGCACAGCGGGCTCCGCGCCCCAAGGGCAGGCAGGAACAGCACGAAGCCGGTGTTTGGCTGCCTGGGAAGATGGAAGCAGCAGCCGCGTTGTCCTTGGAGAAAGAAGGGCCGTGAGGGGCAGGTGCTGCCCAGCCCTCGGCTCGCCCTGACTCCTGCGCCCTGCGGGAAGGGCTCCGTGCAGCAGCAGCAGCAGCGCCCGCCGGGACGGCGAGCAGATCATGCCTCCGCTGAAACTCCATTTTCTTTTCTCTCCGAGGTGTGTTTGTCACCACATTAACGTCTTTTGGAGATTTTTAAAGTGTATATCCAGAAAAATCCCTTTACTAGTCATGATTTACTTAAATCTTCTTTGGTTCAAATACTACCTTTTTTTAATTGAAAGTAAACTTTCTTCGTAAAGATCTGTTTTCGTTTAAAACAAAGGGTTTGAATTTTTATGTCGGAGTAGCTTTTAGGTTGTTTGTTCTTTATCTTGCAGTATGGTATTTCATTTTAAGAAATAATTATTTTTGGGAGGTTTGTTTTGTTCAGAAATTTAAAAGTTGATGTGTTTGACTTAAGATTCTATGGGTTTTGTTGATAATTTGTTTTCCACAGGAAAAAGTAAGTTTTGTCATAATGGCTTTCCCCTTCAGAAAGGAATTCTGTAACCCTTTTATGTGTAATGCGATTGTCTCTACATTGTTGTTTTGTGACTTTCTTCTTGTTGAATAACAAGGTGGGGTTTCTTCAGTGTGAGAAGGGAAAATAGACAGCCCTTATATTATTGTTTACCTCATCATTGGTATTATACAGTTCTTTGCATTACAAAAATGTTATTTAATCATGGTAGTTTTAATCCTATGTACCAACTCCTCCATTGTGCAAGGATTTGGAACAGGACAGCACTCGCTGGGTTACTGAGTCCTCCCCTCCCTATTGCACCCGTCACTTTGGATAATTTGTTTTTGAAGTGTGTTGTACTCTATCTTAACAACCCTTGTGTGGTTTATTCCCACTATTCCCAGAGGATGGCTGTTACGGAATGTGGTTGCTTTACAACATTGCTGATGAGCCATTTGCCATTGGAACTGACTTGGGATAAAGTCAAAAACAATGAGCTACCACCATACACTTAAAAAAAATTCATGGCCAGCTAAAGTCCATTTGGACTCATGCCAAATTCCTCTTTTAAATTATTTTTTTCTTTTTAACTAAAAGTTAGACAGCAATCCTGTCCTCTTTCAGCCTTTTTTATAGTAGACTAAATAAATTAACCTTGTTAAATCTCATTTAATAAAAAAAGCTTTCCATTGCCCTCATCTACCTGCCGTAAATCTGGTTAATCTCTCAAATGTAGGTGACTAAATCAAATGCAGCATTTCAGGTGAGCTCTTCCCAGGCTTTTACACAATGCTATTGCTTTTCCTTGGCTCTGTTGGAAGTTGCACCAGCTGCCATACAGTGGTGATCCACAATCATTGTATTTTAGCAGTCATCCTATTAGTATTGGGAAATTATAACATTTATGCTTTTTAGCACATAATACTGAGATTTGACGCTTGTTTTAAATCAGAGGAAGTTTAATGTGTTGTCATCTACTTTCAATAATCCTAGGCTATATCTCTTAAATGTTTATTTCTTTTCTGTGCATTATTGCTTTTGACCTGCTATTGCAAAGTTTTAGCTATTACTGGAAGCAGAATGAAAAATATCAATGTCAGACATCATATTTCAATTCTTATAATAGTCTTTATTTTGTTTGTGTCAGTTTTGCTTTTTTAAAGTTTGGTAGAAAGTCCTTGCTGCTGTTGTGGTCTCAAATTCTAAAGTTCTGAGTTGGACTGGAGATTAACTATACTCCTGTAGTCTGGGGCTACACCAGATTTGATTTCATTTTCACTTCACCTGATTTTTATTTTCTAGTGTCATTCCTATCAGTTGTTTCCCTTTCACCCCATGCTCAGTATTGCCCTTCTCATTTAAATTAATACAATTTGAGGTTGGAACATGCCTGTATTATCCTTAATCTTTACTGCATTAGTTTCTTCCTTTCATTTATGCAACTGAAAAAAAAATCTTAATCTATTTTAATAACCTTTGCAAAGCTTGGGACAGCTCCTCTCTTGGCAGTTCTCGCTTCACCCCATGCTTCTCAGTTAAGGACCAATGAGCACACATAAGTGTTTTTCCCCATGTGTTCTGTCTGTTTCACTTTTCACATCCTGTGCTTCTTGGGGTGGTAGTGCATCCAGTTAGGCCTGGAGTGCCTTGTTCTGTGTTTGTTTTTTCTTTTTACTGTGTTTGGAATGTAGATTCTGGAGTATTTAAGCATTCTTTATGTGAAGCATTAGTAAGACTTTGCTCCCTGTTCAACCTATTAACTCCACGGTCCAGCTGACGTAACTACACCAGAGTTTGCCTTTCTGGAACTTAAAGGTTTAGAGAGCCACTTAATTAGTTTGTTCTCCTTTTTAACTTATGCCGCTTTTGTCTGACTTGGTCCGGAGCTGATTTCTATAACTCACTAATTTCTGATATTCTCACTACTGACAGTAATACAGATATAATGCATCTTGTCACCTCTTATTGCTCTGATGAGGATTTGATTAAATATATTGTATGTTGCATCCAAAAAAACCTGAATGTCACTGCTATGGATAACATTTACAGTCCATTTTGTCCCAAATTTTGTGGCTATTAACAAATGCCCTTAGCCACCACTCCAGGAAAATAATAACTCTGCCATGCTGCACAGAATGGACCCAGACTTAGGGAATACCAGACTCCAAAGTAATGTTTCCCATCTTTCCTCTGCTGCAGTGAACCCTGCTAATAATACCACCAGAGTTAGGCTGATTTTTTTTAACAGACTTGAGCACCTGTAATTCAGCTTCTCTGAAAATCAATTTCTGAGCCTATAAAATGGATTAGTCTCTAGCCAATCTTTAACCTGCTTTTGAGTAGGTATGCACATGTAACCCACTGTTCACTGTGCTATGCATCCCTCTCTGTGGCTGCATCTGGCCAGCAGCGGATATGAGCATGCTACAGCTGCTTGCTAGGATATTTAACTCGAGGTGTAAAGGTTTGTGTGTCAGCCCTGGAGGTCCCAGGTAATGAGCAAGGTGGTGATTATTACACTTCCAGGATTGTATGTACTTGCATTCCTAAGGACAGCTTGTGATGTGGGTGTGGAGAGGATAGTTTAATTCGGGGGGGGGAAGTGTTGTGAGCTTTAGAACAGATAAAAGGAAACTATTACAAAATACATCAAAAGAGACTTCACAGAAATATGCCTGTCCTCATTTTAATGTCTGCAATATGAAAAAACTGGGAAAATATTGCACAAATGAGTTTACCATTTAATAGCTGGTGAAATGGCATGGTTATGCAATCATTGTTTTCAAGATGGGAATGCATAACTCACCACATTATTCTTCTAGTACTCCAGTTAGTGTGTAAACTAGTCTGTATATCTATGCACAAAAGCTGAGCTAACTTACTTTTGCAATAATTAATTTTTATTGGTTTGCTTCATCCAAGATTATTAGCTATCAGAACTGATGTAGATATTTTCAGAGGTGCTCTGTAGAAACAAGTGAACAAACTTGTGAAAACTGTCACAGATCTCTATTTTCTTACTAATTCATAGGAATTCAAGGGGGTTTTTTAGTTAAAAATATTATTCTATTATTTTCTTGGGGAAAGACCTGGACAAGATATTTTTTGTGTAAATAACATACAAGAAATGAAAATGCACACATCTCACCCACCACTGAAATGAAACAATTTCTTGAGTTAAAACATGAGAGATGACTGGTCAGACAGATGTGCTGATTAAACTTCCCATGCTCTTGTTATCTTGACAGGCATCAGTTCCAAATTGACTGTGTCTGTAATACAATGGTTAAAACCTGCTCTTTTCTGTGTGGGTGTTCACTGTTTTCTTTCTTACCTATTTACATGGATGTACGTTGCATGGTCTCTTCAGATTTTGTCCTCTAAACCTTCTCATCACAGAGAGAAAACCAAATTTCCCATAGTTTGTTCCAAGGTATTCCCAAGCCCCTTCCCAAATTGTCATGAATTGTACGACTGTGTTACATGTTCTTATGTATGAAATTAGAATTTGTAAGCTTTAGGGCTTCTTTTGTCCCAGAAGAAACCTTGCCTTTCTCAGAATTGCTAGAAAACTTCTACTGATTTCAGGCTGACTAGAATTACACATTACATTGCGGACTTAGGGTGTGTGCAAGTTTTAATAGCTTAAATGTATAAATGTAAATTGACACAATCCCATTAACCACCAAACACAATTAACCATGTGGAACACTGTTTATACAAGTTTAAGTGTTTTAGTTAGAATAAATATTTTCTCCCTTACAGAGTTAGCTTTTTTCATAACCTGTAACCTGGTTTATACACAGCTATGATGTTCCACAAGTACCTTCTCTAATAGGGGTTAAACTATACTGGTGTAACTACCAGTAGGGGTAGAGTTAAGCAGCATTTTTGCTTACTTTAATAGTATCTACATGTTAGAAATTGTACCATTTTTACTCAGTTACTTTAGAAATAGGAACATTAAAATAGTATTAAAAGTGTTAACTGTTCATTGAGGAGGTAAGATCTGCTATAACACTTTCCCAGTTTATTCAACTCTAAAACAAGATTGTGGCACTATGAGTAGCCAGTTTTCTCAAAGAATTTGTCAGTGCCTGTTTTGTAGATACATCAACAACCATTTGTTTCTCAACCAAATTACAAGTTAAACTAGAAAAATTAGTTGCTGCATCTGGTCTAAATTTCTTTCTCAATCTTTTTATAAACCTATTGATGTATGTGGGATATCTGCTTTTGATCAAGCATAACATTTTACCCTAACTCCATAAAGTCAGCCTGAAGACCATAATTATAAATGTGATCAGCTCTCTTCATAAAATATTTGACACCTCTACTGAGATGTATTTTGCAGCTGATCCTTCTTAAATAAGTAAATAAAGCCAAAACAAAAAAAAAGCCCCACACACTTATTTCTACTCATCTGTTTTATCTGGAACACATTCCTTGGGCCTGCTGGTGCAATATATATTTAAGGAAATTGTAATCTTGCAAAACAAGGAGAATTGGAAGGGGAAGTAGGAAAAAAATCTTATGAATGTTCTCAGACTCATGAGGTCAAGTATTTAATGATGGAAATTGGCTATATGGCAATTATTTTTCTCTTTAGAAGCTGACGAAATTAACTCAATTTGGAAAAATATGTAGGGACAAGTAAGATTTTGACCGGGTTTGTTTTGGTCTCCATCAGTGAATTTCTGTGGTAGCCTGATCTAGGCAGTGGTGACCATGTTAGTGGGGATGGTCTTCAGTGGCTCCATACAGGGTGGGACAAAGTAACAAAAATACAGACCGAAGAGGAGAAATATTTTTACTTGCACAGCTGGCAACTCTACTACAAGAACCAGTTTTTCTTTGCTCTATAATCAGTGCGTGCAGTGGAAAACCTTACATTTAACTAAAGCCTTGTCAGGCAAAGCCTGCTGTCACCTAACATGCCATGCTGGTTTCTACTTTCTTTGCAAAAATGGTGACTCAAATGTGCCTATTCTGTTAGCTATTTATCCATTAATTGGTGGCTACAGATTTGGATTTTTTCCTATTCCCTCTGAGTAGAGTAGGAGACTCATCTCTTCTAATTACCATCTAGGGCAAAAAGGGCATGTTGCAAATGTTACTTCTTCTGTGTGGAATGTTTAAATCTTTTCCTTGGGCAAAGAGAGTTGGTAGGAACATGATTAGATCTGAGCACTGACTGGGACACCCAAGCTCTGGGCTTTGGTAAGCACCATAACCATAGTCTTGTTAATTCTTTTTCTTTCCGTCTGGCTCAATGCACTTTTATGCAAAGTGAAATGCCTTCAAAGGAGAGAATGGAGATTTTTCCCATATTAGAATAGCCAGGTGACTGAGGAACCCTAATAAGAAGTGAGGATTATGGGTTTGAAATCTTTCAGATCGGGGAATTGATGCATATTTCTCTGCCTCGAGAGAAGTACTTCAAGCATGGAGAAACAATGCAGCAGATGATGGTAGTAGTTGATCTTTCCTGGTAGGAAAAAATACATCTCCGCAAAGAGAAGATAAAGGGCTGTGAATTGTACAAGAGGGGAGACATTTCCCTGCAACTGTAAGATAGATTGGTGTGCTTGAGAATCTGGGCTGATGCTTACTAACTTCAGTGAAACTAAACCACTACATTGCAGCTGCAATTTTACATCTTGTGATGGCTGAAAGGGTGCTGGTAGTGGGATCACTTCCCTAGTGCAGAGTGCGAGTCCTCACACCTGAGCTGCCTGTCCCAGTCCCAGCTGAACTGACCCCTCTAAAGTTGTGGCAGTGGCTGAACTGCAGGGGTGGCCTTTTCCAAACAGGACGCTTTGCCGTGAAAAAACCGGGTGGTTTCTTCTTGTGCCGGCAGGGTGCCGAGGTGACGGCTGCTCGGGCCAGGACGCCGAGCTGCAGCGCTGCCCCATCGCGTCCCACGCAGAGGGAAGGCAGGGAGATGCTCCGGCCTTTCTCTCCTACCTCGACTCGGCCGGGGGGGCTCCGCAGCAGGTCCCGGGCACTGGCCGGGGGCAGGGGGCCGTGAGCCCTGCCCTGCTCGCCCGCCGCCCGCGGGGGTTAGGCGCAGGCAGGAGCAGCTCCCTGGCTTTCCTTCCCTGTCCTTCCCCTCCTCCTCCCGGTGTAAGTAATGACCTCATCATCAACAACTGATGCGTTCACCTTCGCAAAACGTCTTCGTGGGTAGCGCTTGTGCGACTAAAAAGGCTGAGCGAGACGAGGGTAGGGTACAAACGCTGAACCTGTGAAACGAAGGGTACGTTCATAATAACCGCATTATGCTGTCCTACCTAAAACAGGCAGTTCTGCACGTCTTCTGTGATCTGTAGTAATTATCTGCGTTTTACAAGACTCTTGCGTCGCTGAAGTAGCTCGAGGTGACACCGTAGCACCCGCCGATGGCGGGGACGCCTCCTCGTTGGGTGTGATGGAAGTGGATGGCAGGGGCCGTGCGAAGGGGAGGGGAGCGGGATCGCTGCCCGGGGTGCCTGGGCACAGCGTGGGACGGAGCGAGAGCGCTCTGAGCACCCGCGTTAGCTTCTAACGCTTTCAAATAATGATCATGGGGCTGGCGTGACAGGTAAAGGAACTGCAAATCGGCTGATATTAAGTGAGAAATCATTCATCAGTTTAAGGCTGGTTGGGTCCAGTTTTCTTAAGATGATTGAAAAAAAATGGGAGAAGAGTTTGAGAAACCTGGAGTCTGTGTACTCATTTCTAAATTGCATTAGACTTCTAGTTACACATCGAAAATCCTTTCCTAAAAATAACTGCTGTCCACTCAGTAACGTAAAAGACTGGCAGAGCGTTTCTTGGTGTGTTAGATCTCTATCTCCCAGTGGCATTTCGTGCCTCCCCCCGTTTAAAAACAATGGGGAAAGGAGGTGTTTGGATTTAGACTAATTTTTCAACAGCGATAAAGGGGCTGTTTTCTGTAACAGCGTAGATTATTAGAAACTTGTAATTTGCAGTTCGCATTTGCCATCAAGATCACAGCAGGGAGGAAAAGAAAAGGGACTAGAGCCTATAGTAGCCTCAGTAATTCCCGTTCGCGGGTTTGGTATGTCGATGGAAAAACCCAACGCTTTCAGGGAGAAGTTGCTTGAGTTTAATAAACAGTGACTTCAGAAAGTGCAATAAAATCAATTAATGTTGCAAAAGCATTGGCCAAAAACAAAGTGGCGAAAGGATTTATGGAAATGTAATGGATTTACAAGCATTTATCCTGCGACTTGATAAACAGCAATGGGAAGCCGAGATGGTGAAAATAATTAGTCCCGCAGCCTCAGTGAATATGGACAATTTATTATTATAATTTTATCCTTTCAGTGGTTATTCAAATTTATTTTTTAATTTTGTGAGCTGAAGCGCGGGGGGATTAATCTAAAGTTTGTTTCCCCCTTCCTCAGGGGCTCGGTTTCTTCTCGCATTTTCTCTCTTCACAAAGCAAAACGTGATCTGTCATTTGCCAGGGCTTCTCCACACAGAGAGCTCGTTCTTAGGTTTTCTGCATGTATTTTAAGGACTATTATCGTTGGCCTTAGTAAATAATGTTACCCAGCGGGGGAAGGATCAGCTGTTTGTCTCCCTATACACCAGGGTTTTCTTTCCCTTTTGATTTTCACGCAAACTTTGAAAGAGCCTCAGTTGGGAAGAGGCTGCAGGAGAATGCCCTGGCTCTTGAGCAACGCCAGCACGGAAAACTTTTCTGCTTGCTCTCAAGAGTTCGTAGCCCTATTATTACAGTAGAAAAGAGACATCCAGCATGGAGCAGAGATTACAATTTCGAGAAGTCAGAATTTATTACAGTTAAACTGTGATAAGATCCCATCTGTTATGAACACATGTAGCACCAATTGTTTTTCATACAACTGCAATTTATTTACCCTTCAGAGCGAATGAGATTACAAGCGTGATTAAAAAAAACCAAACCGAACAACAACAAAACAAAAAAACAAACCCAAACCCAACCACCACGGGTTTGGTTTTGATTTTTTTTTTTTTTTAGTCCGGCCTATCTGTTTTTATCTGGGCGAATCCATGTGTGCTGCGGGGCGATTCGCGGTGCCCAAGGCGCGGTGTCCGGCGGGTCCCGGCCGGGCTCGGCCCCGGGCGCTGCCGCTGCCGCTGCCCTGCGCTCCGCGGGGCCCGCAGCGCCGCCTGGCGGCCGGGAGCGACAGCGGCCCGCGGCCCGCGCAGACAAAGGGGAGCCGCTCCTCGCTCCTTCCTCCCCAGGATCAGCTCCTTGTTCTTCCTCCCCAAGATCCGCTCCTTGCTCTTCTTCCCGGGAGCCGCTTCTCGCTCTTCCTCCCCGGGAGCAGCTTCTCTTCCGCCGGGCAGCTGCGCGTACCGTGCCTGCCCGGGCCCCCGCGCAAAGCGTGCCCGCTCTGGCCTGCGCCTCAGGAGAGCAGTAACGTTTGTTATTAACTGGAACGTGAACCTGAAACGATGGAGGGGGAGGGGAGATATTTTTGTGCTTCCATTGGTCGTGGTAGTTTAGGAACGAGGAATGTGCCTGCTCGTCTTCTTGTCCCATCCCACAGAAGTGGTTTGGATCGAGTAGCACGCGCTTCACAAAATAAGCAGGAAAGATGAACCACTTATACACATACGCACACACACACAGACGCAAAATCCCACACGTTTTTACCGCGATAGCCTAAGAGCAGTTAATCTAATTTTGTTCTCTTTCAAACTGTTTCAAGGCATATATGTGTGTGTATATATATGTGTATATATATCCTCCAGGTTTCAGTGGGCGTCCTTCTGCTGCTCTGTTATCATTATTTCTTGCCTTGATGTGACGTTGAAGACAGATGACAGCATTGTCAGGTTGTCTTTAATTCATTTGAAGATTAAAAAAAAATACACACACAAGGCTTCTTACAATATTCAAAGCCTGAACGGATTCACTTTTTTTCACGTAGGGAACGGGGGCTGGGAACGGGAGTGGGTAGCTGATGAATTTCAGACATGAAGAGAGAACAAAGTCTGTGCATCGCCGTGAGTGCACACACGAACAGAGCAAGCAGCCGGAGGTGGGATTTTGCAACAGCAACACCTGGTTGATGTTGATGGAGAAATACCCAGCATTAGGACAGTCTTTTCGCGTTTATGCACAAGCTCAAATGTATAATCTGCTCAAATTTCAACCACGTCCCTGCTGCCAAAGCATTCCACCTCAGAAGAGGTGAGAGCATACAGACCCAGGGTCCGTCTTTTTTCTCCTGACACCTCTGTGCTTCATCGCAACAAAATTTTACCTTAAAAAAGAAAAGGTAGTCTGCCCCGAATTTTCCAGGAGTGAGCTGAGAAAGAGATTTAGCAGGGATTAGACACCTCTGATCAGAACTGGTTGCTTGCCTGCCTCAGGTCTGTTCGTGAAGCAGTGCGGGCTGTGCTTCATGGTGCAGAAAGAATTAGGGGTGGTGGGGTGTCTCAACGTGGTGTTAGAAATGTCCGAAATTATTCTCAAAAATCTGTATGGAAAGAAGATTTGGTGCTGGTAGCTCCAGCGATTTTCCACTTCAGATTCGTTCCTTAAAAAAAGAAAAAAAGCAAACAAACAAAAAACCCGAAAAACAACAAAAGAAAACACACAAAATTTTAAAAACCAAACCAAAACAAAAAAAACAACCCCAAAAAACAACGACCACAAAAAACCCCTGAACTGTGGTCCACCGAAAGCCAACAGTATTAAATGAGAGCCAACAGTATTAAAGCAAGGCAGCATTGCTCTCCATCTTTTCTAAGTATGAAAGAATGAAGTTTGATCAATGCTTTTACAGAATAGGAATGCACATTTACTTCTGTTTCGGAAAGTTTGGGTCTTTCAGGGTTCCCTTCGCCCGGGTGATTTCGCGTGTAGGTGTGGGTAGATCATTACAAACCTCAGTTCAGAGAGAGGAGGGTGAGTCCCAGCCCAGCACCGCGTGTACCTTGCTGGCTGCGCTGAGGGTGGCTCACAAGGTGGTGAATGGGCAGTGGGTGACTTTCCGGTCTCAGAAAATGGAGTCTCTTATCACTGAGGAAAATCTCCCCCTAATAAAGACATCCTTGTATTTTAGTTCTAGCATACATTTTGCATTCTAAAACCAGGCAAGCATATGTATATGCACGTGTTTGGTGTGGGCTTGTGCACATAAGCCAAAATACATATGCCCATCTAGGCTCAGATATATTACAGAGACTCCTTTGCTGTCTGTGGAGTCTGGTGTTTTATTGTTTCATAAAACTACCTTAATTACATTTCCCCATAGATAAGATAAACAGGACCCTTCTTTTCTAACCGTTGCTTATCAGTATTTTGTCGAAGTGGCATCCAGAGTAAGCTTTTGAGAGCGGATGGAAACGCATTAATTTTTATTTTGGTTCTTCAGTTGCACTTAGCATCTGACAAGAGTTGATTTAAATATTACATGATTCTATCTTTATGTTCAAAAAAGATTTGTGAGAAAGACAAAACTGTTTAATTTAAACTAATGTATGCCTGACTCTGGTCAGATTGATCACAGTTTCGGGTTTTGATGGGTTTTGCCCTTCTGTTGCTTGTCCTCTCAAGCTGGTTTTTCACTGTGAAATTATTTTAGTTCGGTGGCATGGACCAGCGGCTGCTGTCAAATCCACAACCCATCCAGTTAGTAAGAACGGGAGGAGGGGTGGCGAGGAATAACAAATGCAGTCCTTTTACCTAAAAACATTAATGTCCATAAGTCAATCTCTATTAGAAAAAAAAAGGCGAGTTCCATTGATTAATATCAAAATCCTAGGTGGCACTTGCCAGGTCGTATACTTTACAAAGCTGGAAGAGAGACCTACTTATCACCCATTCTACATATAAAATAAGGTGTTTTAATTTTTCTTTAACCTCGGGGACAGTATCTGAGCAAAACAGTAATAATAGCATTAAGTGTTCATTTCACCACTTGCATCAGCAATCTTTGTGTATAACTTTTCAGAGCTGAAAACCCCAAAGCTGCAGTTAGCGTTCCAGGACACAAATGCCTCCCTTGCTCTTTTTAAATCGTCCCTGCAACACCTGATGGGCGATGGGGTTTGGCTAGCGAAGTCTGAGCTGCAGCTGTTAAAGATCCGTAATTGTAAAACACATGAACAGGAGAGGAACGTGGCAATGGTGGCGTGTTTTAATCGCGGCAAAACTGTAATTGTTGCTTGCACACCCAGATGGAGCCTGAAATGTAATTTTCCTCAAATTAAGAGTAGTTAAAATAGCGAAGTGGGGCAGGCAGTCTGGCCGGCTGCAGGAGAGGGCGGGGGGCGTGCGGCGTAGAGAGAGGACTGCGAGCTTGTTCTGCCTTTCTCGAGCTCGCTGGATGAATCCTCCGCCACCATCGCCCCCCACCCGAGAAGCCCTTCTTTCGATTACTTTCTGTGTTTGCATCCGCTTCTTATTTTATTACTCAAGTTTCCTTGGTGCAGTTAACAGCACTGCCCTCTCCTCCCTTTCTCTAACTCATCGGTTCGTAACGAGAGCTCGTTTTACATTTCCTAAAGCAGAGATACGCCAAGGTCCCTTTCCCATTTAAGGCGGGTGGGGGGGGGAACACATTTGGTAAAAGCGCAAAGCACTTCCCGTGCCGCTTTCGGACAGCGTCCCAAAAGAGGCGCAGCGCGGCCCAGCTCCGGGTTCCCCGTGTGTGTCCCGGCCCCCGCCGCGGCCCGGCCCGGCCCCAGACAGCGAACCGTGCCGGGACGGCCGCTGCAGCTTCGGGGGCTTGCTGCTTTTCTCGCCTTTGCACATTAACGCTAACTTCCACTAATTATCTGGAGTAAATGTATTAGACTAATTAGCATCTGGGCACCACGGGAAACTCTGAACAGTAATTATATTGTGGGGGGATCCAGAACGAGGGAGAAAACGCAGTGATTTGTCAAGCGAAGTCGCCGCTTGCAAGTTTGCCCCCCGCCAGCGCGTCGCGCAGGGGCCGGGCCGAGGGCAGCGGGGGGAGCGGGGCCGAGCGAGGGGCAGCAGGTACCGGCCCCGCCTGAGCCGCTGCTGCGAGCGCCGGCAGAGCGCGGGGCACTGCCCTTCGCTGGCACCGCTTGTACCGACTCGGGCATCGCTTTTCCGACTATCTCGGCGGCAAGGGTTCGTTCCGCAGTTTCGGTAGCTGCTCTGGCTTTTCCGTCGCAGCCCCCGCTCCTACCTGAGTGCAGGACGACGAGCCGGAGCTGGGCGGTGGCCCTTGGGCGCTAGGAAACCGGGCTGGGGAGGCAGAGACGCGGCGCAGGCAGGGGCAGCCCCTCTCGGTATCACGTCGAGTTTGGCACTGCACTTCAGTAAAGAGCAAACTCGGCCCAAATAACGGATGGCTTCTTTTTTTTTTTTTTTTTTTTTTTTTTCCCCGTCCCTTCCTTTTTAAAAGAAAGTGAGTTTTCCGAGCAGTCCGATTTTTTTTAACGTGATGATCTTTTGTGCTGCGGTGCGAACTGAAGAGAGAAATTGAAAATAACTGGATGAGCTCAAACAGCGCTTCCCTAATTACTTCTGAACTTCCCATTTAGAAAGAGATGAATAGTTATGCATTACATTGTAAAAAAAAAAAAGCTTTCGGATAATCATCTTACACTTTTACAAAACAGTCTTGCCCTCCCCGTTTTTCTAAAGAAAGAACGAAATATTCTTGTAGAAAACTAGTTTTAAAAACCAGTTATTTCACAGTAAAAACATTTTTTAAAAAAGTTTACCTTCTTTAAAGAAAGGGAAAGAGATTTAAGCGATTCTCAGTTTTCCTATTTTGTGCCAACAAATTCTACTGAGAAGGAAAAAAAACCCAACTGTGTCTGATTATTTTTTAAGAGAGCCTTGGGGTTACAATAAAAAAAACTTTGTTGTTTTTTTTTTAATTTTTAATTAAAATTGAATAAACGCTTAAGGAGAAATTAGCAGTCACCTGCATCCAAGACCTACTCGGGTTTTATAACAGAATCAAAGCGTATTTAAAAAAAAAAGTAAAACCTTTTAATACATCAAATATACGGAATTTTAATCTTTAAAGCGATACATTGTCTATTTTAGTACATGACGTAAACCTTACTTAACCCTTTTTACAGGGTGGACTTAAAAATTAAAAATAGTTAAGTGTTCCTTTTAAAGAACAAAATAAGGCAAATGAGGTTTTTGGAATAGAATTGTTTTTGTTTTTTCTTCCAGAATACATACAAAAAAATACCAATTCTCTTTCAAGGGTATACACCTTAAAAATAATTGCAATTTGAAATTATAACTGACAAATTGCGAGTTGTTTTTTTAGTAACAAACATGCATGTAAATTTTTTTGTTTCAATGAGACATTAAATAAGAACGTACAATACAATCATAGCAATTTTAAAGTAACATTAAAGAGAAGACCTCTATCTTTTTATTTATATTCTACAATGGGTGTTCCACTTTTACCTATTGAGCTCAGTTTAGTAATGCACTTTATGATTCGTTGTCCCGCTTGAAGCTAACATAAATAAATACAGTGCTCATGGATCCAGTCCTCAAATGAACACTATTTTATAAAAAGTCAGATTTTTTTTTTCTTTCCAACTTTTATAAAGTTTCGCAGGGCTTCCTTCCCTTACCGCTAGACTTTGTGTTATCTGTCAGAGCCCTGCTGCCTGCACTCACTGGTACCCCAAGGCCGAGGCTGTGGTGAGTCTCTGCCCGTAGAGTGCATAAGGGGAGTAGTAGGGTCCGGTGGCAGCGGGCACGGGCACAGGGGCCCCGGGGGTGGGCAGGGGGCTCTTGGAGTAGGGGTGGTAGCGGCTGCCGAGTCCCAGCGCGTGGTGCGGGCTGCGCAAGGCCAACGTGCCCGGGCTGCCCGGGGCGCCCGTCGTGGGGATGTGCATGTGGCACGCCATGGCTGCGGCCGCCGCGCTGGCCAGCGACGAGGAGCTGGGGTAGCTGGAGAGGAGTTTATCGGTGCCCGGGAAGGCAGTATGGGTCCGCAAGTGGCTAAGCAGCTCCTCCGAGGTGGCAAAGCGCTTGTCGCAGGGTCCGTTGGCCGACACCCAGTTGCAGATGTGTGGCTGGGGGTCATTGGGGAGCATGAAGCCATAGGGGTACAAAGGGTGGCCGGCTAGCGAGGGCGGCGTGGCGCCGGTCAGCGAGGAGTGGACGCTGTGCAAAGGGTGGGTGGGGTAGACGAGGGGGTATCCGGACTTGAGGGCTTGATCGTGGGCGCAGGAGGCTCCGGCAGCGCCTGCCAGGTGGCTGGCGCAGTGGTAGCTCAGGCAGTAGGGGTCTCGGCACAGGCTCGCCGTCATCACCGACGGCGGCGACGCGCCCGCCAGCGGGCTCGACCCCGCCGGCTTGCTGCAGCCCAGGCTGCTGGCGGCGGCCAGCTGGGCCCCCACCAGGCTGGAGGATTTGGTGGGGTCCAGAGCCACTCCGTGCGGCAGGAACTGCGGCGGGTAGCCAGCGTAGGCTCCAGCCAGCGTCCCCGGGTAGCTCATGCCCGCCGGGGGCAGGGGGAAAACGGTCTGGCCCGGCTTGTAAGGGGAGACGGGGGCCACGAGGCCGGAGCCCAGAACGGAGGTGGAGGAGGTGGCGGTGGTGCTGCTGCAGGAGGAGGCGGAATCCGATGCGATGGGCTTGGAGCCCGGCGTGTTCTCCTGGTGCTGGTTGACCTCCACGTTAATCCCGGCACAACTCACGCTAATCCGGCTGTGGCTGATGCTGGTGGTGCCCGGGCCTCCCTCCGAGCCGGAGCTGCCGCTCTTTCCGCAGCCCTCCGAGTCCTTCTTGTCCTCCCCGCCTTTGCCGTCGGCCGGCAGCAGCCCGGGCGAGCAGGCGGAGGCGCTGGAGTTGGGGCTGCCTGTCCTTGGGGTGAACGGCTGGCAGGTGGCGCTCGGCACCCGGAATCCCGACTTCTCCCCGGCCGCGACCCCCGCGGCGGGGGCGCCCGCGCAGCCCGCCGCCCCCGGCTCCTTCTTCTCCGCGCCCGGCTTGGAGTACGGCTTGAAGCTCGATTTGTCCTCCACGCCGATGTCGCTGAGCTTCAAGGGGCCCGACTTGGAGTCCTTGTCGCCTCCGGAGCCATTGGAGGTGACCGAGGAGAGTTTGGAGGAAGGGGACGGGTCCGGCTTCCCTATCTGCGAGCAAGTTTGTGCCAAAAGGGCCAGGGGGCTCTTCTTTGCATCCAGCTGCGGAAATCAGAAGGACACACAAAGGCACAGATTTAATCGGGGTCTGAGAAAACCCCCGGTGTATACATAAGGCTCTTGTCCCGTAGGTTTTTGCAGAGTACAGCCTGGAAGTAACGAACAGTTTGTGCGCATTCATCAACTTGACAGCCCCCTCCCCTGAATGCACCATTTTCCATAAAGCCTTTAAAAAGGACTGGGGACTTTCGTATCCCCGCGAGCCCGCCGCGGCCGCCTTCAACGCCACCCCGGCAGCGGCCCGGGCAGCGCGGAGCTCGGCGTCGCTCGGGCCGTGCTGGTGCAAACCCGCCCGGGAACTATAGCGACTGCAGCATTTCTGCACCCTGACTGGTGGCACTATTTATAAACAGAGCCCAAGTTAGCCGGCGAGCAGGGCTTCCCGGGAGAAGGGTGTCCTCGCTCCGCAGAGAGCTTAATGAAATCATTCATTCCCACGGACACACCCTTCCCACCACCGGCTCCGTTTCGAGTTTCGGTCCCGCAAACAGCGAGCTACGCGGAGGGGGACCGGCAACCTCGACAGAGCAGAAATGGGACCAACAGGCCCCTCGAAGTACAGATCCGTGTCGGTACTTGAATCGAAATAGTTATCCTGCCGCACCCACGTTTGAGCCTGTCGCTCTCCGCGTCGTGTCGTCCCGTCCCGTGTGTGTCCCCCCCCACCCCAAAACACTCCCTGAAAAAGCAAGGTTGGCGCTCGGAGCGCTGCTTATTTGCGTGGCCGGATCGTGACCCCAGCGTGGATCGGTTCCTTCCACTCACCCCTCCTCTCAAAAAGAAAAAAAAAAAGGGGAAAAAAAAAGCTCAAAATAGCAAAAAGAAAATACTAATTTACACAGGGACTAGAAATTATCCCAGTAAACACGGAAACAATACCCAGGAGCGGTTTCTCGCACTAACTGGAGATCAAAAGAAGCCCCTGTCCCGGTATAAATGCATTTCAAAGCGCAGGAAAGTGCCGAGGGCGGCTGGCGGAGCCGCCATGCACAGCCAGCGCCCGGGCAGGGACGAGAAAGCGACGGGGGCCGGGTCCTTACCTCGATGGGGCTGACGGGCGTGGAGGGTAAAGGCTGCAGGTATTCAGGGTGTAAAATGTGTCCAGTCCGCGCCGTGAGCATTTTCAAGACTTTGATGGGAAGGCGGTTGGCTTGGCGTAGCGGGTCCGAGGGGGGGACGGCGTGGAAGCAGGGCTTGGCGGCGGCGCTGCTGCCGTTATTCCCAGCGTGCCCGTTCGGCCCGGCGAGGTCGGCGGCGCTGCGGCTGCGGCGGGGGCTGCCTCCGGGCTCGCTCAGGCTGCTGCTGCGCTTACTACTTCTTATAGCAGAAAGCGAGGGCGATGTGATCATGACCCAAAACCTCGCATGAAAACTGGGGCAAGTGGCGCCGCTCGCACTCGGAAACGCTCGCTCGCTGTCTGCGGGCGAGAAAGGAAAAAAGCCACACGCCCCCCGAGCAGAAAAACAAACATACAATGTCCCGTGGCTCTCTCTGGCGGGGAGGGCGTGGGTGGGGAGGGGGAGGGAAAGGGGAGCCGGCCGGAGAGAAAGAGGAGGAAAAAAAAGCCGAGTAATCCTTGGGCTGTGCTGGGGGCGGGGGTGGGGGCTGCGAGCGTGTGCCGCGGTCCCCCTCGGCCGCTCTCAGCTCCCCCGGCTGGCGCGGCGCGGAGCGCTCGCCTCCGCCGCTCAGCTGTGATGCGAGCCGCTGCCCATCCAGCCCGGGATCTGGCAAAGAAACTCACTTCAAAAGCAGCTGAATTAGTCTGAGATTAAAGCCTTTGCCGCCTTCCAATCAAATGGGACCCCGAGGTGATTGGAGGGTCAAGGGGATGTGACGTTCCCTTTTCTGGGCTTTTTTTTCCTCCGTTTTTAATGGTCTCTCGCTCTTTTTTTTTTTTTCCCCTTCCCTTTCTCGTCCGCCTTCCCTCTCCCCTCCCCTCCTTCCTTGTTTTCGCTCCTAGGATGGGATGGGCGTTAATTCTGTGTTTCACATCACGCGCTGCGAACGTTTTTCTCCCTCCGCAGCCAGCGCGGATCGCGCGGCAGCGGCGGGGCGGCCCCTGGGCCGGGGGCTCCGCGCCTGCCGGGGGGCGGCCGCGGGCTCCGCCGCCCTCCCCCCGCCTCCCCCGCCGCTCGCACACCGCCCCGGGCACGACCTGCCGCCCGCCGCGCACGGCGCTCACGGGCCCGGCCCGCGCCCCCCCTCCCTGGGGACAGCCCGTCGGGACCGCGCCGGGGCCGCCGCCGTGCCGTGTCCCCTCCGGGACCCGCGGAAGGGCGCGGGGCGCTTTTCCCGCCCCTCCCGCCTGGCAGCGCGGGGGAGGCCCGGACGAGAACCTGCAGAGCGCCGGCCTGCACGTCGCCGGCGGCAGCGGGCGGGAGCCGGGGCGCTGCGGCGCGGCTTGCGGCGGCGCGGGGAGCGCGGCGGGATTGGGGGAGGTCGTCACACGCGGGGCTGTCACGCACAGCCCGCCGCCGCCTTTCGGGACTCTCCGCCCCGCCGTCAATTGTCAGTGCTCCCCAACCGCAATCAATCAGTTATTTGTCAGCCCCTGTCAATCCGCCCTTGATTTATGTCAGCTTTTGTTGCTGATTACAAGCCTGGTGTGACTTGAAGGGGGAAGGAGAGAGAGAGAGAGGGGGAGAGGGAGGAAGGAAGGAAAACAGAGGGAGAGACGGGCTCCTTGGGAGAAAAAGCCTTTTAATTTACGGAATAAATCCTTGGAGTAAACTGGATTTGTTTGCCAGCGGCCGGTAGCCCTCCCCAGCCCCTCACCGCCCTGTTGGGGAGGGCTGCTGGGCTCCTTTTCCCCTTCCCGCTTCGTCCTTTTCGAAAGTGTCCTTCGCCCCTGCACCCGCCGGGCTGATCCGGTCGCCGGCAGCGGGGGCCTGGGGAGGCGGCCCCTCGCCTTAACGAGAGTGTTGGTTCGCCATTTATGTGTTTGATTTTCAGTGAGGCTGTGTTGAGAGCCCTGGGGGTGCGCACCCGGGCGTTACATACGTCCTGCTTTGTGTCTGTGCGCTCCCAAAGGGTGCCGAGTCCTCTGCCCTCAACCCCGTTTTTACCGGTGCCGGCGGATGCCCCGAGCGGAATCCGCAACCCTTCAAGTCTCTGGGTTGCCTTTTTCTCTTCTCTTTGTACTTTGCTTCCCACTATCCCCCCACCTCCTCATCCCATAACATTTTTTCACAGGCAAAATGTGTTAATCAATCTTTTACTTTTGTTTCCGGATCTGACATGGTGGCCCACACAATCTACAACATTAACAAAAAGGTCACTTAGAGATAAAACACGTTTGACAAGTGAAGAACAAGGCAAGTGCTTTAGGGGTCGCGTCCAATTCCTGACCTGGACTCCAACCAGAACAGGCGCTGATCCTGGAAGGGTTGGACGAGAGGAAGGACTTTCACTTTCTCACATTTAGATCTGCTGAACCAAGTCCTTTTTTCTTCCCTTGAAACACCGATCTGCCCCAGTCCCTAAACAGATGTGTCAGATAGTCTTTAATGACCTGCTCTTCTTACGAGCTATATGTAAGGCAGGTTTTCCTCAGTGTCCCCCCCTTCCCCCGCCCCCGCCCCGCGGTACCCTTTAAATCTTGCAGCGAAGTAAATATATCTGCTGTATTTTATTTAAACCACTTTATTCTTTTACTATAGTGTATAGAGTAGGATAAATACGCAGGACTCCTCTAGCTTTAATAAAGATGCGGTTAATTTTAACAAACTTTTTAATTTCTATATTTTCTCTGAAAGATAAGGTTTATTGGCACAACTTCTCAGTGGAGAGTCATAAACGTACTTTCATTTTGCAATCACCTCGGTCATCTTGCAAGACCGTCAAAATTAAAAGGCAGGGGGGAGGAGGTAGAGAGAGAAATCTTGCATAAACCCCACGATATTGCAATAGGACTGACAAGACCCGCAACTTGCCCTCAAGGAACTCCCCCCCCCCTTCCTTTATCTAGAGTGGAAGTGACTTGAATCTGCCCCAGGTTTTCCCCCAGTTCTTTCTTTTGTTGTCAAGTCCAATTGATAAATGGAGTGCAGTAAAACTCTGGAAGAAAAAAAAAAAAAAAGCTGAAACCTTCATTTGTGTTCATTTGCATTAAAGTGCTTGGAACAGCTGTTTTCCTTACAGGACCGGGGAGACTCCTATCTGTTTTCTCGTTGTATTTATCCTGCCTCCCAGGGTGAAAGACTAAAGATTAATTGTCTTAAGGTAGAGTCAGCTGTGGGAAGGCTCTCCCTCCCCATTTTTCCTTCCCTCTCTCTTTTCTTGTGGAGGTGAGGTGATTTCGGGAAAGGGTTGTTTTACTTGTAAGCCAGGGAAGCAAAGGCTTTAGTCGGTACATGTATAAAACAGGCAGCGCACTGACGGGAAAAGCGGGGCACGGAGCGGGGGGGAACAGCACGAACCCCGATCTTTCTCGCTGAAGTAGAAGCATCAGAGGGTAATTTAATTAGCAACTTCAGAGGACAGCTTTTTCATTTGCTTTTCTTATTTTTTCCCCTTCTCCACACAGCCTTTGAAATGAGATTTAAATCGCACTCAGTACTGTAAACTTTTTTATGTAGAACCTTGTAAAAAAAATCAGCCCCAAGACATCTCCTCCCCTTTGCGCCCTCCAAAGCATTTTTGAGCTATGAGAGCTTATTCACTGCGCTTAACACACGCAGAAAACGATTCCCAGCGAGGGGCTCGGAGTTAGGATGCACACGCGTAGGATCGGGCGGGCGGCGGGGCTGCAGCTTGAAAGCGGTGCGGAGTTTAAGATTTGCCTGCTGCGGGCTCCTTTCCTCTCTCGAACCGAAGAAGAGGGATTCTGTCCTGCTCGTTACCTTCGCGAGGGATTCTTGTTTAATGAGTCCGTGCAGACGGTTTGCTGTTTGGCATTTACTTGTGTAGTCTTGTTGAAGTTTTGGTGGCTGTTGCTTTTATTCCTTTGAAAAAAATAATCCAAGGGTTGGAACCCGTCTTCCTCCTCTTACAAAGGAAAATTGTAACTTAAAAAAAAAAAAAAGGAGAGCAAAGGAGGAATTAATTAACAAGTGCCAGTCCACACTTTCCTTTACCTACCAGCTATTGGCAAGCATGTCAAGTCGATTTTATTTGCACACAATGGAAATGATTTATTTTCTCTTAAAAAGGAGTGGGCTGGCAGATATTTGAGGAGGAGAGGAGAGCGAGAGCGAGAGAGGAAAAAAAGTTTGAAAATGCCTTGAACTATTCACTGTCGAGATGGCTAATCAGTATTGAGGCTCGAGGGCACTCGGGCAGCTTTTCAATGCGGTTTTCCTTTCATCTCAAGCTGGATGGAGGCGCTCAATTAAAAGCCTATCAGTTTGTAAGTAAATCAACGCCTATCAAAGTTGTCACATCAAACAAAACGATTATTATTGCAGCCCGCCTCCCCTATTAATCTCCCTCTAAAATAATCCGCTTGACAGGTCAGGCTGGCGAGCTGCAAACCCTGGTCAGGATCACCCAAAAAACCCGGACTGACTATTTTTCCCTCGGGAGAGGGAACTGCAGAAACCTCGACACCAGCGTGCCTGCTCTGCGAGCTTGCTCTCTTGCCATCCAAGTGTCAGCTTCTGTAGATCATGTTGGAAAAGGGCGTTTAGTCTTTTAAACGGAACAGCAACAACCCTACAGGCCCTCTAGTTTAGCTTTTTTGTTTGTTTGTTTTTTCTTTCTCCCCTCTTTCTTTTCTATCGTTTCGAACAATATTAAGATTTTAATTAGCAGAAGCAGAGTTGCTGAGTTGAATCTGGGTTGTGTTTCTATGCGTAAACACAATTCAGTCACCTGTCTGTCCATCCGGCGCATAAAATTTATTTCCTTTGATAGTAATTACATTTCACTATCTATCCCAAGGTTTTTATTAAGATATACATTGCAGTACATTTTTGTAGATGGTGCTTCTTCTTCCTTTTTTTTCTTCTCACAAGAATGATAATACTTTGTATAAGAAGATAAGAAATGTGATAGGTTATCAGAAATATACCACCATGATTTCGTACATTTGGAAAAGAGACTATTTTCCCCTTCTTTTTTTTTTTTTTTTTTTTTTTTTTTTTTTTCCCTTCGGTGCGAGACTGCATGTGCTCAGCTAATAACTGATGCATCTGCCCAGGTATCCAGCAAAGGTGTGGGGTATTTATTCCAGAATGTTATTAAAGCAAATAATTTGAATTGCCAACATAAAGTAAGATTTCCAGACCTCTCCCCTGTTCGCATAGTACCTGAAAATATTTACCCTTATGATTGTAATTACTTTCCTAACACATAGAAGCAATATATATTTTACTCTGCATGAGATGTAGGTAATCGTTTTATAAGCGGTGATAATTTCAGAGCCATCTTCAAAATAATAGTCACGTTTAAGCGAATGTGAATGTTAGTAGTCAGTGGCATTTTTACTAAACGAGCTGAAAATCACTTTTGTTTGCTTGTTTGGCTGGTTGCTTACTGCTTTCGGAAACATGCCTTCACCTAGAATGTTTTCAAATGCGTTTGTCTAATTTTGTTCCTTTTGTTACACCGAGATAAGGAAGAGATTAATGTACCTAATAAAAAAACAACAACAAAAAAAACCCCAAAAAAACCCTCACAAAAAAACCCAACCCAGTCCAACCTTTCTCTGTTTAGCCCTTTGACAGATTTCCCTCTTGACATTGTTTCATGTGTGAGTGTGAAAATTTTTACTCCCGTGTCGAAACCCGTTTGCCAACAGCTATTTTCCAAATCTACCCTCTTTTATGTTTAAGGTGTTTCTTATGCAAACAGCTGTTATTTAAAATATGCCTTAAGGTAACTTTCTAGTGGGAGAGGGAGAGAGCAAGTCAAATGATTGCAATGACACGAGCAAGGCTGAGTATGTTTCCTGTTAAGTGCATGGAGATTTTTAGTGTCATTTCATGTTCTTAAATGTACTACGATTAAAATGATCGAGCCCAAAGCGAGTGAACACGTTTCCTAATTCGTACATAAGTAACTTGAATTGGTATTTGGCGTCTAGATTCTAAGAGTGAAAAAAAAGTCTTGTAGCTTTTGTAACACCTTGGTCTGATCATTCCATCTCAGCAATCATAAAGGCATCTTTGTGTTTATCTTCTGCGAAAGCCTGGAGGCTACGGGAGAGAATTGTACCAACTAAGCACATATTTGGTTACAGTAATCCCTCAGAAATTAACCATGGCACACAATGGAGGCGATCTCCAGCTTCGTCACTCGGATCCCAAATGTGGAGAGAGTTTATTGACAACTTTGTTATGGAAACTGTGCAGATCAACCAGATGCGTCTTCAACAGGGAGCTACAGTGTAGGAACAGCGTCTTTTGAGATATGAGGAAGAGTTTTAAGGATATGGCTGGCAAAGGCACTGGAACCCAAATAATTAACCTTATCTAAACACCCTAATGACAAATGAACAATGATCCCCGACTCAATTACAAGTCAGCTATGTTTGGCAGGGGCAGGAAGAAGCATGCAATATATCTTAGCTATTTTCTTGAAACAGTCTAGGTCCACGATCCCAAAAGGTTAAAATCATCTTAATTTTTAATAACTATTAGCTTGTTTTCAGTTATCCCTAATGATGCATTTAGGTCTCCTTTAATCCCCACTGCTTTCATTTTTAGCTTTTTACACCCTAAAATTAATTCCACCTAAAGTACATTTTTCATTTTGTACTGTACTAGCGACGTGCAAATAATTTACATCAGCGTTCATCAGAACTGTCCTGAAGTGATGGATCATTTTGTTGAGTTGCAGTAAAAGTGCAGAATGATCTATAATGATGTAATATATACATTAAAAGGGTGTCTGGATGATCAGAGTTTTGCTAAAAATGTAAAAGGGCTTTTTGATTGATAACAGGGTTGCTGTTTTTCTGCAAAGGCTGTCACAGGCTGACACAATGCTTGAGTTATTAGGGCAGAGAAGGGCAACCATAAATTTCCAACGTCAGGCAAAAACTCTCTTTATTGTCTATATGATGGATGGGCCTCCGTACTAGACACCAAATACTTCGTATCACCCTTAAATGGGAACACATTTTTCGTGGCCATAATTCATGTTTTTTAAATAGAAAGTTTGAAATGCCTGCCTATATTTCACAATCCTGACATATTTATGAATCACTCCCTGCATGCAAATATAATTATTTAAAGCACTGAGGTGACATATGGGTTAGAAATGTACCAAATGCTGTTAGCGGAGTGATTTTTTTTAATTCCCTAAATTGAACACCATAGAAAACTCTGCCTGTCTGTTCAGATCAATAAAGTCGAAGGTGAAGTTTTACTGATTTTGTCAGTGCCACATACAGATATTCGGTTTTGATTAGGTGAAGCTGACAAAAAGGGAGTCTTTTCGCAATTACCATTAGGTTAATGAAAGAAACACTCATCTTTCTCCTGGCACCCCCACGCAGGCACACGCGTTTCCCCCCCTTTCTTTTCGGGCAATGAACTAGCCGGAGGTAGATTTGACAGGCTTTTTTTTTTTTTCGGAATTTATTTTCCGTCCAGCTGCGCTGGTCTCGGAGGGAGTGCCGGTGTGCCGGCGGGAGAGGGGGCTGATGAGAGAGAGCGGCTCGGCCGGCCCGCTGTCGGGAGGGCGGCCAGGAGCTCTCCCGGCCCCTGCCCGGCTCTCGGCGCTCCCCGGCTCCGGCAGCGCGGGCGGGCGGCGGAGCTGCCCCTGCCGGGCACCGCGGCGCTCCCTGCCCGCTCGGGCGGGCTCGGGCGAGCGCTCCGCCGGGGCAGAGCAGGCGGCCGCTCCGCCGCTGGGTTGCTCTAGCTGATTGCGGGGAAAGTCATTCCACCCCCTGCGCGGGGAGGCCCGAGCGGCGGCGCCTGCGGGAGGGCACGGGGGAACCGGTGCCGGTGCCGCCGCCTGGAGCCCCGGGGCAGCCCCGCGGCCGCCGACACTTCCGCCGGGGCGGGCGGAGCCGCCCGTGTCCGCCCCGCCCGCCGGCTGCGCCCGCCCCCGCCGCGGGCAGAGCGGGGCCGGGGCCGGCGGGACGAACCCGGCCCTTCCCTGCGCGGGGCTGCGGGAGGGAACCGGCGCTGGGCGGGGGCACTCGCGGGTGCGGCCGCGCCTCTCCGCGGCGCCCCACCGCAGCCTTTGGCCGAGCTCCTCCTTCCTCTGTGCCCGCAGAGCGGGAGCTGCTTACTCAGCCTGAGGGTCTGACCCGTAACGTACACCTTTGTGTTTAATTAATTGAAACTCATGTTATTTTCAGTAGAGCTCGAGGGATGTGAGAATCAAAACCACAGAGTAACCTGAATATTTTTTTCCCGTGGACTTGTGTGTAAATGTGTAAAATATTTGCACTAGTCCAAACTTACTATAGCAGGCTGACTCTTTGCCCATGAAATGTTAAATCAACCATGACCAGACTCATTTTCCCATGTCAGCCAAGAGGACTCTGTAAATCAACACATTAGGGCTTCGCTGGGTTGGAGCTGCGTGTGCTTCATGCAAAATGGCCCTGACAGTCGCTCTCTTGGTGCTGTGGTTGTCAGCCTGTGGCTGACTGCAGAATTGTCAGGTGGCAGCAGGAAACCTTGCAGGTAGAGTGCAAAATCATTGGCGACGCAACATGCAAGGGGCTGACAACTAGCACAACAGAAGGAAATTATATGAGTTGCTTTACCTTTTGATGTGATTGTGTTTTTAAGACTCATAGATGTTTTGCAGAGCCTGTTGCACCAGCCTGAACTGCTTGGAAGAGCCTGTGTCTCCCCTGAAGGCCTGATTAGTTGTATGAGAGCAGAGATGTTTTGCAGGCGTTTCTGACCATCCCAAGGTGGAACCCATTTAGAAGCCATTACAGAAAAGCTCATCTCAAGGTTATGAAGGGCTGCGTGACAGCTATACCTGGAAGCAAATGAACACAGTGGATAAATACAGGTAAGAAAAAATAGCACTGGGCATATGTAGCTGTGCCTAAACAACCAAGACAAACTCCGCTCTTTGTTCAAGAAAAATAATTAATCCCCCAACTCTAAACAATATGTGTTCTGTAAAAAGCCTCAGCCAGCCAGTCCTTATCTAAACCACTATCTCTGGGTAAGGGTTCAGATACTGGAAAGCCTATTTCTGGGTGCTAGTAGGTTGAAAGGAACAGGAGACATAATACAGCATATAACAAAATAATATCACTCCTTACTACCACACAACAAATATCAGTAATTACACACATTGAATCAGATTAGATTCTGATAGCAAGGTAAAGCTTTGTGCTATATTTCTTGGAAGGGGCCTCAGTTTAGAGAAATCATTATCCAGTGCTCCTTGCTGGATTGCCTCCCACTCAGAGGAGTGACCCAGCTGTGACCCAGACTCGAAACACTTGTGTGTAAATTTAATTTTCAGCATTACGTCATTTCAACTGGAGTCTTACCTCTTTGCTCATTGTTGTGCTATGTGACTTACCTGGAGGTAAAGAAAGAAAAGATAGTAAGAAACCTGCTAAATATTAGAAAATATAAGTTCAGCTTAAAAGTGTGCACACTGCCACTTCTATCCCGTGGTCATGAGATGAAATGACTGAAGCATCAGTATGGTGGGAGGAAAAAAACTTACATGACTAGTTTAAAATCCTACAAGATGTCAAAAGGAACACTTGAGGGTTACTTATGAAAGGATAAAACAAACTCTGCTTGCAAAATTTACCATGTTTAAAAAAAAAGGCATTAGCCAAACAAGTGCCTGTAGCAGCATTTCTTCTTGATCACTCCCCTCAACATCTGAACAACAAAAACTTGTTCTTCTAAATTCAGTGTACTCTCTAAGGGGGGGTTTTGCATGTTTGCTGAGAATAATTAAGTGCACATGCTGTTTCTAATTGTAATTTTTTTTGTTTTTCATTAACTGAGCAGAGTGTTCTGCTTCTTGTAATTTCTTTTTCACAAAAAACCCCCAATCCAGACATTTCTTTCTTCTTTTTCTACATCATTCACCAAAAGTTCATATCCTTAATGGATGACAAAGTAGGCAGCAACATGAGAGTGTGAAGAGGTTTCTTCCCTGACCAGTTTCATTCAGGTACTCCCAGCTCTGATAAATGTACTACGTTTAGTCTCATGAGTAGAGATTAAAGACACAAGTCCTTACAGTAAATAAGTCTGTTCAAGTAAACTTCTTAAATTGTAGCCATGGAAGAACAGAGACTAGACAGAGTTAGCGACACTTAAGTTTCATTTCCAGGTCTACCATTAACAGTGTTCAACTATATTTTGCAGCTCTGTATCTGTAAAACAGAGTCCTGGTATTTAGTTTTCCATTACAAAGAGTTGTAATCAGGATAAGACAGTAAATGCTTTAGTGCATTACCATGGCAGAAAAATACAAGAGCATAATCTCACACTGCCTGTAGAAAAGCTCCGACATGATGCGGTGTGACTTGCTGTATAATAGCAAAGTCAAATCAAGAGGATCATCTCATTCCTGTTTGAATGCCATGATTTCTTGTCAGAATTAAATATGCTGGTGCTGCTGCAAGTTCTCAGTCATCGGAAACAAACATACATCAAGGTTTCTTATTCCTCCACTAATTTTCAAATTCATGAAATGATGTAATACAACTTATGCATGTAATGATGACATGTTTGGTTCTTTGAATTAGTAGTTGCTACATATTTCTATGATATTTGAAGTTAGTGTTCTTATTGTTTACTTTATATTTATGCAATATGGTGTTTTTACACGTGACCTTGAAATCATAAATAATTATGCCAGTAGGACAAAGGTACAAATGTTATTATGATATTGCACTGGTAGTCTTGTTCGAATGTCATTAAAATACAAGGGGAAAATCAATTAGCAAAACACCATTTTTGAAATGTTATACAGTTAACACTGTATAAGAGTATTCTTTGGTTGAATAGCTCTAAGACAGAGATAATATAATAGCATTGTGGCTACTTCAGTTAGGGCTTGCACCTCCTCTCCGTGGACTGAAAGATGAAATTTTCTCATTTACTTGTGTATGAAAACAATTGCACAGTGGTAAGCAGCTGTTTGGGTTCAGTAATCACGCATTGTCTTAATCCCACATTACCACATGATCTGAATGGAACCTCCCAAATTTAGGTGCGATGCCTTCATATTTATTATGGACATGTAATATCGAAGTATGTTAATAAGAAAAAGGAATAGTTGAACCGGAATTACAATATTTAAGAAAAACAGTGAACATTACAACCCAATTAAAAAAAAGTGCTTCACTTTCTCTGGACTGTTGGTATCCATTTGTATCTGTTGTTGTTAATAGTAAGTAATATTCATAAATCAAAGGAGAAAAATAAGAACCTGATGCCATTTTTTGTTAGTCATCATGAAAACTGTGTAAAGTAGACAGGATTTTTTGAAAGGGTATATTTCTAATTACAGCACTCATATAAACAACTGCGGAACTGTAATGGGCTCTTTATCATGAAGGTAAAAGCTATTCTTGGCTAGAACTGTCCCCTTCTTTCAAAATGCCTCTTAAAATAATTTGTGCAATAAAGACAGCTGGAGCTCACTTATGGATATGGAGATAAGTTGATCTTGATTTTTTTGGCCAACATTTGAAATTTGTGTGACTTGGATGGCATGAAAATCTCTGTTACGTGCAGTAGCAAAGGACAAGATTAGTTCAGCTGAGTTCTGGGTGAGCAACCTGGTGTAACAGAGAGAAAAGTTGAAAGGAAATACGGTTCTTTCCTGTGGCAGTTTGTAGTTCTATTTATATATTTATTATGGAGTAATGAAAGCAGTAACATTTTTACAGTGAACAGTAAATAATCATGGGATGCCAAAATACCCAATCCAGGGTAGGGTATATTTATGTTTGTAGTATATACACACACACAAAAAGTGCTATCTCTTGGAGAAGTGTTGGGCTAAAAATGGTTTGGTATTTTTTACACAATCTTGGCTGCATGTCTCTAGATAGATCAAATGTTTATCAGTAGTGCCCTTACATCTTCCCAGAAAGCCTGTGTATGCTTGCTTGTGGAATATTATGAAGTACTCCAGGAAAAAAAAAGATCTTTAACAGCGACCGATTTCTCCAGTTACCTTTCCTCAGTGTGGGCAGTAGAATATCAAAAGATCTGTTGCACTGGGGACTTCTTAAGACTTTGAAAAGCAGGGTGAATTTCATCCTTAGAAGATTAAGAACTGAAACAGACTCCTGAAGTACAGAAAAATTAATTTAGCAGTTATAAAGACATCAAACTGATGACACCAGAGAATGAAGTGCAGAATGTCCTCCCCTGCCTTGCCAGAATAATTAGAGAACAGTTCATTCATATCCTCTCTGTTGTTTCTGCAAAAATATCAGTCGTGTGATGGGACTTCTGCGAGAGAGATGCCTATGAATTCAGCTCACAGATTATTTAACAGCTGGACAGTGGCAACATCTTTGATACAGACTTTTAGACAGTACCTGGTGGTTACTGGCTCCATGTTTTAGCTTCCAAAAGTAAAGTAATTTGAATTTTTTACCTCTGCTCATATACTATGGATGACTTTGATTCTTTGCCCTTTTCCTGCTAAGGATTTTTGCTTCACCTTTAAGTGACAAGTTCAGATATGAAGTTCTCAATTTTTGTCAGTTTAGGTCAGTTGTGAGCACAGTTTTTGGATTAAAAATGTTTAGTCTTCCACCTTTCTATTCCATATAAAATAAAATTGCCTGAAGGTATCCACTGTAATCTAATCTGTGATATTCTGATATGTACGCTATCAACTTTAACATTTTAAAATCTTAAGTGAATATATGATATCACTGTTTAATACAAATACATCTGAATTATCATAAATATATTTAATGCATAATGCATGTCATTCAGGTATTATTGTCAGTAATGGATGAGGAACAACATTGGGATAACTTATAAAAGTAGAGAAAATAATCTCTCAGTAGTTAGTGTTTTTCAGGGTGTTGGTTTCTAAGTACAACATTTTGGTCATAATACATTTCTAGCATAACTTAAATGACTTGTGCAAATTACTGAACTAACCTGAGTGCTTTTATTATACCTGAAACACTGCAAGTGTCTTGCATTATAAAAATGTGTATAAAACCAGTTCTGCTCTTCTGCTTGCTTCAAGTCAAACAGTAAAACAAATTTTTCTTGCTTATAAAGTGAGAAAGCCCTCCTCTCACCCCTCTGTGTGAATTGTGAGGTGCCAATGAGTTGGAGAGGAACCTTAATGATAACTCTGTTTTCCCTAATAGTGGGGAATCCTTAAATCATGGAGATTTATGGAGAGAACAAATCTCTCAAGTGAAGGAGGGAACATAGCTCAGGCACATTGTGGGCTACAGTGATGCTGAACCCAGCGTGACTGTTCTGGGGGAGGGTGAACTGTCACTGCTGGGAGCTGGTAAAAAGCTGTTCTTGAGCTTTCCCATGGCTCTGAGGTGTTCCAAGCCTATGAGAGGCCATACCTACCCTGTCAATTTAAGATGCTCTCAGGCTTTGCTTGTGTAGACTTCACTTTTTAGGCTTCCCCCTAACAAATAGTTTCCTTCCTGCTAACAGAAAGTTTGAGGCTGGTTTAGCAGGCAGCTCACTTCATTGGGTATTGCACTGGGATCATACAGACTCATGCTGGGCTTCATTTGCTCTGTTTCATGAGAGGTACACTAATATCCAGAAGGCCTTGGATATTAATGTGTCCCTTTAGTGCCATCAGACATGTGCCACACATTTTATGTCTCATACCAAATTGTAGAAATCTGTCTGAAAGTAATGTACCCTTTAATTTTTTAGCCTTCTGACTTTTAACCAATGACTAAACAAAACTATGATGTTGCAGGGACACACAGGTACAAAATGAGACCTGAGAAGATCTGGCTTGCTGGAAGTAGCCCAGGCCAGTGCTGAGGAAAAGTTTCTCAGTAGCACACAAGAAGAGGTGACGTGGTGGCACCCTGACATGGCTGCTTCTGACCATGGAGATGAGCATCTTGAAGGAAAATCTCTGAAAGCTACCTACTGGAAAGATAAGGATGTCAGTAGTGCCCTTGTATCTTCCCAGAAGGCCTATGTATACTTGCTTGTGGAATATGAAGTACTCCAGGAAAAAAAATCTTTAACAGCTTCAGATTTCTCCAGTTACCTGTCCTCAGTATGGACCCTAGAATATCAAAAGGTCTGTTGCACTGGGGTGGATGACAGGCTGCATGGCCGCAGGAACCTCCAGCTGATACAGACTGTGCAGGGGTAGAAACCCAGGGTTCAAACTTCCTTTATGCCAGGCTGATTTTACCTCTTGAACGAGCTGGGGCTGCCAGACACCACAGCATTCTGGCTGTCCTCTAGGTGTCCTCTAGCAGGTTTTTGGCATGCTGGGAGCTGTCACTAACTGATACATTGGGTCAGATTGCTTTTACAGAGCACACCTGAGAGGTCATGTTAGACATGAAGCATTGATTAAGTGATTACAAGATACGCACAGTTCTAGAATGGCCTGTGGCTGGAGGTGGTAAGGGACAGTTGTGGAGCCAGTTTGGAAACCAGCCCATTCCACATAAACAGGACTTGGAGCTGAGGCTTTCTTCTCTTACGAGGAAGAAATACAAGGGCATTATAGACATACTCTTAAATATCCGGCTCAGAATGTCAATGACAGTCATAGTGACTCTCAAATCAAAGAACATTAAGCATGCAAGGTTGGGCATAGAAAAAAAAGAAGTGCCAGAATAGAGGTTGCCTCTACACTCTTGGTTCTGTTGTTTAGTTCATGGACATGATGACAGTCTAGAGAATAGAACATGAAGATTAAATGATATCACCTCTGTATCATCCCTGCCTCATTTGGTGCAATATCTGCAAGACAGTGAATGCCAAGAGATCCTAATTTGTCACTAACCCCTTTGAGAGGTATGGTAGCAGCACAGTATAGCAAAGCAGCATATTTTTGCTTCACCCACATAGAACATACAGAAGTCGGATAAAAAATGAGAAACCTGTAGCTGTTTCCATACTGAGTTAGAGGACTAAAAGCAAGGAAGGATTGTAAGTTAAGGTATTAATAAGAAATACCTTATAAACCAGTAAATTATGAGTACTAGATATTAGTGCTAAAAGCATACAGGAAAGTTATGCAGTTATGCTTGCTAAATAAGGGTTACATTTAGGATGTGCACCTGCAAACACACTGGTTTGCCGTTTTGTACTCAGTGATAATTGTAATACCTCAGCAACAGGGTAAGGAGGAAGACCTTTATTTTGCACATCATAAAATTGAAATAAAATTACTTTCTAGTGGCAAATTTGATAGAATTAATATGATGTGACGCTATATGGTTATGTTAATTGGATACATTGATTTTTGTTGTTAAAACAAGCATAAAGTAGTATGGACTTACTTTAAGGGAGTCAGCTGAAAAAACCTCTCCAAATAGTACAAAATGGAAGTTCTGTTCAGTGTGAGATGCTTAACCTGGCTTGGAGGGTGGGGAGAAGGAAGGTTGGTATGGGCTATACTTCTGGGTCACTATTTTTGCTTTGATCTACAGGACCACATCTTGTGGAACTTCTTGTAAAAATCTCTTGATCATACATATCCACCTCTTTCCAAGAATTTGTAAAGCCATAGTTTGTTTCACAAGAAAAGACAGAAGTAATGTAAGAGCCCTACCTTTTGTCCATTGGTTTTGCCATCTATTTTTATACTTTCCATTCTACAAGAGGGAAAATACTTTTCATTTTTAATTACACATGGAGAAGTGATTATCATTCTTGGGTTTTATCCCCACTCCTGAGTGGTATTAGCAAGACAGCCAACCTTTCAAGCTATCCTCAGTGTAACTAACTGTAAAATTGGGATATTAATGTTTAATTGAGATGGGTATAGTAGGGCTTAATTAATTAATATATGTAAAATGTCATGAAATTTGCAGGTGAATGACATTTTAGAAGTGTTAGGTAGGACTTCCTTTATATTTTAACATAACCAGTATAAATAGCAGTAGAGAACTGATCATTATGAACAATTTTTACAAACACATTTACTTATCTTTCCACTGAAAGACAAATTATTATACTATACAGTGAATACAGTTTGAAGTGGTAAATGTAGAAGAGAATTAACATGCATTTCCATTCCCTGGAAAGAGAAGATGAATGCTAATAAATTTCCTTGTAGATAACAATTTAAAAATATTATTTTCAATATGTCAGTTTATGGGCCAGTATGATGAAATATATATATTCATTATATATAAGTGGTCATTAAGCTTAAAGTAGAATCTCTAAAATCGGTGGACTTGTCAAGTCTTCTTTTTTGCTCACTTACCTGTTTAGTTGATGAAGGTTTTGGTCTTCGCTTTTCTGCTTAAACAGAACAATTTAAAATGTTAATACAAAACAGACACCCTCAAACTTTCCAAGTAACAAAAGATTTTCAGGCCTATGGTTACCTTAAAATTGGAACTTCTTTCTGTTTGTGACAGTGTGGACAGTTCTGTAGCTTCAGTAACATACGTATTTTTTCATAATGAAAAATTAACAGTAGGGAAGAACTGTATTTACCATCTTGCTATGCTTTCATAAGAATTAAAATTTGGAATAAGCAGAAATACTCCTCATGCTGCTGCATCTTTGAGGTTATTTCACCAGCTTTTTTTCCCACATTGTGAAGAGCTTAATGTTTTTTTCAATTGGTTCTCTTTTAAGTCAAACTTGTACTTACTGTAAGATCAAAAAAAAGAGGAGAAACGTATCTAAGTTAGCTCTCAGGTCCAAGGTGGTTGGAATTTTCCACAAGAAGCTCCATGTGCTGTATCCAGGCTGCTGCATCTGAAGTGTCAAACTGCATTTTGAGATTACAAGGCTTCAGTAGCATGTCAGTAGGATGCCAGGTGAGACCTCTCCTGACTGTGTATCGCCATCAGCAGGTGAACTAGGGTGCACATTCTGAAGAAAAGAAAAAGAAGTTATAATTACTAAAAATCGTAGTGAAATATCAATAAGTGTTTTAATAGGAGGTTAATTAATTGACATAAGGTTAAACATGGACATTGCTTATAACCATCCATGACTGCTACTGTGTAACCTCATCTTCAACACATGGTTCTCAGACTGTAACATTTTGCAGGTTCAGTTGCAGCATAGCATTGCTTTGAAAATTATTTACAAACAAAACCTTCTTATAAAGTACAGCCTGGAGTTTGTTTCTTCTTTCAGTAGGGAAGTCTAAGTCAACTGACAAATTCAGAAAAAAATGCTAGAAACTTGGCTGGCTAATCTGGATATTTAATTTTATTGTGAGAAGTAACTGTGCATATTTCTCAATCATTTTGGGCTGAGAATAAAGTAGTTTTTGTTGGTTACTGCTACTTCTCTTTGAACTCAATTTGTGAAACTATATTTTATCCCTCTGTCCTGTAGTTCTGATCCATAATGATATCTGTTACGACAGGCCCCTTTTCACTGGGTTCTGTCACATAAATCAAGTTATTCCAATTAAAATCAACAAAGTTGTTGTTGTGGTAGGTGTTTTTTTTCCTCCTCAGAGAGAAAAACAGTTAATTTGCAAAAGTTTTTTGAATACTAATATTTTAAGCTTCCTGAACCTTTTTCCTATGGCTTGATATGAGGTCTTTATAAATAATGTTGTGACTAAGTCTTAAAACCACAGCATCATCTGTGACTAGATTTTTTCAGCCTTCACTTTTTATTACAGAATTCACCCAGCCCAGTCTTACCACAGTACAGAATCTACCGCGTGTGACCCAAATGTAGCACAGTGGTCTAACTCACACAGAATCATGTGAACTACTCTGTCACTCAGATTCACCAGTATAATCCCAACTAGAAATAAATCCCAATCCAGAACCCTGTGGTGTTTTTTGGTTATGGCAAGTTAATGGTATTAAAAAGTGCTACACTGTCAGCTTTGAAATGGAAATCTTACGCCATCATGGTGTAACTCATGCTATCTCCATTTTGATCCAGAGACAAACCCTGGGACAGGCTGAGGTGATTTTATTTTTGATGTCCATTCAATCATTGCCTTTGCTAATATGTCTACTGGTATTTGTTTCTGTTTTGATTTTGTCATGTGGACATTTCTCTGCTTGAACCAAAATAGTTTGTTCCTAATTAGTCATATATATTTTCCAGCACCATCATCTGACAGTAGCTTTATTCATCTGGGTGGGATTCCAGCAAGAAACATAAGCATGGAGAGCTTTATATTATATTGCTATCAGTCTTCTACTATACTGTTATCAGTTCACTTTCATCTTTACTTGAGAGGAATATTTAGTAATATGAAGCTCTGAACCATTCTCTTGTGATTGTGAAAAAGGTCCCCAGCATGATGGCCAAATATTAGCATGTTTTTGGATACTTTTATATGTATGAAGTCAAAGTTGGATTCCAGAATTAAGACAAGAATTTCCTTAAATTTAACACTGGTCTTTCTCTAATAATCTCTGCAGTATAAACAGGAAATATCTTTGGTTTTATTCTGCTATTTCTTTTTTGTTTCTCACCAAATGAAGGCTTATTGAAAGTTTTTTTTTTATTTGTACAGATGGTTTGGAGACTAAAACATAACATACAACTTATGGAGGACCACTCTGTTCTCAATGAATGATGCATTACTTTGGCTCAGCTACTTTCTTTCTTTTCACTTTCCCACTTGGATAGTGAGACGGGTCTAGAAACACAGGTTTTTGTAAAGGAGTGGAATACTATTGGCAAAGTTGTAATGACTCTAATCCCAATATCACAGAGCTGGTTGACTCACAAGTTGGAATTTTTTCCCTGCATTTCCTGTTCACAGTAATGCCATTTTCTTGTTAAAGAACAGTTTCTGCAGAAAATACCTCAGCCTGCACTGGGCTTCTTTGTTCTTGCACTTCCTTACTCATGATTTTTTAGTTTTTGAAGAACTGAGCATTGTGTGACTGAATTGTGATGGATGCAGGAGAACCTGGAGAACCTAGGACAAAAATGTCTTGTAGGACCAGCAGGTGCTGTAGAGTCTACAATCTACAATTAGTCACTCTTTCTGCTTCATCTTACCTAGGAAAGGCGATTATGTGTGTTATTGGATTTGAAGGATTTCTCAGTATATATTTTTATACTAGGAGAGTAGAAGAAAGGAATAAAACACTAAAGTCACCATTCAAGAAGAGTAAAATTAAATTAAACCACCCTGCTTTCCCATGCACTCTCTCACATCTTCAAAAAGTGTAAAACCTGTTTCTTGTAGTTTTCATGTTTATGTATATGTCTCTATTTTATACTTTCATATTGTCTATACTATAGACAGTATATTGCTTGTGGAGATCTCTGTAACTTTCAGCTTTTCCCTCTTGCATCGTGTGTGTGCATGTTCTTTTCTAGTGATGTCTCCAGATGCAGAATTAATGCTAGCTGTGCTATATTTATCCCTCCTCACCCGGAAGGAAGGGTGGATGAAAGTAATGAGTGAGTAATGGGAAAAGTTGCTGTTTAACAATCTGCAGAGGACGGTGGCTTTTGTTTGGGCTGTGTTCTTTCTTAACCATTCCAATGGCTAGCAACTTCCATACATTTCTGTGGGAATCATTGGTACTTAAAAGGTACTTACAGGAACTGCTTTGGAACTGAACAATAGGGAATGAAAACATTTGCTACTTAAAATACAGAAGTTATTCCATATTCAAATGTAGGAGGTTGACTACTAATTGGACTCTATTCCTGCTTACTACTCTTCTCAGCAGTGGTATCATGTATCTGTTATCTCTGTGGAAGGCTGTGGTTCACCCTTTGCTGGTAGAACTTGCTCAAAGATGTAAGATCAAAGAATGAGGCTGTGAGAAGCAGGGAAGGAACCTGTTTGCTTATGTCAGGTATTCCCACACCTTCGCTTGAACTCTTTCCTGAGCATACAATTTTCTGTTGGGGTAAAGACACATCTTTAGGGGCACAGGGCCCTGTCCAATGTGTATTTTCCATAGTATATGCCTATTTATAGATGGGTCTCTCTTATTATGCAGTGTTGTGTGCAAAATAACATGCAGAATGTGTCTTCTTGGATTAATCAGGTGAATATAGTTCTTTGTGATAAAATCAAATCCAAACTAAACAAAACCCCAACAAAACAAACAAAAATCTCCCCCCTTCTCCCCTTCTCTCTCCCCCCCCCCCAAAAAAAAAAAAAAAAAAGCACCATAAACCCCTCTTAAAAACCCAAAACCAAAACACCTTTGTCTAGTCTGGTAATTTAGTTCTGCAGTGAGCTGCCAAGACAGCTGGAACAAGAGAGAGCAGCTCAACAAAAGCTGCTCTGGCCTCTGCACCCACTTCCTTTGTTTTTGACCTTTGTAATCAAGCACTTCCTGCAAAAATTTTGTTTTATCTTTGAAACCAGCACAGTGTGACAGACAGTTGCTGCCCCAGACATTGTGACAGAGATCTGTAACAAGAAAATACCTCAGCGAACCTCAGATCAGAGGTTTCTGCAGAACAGAACTGCAATGTTGTATGGCCTCAAATTAAACTTTATCCTAGCTTTAATACCTTCCCCCCCCACCCGAGTTCTGATTGCTGCATTCTTATGAGCAAGCATCAATGCCCAGAGATGTACAGTTGCTTCAGTATTGCAATTTACTTTCCCACGATTATGCAGCCAGCCAACCTGAAATTCACCTATACATAATGGATTGTAGGGATGTATAGCACTTCAGATCTGTTGTGAGTCAGCCGTCTTAGGTTTAGAAATAAATGATCTCTGTGTATTTGTGCAACACATAATTATAGGAAAAGTGGTAGCAAAAGCTTCCATACCAAGCTTACAGAATTCTTTCAAATTAAAAAAATCTTATGATCTTATTATTAAGTGTTCTGTACCTCCGTGATCAGCAACAGGACTTTGAAACTTGGCAGAAGAAAAATCCTGGCATCCTTTCGATGGCTTTATGAAAATACCCCAAACATTTAGAGCGCATGAATTATAAGGGACTGAAAAATACAATTTCTCATCTTTGGTTTGTGTTACACATTTAGTTTTGGCAGCATGTCCAAACCTTGCAATAATCTACAAAGCTTGTGGATGCCCCATGTCAGGGTCTTCTGTGTGCTATACTCTAGATGGGACAAACAGAGAATCATAATCACTCTTTAGCTTGGAATAACTCTTTTGCTGCAAGTCTTGTCTACTTTGAGTAAAGAATTTATGTTTCTTGCCCATCTTTTGACTGGAAATAATATTTTTTGTTATGTAATACCTACACCAAACAAGACAAAGCAAGACAGAGTATTGTGTACAGTTAGAGTATCAGACCTAGGTCCTAGGGAGGTGCAGCTTCAGTTCCCCAGATGACTATAGATAATAAATGTAAGTTTTTATACAAATAAAGCATCCATTCTATGCCCCAGTTCCTTTTTTTGCAGGATAATAATAAGAGGATTTTTCTATTTTCCTGGCATAGAATAAGTGCATTTAAAATGCTAGAAGTTTTGGTAATACAGTGCATTGAGGAACTTTGTGATATTTTACCTGGTTGAGGTAATTTACTTATCTCTGTCCAATGAATAGTCTAAAGGAAACAGAATTCTGTATATTATAAAACCCAACCAAACAAACACCAAAACCCACCAAAAAACAACACTGTACCACAACATATCTTATGAGAAGGCAGATATAAATTGCACAATTAATTGTTGCTATGTCTTAGTTGTTGGGTATATAACTTATTAAACATCATTCTAGCCTAGTAGCTATAGTGGACTATATAACGTAACATCAGGGATTTTTAATTGTATTTGGGTCATACCGTGGTCAACACAACTGTCATTAACTTTATTGGAAACAAGATGAGAATACTGAGTACAAATTTTATGAAAGGGTTTTTTTCCCTGTCATCAAAGCTTTTATGTTTTTCTGGTTTTTGAAAACTCAGTTTATAGAATAATGCATTTTGAAGTATATACATAAACTTACCTTAAAAGAATGCTAACAGTGTTACAAAATGAAGCTTTTCAAAGACATCAGAAGATGCTGAACTTCAGGGTGCCTTTGCAATAAAACAGTGAGTGAGCTTATGTGCTGCATTAATTCACAATGACCATGTAGCCTCACTGTGCTCATACCACACCTCAGCCATATAATGGGAAAATAATAACTAAGTATATCCCAGAGATGATTTTAGACATAATTCTGCTTTTCTTGGGGACACTGGAGGAATGAAAGAGCCAAAATGCAAGAAGTAGGAAATATATCAGATTGGACACTCTGCTTTGGGTTGCGGCAAAGGATAAAACTCAAAAGCTGTAGATGAATGTAGAAATATTAACCCCCCTATCTTTCTCATATGAGTCTCCACAAGAATGGGAAAATGTAAATCAAGGCCATTAGTTAACAGCAGGAAACTCAAAGCAAACCCAGCGTCAGAATTACATAAGCCTATAGTAGTATGAGATAATCAATTTTCATTGACTGCTTTTCTGGACAGATTTATCCTGCAGAGTTTCAAACACTCCAACATGGGCAGCACACACTTCTGAAAAAAACCCCAACACTTTAATACCACTCAGATGTTCTTATCTTCAAGTTTTATAGCACTATATCACACTGTCATACTAATATTGTTCAAGAAAAGGTGTACCAGTGTATTGAACGCATATGCATAACTTGCTTTTCAGATCCCTTTAACCTGTTTAATCATTGGCTGTTAAATATCTTTAGAAGTGGCACTATGAGAAATAGTTTGGAGATAGGAAAGAAGAAACCTAATTTGCAGCAGTTCAGCTTAGGAATGGCAAATGACATCATCATTACTGTATTTCTTTCTGTACGACTAAACTACACACTTTATGGTATTTTATCTTCTTTCTGTCAGGGTTTTTTTCCTGCATGTTTCACAGCAGGGAGTGCTAGTGATGCTGTTTCCTGGGAGACATCTGAAGTTATTAGTTTGGACATCAAACACCCTATTTAACTGTTTGTGATTAAAAACAGGTGTAAGGGAAGCTACATATGAATAAAATGTTCCTCTGGTAATACAGAGAAAAATGTCTGTACTACAGTCAATCTTATTCAGCTAAATAGATTCAGTTTGTATTCACATCATATTCCTGTGGATACTTATTAACAAATATTTTGGAGCAATATTTACATTGTTAGCATCAAGAAAATGAGTTTTATGGGTAAACTGTGAGCCAAATTTTCTGAAGGTCAAGTTGGAAGAATTCTTTTACTTGGCTAGGATTTTTGTAATTGTTTGCTTCAGAAGACTCAGTTTGTTCAAAAACACTATTTTATCAGGAGAAATTATAAATATGTGGGTTCTTTTTTTAAAAGTAGACAATAGTTTATTTGACTTACTCTGAAATATAGAATAATTGTATTTGTGTATATGGAGGCATGCATGCATAGTGTGCTGCAAGCTGGAAAACAGACCATTTTAAAGAACTCAAGTATTTTTATAACTTTCAGTTAATGAAACAGTCAGGATTGCTATTATTTCCTCTTATAAATGTTCAGTGTTCATTTAAGATAGGGAAATGCTTGTATATAAAGGCTTTATATGAAATGACATCATTCATTTGGTGCTTGGTGCTATGCCATATTTACTGGTTTGTATTAGCTAATTATTTAATCAGTTGGTCAATGAGATTTCCTAATTGTTACTGAGTACACATTTTAAGCTCCTAAAATGACACAAAGCTCTGTTATTATATGAAGAACTTAAAAATAAGTGACAGATCTGATGGGTACCTACCATGGCTCCAACACATTGCTTCCCAGTTGTTTGGAGCTGGTTTCCAGGTATTACTTTGAACATATAATGCTCTTTATTCAAAGAACAGGTCAGCATATATATGTACGTGTGTGTATAAAAGATGGACTGAGCATATTAGTGTAACTCAAAACCCCCATTTTTTTAAAGTCCACGATAGTTTTGTCTGTATGTAATTCACATATCAAACAGTTTTGGCAATACTCTGTTAAAAATCTTAGGAAATCTTATTGAATGGCCGAGGCAGAAGTGCCACCTTCAGCATCTAACTGCAATGAAACTGATTATTTAAATAAACAAGTGATTTTTATGTTTTTTTTCATATAAATACACGGTTAAAAAGACATTTCAAAGGTCAGCTATGGCCAACTGTCACAAAAATTATTTTACCTCTACAAAGAATCCTCACAAAACTTTCAGCTTCTGAGGAACCACTGAAAAATATATTCCGTAAGTACAAACTTAGTCCTTTGAAGCTTTACTCACATAGGCAGCTCTATCAAAGCTAAACAAAATCTTCAGATGATGCAGGTTGCGTGGGGCAAGAAAGTAATGTTTTGAGATGCTCAGAAGTACAAATACATATGGTAAGGTGAAAAACAGCCTAAACCCAGAGGCTGCTTCATGTTCATCTAGAACCTGTGCTATAAAGTGACACTGATGATCAGCTGGCTCAAAGGCTTGAGAAGCCCTCCGGTATTTATATAGCACTGTGATGGATTTTAGCTTCATAACAAGATGGGGCACAAACTAATGAGCACATTGACTCATAAGCCTGAAATCTGAGACTATGTTTAACTTAGTTACAATTCAGATTAGATGTTACAAAATACTCCTCAGTGGCAGACAGCTGTGAGTTTTCATTGCTTTTGAAATTATGTGCAAGTGACGGGCACTTAAGAAATTAGGGAATAAAGCAGACTCTACAAATACAAAGTTTGAGAAGTTCACCAATCATCCTGTAGGAAACTGGCAGCAGAATTAAGAATTTTGAGACGTAAGTTTTCAAAGTCTAGGAAAGCATCACAATAAGACAGTCATCTCTCTTATCCTTTCCTCTGTTCCAGGGAGTTTTGTTTTTCTCTTCCTGTACAGTATAATAGTCCCATTTTGTCACTGCGGTCGGTAGCACTCCCTTTTTGTTATACACCATAGGACTTGGATCTATTATTTATCCATGGCAGATAACAATCTAGGCCATGTCTGTACAAGAAAATGTTGAACTGGTTTCTAAAGAATGACTATAAGCTTGATGCACTTAAAACAGTTTGCCACCTCCTTAAGTTGTTTTTGTAATTTAGAAAATTCAGCTCGACTGATTGAAGAGATGATAAAGTCAATTTAAGTCACCCAGTTTAGGGAGCTGCACCTGCAACTTTTCCCTCTAGACAAGGTTTGCCTTGTAAGTAGGAGGATCAATGGCAGGTTAATGCGACTGGCAATGTAAGAAGCTGGAAAAAAACCCCAAACTTGCTTTTATTTGTGTGGGCTATTTTGTAAACTCTTCAGGCAGGGATTTTTTTTCTTCGTAGATATCTCTAAAGTGACAGCTAACACTCTACTAAAATTAATCCTAATAATATAGATAATGATGTGCTAAATTGTTTTCAGTATAGTTATTCCAATTTTACACGAGTGCAGTATTGAACTGAATTTACTCCATTGAGATAAATACAGCTAACTGTAGGAGCGGGCCACTGGAGCCTTGAGCCCTATGTGTTCATTCTGGTGGGAACCACATACTTGTAGCTAAGAGAGATAAAAAGAAGTAGATACAGAAAGAGGAGAATGTATTGCTTTGTTTAAATTTACAGTTCACATAGTACTTGTTTTTCTTGGCATATGCTATTTACTATATAATCTAATAGATAAATAAAGGCCCTGATTGTTTGAAGCATGCTGAGTGATGACCTGAACCAGCAAGTATGCCTGGATGGAAAACTCTTAGAGAAACAGGACTTTTATTCATCAGTGTAGGATCCGCTTATTTGCTGTGGCTGAAGGGTTTGATTCTCCTCTTACATGATACAAGGAAAATTAGATCATGCAAAGCACTGGAGTGAGTTTTTCATTGGCCGTATTTTGATTTTTATGCATGTTGGCCCATTTCTAATGCAATACATCAAAACAACAGGGAGGAAAAATGTTTTTTTCCTCAGCTGCTTGCTCTGTATTTCCTGTCCAGCACTCATCAAAGAAGGAGGGATAGCTGTAGAGAAGGTGCAGTGCCACAGCTGTACCAAGAATTTATTCTGTTGATCCTGAGGCAGAGAAGCAAGTACAGTATTGGCTTCTGCTGTGTTGCTGCATAAACTCCAGAAAGTGGTTTGCAGTGAGGAATACATATCCTCCTGAAACTTATTTCCCCTCACAGCATGTGCCTCTGCTTCCAGCAAGAGTGAATTATGCTATATTAGCAATAAAGGGGAAAAATGAGCCAGATTTTTAAAGGTGCTTAGGCAGCTGAAGAGGTAGGTAGATGACTAATAGGATTTAGGATCCAAGCTTGGGAAACCTTTAAAATTCTCATATAAAATTCTTACGGAAAACCTGCAGCTCCTCTAGCCTGCCTAAACAGCGATAACCTACCATCATGCCATTATTTTAATTAGTAAACTCTTGTGTCCTGGAAAGACTCATCTGACAGGGTTTTCTGATAATTCCAATGGTATATGTGGTTTCCACACAAACTACCCCATGTTCTAGAGACAAAAAAAAATACTGCTATGAAGATGTGGGCCTCTCCTGGAGATAGCATGATTTTGGCTTTTTTCTGCAGGTGTTGCTTTACCAGTGACACACCGCTTCAAAGGCAAATTATGCTTTATGCCATAAATTAATCATCTGCTTAGTAGGTGGAAAGCCAGTCCAAAGAATGCTCCAAGTCATCTAGCTTCTTTTAAGAAATGAAATCCAAGCCCTGATTCCTCTATCAGCATCACAAATTGGCTATTTCCACCACTTATTCCCATGACCTATTCCACCACTGTTACAGCCTGGCACATGGTGCTGGGAAAGGCAGAGAAGCTGGGGAAGGGTGTGGAGCACAAGTCATATGAGGAGCAGCTGAGGGAGCTGGAATTATTTAGAGTGGAGAATATAAGGCCTGGAGTAAGGGTGGGGGCAGCTTAAAGGAGGGTTTAGAAAGGTGGAGGTCGGTTTCTGCTCTCAGGTAGCTGGTGACAGCAGGTAGGCTCAAGCTGGGCCAGGGGAGATTTAGGTTGGACATTAGGAGGAATTTTTTTGTAGAAACGCATTAAACATAAGAATGGGCTGCCCAGGGAGGTGGTGGAGTCACCATCCCGAGAGGTGTTAAGGGAACACTGAAGGTGGCACTTCATGCCATGGTCTAGTTGGCACAGTGGTGGTGTTCCGTTCCAGGATGGTCTAAGAGGTCTTTTCCAACCGAACCGATTCTGTGAGGCGCGGCAGTCCCTGTGTGCCGCTCTGGACTCGCGTTCCAGGTAGGATGTCGCAGCGGGGCCTGGGGCAGCCACTGGACAAGGATGACCGTGCCCCGGACACGCAGACCTCGGCCCACGCTAGGCCCACGCCGCCGCTGGGTGCGCGGTGCCGCCCGGGGCCGTGGCTGCGCCCTCAGCCCGGCCGCAGGAGGCGGCGGGAACCCCGCGCTGCCGCTGCCACCGCCCCCGGCCCGGCCGCGCTTCCGCCCGCGTCAGCTGACTCTGCCAGGCAGCGGCCCGGCCCGGCCCCGAGCCCGCGGAACCTCCGGCGCGGCCAGCCCGCAGCATGGCAGGGGTCGTGGTCAGCGGAGCACAGGTAAGTGTCGCGGCCCGCAAGGCCGGCCAGCGCCGGCTCCACCTGCCGCGGGCAGCTCGCCCAGGCCGGCGCGTCCCCGGCCCCGGCACTGGAGCGGCTGCCCCAGCTCCGCGCCGGCTCCCGCCGCTCTGCCGGTGTCGCTCCCGGTTGGTGCGGGCGCGCACGGGGCCGGGTTTAGTTTCCAGCCGCACCGCGCTATGGGACGCCGCGCAGGTATCGCCTCCGTCGCCGCCGCGCCGTCCCGAGGCCGCCTAAGGGAAAGGGCTGAGGAGCTGGCCCCGGGGGTGCGCTCAGAGCCCCGCGGCTCTGCGCTCCCGTGGCTGACGGGTAACGGAGCGGAGCGCCGGGCAGGGCTGCGCTGCCGCTCATACCGCGGCCGTGTGCCGCTCACGTGCGGCGGGCGCGCCCCCGAGGCCGTGCCCTGGCGGCAGCGCGCTCCCGCGCAGCGCGCTCCCGGCCGGATGGGCTCCGGCTCGGGAGCGCGCCTGCTCTGACAGGCTGGGAGGAGTGAGCTCTGCTGAGGGTTGTTCCTCCTGAAACCTCCTATGGACGTTTCGTTTTGGTTAAAGAGAAGTTAGAAAATGTAACACATCCTGCTGGCCTTTACCCAGAGCCTTGTGTGGCCGCTGAAAAAAATTCTGGCTAAAAAGTTGATGACATTAGTGATGAACCTGTGGCTAAAATTAGAACGTATTCCCCCCCCCCCCCCCCAAAGGAAAGGAAGCTTGTCTTATTTTTGAAAATGGTTTACCATTAAACTAGGATGCTACTTATCTAATTCCTTCTTTAATCTGGTCACTATTTCTGTGTGGAATCCATGTAAAGGTGTGTGTGATGTGGAGGCAATGAATTGGCTAATTGTGCAGCTGCTGCAGGAAACAGTTCCTGTGGTCTCTGTGGTGCACTCTGGCACTGAGGGACATGCTGCCTTTTTCCCTTGAGCATGGCTTGAGCCCCTTAATTTGGCTATGTGCCCACCATGCAATCTTCTGACAGCATAGAGTAAAATGTAATGCTCAGCTAACTGGAAATATTCTCCAGATACAATTCCCTTCAATGGGAGAGAATATGCAGTATTGAGAGTTCATACATGACCTTTTTGGTGTCATTCCTTAATAAAGACGTTACTCTATGGGTTATTAAGATGACAGTATCGTTGTAGAATAATCACAGAGATTAAATGGTAATATCTTCTGAAACTAAAGCAGTAGAGAGGTGCAACTGCTATTGATGGCTAACTTGTGTTTTAAATATTTTGTAAAAACATATCTTTTTCCTGAATTGCATACAGTGTGTTGAAGAGTCTGCAAGAATATCTCAGGCCTCCATAGCCTGTCTGATGCTGGCCTTTCTGGGAAACTCTGAACATTTTGGTGGGGTATTGAATAGGGCACCTGTAATGACTGACTCTGACCACCCTGTGCTGTATTTGATTTGGAGAATTAGGCCATGGAAACCTCTACATCCTGTTTTTAACCCTGTGTGATGGTCTGTGACTGGTATAGAAAAATCTAAGACATCTGCTGTAATGTGCCTGGCAGCCAAAGAACTCGAGTCTTGGGAGAAGTATGCTTGCTCTCATCTCTCAGTGGTGATGTCTCTGGATATGTACTTGGAAGCTCATACTCATTTTGAGGGCATTTGAGATGGAAGCAAAAGGAAGAATACTGAATTATGTACATTTTATTGTTTCCTGAGTAAATGATTTTGAACTGAAAAGATGAAAATGAAGAAATTCTTGCTTCTTCTGTCTGCTGAAGTCTTGTTTTACATCAGTGTTGTACTATGAGCGTGCTGCAGTGGACTCCATGGAAGTAAAAAGCCTTTACAAGGTCTCATCCTTGAAAGGTCATGATAACAATATGTCATCTGCAAATATGCCTGTGAATAATCTGTTTGTACCTGTTGTGTAAACATATTTACATATTATAACAGTTCAAAGGCTGAAGCTTTGCAGCATTTTATGTGTTTTGCCTCCTGTGTTCTCTAAACCCCATTTGTATGAACCTTTTTCTTCAACTTCTGTTCTTGTGGATAGGGCTTTTATAGCCAGGTAGGTTTCTGAAGCAATGTGTTCAGGCCAGAGTCCCCTGCTCCTTCTTGACTGCTCCTCCCTGGGTGAAAGGCAAAGTGAGGGCTTGTGCTCTTGCTGTGTTTGTAGCTGCTCAAGACAGTCTTGTCCTCTGACTGTTAATAGGCATCATATTTTAGTCATTTCTGTTTCAACATGTTACATTGAACCAAATGCTTAATCCAAAGTGTTATTAAGCTGTTAATGTGATATCTTTCAAAGGGTTTGCAAGCATTAATTTAAAGAAATCTACCACTCAGTGAAGAATGAAACTGTTCTGTTATGCATATCTTTGTATATGTTGTAAAATGCAGTGTGATTATCTTAGATATAAACTGGAGGAAAACCCCAACATAGTTAATTCAATAAATTCTGCAAAACATTTTCTGTTATATCCAAACCATTAGGATGCCAACTACCCAAAACTGTTCCTTTCCCTTTTGTTCTTATATTTGCTCAAGTCATGTGTATGTCTGGTAGCAGAATATGTTGCAAGAGCAGGTCTGATTTAACAAGGGGAAGAAGTTGTTAAACTGAGCTTCAGGCTACTTGTTTTCTGCTCATAAAAATTATTTCACTGTTGTCAGCTTTATCTGTTGAAGTTATTGAACAAAATTAATTAAATGGAATGCCATATAATATTATCAGATGCAATCGTTTTTAGAGCGTAGGAGATCAGGATGACTTGCAGAAGTACATACTGTCAGTCTGCTCTGCAGAGGAGTCTCTGTTTTAACAGAAGGTGAAATACTATCAAAACAAAGTTTGATGGATTTTTTTGGCATATTTTTCATCTTACATATTTTAGACTAGTGGAATATGGTATTGAAATTGACTTTATAATTAAGTGTGGTAATAACAGTGTTGTGTAGATAGTGGTCTAACATGGTGCTTAACTTGCTAGTTGGCCATCAAGATTTTTGCAGCACAAAATCTGAAATGTCAGTATTTTGCATACTGAAAGGACGAGCCGGTGTAGATGTATAGAATTCTTGACAATAGTTTTGGAAAGCTTTGTGGGGTTCCTTTGAAGAAATCAAACCAATGACTTCTAAAACACTACAGCAGAAATAATAGAAAAAGTTTAAATGTTTTACTTTTTGTGTTCTTCTTGAAAATATTATCACTCACTTCATCCTCACTAAAAACAAATAAAAACAAACAGAATCTGAGTAGACTGGTTTTTGTGCTACCCCTAATTCTTCCTGTGTTTGCTAAAGGTGGGTTAGATGGGCTGGTATGAAAAAGAGAAAAGAGATTTACCCCTCACGTATGTGTAATGAGAAGTGTGATCTGCTCACAGGTGGTGAAGCCAGAAATCTTTAAGACTTCCATGACTGTCTGAAAAGAAGCTCCATGCTTTTTCAGGTCATGGGCAGCCCTCTTGCTCTGTCCCTGGCATGTTACTGGGAGTCATAATCTTCTCAAGGAATGGTTAGGAGAATGGATTGACTGAACACTGCTTAGGTATTTCTGCACCAACATTTAGAGAACAGCCTTTGTTTGTTGTATATGAAGGGCTAAACTGGAAAATCATTTGGATGGCTTCTCATCCTTCAAACAAATTTCTTCTGGACCATATCAGAATGGTAATACAAAGTCACATTAAGTCAAAGTATTAAGTGAAATAAAAGATATGTGGTATATTTAATCAAAGTATTTTTACCTGCAAGGAGACAAAACATACATAAAGACTGGAAATGTAATAAATATTAAGTTGATGGTATCAGTAGGAAAATGAGTTCGTGTGATAGATTTTATAGCTGTAAAACTTATACAGTTTAAAGCTGTAATGCCAATTCACTGTATTGCATGTTACCATTTTCTCAATGAGACAGAATCTGGACAGGAAACTAAATCTACTCATGAAATGTTTCCTTATTGCTTCCAATTCTCAGGTGTCCTACATTAGTCAGGACTGTGAAGAAATTCCAGAATTCTTAGGAAGAAAATATGGACATATGGCAAAAAGGCTAGATCTTAGCTTCAACTTGTTAAGGTATGTGGCAGTATATAGATTTTGAAGTGCAATGTGGTATTCCAACTCCTAAAATAGACTGGGATTTTTTTCAAAGTAGAAACATATATGGTAATTGTTATCAAGTGGATGACACTGTTTTATAGGTAATGTTTGTCTCCTTTTCTCCCACACTTGGAGCACAAATAACCAGGTGAGTCTGGAAAATTATTATGTGTTAACAAAAACGATGCCCATTGAGAAGCTTATTGTTTGTTCTCTGCTTGAATTGGAAAATAAGCGTTGTTACCTGAAGAAGTGAAGAATAGGATCAAAAGTGAATTTTCCTTAACTGAAACACAAGTAAGTGTGTGCTTCTCTCCCTTTTTAAAAATTTTATTTACAGATCTTTGGTTATTACTATAAATGCTTTATAATGCTCTTTTTCCAGATGATGTGTTTTGTTCTATGATTTTATTTTTGTGCATATGTGTAGTTAAGTGTTAAAGCCAAGCACAGTTAGAATTTGTAATTCCTTCTAAGTATTTTAATATATGGATTGGTTTAGGATTCTGTAGTATTCCTGTTAGCTACCACAACATCCCATTTCATTTAATCCTTATAAGACAGCCTGGTGAAGTTGAGCAGAGTATATTTCAGGTTGAAAAACGTGGGTAAGTACAAAGTAAGAATTGGAGTGCAGTTGTCTGTTTAATAAAAAATAGGTTTGTGGAGGTAGGGTTGGACTCATTAACTCAATTTCTTTTTGTTTTATTGGGGGTAAGCTCACAGTCTGCTTGCGAAGAGTAATACAAAAAGTAGCGTGCTGGTGCCGTGTTTTTCTGGAAGATACAAGCATTGATTTTAACTTAACACTCACGAATGTTCTTCTGAGCCTCTGTCAACTCTGAAAGACTGAATCCTACGTGTAAGAGGTAGCAGAGCAAAGGAGACGCTAAATCTGTGGATTGTTACCTTATACTATGACTCTGTACCTTTGGGTATTGTAATCAGAAAAGAGAATTTTGCTGGGGAAGGGGATCCAATGGTAATTTTTAAAATTTTATCATGAAGTTAATTCAAGGTCTCTATGTGTATTTAGATTTAACATGTTGACAAGACTGCTCCTTTATGTTTCTGGGAAAAAAAGTGTTTGTTTCTTTCAGTTAATGCATGATTTGAAGAACAATTCTCTGAGTTTGTTTTATTTCATAAAGTAAAATAATAGCATTAAATTTGGATGTAAAATACCACTTTAAAACTCTGATATTTTCATGGAGAGCACAATTGGTGGTGTATTTCTGAAATCTGTGTTTTCTTTCCTTCTTTCCTTCTCTACCCTAAACACTTAGCCTGTTTTTCAGAAGGGATATAATTTGGTTTTATTGAGATTTGGGGAAGAACAATCAGCTTGTGATGTAGGATAAGTTGTAGTTGTAAATCCGTAAAAGTATTTTAAGACCAGAAATCAGATTTGGGAAAGGGAAGAAGTGGATTTTTTTTTTTTTCCCTTTGGGAAGCTAATACTAAATGGGATGAAAGCAGTAATGGGTTCTCATTTGAGCAATGCTTAGATTTACTAAGCATATAGAAACTAAGAGTGAAGTATTTATGGTACAGTAGCTATTCACACTGGTCTGCACTTATATATAACCCTGTTATATATAAACCCTCTACCTGCATATTATAGAGAAAGTCAGATAAGATATAGAATAAATGTCATGACCTTAAATGAATGTGAATATAGAAGAATGTCTTGGGCAGCTGTTGAAGCAAGTGTAAGCAGAGTCATCTTCTTTAAAGAGATACTGCTTAAAAATGTAACAGTGTTGTATAGCAATGAGTTTTATGGTTTTTATCAGTAAATGCTTAATTTGAGAAGTTTAGTAAGTTTTTTTCAGTGGGGAAACAATGTTTCCAATTAATGTTGATTTAGAAAGGAGTTTGATTTTCTGGGATAACTTGCTATCTCTTGGTAGAGGTGTGAGTTCAGTGAAGAAGACCAAGGGTGATCAAAATATAGAAAAAGATGAAGAGAATACTGTGTTTTGCTAGCACAGTACTTATTTGCAGTAAAGATGTTAACTTCCATTATAATTTGATTTATTATTGGGTGAAGAGTTTGTTTGTGTGTTTTTTGAAAGGAAAATAGAAGACCAGATGTTTTTGTTACTCAGATTTCCCTGTTTTTTTTTTTTTTTTTGCTTGTGATTTATCCATATAACAGAGGAGGGGAGGGTTGTCATTAGTTCTTTTGAACTGGCAGTTCAATACAGAGGAAAGTGTACATTTTTCACCACTTTTTTCTCACTTCAGAATTCTTCCCAAGCTAGAGCCCTTTCCTATTTCTTAAATAAAATTTAGGGCTGTGTAGATGCTTAATGATCTTTGCATCAGATGTGGTATATCTAATAACAGCAGTTGATACACGATCACAGACAGTTGCTGTTGTGTCCTTCTTGTTTGCCTTTCTCCAAGAACGAGTGTCTTTCCTTGGTTGCCCTGAGCAGTGCATGGAGCCAACTCTTCCTTCTGGCACTTGAAGTGACTGTTACCAGTCGCAGTGGTCACATCTCCCCTGTTCCCTGTAAGGGAGAGGAAAAAAGGTGAAAGGTACAAGGGAACTTATATGGGAATGTTGGGAAAGAGGAGGAGTAACAGCAATTTGTTGTGTGTGAGGCAGAGGGAAAAAAGTGTGTCCTTAAAAGATGCTGGCTGTAATTGGCAGGATATGGTGCCACAGGATTGCCTCCTGCTTACGTCTCTGGCAGATGGGAATCCTTCAATTCCAGGCAGCTGTAGTCTACTTGTGACTTACTTCTTCTTGTGCCCTTTTCATCACAGATTTTGTTTGAATGCTTTCTAATATCTGTTGTTTCCTTTTGGGGCCAAGGGTGGGTTGTGAAGAAGATGGAGCCAAACTCTTGTCAGATGTACAGCAAAAGAACAAGAAGCAGTTGTTCCAGCTGCAACAAGGGAAGGTTGAGTGGAAGAGGTGCCTACAGAGGCTGTGGAATCTCCATCCTGGGTGATATTTAAAATGTGACTGGGCAAAACCCCAAGTAACTTGATCTAACTTTTGAAATTCCCCTGTTCTGAGCAGGGAATTGTACTAGTTGATCTCTAGATGCCCCTTCCAGCCTAAATTATGGTGTCATTCTGTGACTTTATTGGTGTGGTCATAATGGCCTGAGTTGTAGCAGCTCTTTTGATTTGATAGTGAGTTTCAGCTATTTTAGAAATGAACTATTTACACTGTGTATTTTCAATAAGGCATGTTTCAGGAGCAGAGTTGTTTTGCTTTGGAAATCTGCTCCTGAGCCTCTCATGGCAACTGTATTTGATAGCCTTCCCTAGTAACAGAGTCCTTTCATAGTATGTGGAAAACATTCCCCAGTTCTCATTTTGTGAAGGCATAGAGCATGGGAAGAAGAGACACTGATGTGTCAGTGTTAGTGTTACCTGGAGACTTTGTAAAGGATTTCAAGGCGGAATGAAAAACTATTGTTGATCATGGAAAGTTAAAGATTTCATTAACAAAAGAACAAGGTAAGTAGTAATCACTGGTGAAGGAAAGAATCAGTGAGTAGAAAGGGTGTAATGGAGGTAGGGAGTAGAGATTTGGATGAAATACAAAGATCTTGGTTTAGATACATCTTGCTATCTCACGGGCAGAAAAAAATCACAGACAGCCCACAACTTGTTCAAAGCTTTTTTACTTGTTCTAGATTACTTTGTACAAAATTTTTCCTTTCACATTAAAAGCTAAATGCACTCCAGTGCTTGAGTAACAGATGTCAGTGGTTTTGTACAAATAGGTGCCATGCTTTTATAAATAACCTCTGAAGTTCAACACATCGAGAAGTCCATCATGTAATTTTGTCCTCAGGAGTTTTAAACATGTAAGTTGTTTTCCTTTTTCTTACAGAGATTTCTTCTCGATCTAAGCCGTGAGGTGAAAGGGAGAGTGAATCTTTAATCTTGGCCAATGAGGAAGGATTAATCCAATAATTGTGCTCATGGAGATACAAATATCTCTTCCCTCTCTCTAGGGTGCAGATTATTTCTGCTAGGAGCCTGAATAATTTGCACAGTATGTGCTTGTGCATAATTTCCACTGTCTGATGAAGAAGGTGTACGTATGAAAACATCCCCTTGAACATCAGTCCTAGTCTGGAATGTTCCTCCATGACTTTTGTAAGGCTGAGGCTTTATAATATCTTCTCTGTGGACTAGGTATTGTTCTTTCTCTCTTCTGCCTCCTGTTTTTTTGTCTGGGGGAATATGCAAGTGGCAACCTGAAAATGGGCTTCAGTTTTTACAGGGCATGTTCCTCTTTGTAAGTGGAGTATGTGAAAGAAAGGCTTTTTTTTTTTTCTTGCCACCTTCCTAGTCTGTGCAGCAATAAGACATGCAGAGCAGGAAGATGAACAACAAAAGAGAGATGGAAATAAAAGCCAGAATTCAAAACAAAGCGTGACATATTTTTAAGCCTTTAGACTCATCTTTATAGCACTTTAAAATGTTGAAGAAAATGCACTATTGTTAAAACTTTTTGATGGTTTTATTTATAAGGTAGAAAAATATTTTCACCGTAATTGGGTAACTCTTAATCGTAGCAATTGCATATTTATCAGTATGAGGGGCTGTTATTAATGTAGCTGTCATGCACAAACACATTTCTGCATTAAATCCATTTAGTATGTGCATTATTCGGTCTAGAATGTCACCAGGACATCAAAGCCCCCTTAGGCATAAGAGCACAGTGCCCTGCTGTGGCTGCAGAAAGGGCTTGATCAATAAATGTAACATGTTAATGCAGAGCAAATAGAATAAAAGATTTCTTTGACAAGACATGAAAAATCACCTTGTGGCAGCTGGCATGGTGATGCCATTTCAGCGGAGACACTAGCAAAGTTGATCTGACAAGTAAAGAGGAGAGATGATGGTTATAAGGTGCTTTTGTTTCAAACTTCTTTCTTGACCTGTCAGGTTTTGAAGGAGCCTGAATGGCCCTTTTTTGTCATGTGAAAATTGTAGTCTTAGGCAGTTATGAAGCAGTTATCTCTTCTCAAATTGTGAATGCTGCTGTTTAATTGATTCACTTAGCATTTGAAACTGTCACGCATTAATAATTGCTAAATCCTGTAGATACTGCTCCAGTGTGTCATGCTTAAATGTGTAGTTATCAGAAAATTAATATCCTTAATGAACCGATGCTTTCAAACTAGCATTGCATGAAATCTCTTTTGCCCTTTCATTTGCTGAAGGTATATCAGCCAGTTTTCAGAGAAACCCCTCCCGACAGTGGTGTGGTTTTATTTATTTATTTTTTTGATGCCCAACAAATGCCAGCTTTGCTTTGGGTACATAGTGTGCTCAATGACAATAAATATAGTAATTATGCTGGAGTTGGTAATTAACATAATTATAGTCAATTACGACAAATACAGTGCAGAGCTAAATGAATGAGGGTGAGAAATTAGCAAGCTAATTGATTTACCTTACGTGCTGCTTTTTCCTGCAACTAACAGTTGCAGATTTTCTGCAGGAAAGAGTGTTTACAAATAGCTGATTGTGTTTTGAAATGATTCTGTCTTGTGGCTCTCACTCCTGTTTCACTTACACTGAGGTGGAGAGGATTGAAATATGGGGTAGTGGTTACAAGGAGAAAGGAGCTGCTCTGTCCTCACTGAATGTTTTGAAGAAAGATGTATGTACTAGCTTTAATTTTAGATTCTTCTTCCAGTACTGAAGGGAAAAAAACTATGTGATCCTTTATAAAAGGCATTGCTAGAGGAATTTTGGACATATATTTTAATGCCCTTAGATGTGTCCTGAATTATCTAAGAAAAATTTATCTATCTGTTTATTGACATCAGAGATCTGCAGAGCACTGTATAGCTAAAGGAATAATTAGAATTGTTCAAGGAATCCAAGTGTGTTGAAACAATATGCCCTTGTTCAACCATCAGTTTCAATAATTTAAACCACTGGACCAGTAGAGATGCATAATATCATAACATTTGTGCACATTATAATTGCCTGTTTTGTTTCAAGATGATTTATAGTATCTTGTCTGAAATAAGTGTATTGGAGCTGTGCAGTTAATCTGTTTCACTCTCCTTGTTTTTTTATTTTCTTTCAAGCATGACGACAGTTTACTATGTGAAAGGAGAATGTATATGTTTAAGTATTGAAGATTTTGTATTGCTCTTTTAAGAAAAATGTTGAGTAGTAGTTGAGATTTCTTTCTCTGAGAAAACAATAGTTTACAAATGTTTGTAAGTTTTATACTGGATATTGTTTACTGTTTGAAGGTAAATGGAATTGTATAGAGAGACTTCAACAAAGAGATAATGGTTTGCCATAGCTAAGCAATCTGAAATTTGTACATTCTTGGTAATTTTTCTTTTACTATTGCAGTAATGTATCAAGTTCAAATGAGTAGATGTGTAGTTTGAGGTGAGTACTCAAAGTTTACCCTTAAAGGGATATCCTACAATAAGCACAAGATGCTGTTTTTTAAATAATGCTGAAATGTTATGGATGTCTAAAATTACTTGTACACTAAAACTGCTAAGAGGGATCAGTCTTTAGAAGCAATTCAGCTCCTAGAATAATTTTGCTGAATTAAATATTTATACATGAGGAATCATTGAAATTATTTACAGATACAGTAGTCTTTTTGTTCAGGTCTTACATGTTTATTAATCACTGTGGACTATCTTATGTGTAATTATCTTGTACTAGATGGACTGAAGACAAGTATTTTGATGGGTTCTTTCTACATGGGTAATACCTTGGGAGTTGTATAAGATAAAGTTTTATATATGCATAACTATTGGAAAACTAGGAGAGTATTACCAGTAACAAAAACAATTATAAACTTTGGATATTAACTCTACTTTTGGTAGTTGATAGACATCAGAGCTAAATCTACTCCTTGCTCTCTTCTTCCCTTCCTTTTCCCTCCCACCATGCCACCTCCTTTTAAAAAGTGGCATTTCAACAGGAACTAGTTGTGATCTGACTAATGTGTAAGGAAAGCCTTTTTCCTCCACCTTAAAATGTTGGAAATATTAAAAATATTAAGATACACCTTGTCTTGCATGCAATAGGCTTGCCTGTGTTCTGTTGTTTTGTCAACTTTAAATGTGATTATAGAATATTTGTCACTACAAAGTATTGCCTGTGTTTTTGTGACTTGTATGTTTTCCTGATGTGTCTTATTTGTGGTCATTAGTTTATTGTTGATATGAAGGGGACCAGTCAATGACTAATGGTAAAAATATCAAATGAATGGGTTATGGTATGCATTTAAATATGTCACTGATTTCAGCATAATATGCCATGGATGTAAGCTGTACTTTTTAATGGAAAAGTTATTTTACCAAACTCAGTGTAAGGGTGAACTTAGGGTATAAATTGTTGTATTTCAATAAAGGTGGCTGTTATCTTCTTTAGTCCCAGCAGCCTCTCTTTTTGTCCACTGATCCTTGCTTGACTTTTTATGGCCACATAGTCACTAACAGACTGTGAAAACGCTGTAGTATATACACCTCTGACCCCCCGTGCTGGCCATTATCCATTGATTTACAGTACCTGACAGATCAGAACACAGGATTGTTTTCTGTTCTGCTTTCCTCAGGAAGGCTTAACATTGTGGAAGGAGTTGTCTTGAGGGTCTGTCACGTGGTAGAGTTGGGCAAAAAGTTTTTACCTGACCCTTTGGCTTGGGGGACAGTGTATGTTCATATTGTGTAGTGGAGAATTCTTGTGCGGATTGAGGATTCAAGCTAGAGCTTGAAATCTGGGAAAAATAGTAAACAAACAGCACAATTTGACATTAAGTTAAAATAAGGTTGTGAGCTTCGATTGTTACATCCTTAGTTATAGCTGGTGAATATTGCTATGCTGGTTGATGGAAGTTGTTATTTGGGGACGTCTGTGTCTAAGGGTCTATTGCAATTATGAGTAAAGATGAAATCTGTACTTCTGAACAAAGATGAGTGACAAACTGGGACTTGAACAAAGATAGGATTTCACATTAAACATTGACTCAAGGCTGTTGGTAAAACCTTTTGAATGAGGCAGAGCATTTCCCAGTGAACTGGTGTTAGCATCACATAATTTTCTTTGTGTTTCATTGTATAGGAAGTGAACTGCTTTTTCTTCATCTGATTTCTATATGAGATTGAAGTTGGATTTTGAAGTGCTGTTGGAGGCTAAATCCACATAATCTGCAGTTGTTCTTTGGGTACCCAGAGCACTTAATTCACTGTCACAGTCAATTCAACTCCTCTTGTGAAAATTGTAACCAATCTTAAACTAAAATCAGTTTTTGTGTTGAATTCTGCTCTGAACAATAGGAATCTGTTAGATTAAGAGAATCTCAGTTAATAAATGGAAGACTATCACAGTCTAGGGAAAGTATTGGCATTCGGAAGAGAAATAGTTTGAAACTTGTTTTAGTTTTCAAAGAGTGTCAGTAGATTGAAAAGAATATCTTGGTGACTGCTCCTGCATAGTCCATGATTATCTGGATTTTAAGACTGAGAAGTACTTTTCTTCAAGAGCCTGGGGGGTTAAAGAAAAGGGCATGATAAAGAGCATGTGTTGAGTACAGTAATCAGATGGATGATTATTACTTTCTGACTTCCTTAATCTCTCTCACTCTAAAACAGTATTTCCTCATCATTGCTGTTGTGAAACAAGAGTGGAGGACTGCAGAAAAAACTGTTGTCTGAGGACAAGGAGCTTGGCGGAAGGGAAGAACCTGCATTAACCCTGGAATTATTGTCTCTGTCTTTTCCTCTCTGTTTTGTTGAAAGGTATCTTCTTCTCACCTTAATGCTATGTAAAAGATTGTCAGCATATAGTTGCAGATGTAAAGAGCTTGACTAGTTTTGCTGATTCCAGTCACTAAGGAGGGCCTCTGTCGTCCAGTCTCCAACAAACCTGCTGGTGGTCATGGTACAAAAAACTACTTGGCATTTGGCAGGAAAATCCTTAGGGAGCTTCTGTTTATGCATCACTTGTTTGTTTTATGTGGTCTTGCATGGTTTGTGCCATTTTTGAGATCTTGCGTTTCACATAAATCATCTTTACATAAATTATCCTGGAGATGATTTTTCAGTTTAAAAAGACCGTCCCCAAACCCTTAGCTCGTGCAAGCGTGAAGAGTGAGGAGCACAGAAGTGCAAAAGGGCCATGTATTTTTCTCAGGCTCTGGATTCAGCATGTCAAACCAGACATGCTATACAATAATTATACTGTCTTTAGGGTCATGGTTAATGCAGTGTTATAGCTCAGTTGCAGGCTTTACCCATGAACTGATGCTTGCAATTATGTGACATTTTATAATTTTTATTTATATTTTTGTTTTGTTTCTCCTGATCTCTCCTTTTGATGATGCTTGCCTGAGTGCGTTGCTCACTGGTAGGAGCTGGAAGATTATTTCCTTCCTTAATGCTTTTAATTTGCATGCTGAGTCTATAAATGGAAGTGGTGAATGTTCTTTGTATAGTACAGTCATTTAATGCACACACAGAGACACACACAAAATAAAAATAACATAAATAAAGATCTTCATGATGTATGTATAATTCCTTTATATAAAAGTATGGTATATAAATTATCTTTTTAATGTATATAAACTTGGGGATGATGCTCAAGTATTTTTCTACTTTGATTAAGCACTTGTGGTAGGACTTTGTCAAGGATAATCTTTTCACTTATAACCTTGAAGGAAAGAACATGTTACTTAGAGGTTGCTTGCAAAAAACATTCAGACTCTTGAGCATAAAATCTCTTAAAGTACAGGGGAATGCAGCAGAATTGTCCTTGAACCATGTGAGATGTGTAAGGTCCAAGACTTGCTGAAGTGCCATGACTTTGCAAGGCCATGTCACCACAAAAGCAGTGGATGAGGATGCTGTATTTTAGACTCCCAGGACTTCCAAGACATTTTAGTTGAAGAGATAAGAAAAACTTATCATAGTTGACCTAGTTCCCTAAGTGGTAAAGTATAGTGATTATTCTAAAACACTTAAAGGCTGAAGGAAAGATGTTCTAGACAGGCCAAGGATTAACAGTATATTGAATATTCGTAAAACTCCACTTCAAACATAGTTACGTTAAGATAATTTGACAGTCCAGGTGTGTGAATGTTCAAATCACAGCTGCTCAAGGATCTGAACACTTTCTTTTTCTATCTATTATCTTGCATTTAATACACTCTGTATCTTGGGCAGTGAAGTTCTTTGGAATAGCACAGGAACAGTCATATGTGAAGATGATTATACTGGAATTGCTTTGGGAAAAATTGCCAAGTACTATGTTTTCTAGAAAATGGAAACCAAACCAACTGAGAGTATGTGTATGTGTTCAGTTTACTTTCTTCCCTCACTCTGTGCCGCCTTTTCTTCCCCACTGCCTTCAGCTCCTTAAATCAGCAGAAGGCTGCTGAAGGTGCTGCTGAGAGATTTGGGTGCAGGTGCAACATGAGGTTCTCGCTGTCTTGCCAGTGGTCTCTCTTTTGTTGCCTGTGTTACTTGTAATGGGAGCCAGCTGTTAGCTCTGTTCATGTGCAGCACTGGTTCTAGTTCCACCAGGTGCACAATTAGTAAATTGTCTGCCAATATAAGTGGGGGATGTCAGAGGGCAGTGCAATTTCTTTCACTGTTAATTCTTTGGCTTCCTTTAAATAAGTCATAGCAAATGGTCTCTTACTACCACTTATAAAAGGGCTTTTGAAATTGGAACATACCTCTAATGAGAATCTATCTCAACCCATTTAATGTGGGCCACTACTTTGCCACTGAATTATAGACTCTGGTCATTGCAACCAGAGGTGGTTTGAAACAAGAGGTTCAACTGCATTTAAATGATTGAGCAAAAGAAAAGTTTTTAAAAGTAAGGAGACTAAAGCATTACTGTAGATTTTGTCTCACTTCCTGGTAATTGGTCAATGGAGGAAGAAAAAACAAATGTCTGTATTGAGCTAAAAGTGAATGGGCAAGTGTTTCTTTGTGTGTTTTAGCATAGCATATGTAAGTCTTGGTTGCTGTACCCTAGTATTTTAAAACCTAGTGAAATGGTGAAGTCAGCTTTAAGGTAATATTTTTTTTTCTTTTTTCCTATTTTCTTTCTGTCTGGGGGCATAAGTGCACTGGAAGCCTTTAAGACTAATGTGAGTAGAAAAAGTAGCACTAGAAACTAATTGTAAAGTTGGTATTTGTATTTACAGCATAGCCTATTAACTATCCTATAACATGGGATGAATAAATAATTCCTATATTATAGCAGATGCACCTTAGCAGTAGGCAGAATAGCATCAGAAATGGTCAGTAAGCTTCATTCTATACACAGAAACATCAAATGTTTCAGGTTCTTTATATTTAATGCACTATTATGCCATAATCTAAATTAGATTTTCTTAGTGATTCCCTAACTGCATATTTCCATACAACTCCCATTCTTAAGGGAAAAAAAACTATGGAAAAAGACTTCTGCACCCAAATGAGTGGAGTGAAACCTTATTCACACCTCTCTTTTTCCTAGTAAAGAAACACAAGAAAGTCTGCGAAAAAGATATGTTGGTAAAAACTTAGGCTAAAGGTTTCTCTGTAAGTTCCTAAAATCAAATATTTGAACTTAAACTCCGTGTCAAGAAAATTTGCTCAATTAAATGATATACTTCTGCTTTTCAAGCCACTTGGAGAAAATAATAGATATTTCTTTTCACTAGATTTTGTATGCTGAACACAAATGAGATTCTTGGTGTTCAAATCTATCCCATTGACTAGAAAAAACCTTATTCATATAATGGAGTGCATTCACATCTGTGCATATCATGTAGAAAGCTAAGTGTTACTTATGCCCATCCTGTACAGGTCTCTTTCTCTGCAGAATTTTTAAACCTGTCCTGGTCTTTTACTACGGAGCACTTAATGTATGTATGTATGCATGTATTTATTTATCTATTTATTTTAAGGCCCTCATGTCTCTTTAAGTGAGCATTGGAAGAGAAGGCAAATTGCTGTTGAAATTCCCTCTCTGGTGATTTCAGCTAACTCAACCACAACTAGTACTAAAAAGAGTAAACAAATCTTCCCCTCTTTTCCTCGTTGGTGTCTAGGTAGTAGAGAGCTTTGACCCCAGAAAGCTTTACCTGATAGACTCTTTTCAGATTCTTGTGTGAGTCATGCTAAAGCTTCATGTGTAGACTTGACAGTGCCTCTCTGTGCTTGACATTGTAACTTTAAGATTTTATGTTATCTAAATATACTAAAATGTACCCTGTATCAAACTGCAGGTGCTGCTACACTTCTATTACAGCATGGTAACACTTGCCTTGTAAAAACTGAGGCTTGTGAAAGAGTTAAGCAGAGCAGCCAGAAACGGTTTTCAGCTTTTACTTTTCAGATACAACCTTTTAAGCATACCTACATTTACCTGCAATGGCAATCGTTTTGCATTTTAATGACAAATCAAGTATGCTAACTTGCATTTGAAACGAAAGTGCCTTAAATGTCTCTGGCTGTCAGAATGAGATGTTAGGAGCTTGATGAAAAGAGAACAAAGAAGACAAAGTATGAAGCCTAGATACAGAGCAAAATGAAATAAAACCTTGTATGGCCTGTCAGGGGTGTCAGTTGATATTCCTATCTAAAGCACATTATAGTATTACTTTGCAGCTCATAGCTTACTCATCTGTCTTTTTTAATTCATCACATTCTAGCCCACATCTTTTAAGTCCCATGTGTCAACAATGGAAGAAATCTGTTAATTGACAAATGAGTGTCACAAATGTGAATTGGTGCCTTTACATCAGAGGCAGGTAGTCTCTGTTGTTTTTTGTCGGCTCTATTATTGGCATAAGCCAGTGTAAGACATCTGTCTTTGCCAGAATGAGAGATGACAGCCAAAGAAGGGCTGTCATTGTTTTAGTGCATGTTCATTCTGCTGAGATACTGTATAAAGATAAAATGTCAGTTAAAAGAATATGAAAAACTATCGGGAGGAAGTCCTTAAATTACTTGGGAAGGGGATCTGGGAATTGGTGCCAGAATTGAAATCCGAACGTTCCAGTTTGCATCTATCACATCAATTTAAAAATAATACTTTCTGAGTAACTGGGTCAGTTTATAAGGCATTTAGGAAAACGTTATGTTGTGTTGGCATAATTAGCTCATAAGATGGAAGGAAAAACATACCTTCACAGGATATGAGTTTATTACAAGTTCATTTTTCAAACATATATAGAATTGTCTCAATAAAAATATGCTGTGTAGCATCTCTCGTGTTGATTTGCATCTGTTTTGAAATATTGAAATTGCTCTGTTCCAATTTCTTTTTCTGTTATAGTTCTATTTTAGATTGATGAATAACATAATGAAATAAAAAGCATAGCCAGCTGTGAGTTGATGAGACAATTAATAGGAAGAAAATTATTAACATAGTTTCAGGGTGTCTAGAGGGTGTACAGTATACAAAAGTTACTCCCAAATCACTACATCCCTTTATTGCAATAAATGACTTTTTAATATTGGATAGCACAAAAGAGAGGAGGAAAATGTTTTAATGGAGGTGGTAGAAAGGGGGAATGGAATTAAAATGTTATAAAAGGCTGCCGTTTTACTTGTTACTATATATCAAAAGTCTTAAGACAGGCAGATTGTCACTTTTATCTTCAGCAACTCTTACAATCAGCCCTGTGCTGTACAGGCCTCCCCAAATGTCCTGTCACTTGGGTTGAAAATGACCTTGTCTGAACTTCAGGCATTTTGAGGGCTTTGTTGACACAGTCTGGTGAAGGACTAACTCTAGATCTGTGGTGAGGCTGGCTGGATTGAAGTTTCAAGATGGATGTCTCTGAACAGCAATTTATTAAAAGTCTTACTGAGTTTTGCATTTGAAATAGAGCTGTCAATATAGTAAATCTTAGATGTTCTGAATTATGATACTGCTTAATATAGGTAGAATTGTCATTCATAATTTTGTAGGATTTGTGTTTTCTTTTAAAAATGTTTTTAAACTTGCTTCTAGCAACTAATTGAGTAGCAGAAAAAAATACCAGATTGATGTTCTTTTTCCCCTTCCCACCATCTAATGTGGGGGTCTCAAATTTTTTTTGTCTTTGACTACTCTGTTTATCTCCAAATATCTCCTGGCTCTTTCACTTCAGTCCATGGTTAATGTCTATTGTATATTTAGTTTTAATTACTGAGACCAGTAACAGAGTTAAATACTTCTAATAGGTGCTAATAATTTTGTGAGCCTCCTGTGTCTTAGAGTCTAAAAAGCTAAGAATAGGGAGCATGCAGCTTCCTTCTATTTTAAGTATTTGGATAGAAATATTGCTGCTCTGTAAATAGATTTCCTATAAAAGAGTACTAAGAGAGGAGTTTTTTCTCTTGAAGGCCTACTTTTTAATGGAAAAAAGCTAGTCTTTTCAAACTTCTTTGGAATTCATTTTGCTAGACAATATTTAAAAGGTTATAATCTGTGAAAACTTAAGAAGTGCTTGCTGCTTGTATACAAAGGTTTGTGAGCCTTGGACACCTGTAAGTTTTGAGTGAAAGCTTTGTTCTCTCATTTCTAGCCTTCATTGGTTCTAAGTAGATGTTTAAATTTCCAGTGTCTAAAGTGCCAGGCATGTCTTCTCAGGCAGTTTTTCATCATGTGCTTTGAAGTTCAGCTTCCTTTGAGAAGTGGAAAGACAACACTGCCTCCATTTTACAGTTGGCAGAACTGAGTTGTGAGGAGGCCTTGTTGATGAACTATACATGCCAGGTATAATTATCAACTCTTCATACCAACCTGCATAAACCAGTTCTGCGTGGGGGGAGAAGTAGTGGCTGACACCTGTCCACTTACCAGATCTGAAGTGATCCTAGAGATAATTTATTCTCATGTGTTATTTGGCTGCACTTCTTATTATTTGATAGTGGATGTATGGCAAGGTGGTTGATACAGCAGAGGCTTAAAAGAAAGGATGCATTATAGACTTAGAAGAAACTTTTGTTTCCTTTTGGTTGAACTGTATCTAATTATAAATATAACAAAGGTAGCAGCAAAAAAAGATGTGAGCTAAGGCTGTATCTTCTATTGTTGATGGACAACAATTACAATTTTTCTAACTGAAAATTAAGAGATGATCAGTAAGGATAACTAGGAATACCAGATCTGGTCTCTTTAACAGAACTGAATTATTTCATATTAATTCAGGAAAATTCATATGCAGGACATACAGTTGGAGTTAGTTTAGTTACTGTCCTGTTTCATACCCTGTGCTTACAGCAAGAAGCCATGAAGAGACTGGAGAAAACATTCAGCTTGTGGAATTCTGCTTTGGGAGCATGTGTTTGTATGACAGTATTGTCACTGTTAAATGCACTCTAGAAAGGGAAGATCCGGGAATTTGAGTACAGAAACGTACGTGTGGGCTCATACCCTCTGGGTGATTCCCCTCCTGACTGCCAGCTGTCATACAGAATCTGAAACAGACAAAAATTTATTGGGTAGTATTTAGAAACATGTCAGTGGTAATGACTGGATCTCTGATTTCAATTATCACCTACTAAATTTAGGCTAATGTAGTGCATTTGTAGACCTGTTGAATGCACTTGACATCATGTTTAAAATATTTGAAACTGCACTGGTTTTTAATATCATATGTTGACCACTTTCTTTTTTCTATTCACATCTGGTGCATGGCAGCAGGCATCCCATGTGACCTATAAAAGCTTCAGTTGTGCTAGTTTGAGTTTCTTTTTCTTCTTCAGTTTATATTTCAGCAGAAAAGAAAGTAGTTTGAGACTACAATTAGTTTAATGAGACAGTGCTTTGAGGTCTGTAATTCACCCTTTCCCCCCCTCCCATACAATCAATGTGTAAACAGCATTTTAAGCTTTATTCCTATTGTCTGGCTTTAATTTTTCATTGAAAATCCTTGGTCACTTGGGTGCTCTTAAAGCTATTTTAATAACAAGTTACCTATAGTCACTATTTTTCTGTAGAATGACTGGGTGAGATTTCTGATTATACACCATTTCTTTTGTTATATTAACAGAGATTAATGTTTAAGTCCAAATTACTGAGTCCTGCTTTGCTTACTTTGCAAACATTTTATGTGCTATTATTTTAGGACTATTGAGGAGGACTATTTGAAAACCAGTTTCCTTTTCCAAGTAGTGCAATACTTCGTTGGAGTGCTGCTAAACAGTTTTCTGTCTTCTGATCTTTACTCTTTCCATATCCATCTTCCTCATACATATTTATTAAATTTATATGCTGATGTTTGCAACTCTGAACTTGCCTTCTAACTATTGAAATAGTAACTGTTGAAGTAATTTGTTTGATAGTACTCAGGAGTACTAATGATCACAGATTTTAGTTTGTCTCCCTGTTTTTGTGAAAATGTTACGAGCTTTTAAAGTTATAGCCACATCTGCATGCAACTAATACAAAAAATAAAGTAGTCTCCAAATATGTGTAGGCTACTTTGAGTAGCTTAACTGTCCACATCTTGATAGCTGCATAAACAAACCTGTGGAATTTTGTAAGAATAAATCTCCTTTAAAGCAAGATCCCCCTGCTTATACTAATTCTGCTTTGTTGTGGTTTCTTATTTCTGGGAGTATATTTTTCAATAGTATTCTCAGTGGTGGTTAGCAGATTCTTTTCCTGCCTAATGCTTCCAGACATCCTTTAGATGACTTATTGTTAAGAATCTCAAAGTTGTTTTAAACTGAAATTTTTATAAGAAAACCATGGGCATGGTATCTCTGAAATACAAGACACAATAGCAGAAGCTTTCAAAATGAGTGTCAGAAACATTCCTACTGGGAGAGGAAACAAATCTTGAGGATGGAATTTTTGTAAAGTTGGATGTAGGCCTTCTTGTAAAATGTATAAGAATGTACAGTCTTACTGATGATTTGTCACTTTCAGAATTTCCATAAGTGTCTTGGATGGTAAGTTTCAGGAATAGGTTCCTCTGATGCTTATTTTCAGTGGATTAAATTGTCTGTGATTCCTTAGAAATTCTTCAAGCCAAGCATGGATGCAGATGCATGGATACATCCAGTAGTTGTAAGAGATCTACCCAGTGGCTTCATGGTGTTATCAAAGTTACCATTTAAAAGGAGCAATGTTTACTATTCTGATTTAAGCTTGTCCAGTTTAAGCCTGGAACTCATAACTGATCACAAATCACAAAAAATGCCTATATAACTTTATTGCGTCCAGCCTATCTATAATCAGTATTTATCTTCCTTTCGTAGAGATGTTTTTCTTAATGGAGGATCCATTTAATGTGAGCCTAATGTTGTTTTTATTTTTCCTTGGATATTTGAAAAATGAAATGTAAGGCCTGAGAAATTTCAACATACAAATTTCAGGCATAAACTAAGAACAGTCTTAAGTTTTGAATAGCTTGCAGAACTTGTTTTGCTCTGTTATATATTTCTTTAGTAGTTGGAGATTTCCTGATGTATTGGTTCTGTCCTGTGCCATCATTTCTAGCAGGCTTTGTTGCTCCTACCAGAATGCTGTGACACTGGGAGTGTGCAGGGTGGGTATTTCAGTTGTTTGGTTTGATATGTTTTCATGATAGTATATTGATTTGCAAATACAGGGAACTTCTGTACTGCTCTACTTTGCTAACGTTTCTGATTACTCTGTACTCAGTTCTTCTGAAATCACTCCTGTGCTGCCTGACTGCTCCCTTGGATGACCTGGTGATGGACAGCTGTGTTGGCTTCCACTTTATTCCCACAAATTCTTCTGTTCTGTGTGACTGCAAAACTGTTTCCTCTGCTTCCAGGTATCTTATCTCACATGATAACATAGTGCCTATCAACCATATATTTCTAGAGCACATAACTGTACTTTGGCCTTTTCTGTAAGCCAGTGGGACAGTTACTGCTTTCAGTACATCAGGGTGGAAATTCTTCACAAATGTGTGTTATTCTTTGTTGTGTGTCTGGTGTAGATGGGGCATCCACTGTCTGCTTGCTGTGTCAGAAGAGTCACACTTGAAAACTAGGGAGGGGAAATTAGCATGTTGCTCCTTGTTGAAGCTGATAGGTCTAATATGATAAAAGTGCATGTTATAGTCATGAACTTTAAACTAGGAGGCTCAGGAATTATATTGCCTAAGCAGACAAATAAAGTATATTTTATATATCTACAAAGAAGGAAGGTAAATACTGTGGTATTTACTATAATTCATAAGCCCCATCAAAAATAAAAATATTTTGAAGTGTATTAAACCTAGTCCTTATGTTAAAGGGCTTTTTTCTGTTTCCTTGTTGTTTCTCATGAATGCTTCATCAACCTTCATAGTCTTGTAAAGTGATTTCTGTGTAATAATTAGAGGTAATTTTTGAGAATTGTAATCAGTATAAAAACAAATCCTAATTTTGTGGACAAATAATAATTAGTTGAATAAGAAGAAGCAAAAAGCAGTACACAATCTCATAAAAGCCAAAAAGAGGGGACAAAAGTAGAGGAAGTTGAATGCTTCTCTTTGTTATTAATATGTGGTTTACTTTCAGTTCATGCCTTCTGTCACACAGTGCTGTCCTCCTATTGAATGGTCTCAATATTCTGGCATAGATGACATTAATTCTTGTTTTAAATCTGGACAAGTGTTAATTTACTTCACTGAAGAGGATATAAGATTACAACAAAGGAAGTTCATGTTTGAAAAGAGAAGAAGGTTGATATTGATGCTGGCTTTGCATTTTGATAACCCTTTGTGATGCTTTCTCATTGCATGACTCCTACAGGAGGCTGTTGGTGGGTTACGTGAAGACAAATGTCTTAGGAACAAAAAGACCCTTTTCTGTCAAAACTGGAAGATGGTTTTGGCTCTTTTTTTAAAAGTTTTTATTATTTTTAATTTTTTTCCTTCCTGCTGTCCCTCAGAGAAGTCCAAGAAAACTGCTGGCACTGATAGAAGATGAAAATATGATTTATGCTGACATCATGTATTACCCAAGCAAATTTGTTCTGTGAAAGATTGTTTTTTATGGTATTGAAATAAAGAATCAATGAATCATTCTTGAAGGAGTATTGGTTCAGATTTTTCTTGCCTCTATCACCACTGCCCCACCCCTGCTTTTCCTTTTCTATTTTGTCTGTCTTTGGGGATCTTAATATTGATGCTAGCTAGAAATGGTTGTTAAATTTTCTTCAGTTCTTAAACATAGCTGCTTCGGGTTGATGTAATGCAAGGATAATCTCAGCTGTGAGACTAAGGTCATACCCTGCTATAGCAGTGTTGATACTGGTTTTCTGGCTCCCACATTTCATTGCAAATTCTGTTTAGCGGTAATAACTGTCCTTTACTGAGAAACTATAGCAGCAACATCTACTAAGCTGGGCTGAGTCTACTAAGAAGTTGGGTTGTTTTCAAGCAGTATTGCACTTGTGAATATCTGACTTAGTTAAATGGAACTTTGATTATGAAACGCTGTGGATATGGCCAATCACAGTATTTGTTGAGATGATGTTATCTGCAGCAGCAGAGAAGAAAGTAGGTGAATAAAATGCAGACAATATTCCAACACAGAACTGGTGAAAAAGAAACCTAACTGTGTAAGATTGCACTAGTTTTAAAGATTATTCTAGGCAGTAAGGCTGAAAAGGAGTTATGTGAGTGGCTGGAAAAATGTGATGACTTAATGCAAGTCTTAGGCTGTCACTTCAGCAAAATTCTCGGTCCCAATACCAATATCTTGGCTGAGACATTGAGGGAGCTGGGCCACCAAACATCTGTTGGCTGCTGGGGATACGAATTATTCCAGAGAGATGGATGTAGACCTTGTAAAACCTTTTCCTTTGAAGTTAGGTAAAATACAGACTTTTACAACTGTTTAATTAAGTTCTTTCTATTTGTTGTAATTCTGAACTCCAAGGAAATGCAAAATACACAGAACCAATTGTGGCCATGTCTAAACTGGCACTTAATAAATGCTGCTTGATCCTTCCGTAGTGGATAATAGCCAACTGCACTCTGCCTACTGTCTGAGGACCCAGTGCATCCTTTTTTACTGAAAGAAAATTAATGTAGCTAAAAATAGCTGTTTATACAATACATCTGTGCTAAAAAACCCTTGAACCAATGGTACAACCATTGTGCCAACAGTACAAAGTTGACTGTTCCAAATGACCAGTCCCTTGTTCTTTGAATTTTTCTTTCTCTGTTGTGTAGATTGGACCTTGGATATAAAAGTAAGTATTTAAACATTTTTTTCTCTTAATGTACCCTTCTGAATATACTATGTATGCGTTTTCCTTTCCAGCTAATGCTGTTGTGTGGAACTGGGACAAGGTTTGCAGTGGCACGCAGCCTTTTCAGAAAATAGTTTGAAACTTGGGAGTTCACTGTTGTGTCAGGCAAGATGCTTCTGATGAGTTTGTATGAAGTGTTTTGCCACTGCAAAAACATAAGAAGGAAGGTGCAGCTGTCCCCACAAAAGCAAAATCTGGAGCCTCACTGGTATGTGGAGGTGTTGCCCATGAGCAAGGCAGGGCCTTCTGGCTCATGGTGAATTCTGAGCATGTTCAGTGCAATGCATTGAATCTCTGCCTAGCTTTGCCAGGAGTCAGTGCTTTGCAGGGAGCTGAGGGTTAATGTATCTCATTTCTGTACAAAGCAAGTGCTGCCATGTGATTTGGAGTCCTATCCCTCATTTCCCCTCTCTTTGAGCAGTGATATGCTGTATCTTACTTTGTAATTCTTGAAACATCATCGTGATTGATTTTTATTTAATATGTGTTAGACCTCAACCTTTCCCCAGTTTCCTTTTAACCTTGTCAGATTTCTCTCTGGTATTCCTCCTTCTTCTATTTGGAAACCATTAAACTCTTGTAATATAAATTGATTTACACCTCAGCGTTGGTAAGTATTTTTGAGAAACATGGAGAAACTGATGCATGCAGAAAATGTTGGGTTTTTCTGGGGTGGGGGAAGGAGACCCTGAATATTCTGGGCAGGGCTGTGAAGATGGAGTCCTGCAAACTTTCAGTCATCTTGTAAGTTATTCAACATAATCTGTATAAGGACTGTAGCAAAGTTGGTAAGGATTCTTTCATTATCTATAGAACATATACTAGCATAGCAGTACTGTCTATATCTAGTATATATCTGTGTATGCTGTGATGTAGACTGTCATGGCCCCTGAAAAGATGGCTGTGCTTTTCTTCAGTTAAATGATGGTCATATAGCATGCACTTAAAATTGTTTTGTAATACAGGAGTGGAATTAACGTCCTCATGTGCTTTGCTGAGTCAAGATCTTGGTGGATTCCTGTACTCATGTTTCATGCTGTTAACTCTCTACCAATGTTCTTTCTGTTAATAGTGATCAAGTCACAAAGCAATTATACTCCCACAAGCTGTCCTTTAATAACCTTTATCATTTGTCAAAGTGCATTAGGCCCTTGCATATTTTTAGAGAGAAGCTATTGGTCTTCATGAACTAATTGAGTGTTCTGATGTGCCAGCTCATCTTCCTTGCCAAATTGCTGTTGGTTCAGAGGGAAGCTCACTTCAGTTTAAAGAAATACCTTCTACCTCTATCTCCTGGACCAAAAGATTTTCAAACAAGATTAAAATCTTAGTTAGCAACAATCAACAAACAATGGTCATTTGAACCATCTCAGCCTTCCAGTCCAGCAAAACTTAGATTTCAAGCTGTTATCTTTGGGTGTGAATGTAACTTGTATTAAACTAGAAAAGGCATAATGATCTTCATATGCCAAACTGTGATAGTCTTTTCATAAGCACATATGTATGATGCTACACCTCTGTGAGTATTTTGGGACTTATGATACTGCTGTTTATTCTACAAAGGTGTAAGTCAGTGTGATCCTGTCTTCTCCACTTGTTTCTTAAGTAGGTGTTATAACTGCAAGCAGTCAAGGTGTATTCCTCCTTGTAATTTGCCAGCATGAAGTAGATATTTGGGGTTGGCATGTTCTTGCGTTACCTGCTATAGAGGAAACTACACGAGAGGGAAAGGGAGCAAGTCCCTGTAAAACCATTTGGTATTTTGTGAACATTCTAGTGTTAAGGATTAAAAGATATGATAATTCTATTGCAGTTGTGGTAGTTTAAGCATATAAATTTCCCTTCAGTCCTGATAGCCTCTTCATCAGATAGAGAGCTCTGATGCTTTGAGTACATACTGCATCTCTACTTCAGAGATTGCTTTCTCCTAGGTAAAAAATGTTGAAGCCTGGTGGATCCCTGTTGCTTTTTGTAGATGTGTATACACTCCAGTGTTCAGTTCTTGGGTACACGTGGAGACAGATAAAGTATCTAGAAGGCAGTCAAACATGCTTTGCTGACCTTTGACTGGAGCTGGGATTTATCAGTACGTACAGTTTGTAATAAAAGTAGGCTGTGACCTTTTGAAATATGCAAATGTATTTTACAATTGTTACTATTTAGAAAGTAAAGCTTTAACTCTATATTCGATATTTCTAGCTGTTCTGACAGAGTTAAACTAGAGATTCTGTGTCTTTGTAATGAACACTGTAATTCACAAGAAAAACATTTAAATTAGCCCATAAGCAGCCGTTACAAAAAGTTGGCTTTGATGGAAGTCTTTTGCATTGTAGTCTCTGATATCTTCTTTGAAGCAAACATTGTTTCTTTTAAAAAATATTTTAAAAAATGATTTTTAATTGCTTATCCCATTTGTGCTACTTTATTATTGTAAGAAACTGGGTAAACTCTCCACTGGAGAAGTTTCATTGTAATGCTGATACTGTTTCTGTTACATGTGTTCTCCCTCTGTTGCTTGGGTGAATATGAATATGCACATGCAGGTATATGCACATGGAGTATTCTGATTCATATCGGTATTCTGATGGAATTCTGTCTCATTGTTTGGCTGTTAGTCTCAATATTGTGTGTGGCCTTTATTTTTATTTTTATTTTACAAATACCCATCTGGCACTGAAGACAAGTGTTTTGTTGACGGATTAGAAAGGTTCAAGGTTCTTGAAGTTTGCACGTCCTGTGAAAAAGACAGGTCAATTTTTTCTCTCTGGGCATCTGTCTCTCATAAGCTCATAAATTGCTCTTGAAGCTAGATAGAAAAAATACTGAAGGCAACATCATATTTAAGAGTTTAAATGTGCTGATTGGAGTGTCTCAGAGTCTAACCTCAGGCAAAAGGTCTCGTATTCATTCTTTTTGACTGATGTAGAGTGGTCCACTGTTAATAATTTAGTGTTGAGGCTTACTAAATGAAAAATAGGAGACTCATAACATCAGTAGCATTGTTGATTTTTCCTAGAAAATATGAACTAGTTGTATTTTGATGTATGTTTCCATTCTTTACACACTTAACTGTTCTCTAATGTAGCCACTGCATCTGATTTTTTTTCTTAATGAGCAATGTTTTTATATCTACAGAACACAGAGTTTGCCCTGCAGGACCTTATGTTCATTTTTAGTCTGCTCTATTTGTGTAGTAAATAAAAAATGAGTAACACTGCCATTAGCCATTTTATATGCATTGCTCCTGACCATGCTTGTGAGTAATCTGTTAAAGAGTGTGTGCACGTTCTCAGTTTGTAGCAAAATGGGGCCTGTAATAATTTCATTTTTTAAGTTAACCTAAAATGCATGGCAACAGAAGGAACCTTTGTTTAAGCAAGGATTTTGATGGCTGTGTAAATCAACATGCTACAGGTTTGAGTCCAATCCTTGCCAGATGCAAGCGTGTTTTACTTCGCTTTCCCAGTTTAGTAGGTATAAAAGGTGAAATGCAGGATGGATCATCTCTAGATTGTCTCCTGGAGTTCTAAAGCTTGTTTGCTTTAATAAAGGATCAGTGTTTTGCATTTTAGAACTTCAGAGTTCAATTTTGGCAAAGATGTGTGGGGCAAACGTTTCTTGTGTAACTTGAAGGATTGTTCAGTGAGGACAGTTGTTTGCTTAGCAAAACATGACCTCAAATGTGCACACAAAAAAATTTTGAAAACTTATTTTTGTTCTATGGAAATATGTGTATTTTCTGAAATAGTTCTTACAGATTTTACAAATGAACACATTCTTCTGGAGGTAAATAATTATGTATGTCGCCTGTAGCTTGCTGAAGAGTTTATTTTTTTAACAGAATGTGAATATCAGAGAGTTGAACAGCTGCTATAAGCTGTGTAGCTTATTCAAACTTATCAGAGTGGAGAAGCAGTTGTGAGGAAACAACCTTTTCTTTTATTGAGTGCTATGGTACTTTTTAAAACTTGTCTGGGTTGACTTTCTGTATTGTTTTTCTTCATTGTGTTTCCCGGTAAGTACAAAGATACACCCTTGATGGAACCATGATATTCTATAAACTATTTAAGTAAGATAGACTCTTTAGAAACTAATATAATTATTCAACTGTACAACTGAATATCCAGCCTATACATGGAACATGTAATTAGAATAACACTGAAGGTCAGATTTTATGTGCTTGTGTTCTAGATTAATGAAAAAAAAAGTAAAAATGATAGTGAAGATCAAAACAGGTTTTAAACTTAAGCACTGGCTGTATCTTTGGAAAAAGAATGAACTTTGGTAGCAGCTATTATCTTGCTTACATTCCATGTTCACTAAAAAAAAGATTTATAAAGGTGAACATTTAAAACTCAAGCTTCCTCAGATCATGTTAACCTAGTTTTCCTGTACTAGTCTGAAATTGATGCTCAGAGGAGAAGGGAGGGATAATTGGGCAATCACTGTGGCTTTGGAAAGCACTGGTTTTGTCCTTGTTGTAGGGAGGGTGTTTTCCCTTCTAATTGCCTCAGAAATGTTACTGTCTTTCCATGTTTTTTTTCTGATCATGTGAGCTCTATTCAGATTTTTGTTGCTGTCCACTCATGTTGATTTTTTTTTTCCATCTGCTCTACCTCTCATTAAAATATACTAAAAGTTTGAATTACTCTAAATGAGACACCTGTAAATCAGTAAACACTATTTTTCATGTGTCAGTGTACCAGCTTTTCTCTTTAAACAGAAAGATTGTGTTTGTGGTTTGGCAGGGGAAATAGAGGAGAAGGGGATTATATTTCCTCACAATTGAAGATAATTAGGTTGTTCTAGTTAAGTTAGGTTATCCCATTAGCTATTAAAAAGCACATCAGTAAAGTGCACATTGCACTTTCCCTGTCTCTTCATTTCCTTAGGTGATAACAGGGGAAAAAATGTGTGGAACAGGACTCTCATTTAATTTTGTACTTAATACTCTGAAATTGAGCATGGTTACCAGGAGTCCCAGTATGGAAGGTAAGGAGGTAATGAGACAGGTTTCTTTTCCTAAATGTGCAGATTGTTTGTATATGCATAAATGTGAATTTCCTTAATGTATTCAAGAATGTTCCAGCTTTGCTGTTGTATTGTATCAAACATACAGTAAAATCAGAGAAATTGGCCCTGTGTTTTTGCAAACTGAGATGTCTCGGGCATGTTTGTGCTGCTTGTATGACATGTGAAGCAGTCTGAGTTAGCTTCTTTAACATCTGAAGAGGGCAAAGAGGACACCAGGCTCCAGTCTTGGCTTCCTGTGGAGTCTTCTGGAAGAAATGTTCACAATGTCTACATAAGGAGCTCATCATAAGCAGCTTGAATACTTCCTATTGATTAAAGTAACTGGTGTCAAAAACAAATCTGATGGAACAAAGAAGTATCTAAGAAATCATGGAGTATCAAGATACCGATTTTTATCCCAATGATGTTTTCTGACTGTTACTTCATGTGTTGCTCTTTGTACTATGCTTACAATCTGAAAAGAAAACTTTTTCTATAATGTACAAGAATTTGTAATCTGGGTAGGACTTACAAGTCCCAGTCTCTCAAACTGAAGCATAGAACTTAATTCTTGTTCAAGGATACAACAAACTCTGCATCTTAGTTCCCATTTTTAACTTCTTTTCATTCCAGTTAGTGAGGAGAAAGGAATATTGGTTGCTGGAAAAGGCTGGCTATACCTTAAAGATAGATCCTAAAATCTGTTATTATTTCAGCTACTTATTTTTCTTTTCTGTCTCACTTTCCCCAAAAGATTGGCCTAATATTACTGAATGTTAGGAGAGGTGACTCTCTATTCCTTTTCAAAGCAAGGCACTTTGAAAAGCAGGGATATAACTATTACTTGACATTCAGGCTGAGCATGTATCTCCTTGGTTTCATGGAAGTGCTTTTTTTCATACAGCCTAAAAGGAACTTTGTGAAGGCTTATTATACTTCATTGATAGACCCTTTACTTTGCTACCAGCTCTCATTGCCATACTCCCTATTTTTTTTTTATTTCATTATTTTTTTACTGTTTGACTCTCTCTCAGAAAAAAATCTGATGGTTGAGTGAGCACAGCCAAACCAGCGAAACCTTCTTACACCCAGCCCCAGTAGCCATAAGGTTTATTAGCCGAAGTGATGAATAAGAAAATGTGGATGTTGAGTACATAACCCCTCTTTGCCCTATACTTGCATTTGTAGAATAGAGGCTGAAATACTAAACCACACCAAATGCTGAACCTTAATGCATGTTGGTAAATCACTTACTATTGCCAAATCCACTACAGAAATGTCTTGTTAATGTTACCTAAATTATGTCACTGGTCAAAAAATAGAATCAAATATGTTCTTGCTTGTGCTGCAGAATTCATGGTTCAGCATATTGGTTTCCAGCTTGATGATCTTACAACATGCTGAATGTGGTAGGGATCTGTGATAGCATTGGTGCGCTGTCTTATTATTAATCAAAGACAAAAATGTTTCTGGTCCACGAATTCCAAAGCATGTTATGTACTTTGCTATGGAGAGTTAAATTTCTCTTCCCATGCCCCAAGTAAATTGCAAATTAACACTAATAAATCACATTGCAGCAGTTGGTAAGAAGTGAAAGTATATTAATAATTAAATACTTCTTTTCAGCCACCCCTCCCCCCTCCTTTTTTATGTGGTGATTTTCTAGACTCAAAATCAGTGTGTCTCATGCAGGCTATCTATAATATATAGTTGTTTCAAATCAGCTTTACTTACTGAGCTTTTTCTAGTAATGGAGCTCTGTCAGCAAAAAGCATATGCACCAGCAAATGATGAACGATGGACTTGTGTCAAATGGAAGCTTGAAAGGTGCTTCTGTAGTTAAATGGATTAGTCTGCACCAGAAGTTCAAAACTCCTCAAGTGTAATTGTTTCAGAGAAGAGGTATCCCTGGATTGATAGGGGAGGCTAAGCAATGAGAGCTGGAGGAAGAACTACTTTATCAGATGTGAGGGTTTACTAATCCACAAGAAGGATAGGCTTTGCTGTTACGAGATTGCTGGCTTGATGCTTCTGTGAGTTTCCTTATTTTTTTTAAATCTGAAATTTGTAAAGATTTTAATTTATGTCAGTGAAAGACACAGATATTTTGGGATTTTTTCCCTACAAAATTAGCAATCTTAATTCCATTTCTGTGGCCATGTGCAACAGTAATTTCAAAATAATCTGTAACATTTTTCATACACTTTCTAAAAATGTTAGTTCTTGTTTCAGTAGTTGTGTTATCTACAAAACCGACTTAGTCTGCTGTAGTTATTGTGCAGTTACACACTGAATAAAGTAATTTGTGATTACTATATAAATGCAGAAACCCTGCATGTAAATTGTAAGTTTATATAAATAGGGTTCTGTTACTGTTGCTCATTAAATATTTCATGATTTGTGTCATTAATGTGTAAATCTCACTTGAAGAAAATATTTCTAGGGGAAGAAATTTATGTTAGGAATTAAACTTTTGAAATATTTTTCCTGGTTTTTAAAAATACTGTTTGGCTGTACTTAAAATGGGTGTGCCATATGAGTGTTCTACAAAAGAATAACCAGGGAGGCTTTCACTGCTCCTCAGTCTTTCTGTTGTGCCAGTTTTTCCTTCTCCTGCTTCTTTGCAATTGTTAGCCTTCATGTGAACTGAAAGGTACTTCAAAACACTGGAAGAAAATAGTCTGAAAGCTTCATGCGCATTTGCTTCATAGTAAAGAGAAGTGAAGAAGTTGAAGACTTTTTCCACTGACAGGTGTTTGTGTGTCAGAGCAATGAATGCTTTTGATGGCAAATCTACTTGCTTTTCTTCAATGTACTCTCCTTTCTAAATATTAAAAAAAAAGACAAATTCTGACAACAAAAATTCTCCAAACTGTATAATAGAAGGCTTGCTTTATTTATTTATATTTTATAAAAGAAGATATTTAAATTATTTCAATGGCTATTCACTTTCTTTTCATTTGGGTGAAAAAGGCAGCAGTTGAGCAGTGCCTGGAATGGGGAAGGCACTTTGGAGTTGTATCCTCATTATAATACAAAAATTTTGTTATCTGTTGATTAATTAAGGCAAAATTTCATTGTCTTATAGATTGCCCATCGTGCTTTAAAATAATATATGAGTGCCATCTTACAGAGCCCAAAACTATTCTAAATCACCACTTCTTTTTAAAAATTGTTTTCACATTTTTCAGTCCTCTTGTGTTAGTTTATTAGCATGGCACATGGCTGTCATTTACTTAGTTTATTATCTGGCTAAAGACAGTAATTGGAGATTGTTTTGCAGGTGCTGAATGTTCTGATCTTTGGTTGTTTTCATATGTTAAGCCATGCAATGCAGTTGCATCATACGGAATTGCATATGCATCAACAGCACAGTCAAATTGACCATTTGGAAGAGATTAAAAACAAGAGTTGAGAAAAGTATGACTAAGTAGACCTGTTCTGTCAAATGTGAGAAAAATTCTTCCTATTTAATATGAAAAAAGTTAACTAAATAAATTAATAACCAGTTTGGTTGTAACTAAGTTCATTTTTTCTTTCCATTAATAGTGGAAGCAATTTGAGTGATTGCTAAAAATGGTACAAAAGTGAAATCTGAACTTACATAGACAAATGTTTAGCAGAGGTGCTGGGCTATTCATCCTTGCAGGAAATAGAAATAGATGCTGTGTAAATTATGCTGCAGACTGAAACTGACCCAGTAGCATAAAGAAGCCTTTTTGAGGGATATTTTTGATCAAACCACAATGGGCAGAAAAAGCAAGTGTATAACTATAGAAAATTGGGTTACTTGGAGGGGGAAATGAGCAGAAAGCATGTTTAATCCAAACTAGTTGTTCTCTTTTACCTCAAAGCAATTTCAATATGTATGATTCAGTTTTCATTATCTAGCTTTTGTGGATAACTGTGAAAAATAGTTTCACATTGTCTTTATGGGCAAATGAAGTATTATATCAGAATTTTTGGAACTCTTCACTTTTCTATATAATATATCTAGAGGGCTGTTTTACAGTATGCTTCCTTCCAAGCTTGATAAAAGTTTTCTGAAGGTCAGGATTTTGTTATTTTCTTTTTATTTGTGTCATTTAATGCAAAAGAATTCACTAACAGGACATTTAAAATGGATTGGCAAGTAATATGTCTGCCTTATTACCGCTGACTCCTAAAATAACAAGACTTCAGAAAGTCTCCACATAAAATATTGCACCCATTAGGTCCTGCAAGTGCAGGCGAGTGAGGAGTGTGCTCTTGGGTTCTTTGAGTCTGGCAGTGGGGCAGGGAGCACGGTCCTGAGGACAGAGCTGCACCAGCAGCACATCCCTCGCTGTGCAGGCTCAGCCTGCCTGCAGGTCTGTCACAGGGCCCAGGGCAGCTTAGAGGCCAAGGTGTGTGCTCAAACACTGTGTGTGACCTGCTGCTGGGCGGTATTAGGGAAAGGCCAGATTCATTTGACTCTAGAGAATGCTCAGTCCCCAGGAATTTTGAAGAAGAGTCTGAGAAGACAAGTTAGGTGCCAGGGCACCTGGAGAGTGGATGTGGTGAGAGTGCTCAGACTGGCTCCACAGAACCTCTTGTCATAACCAAGGTGAATCTTGCATCATGACTGTAGCTGCTGTATTGTTGTTGGCCTTTTTACTTTTCCTTTTTCTTCACCCCAAAAGCTTGAACCAAATCTCTTGTAGAAATAACACAACCATAGGAAGGTGCAAACAGGATTGTCCTCTCTGATACATTGCATAATAGCAGTAAAAGTATAAATTTGGAAGAAAAAAGTATAAGATATTGAGGTGATGTGTAAATGTAAATTTTGACCAGGCTTCTGCATTGGCACAGTTGCTGTGCAGCAGTGATATGTGTGGGACCAGGAGTGCTGCTTGGAAGCTAAGGTAGCCCAGCAAAAGGAGTTGGGGTGGAAAAGAGGAATATCTGAGTGGCCAAAATGCTGCAGAAGTCTTAAGAGATGATGAGAACCCTTGCCAGTGAGGTGGATTTTAACCTGCTCTGTCCTCCTTTATACTCTCTTAAAAAAAAAAAAAAAAAAAGGTAAAGAAAAGTGACCTGAAGTCATGAAGTCACACTGCTTTTGTCTTGTGTGAAACTGTACTTTGCACTGTTTCCAATCTTTCCAGCAGTGGATGTTTTCTGCCCGCCCCCGTAGCTTGCTCTCGATGTTGGAGCCATAAACCAGGGATATGCCTGAATAGAGCCAGTCACAGATGCTCTGCCAGCATGTGACTGGTGTGCTTGAGCTTTATCATTCCTGCTAACTGACCCTTTCACTAAAAGTTTAATAGGGGATAAATTCACATGTGAATTCATAATCCCCTCAGTTGTGCCAGAAGGATTCCTTAACAAGCAGGCAACAAAGAGAATCTTATACAGCTGGATTTTTTTATTCCTCCTCTTCTTTCTCCTTCCAAATTTATTGGGTAGACTACTTCAAGGATGTGTCTTTAACTGTCATCCCAATATTTATTTGTGCATAACCTAAACAAACAAAGGCAGTATATTCAATGTGGCTTTCAGAGCAGCTCTCTGCATGGAATTGAAAACATTTTTTAGCTTTTAAGTACAATAGGTGGAAATACTATATTCTTACAAATATTTATTATTTCGTATTTATTCTTACTCACTATAATATAAAAATTGTGCTTTCCTAGCATGTATCTCTTGAAACTTAAATGAAATGTTTATTGTGCCACATTAGTTCATGGGGGCTCTTTTGTTATTTCAGAATTCTGTTTATTGTTTGCTACTCTTACCTAAAGAAGCCTGTAAATGCAGATATTGTGAATATTTTTAGTATAAACCACTTTTAATCAACTTGGTTACTGTTATTTTGATTTTGAGAAAAGAAATTGTTTCTCCTAATGTTCTGTTAAAGTGCCTTTAAAATGATGATATCATCACTACTACCTGTAAAAGCTTCAGGGTTGCAACATTTATTGAGCAGTGCTCATGGGAAGAATATAAAGGATGTCTGGAGACTTTCTACTGTTACAAAAAGGACACTGCTTTTTGTGATCTCTGTGAAATAATGTTTAATTTTCTAAATTTGATGTTATATTTCTGGCATGGAAAACAAGGAAATATACATTATCTCTTTACAGTACTTGGTTTTTTCAACCAAAACCTATGGTGTGTACTAGCCTCAATGATATGTCTTGCAAAGCTCTTATTCCAGAGCCCCAACTTTTCACAATTTCATTGTATATGCAACCAAGATTGCGCAGAGATGTTTCTTCTGCTTAAACTGTTCCTCCCCTATCAGTACACAACTGCTTTTAGGGATTTTTTTTTTTTTACTGTGAGATCTGTCACATTCTGGAGGTCTCTGTAACTTTAGAACCTGGCATTTCCTCAGCGGAACCAGTAAAAGGTGGCTTTGTTTTGTTAAACTTTAACAGAAGAAGGATGCAGATGTCTTTGGCAGGAAGAAATCCAGTGTGAGTATATAACCCTAAGGGAAGGGGGGAATGTGTATGTGGTGTGGGTGTGATGCAGGTTGTAGGATCAAGAAAGCTGCATGGAGCCTTGGAAGTTAATAGTGAGGTGTTGTTCACAGGGTCTGGTTCTGACTAGTTGTGGGTTTTCTTTTTTTTTTTTTTCCTTTTTTTAAAAGTAATTTGAGAAATTAAGCACTGAAATATTTTAACTTCTGAAATACAATGGATGTGTTACCTTTCAAAAATTCAGCAGCAAATTTCTCTTCCCTTTTCTCTCTACTTGTTCTCGTGCCCTCACCTGAAGTGAAACTGTTTTAAGGACTGAGAATAAGTAAAATAGTTTTCTCCTTAATAACTTGGGAGTTGCAACATCCTTAATTTGGAAGGAACTTTTCTATTTCTTGTGATGATTGTTCTGAGGTATGAAAACAAATTCATCAAATTTGAGCAGTTGATAATGGAATGTTTTGGCACCTGCCATTAATGTCTTTGAACACCTGTATGGTTACAGAGTATGTTATCCAGCCTCAGTAAGCTTTAGATTCAGACAGGTCATAGCAGCATTCAGATACTGGTTGAACATGGTAAAAAGAAGACTGAGTTGAAAACATGGTTTTAGTTTTTTTTTTGGGGTTTTTTTTTTTGGGTTTTTATGACTTTTAAATTTATGCATTATTTATTTATTATTTTTAAAATTTTATTTTTTGCTTTATGACTAAGTGTTCATGATAATTCAGTGTTTGGGACCAAGTAAGAGGTTCCTCTCAGTGAAGTTTAAGAAAATAGAGACAGCCCTGGGACACTTTTGACTTCAGTTCCAAGCTGCTCCATTCTTTTTATTGTTTAGGAAAAATTAACACCAGGTAAGAGAGCTGCATGCCCCAAAATACTGGATTTTAGTTGATTGAAGAACACTTACTTCAGAAAAGCAGCTTTGAAAAGCGTGGAATTTGGATCTCTTTGCAGATCAGAATTAGTCGGTCACTGAAAAAATGCATAAGGATTTTCTTGCTGAAACTTAGTTTTGATCCTATACACTCATTGATTTCAAAATACTTACTTATTTTTATGGTTGGTATAGAGGTACTAAATGTTGCTGTTTTGGCAGCATTTTTCTTTATCTAGTACAGTAAATAGACATGTAGGTACACCTTACTGTAAAGGTATGATTTGCATTCTGAGATTTTAAATTATGTATGGGCTTTCAGTATAAAGTAATAATAGCAGTTTAGGCAATCAGTTATGAAAGTGATTGTTACAGCAGTAGTTTATACAATTTTCATAAATGGTAAGAATTTCTAATTCTGGGTAAGGCTTCAGTGCAAACTGTACAGTAGTATGTTAAACTGCTTAGAGGACATGATTAAAATCTTCCCCCAGAAATTAATGCCACTGTATTTTTCATAATATCTCTGAAGTTCACAGTGATTTACATTGATGGGTAAGAGAATTATCAGTCCTCCAAATACCATTGAAATTGTAAACTTACAAGAAAGTTAATTATTAATTCTTATTTCCTAAGTTAAGGAAGACTCTTCGTCCAGGAGTAGGTGGGAAAAAATCACCTTTGTTTTCACACTCTGAAGTAGGGTGTGATTACTGGTTTGTAACCCACCTGCCCCAACATGTTTGGAGTACGCAACCCAAGATCTTGTTGCTTCCCTCCACTCTGTACCCTGGGTGCTGTAATTGCACAGCAACAAACAGTTGGATGAGAATAATGGAGTCTGTGAAAGGGCATCCCCTGGAAGGGAAGGCTTGCGATTCTCCAGGACTAGGAGCTGTGGGATCTGGTTTGACTTTGTAGGCGCTGGTTGTGGGGTGTAGTGGTGAACTTTCACCATGTGTTATTTCAGCAGGATATCTGATGCCTTCCTGTGTTCTGCTGGAGCTGCTGCTGTTTATTTTCCCTTGGGTAGATCAGACATAACTGAGACTGCATCTATGTTAGGAGTTTTACTTGGAGCAGCAATGAAATTTGAAAGCCCTCTCCCAGAAGTCCCTGCTTGCTGATCACTGATTTGTTCCACAAACTGGTTTAAGCACGTGCAGACTAGACTGTTTTTGGAGAAAACTAGACTAAATTGAAAGCTTTATTTTAGGTTTGCACAAAGCAACTGTTAACCTCCAGTGAAGACATAATGATTGAGACTTTGGATATCTTCAAACCATGTGGGTAATGGCCTTGATACTCTTACCACACTTTTTGGGGAGAGGATTTAGTGGGAGATGAATAAAGGAGTAAGTATCTTGACAGATTATTGGAAATGTAAAGACAATGACAGCTTTCTGTTTCTGACACCTAAATTGTATTCAGGCCAGAATCGCTTTGTTATTGTGCTGGGCAGCACATTGCAGCTTGTTGTTCAGTTATACATAGATATATATATATATATATATATATATACATATATATTTATACGTGTAAAAATATGTGTATTCTCAGTCCTGGTGACGCCATATCTGGAGTAATATGTCCAGTTCTGGGCTCCTCAGTACAAAAAACACAAGGAGCTTCTGGAGAGGGTCCAGCAGAGGCCTCAAAGATGATTCGGGGGCTGGAGCATCTCTGATGAGGAGAGACGGGTCTGTTTAGATGAGGGAATCTCATCAATCCATACAAACATGTCAAAGGTGTGTGTTGGGGGATGCTGTCAGACTCTTTTCAGGGGTGCCCAGAAACAGGACAAGGAGCAATGGCCTTAAACTAAAGCATAAGAAGTTCCCCCTCAACATCAGGAAGAAGTTTACATTGAGGGTGGCAGAGCAGTGGAACAGGCTGCCCAGGAAGGCAGTAGTGCCTGCTCTGCCACAAGATCTTGAGACATTTTTTAGCTAGCAGTCACTTCATCTGTACTCAATTCATGCACCTCTGAGAAGCAACAAACCAATTAAAAATTCTAAACCAGTTAGAAAAGAAATCAAATTAATTTCATTTCATCTTCACAGTCTTTCTCCTTCAGTGATGAAATTGATTGCAGTTTTTACAAAACTACAGGAGCATTCTTTCAAAATGTAAATATCTTTGTCATTGCCATCTGTGTGTTTTAGGGTGTGTTAAAACTCTTCTTTTGCACCATGTCACAGGCTTTTTATAGGGCCTATGTTTCTCTGGGTGTGTGGCACATTGCCAAAGGCTAACTATATTGCCAGTAAAATAGTGCTTTACAGAACTTCTGTGGAAATCACCCTTCCACTCTTTTATTCTAACTAGATTTTTTTTATTTGGCCTCATTTTTTATGCTTTCAGTGGATGTGGTTCCTACTATCTACTCTACAAAACAATAAAAATACAATCTAATATCCTAATTCTGATAAATGGATGTTAGCACTCGTGGTATACTTTTCATTTATCAAGAGACAAATCTTTCTGAAGAATTCTGTTTCATGCTATTAATACTAAATTTAATTTGCTATATAATGAATTTTTAACATAAATTAAGTAGCTAATATATTAATTTTTGCCCTTTTTTTCCTTACTTCTATATACATGTTTTGCAATAGCAGTATATTTCAGGTAGCTTTGTGATTTAAAGGATCTTTGCCATCTTGTTGATACTGATCTAAAAACATTGCCCAAACCATGCTACAATATTCTTCAGTAATATAATTTGTTTTGATATTTAAACTAAGATTATAATTTTTTAAACTATTCTAATTATAGGTCTGTAAATTAATTTGCAAGGGGCATGAGGGGACCATGATGTGATTGTGGTACATTTTTAAACCATGCGAAGTTTGATATATATTTTATGACATAGCTACTGTTGGGCTAGTCTTCAGGAAAAATGTAAGCAAATGGAGGTTACAAAGGTAGTTTTATTGGCTGAGCTGCATAGAAGCAGAATAAAAGTCTTGTTGCTCCTCTTAGAGATACTGCTTATTTATTTTGACTGTTAATAATACCACCAGCTATTTCTCTGAATTTTTGTTCTTTATTGAATTTTTCTGTGAAGGTGAAACAGCTAGGAAGAGTTTATGCTGAGAAGACACATTCAGAGTGCTGTGGCAAATGTCTAACTTGTTTTCGTTCAGTTTTATATTGCAACTTTTCTAATGCCATTGCGGTCATCTGTAATTGTTTGGGTATCTGGTGTGCATTATTTCTAGCCATTTTAATGAAATATTACAGTTATTAACTATGGCTACTGGTTTATAGTGGCTGTAATCCTTGAATGTTGTCTGTTATTGTAGCTTAGGACCACTTTGTTAGAGCATTAGCCACCTTCTGGTTTGCATCAAGGTGGCTGTCTGATGGATCATTAACTGCTAGTGAGGCCCAGGGTCCTTGGGGACTTGCTGGGTACAGCACTTGTGGTATGAGAAGTAAAGCTCATAGAGAAGCTATGAGTTTAGTGTACCCTGATGCAGTGTGAAATGAAATTACTCTGTTCTCATTATATCTTGGGGTTTGCTATAACACTTTGTTGCTACAAGTGCAGTGTGTTTTACATGCTGCGAGTGGGCAGGTGTTGATGAAGTGGACACTTCTGAAGCAAATGCCACTGTTCTCCCCTCTGTTCAAGATGCTGATCTCATACTGCTTTTTTGGTAGGTATTCACCTACTTCTGGAGAAAATTGTTCTTACTGTCCTCACTAACTTTGAAGACAATACAGTAACAGTTACAGGAGGGTTATGTGTGTTTTCTCCCCGCACATTTTTCTGGATGCTTCCCCCCAGCTCTCCTTAGATAAATGAGTGGAACCAGCAGTGATGAAAGGAGAGCTCATATCTGTGTGTGTTTTTTGGTAATCTGTACTTTTCTGAGGCCTCCTTCCTCTATTCCTGGCCTTCCAATAGTACATTTAGCATCTGAACTTCCCTTCATTGGAGATGGGTCCAACATCAGTCCCAAGCCTTGCTTCTCAGCTCAGTGTGATAGTTGGAGACAATAAAGGGATTCCTCTTAAGGTTTCTAATTAAGAATATCCTCTAGGTCAATTAGGATTTCTACTTGGGCTGTTCAGAGCTTGGTGAGAGGTTGATGCTAGGTGCCTGAGAAGTGTGCAGGTCTTAGGAGATAGCTAAATATTTGGTCTTCTTCCTCCTCAGTCTTATTTATGCAATTGTGTGTGTTTTGTATGTTTCTGCCAGATAACAGTTCTAGATGTCTTTACCTGTGTTTTAAAATTCTGCTCAGAGAGACTTCTACTGTGGCTCTGACCTTACTGAAATTCTTGTATGAGCCAATACATAGTAAATGTCACAGTTAAGGATAAGAGTGATTTTTACTACAAATTGCTGCCATGGTTTATCAAGTATGAAGTCAGCACTTTTTCTTAAGTTAGAATTTCATTTAGCTGTCTTAATTAAAAAAGAACAGCATGTACTGAAGAAGACTGCTTCAGTCCCTCAAAATATAAGTGTGGACTGTAAAATAGTAATTACAGAGTTGAATCTTACTTGCAAGGGGTTCAAAATATTAAAGCTTCAGTGCTTAAGCAGTGAAGATTTATCAGTATTTGGCAAACAGTAAATGTCCCAACACCTTTCTCAGAGGTAAAAGTACTCCTTTAAGCTATGTGTGTGATGAGAGATAAATCAGTGTAGAAGGCTGGAGTTGCCATTGGATTAATCTGTTTAAAATTGAGATGGGTATGTGCATGTTTGTTTTGACTGACATAAGAAAGCATATAAACAGTATATTTTCAGCAAATACTATGACCCAATTATTTGACTGGTTCTCTTGGTTGGACATGCCATTAGCTTATTTGTAATTTAAAACTGACATATTTATTCTAAGTAAAATAGGAGGACAATGCAAATGCCAATACATTTTGGGGCAAAGCGAAGACAAAAAGAAGAAGGAAACAGGAACTACAGTAAGAAATGTCAGGTTTTTTGTGGAGGTGGGGGATTGGAGAAAAGGGGAGTTGCATTTAATTATCTATAACAGCCTGCTTGTATGTTCCTGAGCACATGGTTCTGAACAAATGACACAGTTCTCAATTGCACCCTGTTGATACACAATTTTAATTGTGTCAGGATTTAGTTACCAGACTATGCTTTAAAAGCTCAGGATTTGTACCTCTTTAGTTATCTGTTACAGCTGAATTATGAATATATTTTGTCACTGTTAGATTTTCCTAATGTGTAAAATAACTCTTCTGTAAAAAATGTTATTTTTAATGTGTGTGTTTGATAATTACAAAATTGATAAAAAACCACGTTGCTCCTTGACTTCAAAGAGTTCATTTGACCCTTTTGAATCAAGTCTTTGGCTCTAAGAAGCGTCAAATTAAGCTGTTGTTGTTTTGCTTCCCCCTCCCTCCATTAGCAATCGTTGTGTTGCACACAGTACGTGATAAATCAACGGCAGGAGCTTTAGAGTTGCCATAACATGACATTACCTATCAGCTCGTCAAGTCTGTGTTGACTCTGCGCCTTTTAGGCTGTATATTTCTTCAAAGTCTAGTGCCAGTTACTTAGTCAGCTCTAACTAATTTCAGAGTGGAAGGGAAACTTTACTGGAGTGCTGTTTGGGATCTGCTTTTTAATCCTGGTCTGTTTAATGTTTGCCTCCTGACATTCTAGGCCAGACATCATTTTAATGGTATGTGTGGTGATAAAGCCAATAAACTGTCAAGATGATTGATAATCTAAGCATTATAGCAATATGACTTTCCTGTTCTCCTCTGTGCTTTAGATGATGGTTTCCAAATTGAATTCTTACAGTGTGCTGTATGCTTGTTGGAGAGTCTCTGAACAAACAGTTGGAAGGAGCTAGCACTCACTAATGCAGGCTTTTAGATTTAAATTTCTGTTATTATTGGAAGGACTTTTAATTTGGGAAATGTTAAGTGGGAATCCTAACATTGTAATAGGCTTGGTCTCTAAATTTTTGAAATTCTGTTATTTTTATGGCCACCTGGGATGAGTCTTGAAATTTCATGTGGCAGATTTCTTTATCTGTACTGTCTTTCAACTAGAGATAACAAAGAGCAGTACAGTGTGTGCGGGGCTTCTGTGTTCCCTTAAGCAAATTCAGCAGCCGTTTTTCATCATCTTAATGGAAAGTCATTGATCAGACTTGCTCACTTTTTATTTTGGGGAGCTTGGAGGCAATTGATTTGGATTATTTTTGCATGATGCCTAAAATTAATGGTTTTCATCTTGTACTTTTGTGCTGGCCCCTGGACAGTGACAGGACCAGGACAAAAGGATGATGAATATTTGTGTTTTGGAGCTGCTCTACATGGGCCTTTTTTTTTTTTTTTTTTTTTTGTTTAAGTTTGCCAGTACATCAGTTTTCTGCTTGTATCCATTTCTTTTTCTTTAAGCAGCAGTTAACACTCCTGCACTGGCTGAAGAAATGTTACACAGGTAATCCTCATTAACATGCATCAGTTGATAAATTCTGTATATTTTTGTGATCCTTCGTGGAGTGAGGTCAAAGCCAGTTGGTATTTTATTTAAACTGTGTAAATATTTTTACCCCAATTCACTGTCTGGCCATCACAGCCAGACCCCAGATTCTGGAGATTTGAGTACAAGTATTTCTTGAGTGATACTTAAACTTTGGGCAGTAAGTGCTGTTTTCTGCCCGGTTTTGCTATAAACATTTCCCCATTGAAATTGGTTGTGTTCTATAGGTGAACGTAAAGTGGTGCTGTATTAGCAAAGCCAACCTTGATTCAGTAGGTTTTTCACTGCATAGTCAGCTGAATGATTTGGTCTTTGGACTAACCTGTTTTTGCTGGGAACAATCAAACTGAAAAATCATGTGTGAATTGATGTGCCCGCAGCAGTGATGCCCTCATGCTCCCTACATGTGCTGGAAAATGTCTCCCTCGGTTCTTGGCTGCTGGGGAAAGGGTCCTGGGACACTTCCATTCCCATGGAACTGCTGGTGAACTGTCTCTTTAAGCATTGGGCAGGAGACTGTGGAAAGGCATTAGGAGATCCCAGTAAAAGCTGTTGACCCATGTGGGAAGTCAGTGGGTTAACCAGACTGGTGAAGGGCTTTTTGTTTCAGTAGGAACTAGATAGAGATGGTAGCTTGAGAACTTTGTTAATTCTACAGATGATGCATATTTTAGAGCAGTCAGAGCTGAGGAAGGAATCTGTCAATGTTTATACCTCTAGGGTAGCTTTCCAAAAGGCATCTGTTGCTTTCAGCTTTGTCTTTGTTCTTTCACCTTCTCTCCTATTCCTACAGCCTGCCCATTTTTTTCCACTGACAGTTCGCCAGTTTAAGTTGTGCTTCTTTTATGTTGCCAGGATGATCTAGTGTGTTGCTGTGATCACAAAATTGCACAAAAGCACTCTGTTGAATAACGGGGATAGACTAGGAATGACTTTGAGAGGTACTCCAGAGAATGGATTGGTAAGGAGCTTGGGGGTTTATTGCATCCTCTTGGGAGTCAGAGGAAGGAAACAGAGGAAGGAGACTTCTGGATTTAATCCAAACCTAGAAACAGACCTGATGTGTGGTGAATCTTTTAGGTGGGCTTTGCCCAACCTTCAGGAGAAGTTTGTCTGGGTTTTAGGGATCTTTCTAAGGTCTCTTGTTCTGCCTCTCTACTTTTCGGAGTGCTTGCTTTTTCTTCCAGGAAGAACTGGAATAAAGTAGTGTTTGCTGGTACTGAAGCCCTTCATTTTTGGGGGAACTGCCAGGCTTAAGCCAGTATAAATAGAAGGTTCTATTAAGATTCAGGCAGGTGGAGAATGGGTGTTGACAGCTATGATGGCCAAATTAGATTGATTGTGTACTCCTTGGAATTATGTTTCTTAGAATTTTTGAGTCAAATTCTGGTTCTGTCTCTGTGCTGAAACAAATGAAGCTAAACTGGCCTTTTTTTCTTTGTAACCCAAAGACTTCCCAATGCAACATTGAACTTGCTCTCATCCACAAGCATTAAAGGCTGAAGATTAATTTACTCCTGAAAAATTAGAGCTTGTGTTTTGCAAAAAGAACTGGGGAACAGTGAATTAAGTGTAAATACACTACTGCATGGTGATATTACAATTTTATTTCGTCAGCTTTTTAAAGACCCTTACAGTCATTTTAATCAGTACGTGCTGAAAGGAAGAAAAAAGTTTCACAGTCAACTTCTTTACTCCTGTTTGTGTGATTACCTGTGGGGTGTTTTTTCTTCTTTTTATTTTTTTCTATTTTTTATTTTAAAAATTTTTTTTTGTAACAGTGGTTATTAAAAAAAAAATTAATAATGGCTTGTCTACTGAAGCAAGTGAAAACTGTGTTCCAGAACACATTTGGTTGTGTTTGAACAGATTTCTCTTCCCCCTAGACATTCCTAGGGTAGATTGACCTTTTCTTTTACTTTAATTTTATTCCCTCCCAAGGGAAGAGTGGTGGAGGTCAACTGTACAGTAGAGTGATAGAAACAAACCATGAATTTATAATGTGAGCAAAGGATCTTAGGCATGCAGGGAAAGGATGCATCTATTTCATTGGTTCTCCCCTTCTTCTCTGTCCCGTAGCATCTGAGATGGTGTACATAGCTTCATGGTGCACATAAAAATTTTGTCTTGTTATCAAGCTGACTTTTAACTTTCCTGCCATGTGATGTGTTGATAAGAAAAAAAAGTCAATAGTAACATTGTTTGCTATTGTTCACCTGTTGTTTCTGTCATGTATGTTATAGTGATTGGGAGGCATTACCTTTTTATTATTTAATAGCTTTAAAATCTGTGGTTCTTCAGCCAAATATGTCTGCTGTAATCAGATGATTACTAGGTTCACTTAAAGGGATGCATTTGTACTGTACCTGATTTTGTGTTATATGATTTGAAAACAGCAAAGCATACCTTGAGATCTTCAGCTGAGGTTTTTGTGTAACTGGACATTATTTTATGTGAAAGGGAAAAAAATGCAACATTTTTCTTTCTTCCTAGCTATACATCATATTCTTACTTTTCTCGACTGGCTATAAAACCATGTAGGCAGCCACTTTGTAACTGTTCTAGAAGTAGCACATTAAGTGTTCAGCAGTGTAGGTAATGATGATTGTGCAGAACTGAGCACTGCTTGTGTATTCATTGCTAATAGCTCCCCATCGTTGGGTCGATTTGTACTGGGGCTTTTTTGCCTTCAGATGAAAGATGGCTTTGTGTAGATATTATTTCATCCATTTCACCCCAGGAAAGGCATTAGTAATTTATAAATGAAATGCACATAAAAATAGGAGAAATCAAAGGTAGATTTTTTGCAACAAAGACACTGCTAATTTCAGTATTGTGAGGTGAAGTTGCAATAGTTTTACCTCCTGACTTATCAACTGTTGAATTTTAGGACTAGGAAAGTTAATTAAGTCATGTAACTTGTGTAAAGGAGGAGTCCTGGCTTCAGTCTCTGATCTGTTAGAAAAGGGAGAAATAAATACCTTGTTTTCTGAGCTTTGGATTGTATCTCCAAGTGATACTACTCAGCCAGCAAATTTAGCATGTGCTTTATGTGATGGGGAGCTCAGCTGTGGCTCCACATAGCTGTGTGGAAGTGAGAGCTTGCAGAAAATGGATTGCGATCTTTTAAAAATTTATTTTATTTCTTTATTAACAGGTTGGATTTGGCAAGAATTCTATTTTTTTCCCCCTCTTTCTGGGGTGGGGATGAAGCTGGGTGAGCTCACTAAGGTATTACTGTCTATCCCTAACAGTGGATACAAAAATTAGAAATTTTTACAAGACCTTTCTAATTCTGTATCTGGTTGTTCATTAGATTCTAATGCTGTAATTTAGTCTGCTGTCTTCTGATTGTGTAAAGTTATAGATCCCTACTTAAATGTAGGCATTTTTTTCTTAGATTTTGTTTTCTTTTTCTCCTTTATGTATTGTTTTATTGTTACATATTCTCCAATTTTCCTTAGGATTTGTTTGCTTTGTTTGAGGACTCTCCGTTGACTACAGTTCAGAAACCTTGAGAAGCTGACTACATACCATTTCTGCAATATTTTCTGAAAAGTTACTTGTTTTCAGAATGTTTTCATATTTAAATGGCGAAGGATCTGCTGATAAACTAACAAATAGGGGTGGAGTGGGATGGCAAATCTTGAATCATATCTTCAGTTGAAAGTCACCTTCGTGATTAGCTGAATAAATACTCTAGCAAAAAGAGGGAAAAAAAGTTTAGTTCATCTTATCTTTTAAAATAAAAGTTACAAACTAATGACCTTTGATTAGAATAGTTTTCTACAAGTAGTTGTAGGAAGAGCACTTCAAGTGTGGTAAATCATTGATCAAATCCATTCAGTGAGAAGAAAATATTGTGCAATAGTTCTTTGGTGGGGTGCAGTTGTGGGTTCAGGGAGGACCCAGGTCCTGCTCTGTCCCCGTTCTGGAGCCCAGTGGTGTTGGGGTTTGTGTGATCTGTCCATGGTAGCTCTGCTCTGCTTTGCTCTTGCCTGTCCCAGTCTTGTTTCTTCCAGGCCTTTAGATATGGTTTGTTTTCACAGTGGGTGCACTTTCCTTTGAGAAGGTGATAAAGCAAAAGAACATTTCTGTTCTAGAGGAAAACCTAAAGGAAAGAACTTGGAAAGCACTTTCACTCTCCTTTTAAAGTCAACTAGTTCATTTCTGGATGTGGCCAGTAACAGGGCTGTGAGCTTGGTGCTTGGAAAATGAATGACTGCTTTGTAGCTGTATATTTCTGCTGCAATTTTCCTCCATGCTCTTTAACAACAACTATTTGAGTATTGATCTGCTAGTGCCTAATAGCTTAGAAACACTGTGAATGTGATATGAGGATTAGAAAACTATGCCCCTAAACCCAAAAGCATTGAATACATATATATTCTTCTCCTTGTGATTTAGTTCTGATTGAAATTTATGGTACTGGTCATGTGAGTAAAATTATAGGATGGTGACTCTGAGTGCTTTTTATATGTCTGGAGAAGCATGTGGGATACAGGAACGTGATTAAGTGAACTCTAATAAATCGCTTACTTTGCAAAATTGTTCACCAGTTATTAAGTAAGACTATTTAGACTGTTTAAATATAGAAGGAAAACTGGATAGGGTTCAAAGTATACAAAAATGCTTTGTTTTGCTTAGCTGATCAATGGAAAAGAACAACTCTGTGTGGTTTTGCTTTACGTTAAAAAAAAAATCAACTCTTACCATAAATTGTTAGGCATGGGGATTTTTTTTGTGTCAGTCAAAATAATTTTTCAACAGAGCATGAAAATGGAAGACTGAGAATCTGAGTGGTTCTGCTTTAGAATCACACTGAAAGTTTTTTATTTTATGTAAATAGAGATTGATGGAACATTTTACACAGAGTGCAGGTTTTTGACAAAAAGTATTGATGGTTGCTTTCAGTAAGTGTTACTGGAGATGACAGAACATTGCATTTTAAGATGAATTACAGTAGAAACTCCCTCTTTGGGAATGTCATACATTTTATTTCATCTGTTGTTTTGAGAAAGAATGACTAAAGTCATAAATACCACAGACTGATCTCTCTTTCCTTAACATCTTATAGGTCTTGCATTAGTTTGCAGTGCTCAGTAGAAGTATATTAAAAATAATTAGGAAGCTGCATGGTTTTTGCTAAGATCTACTTACTGTACTTTGGGGGTTTTTAAGTGTCAACTTGTTTTCATGCTAACCCTAAGGGAATGGCCCTTTGATTTTTATATGTGCTTATATTTAAACCTTCAGAAAAACAAAATGTTTTGTCTGATGCATTTGGAGGCAAATTAAATTCAGAGGTCTGGTTTGAGTGATATGAGACTTCTTTTTTCAAAGGCAAGTTGATCAACTTTACAGCACCCAATGCTAAATTTTCAATTAACACATCCAAAAGCATTGCAATGTCTATAAACAGAAGAGAGGTTTTCAAAATGTTTTGTCCTGCTACTGTGCATAGTTTTGCTGAAATCTCTCTTGAAGTGATAACAGAAAATCAGACAATTGGGATGGCTGAATTCCTAGAACTGAAAATGCAAGTGGGATTTGAGTAGTGAAATGAGATGATTTAGGTCAGTGGAAATTGTAAGCAGTGCTTAGTAGAAGATCAATTCTGTTATAAATGTACATTTGCATTTTGTATTTTAAATGTTTTTAAATTGTCCTGTGTTTGAATTAGTTTTAGCCTAAACAAGAGATGTAGTCTCTGCATTGTTTATGATTGTTGCTTTCAAATTCTGTGGAATTCACCCTCCCACACCCCTGCAATTCCTTAAAAAGACAGAAGGGAGGTTTGAGAAAACATTGTGCAGTTGAGGGTGCCAGTATTAAGGAAATTTCAAGGGAGGACACAATGTGAACTTGGACTCCTCTGCAGGTTTCATAACTGATGACAGCTTGAAAAGAAAGACTAGATGTCTTCTTGGAAGAGTGATAGTTTTGGCATAGATCAGCTTCTGGGTGTATTTTTCAAGTCTTTTAAAGAATGTTCTCTTTTCTGAATAATAAAAGAGTGATAGTGACATTTTAATGATGAATTTATGTGTAAAAGGGAATATAGCCAAAAGGGCATTGTCACCCTTAAGAAAAAAAAAAGCTTGTGTAAAGAAGGTTTGTGCTTTGGAAAGGAGCATGAAGAAAGTGACAAATCAAGTAAAACCAAGCTTCTCAGAGATTGCCTCATTTCTGTGTTAGCATTCTAATACCACTTCTCACTGCTTACTGAAAATCAGCTATTTCTTGCCTGCAACTGGGTTATCTTCTGAGAAGAGGGTTGGATTTTTCTTTATTACTTCTATGCTCTTGAAAATTATTCCTTGGAAAAGAAAGTTGTTTTTGTTTATCCTTCTTCCCACAGTGAACATTTCTTATTGCTGCTTTGAGGGGAAAACATTACTATTTTTTTTCTTTAAATGTATTAATTTTCCCTGTTCTTACAATATAATATTGCCCAAAATTATTTTGAAACCTAGATAGATGTGGATCTATTCTGTATATTGATTCTCTTCTTTCACCACTTAATGGCTTCTTTTAACAATATTATGTTATCCTGGCTTGGATCCATGCTCTAAGCTGAACTGAGGAACATGCCATTGAACTGTGGCTATTCAGTTGTTTCACAGCCTAAGCCCATCCCTTCTCCCAATTCCCTGTGGCATTCCATATTTGAATGGTGAACACCAGTCAGGTAATTATTAGATCACAAGGCATAGGCATCTTTTTAACTGTTGAGTGAACTGGTTAAATACACATAAGGTTTATTGTGGAATTTGTCTTTTGCAAAGGACTGAAGCTTGTCACTCAGGGTCTTGCAGTATTCAATAGCTTATCCTCTTGTTTAGTTTATAGATCCTCAGTTAACTTCTTGATGGCCTTATTTTCCCTGCATGTTGCTGACCTGGGATAGAATACATGGAAACTTCTCCCTGATTTGCTCAAGAACTGTCATTGTTTCTGCTGCATCAGTGTCCTGCAGCTGGGCCTGAAACAAATCTCTTTTTCACAAGTAGAGCACTGGTTTCCCAGCTCCTCCAACAAACTGTTCCTTTCTCCATAAGAAAACATTCTGGCAGATTGTAGCAAGCTGTTGTTTTGTAGCAGGCTGCTGCATAGCAGGCAGTGTTGTGAAATGAATCATTCCTTTTAAAAAATGTCTATTTATTAATGTTTGGATAATCAACCTTAGTTGGAGGAAAGAAATTAATTATCAGCTGCTGTACTGAGAATGGTCCTCTTACTGGTGCCAGGGTTGAGGAAAATGTAAAACTTCATAGAAGAAAAAGGCATTTTCCTATTCTGTAAATGTCCTGAAAATTCCAAATGTATTAGAGTCAACTCCAGGACAAGATTTAAACAGACATTTCAAGGGGACCTTAACCCATGAAATCATCCTATCCTGCAGCCAAAACCCCACCTTCTAACTCCTGAATAAATAGATTCTCATGACAGAATAATTCATCTCCAGTCATGAAAGCATCAGCTTTAAACGACAGCTTGTAGAGACCCTGTGCTTGTTAGGGCCAGATCAGCAGCCCAGATGCCTTGAATGTAAACTCATGAAGGGAAGATTAATTTATCTGTCATCCTATACTTTGACAGTTGTTGTAAATCTGATTTAGCTCTGAGCAGAAATAGGGGGACCTTTGAATTTATAAGGGTGATACTAAGAAAACCTAACCTAGGCTCTGTGAGCCTTGAAGAAATAAAATGTACTTAGACTCAATGAGATCTTAAGTAATCTTCAGGCATAAAAAAACAAAAGAAAAAGTGGACAAGGCTCAGTTTCCACTGGCAGTGTCTGTGTGGGTGCATTGGTGTGGTGGTCCTCTGGAGCTGTCTCCGGTGAATAGAAGCAGAAGCAAGACTGTGTTTATTGATCAGTGATAGCAGACAACTCCATAGGCCGACTGTGTGTGCTTTTATTGAAAATATGTTGGCACTGTTTTTAGAAGTTTTCCTTTTCTGACATTTTAAACTTTACAGAAGATATTTTTTTACCTTTTTGGAAATTAATAAGGCTATCAGACTGATTTATTTTGGAATGATTTTATACATCTATGATAGTACATTTGTAAAACCTGAATGAAAGTTGTGATAGTCATGAGTTCAATGGAGATGGGCTGATGTCTTACAGTAGAAGCATTTGTCTGTGGAATTAAAACAGGTAATTAAAGCCAGAAAAAGTTTTTCTGGTTAGTGCTGCTCTGCTACTATTTTGGGCACTGTGGGAACTGAACAATAGAAAGTGTCTTCCTCCTTATTCCACATGCATCAAATAAAACATAGTATAATAGCTATGGAAATTTGATTCTCACTTTCATATTAAAAGAATGAAAATAAATATATAATACCTCTAAAACCTGAGCTCCCTGTGGTAGAGTGGTGCTGTTTTGGGGGCTTAGTATAAGGGCATTTGCAAGAACTGTGGTATCTCCTGTGACTGTTCAGTGAGAAAAAGGCTTTAATCTTTTTGTGAAGCGAGTTACAGTTGATTTATGCTGAATTCAGAGTATATAAAACTTATGAAAACCTGCTTGTAGCATGTTACTTTACATACAGCTGAGGTCTCTAAATGCATATCCTTACTCTGCAGAACTAGATTGCAGTGAAGTACATGATTTCTGTCTGCCAGTAAGTTGGTAACTGTGCCTTTTCTTGGTGATGAGGAGGTGACCTGGGTGTGAGCTGCTGCTCTGTTGGGGTAGAAGTGAGCCATGGTGAAAAATCACTCTTCTTCCTCGATAGGATAGAATACTAATGTGCTCCTGTCCTTCTTCTCTACTTCCTACTGCATCACCTGCTAATTTGGGATCTCACATCTGGTTTTGTAAAGCTGGTAGCGAGTCAGGGACATCACCCTGTTGCAAGCTTTCAGCAAAAGTTGTTCTGTTTTACACTCTGCAAATTGCAGGGTGTTGGCTCAGTCCAGAACTGCCTTAAGGAAGCTTATGGTTGCCTGTGTCAGTGTGGTCTTTTCCTTCTGGACAAGTTGCAGAATCCACTTCAGTGCAGGGTTAACCAACCTGCTATTGCTTGCTTTACAAGTAGTTCAAGAGGGATCTACTCTGACTTTAAATGAAATAAAAAGGTGTGTATCCCCACACTGTTGATTAAATTGCTGAATGAGTGAGTGGGTTAGTACAAAAAAAGTATAAAAATAATTTATGTCCCTGTGTTTTAAAACTACTAAACAAAAAGTGAGGTAGCATTGTTCTGCTGTCTTCTCTAGCAATGGAAATGACTGTTAAGGTGGAAATGATTTAAAAAACCAAACTCCCAGTTTTTCAGGTATGAAAGTTAGAGCAGTTTTTGAAATACTAAAGGTTAGGTGGATTTATGACAAATTAATTACTTGTACTCTATGGATTCCGAATGGCTTAATGTTACACCCAAAATTGGTTTTTAGGATTTCTTTTATGGAAGTTTTGATGTTTTTTCCTCCAATGATAATGAGGTAGAGTAGCTTAGCTAGACTTCTATAATTGTGGTTTGTTTTAGAATGCAAACATGAGTTTTTTAAGGTTTTATCACAACTACAGAAGTAAAGAGGCAAGTAAAGATGGCATTATGTAACTGAAATTAGAGTCTGAGACCAAAATCATGAGGTAATTTATTCTTCAGCTTGATTCACAACAGATCTGATTTTAATTTCAGGTGTAGTCTGAGATAGATTTGTAGAAATAAAAATGGCAGGATTTCAAAGTACCCTGAAATAATGTCTGCACTTTCTCTGGGAGTGTATAAAATTGTCACTGTTGCAGCAGGACGTTGTTTTGACAGTGCTTTGTACAACTCAGAACAAAAAAAAAATCTTTGCTGCAAAGATTTTACAATCTAAGCAATAATGCTGTAAAATCTTGCCAGTTTCCTAATCACATGAAGCTTTAAAAGCCTTCATTGATACTGTGTCATGGTCAGAGATGTTCATAGTAACATAGAAAAATAGCAGTCTGTTCATAACTGTAACTCTGAATATTTTTTTGTCTCTTGAGTAGAAGCAGAAAACTGTATTGTGTCTAATTCTTATAGTGACCCGTCATGAAAATTATAGACAGTCCTTAGCTGAATGCTCTTACTTACTACTATTTTTTTGCTCACTTTATTTTAGATGTTAATCTTGATATAGAAATAGATTAGTATTAGCATTAAAGTCAGCTATCTGAGTATATGGTTTATTTAGGAGTGTAGTAGTAGTGAACTTCGTGGCCTGCAGTAAGTAACAGACTTGTTCTTTGTGCACTCATCTTCTGTGAACACTCTCCAGGGGTCAATAGTGGTGCAAGCAATGGAATTTGCTAAATTTTGCATAACTAGGTCATGAAATGTCTAAGGTGTCTCAATAACTTTATTATTTGTACACATGCAGTAATTGCACAAATGAAAGCTTAGTCTTAGAAAACTTGCCCCAGAATGTTCCTATTGCTTAAAGCAGGTCAGGTTTTGTCACTTTGCTCAGGCAGGGCACAGGATGGGATTGTGTTGTAGTGAGCTCCGAGTATTTGAGGAAGGACCACCAGTTGTGAGGTGATCATGCATACTGATAGCGTTTTCCAGTCAGCAAAAAGGAGACATTTTGGTGTTTTATATTCTCCTCTTGGTGTAACTGATGTCGACTATACAGCTGAGATGGAGAGGCTGAGGGGGTTGTGCATACAGGCTTTAGTTCTGGACAGTGTGTGACAGTGCAGTGAACATACCTTTGAAATCACCTGAATTTTCACTAGGAAAGGGAACAAATTTTTGTGACACATGGGATCTCATTAAGTTCTTCCCCAATTCTAATATTTAAAGAACCTAAGTTATCTATAGGCAATCCAGTGGTTTCTCTCTTGTGGATTATTTTTTGCCTGTAAAGCTGTGTCTGAAGTGTATCTCAGATATCTCATTTTAATGGTAATGAACAGAGCAAAGTTATTTTGTAAATAGCTGAGGTGGATGGTCTGGGAACACAAAACAAATCAGCAGCAGGTGTTACAGCTGTGGAGTGCAGCTAGAGAAACCTGTTCCATTTCTGAAGCTGAAGGCATTGCATGAATTGACCAGATGAAGGATGGAACTGCTCTAAAAATCGAGTTCTAGAAAATATTTGGCTTCAATTTCTGTAGCACTGGAGCAGCCCTTGTTACTGAACAAACTGACTACAACATATAAATATTTCTCCAATTTTCATGATATTTCACACTTTAGAGTTTTTTTTCACATCCTTTGGGCAAAGTAGTTCTCTGTTCTGTGATGCTACAGGCAAACATTATTTCAATGAAATGCGGCTTCTAATGGGAAGTTTTAAAAAAATAAATGAATTCTTCTAGAAGTCAATATACACTAGACATCCCTCTAGGGCAAATATATTTGCATAAAAGAATTTTCCCTACCATATAATTAAGCTATTTTGATTGGGAGAAAATTTAACAAAACAAAACCAAAATTCAACTTTACGAGATATTTCTAAATCTATCTCGCCTCCCACCCCCATTCACTTTTAAAGGCACAGTAGGGAGCCATGGGAAATGTATTTTCATCTAGGGTTGTAGGAGGAATACATATTGTTTCTTTAAGGCATCAGGTATTGAGAAATGGCAGGGTGAAAAGTTTGACCTGAACTGCCAGATCTGATCTGCAAGGGGGTAATTGAGTTGCCATGTTTTTTTTCTCCTCAGTTTAAATCAAGTTTTGCTATAGCCCATTTAAGTGTCAGACTGGTAGCAAAACTTGACAACTTCAGGGTGCAAGCTTGCTTTTGATCGGGATTTACATGCAAATCATTTTTGCCTTCAACTGTCAACTCCTGTCTTGACACTCTGAGGGGAGATGCCCACAATTCTTGGAGTTTTTGCTTCTCAAGCCATGGGTATGTTGGTCAATGCTGTAAGTTGGTGTGTGGAAGAAAATTATTCTGGTAATATGGTGGTTAAACTTTTTATATCTATCGATGTATTTTTTTCCTACTCCCTTTCCTGTCAGTCAGCTGTTGCAGCTGGGCTTCTAATCTCCTTTTTGCCTAGAAGAAAATCTAACAATAATCCTGAGTTTGATGTCAGAGAGAAACTAGAGAACTGGGGTAGAGGGTCACCAGTGTACTGGGGAATGGGTTTAAGCTGCAAAACAACACAAAGGATGCTGACAGTCCACATTTTCCTGGGCTTTAAACAAAGTCTTTGGTAAGTTTAAAGAATCTTCTCCTTGCATGACTAAACCTATTGATGGTTTAGAGAAAAAGCTGCCTTAGAAGGCTTAAGACTGAACCTTCTTTCCAATTCTGCTGAAAACCTTAAGATGTTAAATTTTTTTACATTGTATAATTGGAGAAAAATTGCAGAGGGGCCCTTGAACTAGGAATAAACTATGTGAATGAATGGTATGTCTTCTTTTTGTGACCATATCTAGTAAAACTCATGTGTAATATACCTTTTAGATGAATGTAATTTCCATTTACACTTTACATCTGGAGCTAATCTTTTTACAAAATCCCACACAGGAAAGTCAACTAATGAAAAAACCCTATAATTTAATACTTAAGGGTTTCTAAAAATAAAATCAGCATCAGAAATAGACTGGTGAGACTTTATAAAAAAGAAAACCAACAAACAGAAAACTGCTATTACACCAAATTAAACAAATGATGCAAGTTGAAACGTCTTGCAAGTGATGCTGCTGTTTGGTTTTCTAGTTAAACAATTTTTTCTTTGTACTATTAGTAGAGTAGGGACATCAAACACACTGTTTCACTGAGGTGGCAGGCAGTGTCATGTTTGATAATCTACATATGAAAGCATAACTTTCAAAGTCAAGATTTTGAGTCAGAATCTGCTTTATCTGTCTTGGACCTTATTTTAGCAGACAAAAACCTGAATATGCTGACATGTGCTGTGAAATTTTAATTGAATTGTTAATGACACTTTGGAGTGACACAACATGTGAGAAACTTCCAAGAACCGATCATGGGAAGCCCTTTTTCTTACTGTTACAAAACAGAAGACACTGGGAACTTGACAAGTCCAAGTGTCTGAGGCCAGGGGAATAATTGATAGCAGGCTGCCTGTATCCAAGGTCCTTTAGCAGTAATTGCAAGCAGGATCTGACTCTCTGATCTCACCAGTGGTGTTCACCATGCCAAAACGGCCAGGCTTTGACAGATTGCTTTCCTACAGTAATAACTTAGGCATGTTCCCTTTCTCACATGAGGCCACACATCCCTCCCACTGGAGAAAATGATTTGAAAATGAATTGCTTCTTTTTTTAACAGGGCACTGTTAAAATAACTCTCTTCTATTATATAAGCCCAGTAGTGCCAGGGGACTAAATTTATATGCTTATAAACAAGAGATATTGCTTTAGAATACCACAATGTAATGTTTCACAATTTCTATAGGATTTCAAATATTTTGAAAATGGGGGGGGGGGGGGGTCCTCCTTCTTGCTCTTAAAAGAGACTCAAAATGCCACATTTTATGTTTAATTGCTTTCATCTCTCCCTGATTTTTATAAAGTGAGTGCTGACTTGTATTCAGATTTATATCTTGGATGAATCCAAGTCCCCATAGGAGAACTTAAAACTATTATTTATTCTACATAGGTTGAAATGAAACCTATTTTATTTGAGTATTTAAGCCTCCCCATGTTTAGTCCCTGTTACATTTTGATGCTTTCATGTGTTGTGTTTGTTCCTCCCACCCCCTTTTTAAACTTTTTTATTTTGTTTTGTTTGGGGTTTTTTTTTTGGTTTCTTTGGTTTTGTTTTATTATTTTTTTCTTTTGTTTCTTCTGGAATGTAATTTTTTTTCTGTAAATTATGATTGGGAGCTGCAATGTCCTGGATGATATATAGGAGTCCTGGATTTACACTCCTTTTAGTGACAGGATTTTACTAATTCTGATATAAAGACTCCTGTGTGCTACTCTATGGTGGTCTGTGTTCTCTGGCACAGTTAAAAGCCTGGCAGCTCCACCCTATAGCTGTCTAAACAAGGTTTCTCACCAGGCACTCACTTCAAAAGAACTACAGTAAGCTAAGACTATGGGAAATTGTAACCACAATATTAACTTTATAAAAACTCAACTTCTACAATGACTGCCACTTTCACTAATGTGTGCTAATATTTAAGAAAGCTAAGGTATGATTCTGAAAAAAGGGGGATGGTTTTATAACGCTGAGCTGCAAATAAGAAGTGGTAAGAATGCAAGGTTCTTAGCAGTGCAAATCGATTGCATGCACATGGTAGAATGCTTACGGTGACTCCACGGCATCTGGTTAGTTACTCTGTGGTGCTTGGGATAAAGAATTCTAAGGGTAGACTCAGACTCTTGAGCAAAGGGGAGAAGGTTGGAAGGTGAAGTCATGTGGTTATTGCTCATTAACCCCCAAATCTGTGAGGGACTGCAGAGAAATTCAGGTGGTCTGCCCATAAATACCAGTGGTAGCAGTGAAGAGCTTCTTGCGCAGACTCATGATGACGTCAGGGATCCAATCCTGTGGTCTTGGCATAGTCTGGCAAGACCTAACATACTTTTTACCTAGGGAATATCGGGCCATATAAGAGTTCTTTTTTTTTTTTTTTCCTTTCTTTGTTTTTTTTAAATTTTTTTTATTCCTTTATCTCCCTTGGATTGAGTTGACCTCACATTTTTTTCATTTTTTTTAAACTGTAAAGAACAGCTTGGAAATGATTAATGAAAAACTTCAATCTGTGAACATACTGCTGTAGTTCCCAAGAAATAACTTCAAGCATGTAGCTTTAAAGCGAGATGAATCATTCACCATATACCTGATGGGTCATGTAGCTACCTCATAAGTTTCTATAAACTTTAGGGATCATGTGAACACTTTTAGAAGATATTGCCAGAGCTTTGACTTGCTTTGGTGGTTGCAAATAAATCTTGATTTGTAATAAGGTGGAAAAATACAGGACAAAAAAGAAGCTGAGGTATTTAAAGTAACTGAGTTTTGGGGTCAAGCCCAATTTATTAAAATGAAGGAAGCAGAAAGGAGAGTGAAGCTTGGCACTGCTTTTGCAATAGTGATTTATCTGCACCTTGAGCCCATCCTTTGGACAGACCTTTGTTTGAACTGCAGCTGGCTTGGTTTATGTATGACCTGCTGGGAACTGAGGTTGTAATGAAAAACAGTTACTCTTTCAAATTACTCACAAGAAGTGGTGCCTATTTTATCAAGTGCACTTCTTAATTTGGCACATGGTAAGACTTTTAATATTTATTTTTTCTCCATTAATCACACTGTATCTCATAAGTCTAAACACAGTGATGAAATACTGTATGCTTTCCTTAAAGCATTCTGACGACAAATGCTTCTCTGGAGACCAGCTGTCATGAGCTCTTACCATTAATTAATGAAATTATTTGTTGAGGTTTTGTGTGTGTGTGTTGCCATATTATGAACTTCCCAAAATTCTTCTTGGATCATGATTGAGTTTCACAATTTTGCAGACTAGCTAGTGATTACAGGTTTACAGGACAATAAAGAATGAGCAAAGAGTAAGTGTTTTAACAAAGGTAGAAATGCAACACTTATAACCTTTCATTATTTAAAACAAATTTAAGGTGACAATTTACTTATGAAACTGGAATTGATATGGAGTTACCTTTTTTTTTTTTTTTTGCTTGGATACAACTCTCTTTAGATGTAAACTATATGTTCTGAACTGTGCAAAATAAATATAGCTCTACTGTTAATCTGAACATCTGAAGGTTAAAAAATAGTAGTTTGGGGAAAACCTGAAGATGATGATAACTCACACTGTGTCTTTGTGTGTCTATTACCAAATAACAGAGCTCAAATGCTCAAGGAAAATGGGTGTGCTAAATGAAGATGAATTCATGTATATACATTTTTAAAAAATTCTGAGTTCTGTGGGGTAGAGTAGTTGTTTTACACATAGATAATTTCAGAGACCAGAATGAGATACTACTTGAAAGACAAAAAAATGGATGTATAATAAGAAGTTCTATCTCCTAACATTATTAAAGGTGCTGACAATACTCTCTTTCCACACTTTTTCTTGTAATTTTGTTCTCATAAAAATGTAGCACCAGTCTATTTACTGAATTGTTATGCATCTTCTCTCGTTGCTTTAATCCACAATTAAATAGTGTGTTTATAGTAACCTCTTGCCACAACAGGAAGAAACTGCATCTGCTGCTGAAGAAGACATTAGATTAAGAGGTATTATTGTTCCCTTTAGTTTTATGTAAGCTGGAGAGTTTGGGTAAGTAGGATATGATGCTGAAATGGAATTTTTTTTACATGTTGGCTGTTAGAATTTGGCACTTATTCTCAGTATTTATATTCCCCTCAGTGGTACACACAGCATCACTGATTTTAATATGGGTCACTTTTTTAGGAGATATACTTGAGATCAGTATATTGATCAGAATTATCCATATATTCATATATTAATAAATTTTTAGTGAGAACACTAGTAACATTAGTTGCCTTATGTCTGTGAAATTATTTGTTTCCCTTGATGTTTTTGACTCTAACATCCTGGTTAAAAGTATAATTAGCAGTTTCCTTTTTCTTGTATTAGGGATGCTTCTGCAATTTTTGGCATAAATAACTTTTCAGTTTCATTCTTATATATAATGTCCATCACACAACAACTAATAAAAATAGCATGCTTTGAGCAAAATTTAGGTGGGGTTCCTGGGACTCCTTGGCTCCTGAGTCATGACTGTTATGTAACTAGTAACTGGACGTACAACTACTTCATCTTACACTGTATTTCAGTACCAAGTGACTAAGTAAAATAAGCAATGAGCTCTGAAGACCTGTTCAGTTCCATTGTTTGAGTTGAATTTTCTTGTTTCAATGGTTTCCCATTGCCAGAGTTCTGTATTTGGACTTCTTACAACATCTTTTGTCTCCTAGAAGTGCTGAGAAGATGGAAGTATTTGCTTAGAGAATAAACAGTTGGATTTAAATATGAAGGTTGGTTTTTGTGTGGTTTTTTTTCTTTTCCTTCTGAGAAGTGAAAGCAGAACAGTATTTTCTTTCAGTCAGGCACAAAGTGACTGTTATAGTATATTTTGCATTAATTCATGGAGGGACACTTGCCTAAATCACTTTCTGTCTCTTGTGGAAGTCTTTGATCCCAGTGACAGTTTGACTGCATTAGTGAGAGTGTATTGGTTAATCCTTTGCTTAACTTGTTCTTTTTGGCACAGCCAGGGGCCTTTCCAAAGATAATCTGTCAGCATAGGCTAAATCCTAATCAAACAGGCCAAAAGAGGAGCTGGGAGAGGTGGTGTAGGCTGAGGAAGTCCTTTTGGGTCTAGGTATTTTTTTATGGTACTTTTTAGTGTCCTATGAAAATGTAAGTGTTTATATAAACTTTACCTTGTCAAAAAGGCTTGCATTTCCTTTGAACACATTGGTTAAAGAGTGCATTTCAGATGCTCTAAATGCAGTACATCTGATTTGCTATCAGCAGCTGGTTTTGGTAGGTGTCTGGATCTGTTCAATCCCCTTAGTCATTCAGTACTGAACAATACATCTGAATTTCTAGTTTCAAAAACTGATGAAGACAGAAATTTTCCTCATTGAAAAATGTGGTATCTGAAAAACCCGGTCACGTGTGGATGGTTAAGGTTCTAAGCCAAACCCCTTCTTTTTGACTGCAAGTGAATGAAAAAGGAAACTACCATCCAAACTGGGAGAGTTCTAGGGTGCTTTTAACCTGACTCTAATGAATTACCGCTGATAAAGCCTACACGAGACATAAAAGTTACAATCAGTGTCCTTGGCTGCCTAGCATAAAATCAACTGGTGTACATTCATCTACTTCTGCAAAATAAATTGGAATTACAAAAGATCAGGAGAGGTATTTTCTTTCTCCAAAATGAAATATATCTTGATATTATTCATTATTAGTAGAGGTAACGTCAAAGCTGTTCTTTCAGAATTGAAGTGTTTCAGTTTCTTTGCAGAATGGTGCTTAAAAAGTGCTTATTAATGTACAAGTGGAGGGAAACCTGAGATACATTTTTTCCCTTGTCAGTTCAGCAATCAACTGTAATAAGAGCTGATGTAAAATTTTCATACACTTTAAGGCATTCTTTAATGTCTTTATGCTACTTGAAACACTTTCCATTTTCATTTTACTTAACAAGCATATTGGGATATTCTTTATGCAGATAAAACAAGCTTAAATAAAGTTGTTAAAAATGCCTGCAAGTAAATTGCTTGTATATTCCTTTTACTCTACTTTTTTCTTCCCTTACACTTAACATGATTAAACAGAATGTTGTAATATAGTTCATGCTAAATGGTTCTATGATTCATATCAACCTTATTGCTGTCAGCTCAGCCAAAACAATTTCACTTTCACTTGTGCCACTTAGCTATGTGGTGGTATTATGGCAAACATGGGATGTCTGGATTGAGATGCAAATATGTTTCATCTTTCTCAATAACATTTTCCCCCTTTTTCCACATAGCCAGTTTTTCAGTTGGTTTCTCATTTAGACTTGGTGAGTGCCTTAGGACTGTGACAAAATTCTCCATTGATGTTCAATAGAAAAAGTGTATGAGCTTGCACATTATTTAGTCACCCTAAATGGACTAAAAGAGATTTTGGTAGGGAAAAACACACCCAAACCCCCAAACCTTGCTATATGCTTTGCTTTTTGACAGATAATCAGATTATACTGATTGTCTAGTTGAAATTGTCTAAACTTACAGAGAGGGGAAACTGATGAAAGTAATCTCTGGCTGAGATTCCGATACTGGAGGACTTTGCTGGTTAAAGGGCAGGTGGCATTTTGTCATCCACAGAGGATTTGTTTCTGCCTCTGCACTGCCATATTCTTTGTATGCTGATCAGGTTGGAAGTAAGTTCTGAAAGTACTTACAAGCTATTTAGGATACCCATGTTCCTGAGAGCCTTTTCCATGAATCAGATTGTAGAGAAGGCTTTACAAGGGTATTGATATTTTTTTTTAGCTAACTTTAGAACCAATAGCATGAATGGCACCCAAATCTGTATTATCTAAATGGGTTCCTTGTGCCTCACACCACTTTTAAGAGCTGGGGTGATTTTGTGGTTCCCAGGGTGGCAGTTTTAAAGGATGTTAATCTCTCAAATATAGAACTATCTTTTTGTTGTGTCTGTTGTGTAGTGCAAGGAAGAATTCAGATCATAGAAGTGGAGTTACGTGTTCAGAAGACACAGATGAGTTTTTGTTAATATGTTGCGTGTACCTCCTGAAGCTAGCTTTGGATCTCAACCAGTTGGGAAATTGGATACCTCACCTTCTCTTGTTCAAATCCCATCTCAAGTCTGTTTGATGGCTTTTTGTTGCTATATATTTATCTGAAGAATAGTATATGGTTTTTGGAAAGAACAAAGAGTTCTTATCTGTTGTGAGTAGAACAAATCACTAACTGGTCTGTTTTCTTTGAATCCTCGGTCTGGGCTTCTTTTATGCCTTTCCTACCCCAAATTATTTTCCTTGTGTAGAAAGCAAATTTCAATCTCAGAGCATTAACTTTTCCCTTTCTAAAACTTACAGAGTCTGGATGGAGCCACAAGGTCTTTGGGTGATTCTATTTGGATAGTTTCATGGATTTTAAAGAATTACTCTATACAGTTCTAGTAAAAAGCTGCTACTGGATGGGCACAGAAGGGAATATTTTGAGTTTTGTAGTCTAATTGTAACATGGTGTGCTGACCCAGGCCTGATCTATTCAAATTATGTTACTTACCTAATTTTAAGCTCTTTTTGAAAACTGGTATATAAGTATTCCAAGTAAGACAGGGATATGTTTGACAGGTTGTTTTTCTATCCTTTGGCATGCTATCTTGATTCTTCCTCCCACTTACCTTGCCTGCATTTTTTATTTTCATTGCCTTTTTTTGGTTGCTGTTTACTGTTTATCTATGTTCATCTTCCTTTTCATTAATTGGAAATACTAGCCTCATTAATATGAATTTCATATATCAACCTACTCCTGAGGTTTGATAAATAATTAGATTTTTAAAAATACACCAATCGGAGAGTTTTGAATGATCATGGATATCTGTCTCTGAAATTTCTGTCAGCACAAGTGAGAAAAGTGTTTTGGGATACACAAACTCCTCAGTTAGGTTCACAATGTGTATTTTTGAATAAATTATGCCTACTGTTTCAAGTAGTAGGAATAAAAATGCACTCTTCAGTTAGAACAGTGAGTGGCAGTTTTCTGCCTGGGCATAGGAATCCTCTTGGTGTTTTTCATATGGTGGCAATTATTTCCCTGGCTGTGTTAGCATGACTGTAAAGTAAACCAAGTAATAAATTAGGAAGGTGGAGTAGAAGACGTGGGGGCCTCAGCCTAGGTGAACTGTTTCGAGCTATGCAGTCATACCTGTGATGTTATGGAGGAAGGTAAATAATTGTTTCCATAGCATGGTGCTGGTGCATTGTGACACTTTGGTTGGCTGCTATCCTTGCAGGTAAAAGAATAAACATGTTGGGGGAGCACGAGGCAGGATCCTGATTGACTGCAGCAGCAGGCGATTAATGGGCAACAACGCTCTGACAGCAACTGCTGACAAGGCGATAATGAGATTAGCACCTTCTGATTCTTTTATTAACAAGTAGCCAAAGAATCATTTGGGCATGTCAGTAGATAATGATGGAAATTAAGGGACACTCTGGAACCTTTGGGTAGCAGATCATACACCCAGTGCTCTGAAGGGTAACTTGCAGATTAACTGAATCATCTCCAATTGCAAATGTAGTCACTGAATATGATGGTGTTAGTTAAATATGAAAAGAGTGGATGTATTACTGCATTTATTTATGTATGTTAGTTATTCAAGCATGTTGCAATGCAACAGTTTGTTTTATATGTGGAACACTTGCTCACTTTGAAAAAGTATGGTCACCAGTAGTTGAACTGTATGAAAAATTTGTGTTTTTATGGAGCTTTCATGGGGTTATGACAGCTGATTTGGAGTTACTGTTTCTCAGTTAGCATTTTTCCTTACTGCGATGCTTGTCTTGGTATTGATGTGTAAAAACAATGGCTTTTGAGGTAAGAGAGGGGGAAATCGTTATGACTGGAAGGAGGCATTTGAGAGTTATGGAGAGGAGTGGGAATAAGAAAAGTGGAGAAAGCTATAGATAATTTCAATATGTGAATACTTGAGAGGACTAGAGATTGACAAGAAGTACAAGACTGTAAGAGTAAGCAGATGTGAAAGAATGAACACAAATATATTGAAGATTTTATTTTGGGTCTGAGAAGTAGTGCATTTGTTTCTGGGAAGGACCTGTATTTACACCTGTAAAAGGAAATGGGTCTGTAGGTCTGATTGTGGTGGAAGAGTATGAGAAAGAAGAGTAGAAATTTAAAAATAAGAAAGGAAAAGAATAAAGAACATGATGGGTTAGGCTATTGGCATTTTCTTATTTTGCTGCTCTTCCAGATGATATCACTGCGTAGAAGTTTAATTTTCTTGATGGGTGGGAGAAGGAAATTAATTGACATTTTCAAATATTAATAGCTACAAAGGTATTTTATGAATGCATTTAATTGACTGTTTCATCAACATTAATTCCATTTGACATGGAAATCTGATAAGAATGTTGCCGTTATTTTGCATTTGACCAAGTTAAAACAGCTGAATATTCATCATCCTACTCTAAGTTGGCTTGGAGGTTTTTTCCTAGGGGCTTACATTGGTGCAATTGCTCAGGTTGTGTGAATGTGAAAGGAAGCACAGATGTGCAGATTGGCTTGATTTAACCCTCCTTTGGATCAAATTAATTTTGAGATATAACTGATACAAATGCTTACTTTTTATGTCTAATTACAGTAAGGATGGCTGTTCTCCACAGTAAACAATTCATTAGTGTTTAGTTTAAGGTCACCTAAGTACTTTTGAAAAAGCTGCTCAAACTTCTGTGGAATCAAAGGAGATTTTGTAAGTTTGGAACTTCCCACCCTGAGGATATCGTAAGTGCTCCACGTGTTGGATCCCAGAACTTGGCTGCCATCACTTTCTTCCTTTTTGAAGACAAACATGGGCTTTAATTGTGTTCATGTGCTTGTTAAAGATCAGTGATGCATGCCACTGTCATCCTCTTAAAATTCTCTTTTGTGTGTGTCTTTGAGAGTCCCAGAGTACTCTGCTCCAACTTAAAATAGTCTTGAAATCTCCATTATTTGGATGTTCTGTTTTCTTGAGCAGCTGATAGCTCAGTGTTAGAAGGAAATCAGCAGTGCCAACACAGCAAAGAGAAGGCTGTCTGCTTACCTTTATATTAATATATCTCTAATCATTAAGAAAATGGAAAGAGGAAAAAAGGGAGCCATTCTGAAGTCAAGAATAATGGCTTGCTTTACAGCAGTGTTTTCTTGACATGGCAGAGCTTGCTCATTTGTGTCTCAGACTTTCCTGTTATTCAACCAAGTAAAAGGGTTGTCAATCTGTTTTAAGCGAAGAAAATTGAACTGGGTTTTTCAGGAGTATTGGTCGGCTTAGTTATGCCAAGCTGTTTCTTTGGATGGTAATAATAGATTTGTGCTTCAGCAGTATCTCTGACACAGTTGACTAGTTTTTAAGTTTCTTTTTTTTCCCCCCCTTCTCTGAAAAGCAAGCTGCCACCTGTACCTGGAATGGAAAGATGTGATCCAATTGTTCCTTTAAAAAAACATTTTTAAAGAGAAGGTATCTGATTTGGTTTAGTTGAATTATATTTCACTCCTGTCTTTTTTGCTAATTTCTCTCTTAGAGGCATGTTAGAGTAGTTTGGAATATTTTATCAGTAACAATATATTAACAGGGAAAACGATAAACCTGAGGCACTGGTTCTCATAATTCCTTTCTAGCTCACTTATTTTTTTAACCAGTTTTTACAAACCAAATGTTAATGCATATGCTTGATTGCTAACCACCTCTGGGCATCAAACCTGTTTTTTCTTGAGTGCAGTAAGTGATTATCCAACTCATGCTGCTCAGAAAAAGAGGTTTTGTTTTAATAAGCAGTTTGCAGTTTGGCACACAATGCTGAGGAAAGCAACATTATCTCCAGCAGTAAACTCTGCAGTCATTGCAAAGCTTGACAAGAAAATGATTGAGTCTGTTTGTTATACCTTTGTGGTGCTGCCACTGCTGCTGATGGAAATGTTGCTGTTTATTCAGCAATGCAATAACACTTTCTGTAATTTATGGATGCACATTCCCCAGATTACTAAAGGTAATATTGTTGACTAAAGGAAAGTATACGAATGGATAGTTTCGGTTGTTCCTGTCCTTATAAAAGTGATTGACTGTTCACTTTGCACCGGGAAGAATTTGCACAGGCTCTTTCCCTCTTAACAATTACAGATTTCCCTTCCACTGACAGTTACAAATAACACAGAGGGTTCTAAGTGGCAAAAATGTACTGACTTTCAGAGGTTCAAGGGACAAAATCCTAAAAATTCTAGAACTTGCCCCTCACAGGTGGCATGCTATTTTGCAGTCGGTTTCCATCAGTAACAAGTTCTGTCCCTGTATGCAAGAAAGTTAGGACAACACCATTATTGTATTTCTGCCAGTAGGAAGGATTGAGAAGTTGAGGAAGCGTGTGTATATCTGTCTCTCTTCTCCTCTCTAACCCAACAAATTTTTGGAGAAATAATATTCATTTACCTGGGCGCTCTATCATGGCTGTATATGTTAAGCAAGGCTTGTATAAGCTGTGGTATTGGCATAGGGAAAAAAATCAATGTGATAGTAGTTATGGTACCAAACCTGGGGAAGAGGCAACTCAGGCAAGGCTAAAATTCAAGCCTTTGCTCTTCCAACGTAAGAAATTTGCTTTCTGTCTTTAACAGACAAGTTCTTTGTTTTGTCCCTCAGTGATGGCTCAGGTGTTGGTGAAGTGCTTCTGCTGCTTTAGAGCTCCACTTCCTGGGCTTGTAATTTTACAAGAAGTTTTCTAAACCCACTTACGACTTGTATTATGTCACATTCGACTCTAGAGGTGGTGTTGATCTGTGTTTAAAAATGTTAGAAGTAAAGGAAGATTTGATGAAACAGATTAAAAAAGAATTCCCAAGACTGAAAAAGGAGAATGTGCATCCTTTGTGTACCAGCCAAGGTGGTTGAACCACAACACTCACTTACTGCCCATAACGTCTAGTTGGTTATCTTCAGGTAACTACCTTAGGCCTTTTTCACAGGGGTAATGGTGACTAGGGTGCCATGAAAGTAATTTGTCTTTTCCTCCTTCATAAGGCTATTTTCAGGAGCAAGTAAAAGTACACCGAAAGAGATGCATGCTCTATGCCAGAAGTATTTTACCTTGGCTGATGTTTTCAAGAAGCAGTGTGGTTAATCTTTGTCACCTGTTTGATGGTACTTGTTTTGAAGATACCATGATCTCTGATAATTCTGTTTTATGTAGGTGTAGGTTTCTATGCCTCAGTGGAAAGTCTTCAGCAGTCTGCTTAAACTTTCTTTCCTGTAATTTTGCACTATCAGGGCAGTCCACAGAAACAGGAGTTGCAACCTCACTGGAAACAGCAGTGAAGCTAGATTATTAGTTTTCTTGAAAACTTGCCTGTTAGGGAAATTTTTTTTTTAATATTATTTTGTAATTCAAACACTTTCTAAGGGCTAGAAATTGCTCACACATCCTGTGTATTTCTTTTACTGTAAAGTATTTGCTTTCCTTTTTTTCCCCTTCCTGCTCTTAAGCAAATGTAAGGCAGCTCTTGAATGTCCACATAAATGGTAAGAGACTGTGGGGCTGTGGTGCTGTTTTTGAATTTTTTTTTGTTAGAACATTTTGCATAAGAGTATTCCTACTTTCCTACTTTCTGCACTAAATCATCACAGAAAGGAAATGAGGGACTTGTCAGCCAAGCTTGAATACAGAAAAACTTAAATTTTCAGTATCTTAGTTATGTATCAAATTCAGAGAGAACACGATAGCTACAAATATGAAATAGCACTCAACTTGTGCTTTTATTTGTACTTTGCTTGCTACATGTGCAAAGTGACTTGGGCAGTTAAGTTTTCCAGTAATAACTGAGTTAAAAGGAAATAAAGCCATTTCTTTGAAGTCTTATTGGCTGAATTTATAGTTTATAGAAATCATACATGTATTACTAATTGCTCTTATTATCCATCAGCTTAGTAGAGAGCTCTTATAAGCTTTATAAACTATCATTGCAAGCCGTTTTATTTTTAACTAAAACACACAAATAACTTCTGTCCCTAATCACACATCATTTAATGAACTTATTTTTCAAGCTTAGAGACAGCTAATTTGATACCTCCTATTGAATGTCCTGTTGTACTTACAAAGTGATCTTGTGGGGAGTTCCTAGAATGATTTAAAATTGCGTAATTTTAAAAATCATATCACTTCCATCATCTTTGCGGAGTCTTCTTGCCAACTTCAAAAGTCTTTTGGTATAAACTCCTTTCAGAAAGATCTTTTTGAAATGACTGTGTTCCCTTTATTTCCCTTTGTAAGGGTTAGCATTAAATGCTGTGCTTTTCACTTGCATAATGCTGCTTATGGAAACACTGAACACTTAGCTAATGTCTGTGTGGATTTCCTCTAGAGCTGGACAGCAAAATGTAGCTTGAAAAGCCTTACTGGTTCCTAAAATTGCAATTTTGCTTTTTTAGCAACTCAGTGAGGAAAAAAAATAAAACAAAGCTACCTCCCAAAGTAAAACAAAAAAACTCTTGAACTTCTATCAGCAAGAGTGGCATTGACTAACAGCTCCAATGTAATGGATGCATAGCAGCATTGCAATCTGGGATATTGTTTAAATACCGTAAAAAGCCTTGTTCATTTACTCTGTCTGAGCACTGTAGAGAAAAATGGTGTGGTAATCCTACCATAGCAGGTGGTACTACTTTCATATCAGTATAAAATGAAATTCTGTGGATGGCTTTTTTTTTCTTATTCACTCTTTTTAATCTTTAAATAAGACGATTGGTAGCCTGTTGGCAAGAAAATGGGCCCTGAATTTTTATTCAAAGTTATACAAGGATGATAGTTGGAATTTTTGGCAGGAGGCAAGCCATTGCTTTTCAGAAAATGCTGTCAGGGGAAGCTTTTTCTGAGTTACCTGCTGGGTCCAAGCTCTTTTATGTTGTTGTTGTGACAGGTAGATTTATAAGGCTTGAAATTTGTACAAATCAGTTGTCATTCAGTGCAAGCTGTCAATGTGTCAAGCTGTCATGCCTGCTGTGAGGGGATGCCTGAGGGGGTGTACAAGGGGGCAACCATGGAGAAAGGAAATGAGTTCAAACAGACCTGAAATGGAGCTCACTTCTTTGGGTTTTCTGCCCCTGTAGAGCTGGCATTGATTTTTCTTGATGTTGAGCAACAGCAAACCTTAAATGACATGTTGTTAGCAATCTAAAGTTGCTGTTTATTGTCTTTTAAATGGCAGCAAATCATGCAGAAGAGAATATAGTGTGCGTTTCTGAGTTGTGCATGTTTAGCAGCATCCTGTTCGTGTCACTTTCCTGGCCTGGCTGGTTTCAGCTGGGAGAACTGCTGCTGCTGAACTGATGAACACAGCTTTATGAAGGATTTTGCAGACATGATCAGAAAAGAAGTGCTGCAGTCTTCTTTTTAAGGACTGAAGATTGTTAGTGACCATGAAGTTTAAATGAGAGAGTATCAGAGGTGTTTATGTGGCAGAAATGGACATTCCATGTACTTGCATTTTTTAGAAGATACCATATATTAGGTTGGTTTATTGATCACATTCCCTCTGGTCCTTGGATTCAGTAAGAGGATGCTTCATAGGCAAGATCACTTGCTGAACTAGAGCCACCCTACCCCACTACATGTCTGCTGAGCAGTGCTAATTTGATCGTATTGTCATGTTCCAGTAATTTCTTGAACAAACCAGAATAAAACCTGAACTTCTTTGTCACTTCATAATATCTGTGCAGCCCCTACATCTGAAGTGCTTACATTGGAAGAAGACTGCACACTGCTTTGACTGTAAGATGTGATGGTAAAGTCTTACATAGCACAGCTCATATCACTTTACTCTTCAGGGTGGCAATATTAACTCTATCCTGGTAAATATCATTAAGAGCTGCATCTCTTGAATGATGGAGCATTTCCTGTGTGTGACCTGGCCCCTCTCCAGACTTTGTGTTCTCTCCACATCTGGACAGGCTGTATTTGCTTTAATTAGTCATAAGATTTTTGGCCCATTCAGTTGATTCTTCATCCATCAAGCAGTACTGGGAGGGGGAAAAAATACTGGCTAGGGATGAAAACTGGGAAGGTGACATTTGAGCAACAGTCAGTGTCGAGAGGTAAAAAAATTAATCAAAGATTTCCATATAGCCGTTACCAGCTGGCATTCATGGCCTCTGAGCCGTTGAGCTAAAAAGTCTACAGAGAGGCACATGGCGCAGCTGAGTTTGTCTTGTAAAAGCGCAGCTGTCCAAAACATGACAGCTACAGCATTAGCAGGGCCATTAAGAGGTGTAGAACATTTCCAGGGAAATGATTTGAAAAATGACAATGCTGGCTCCTGTGTGATATTAATTATACCCTGTGCTCATGGCAAATAAGCTAAAATAGTTGGCAAGAAAGACAAAATGAGGTGTCTTGTTTCTGATAGTCATTTTGATCAGTCATAGTACAAAATGGTATAGCTTTTTAAAGAAACAATAGCACTAATGGACAAGCAACATTTCTAGATGAGTTCTTTTTGAATTCCTCAAAATAAAAAGACAAAGCTGCAGCCTGTAGGAAAAGGTAATGCATGAACCCTGAAAGCTGAAACAATGACAACACTCTTTAACATCTAAGTTCTGGACCATATGTCAGAGAATACTTCCTGCACAGCTTCTAAAGAACAGCATAAGGCCCATAGTGTGAAACAGTCACATACAAACCCAGGAAGATTTGGCACTGCATGAATCAATTATCTTGAGTTGTTCTATAGTGAGGAATGAAAGACATTCTGATAGCATGTGAATAGTGTTGAAATAAGACAAAACACTACACTGTGTGACTATAGACAGAACTAGGTGTAAACTAGATGTTATTTTAATGGTCCTCTAGGAAGCAATGTTATATATCTTCCTGATAAAATGTACTTATATACATACTCTGCCCATGTATTCGTGGATGCAAAGGCATCACGTTTATGCTAATTTCTAGGGTCTTTGAAATACTCATGATTATTTTCAATATTTAGTATTTTGCATCCTAATTCCTTTGTAGGTGTGCATGTTTCTTGTAAAAGAAGAATTACAGCCATGACTGCCTTGATTTCACCTGGAAATAATTTTCAAGGTTTTGTTTTTGTGTTGGTAATCTTCTGTCTGCTGATGTCTGTTCTTGCTATTATGCTCACACAGATGTGTGAGCATGCTGCCAGCTCCCTGACCATCAAACAGCTGATGAGATGTGTGTTTCCTACAGTGTCCATTCTGCCCCCTTTCCTGGAAAAGGATTGGAGTAGGATATTAGAGAGGAGCACACCTGCTTAGAAGCACCATGTTCTGAAGTGCACACAGGCTGCATTGGTCTTGCTCTTCTTCTTTTTGCTTTCTTGCAAAACTGTTGGTGCTGTGGCATGCTAAGTCAGTTGAGGAGAACGCTCTTAAATGAAAAATGATCGTATTTGCTTTTTATTTATTTCTTGGAATTTTTGGCTTTCTGCTGGACCGCTTTTCCTAAATAAGTTTAGCATGCCATTGACTAAACAGAAACTTTAAAAAGTAAGCATCTCTGTGACTAGCTACATAAAGCTGATGCTTTGTTTGAGTGGTGCACAGGAGGCAGCCAACTTTTCTTTGCCTGCATGTTGCTATAAAGTCAAGTTCTTTGACTATGTGCTTGAAGTAGCTAATGCTGTCTGTTGCTCATTCCAAAGAATGATGAACCCAATGTAACCATGGTCTTCTCCTAGCATGAAATACAGTATTCAGCTTGGCTATTCAGCTTTGGTTGATGAAAGAGTCAAGTTGCTTGGATTTGCCAGCTCTACGATGGAGCTGATTTGGTAGGGGGCAAAAAAATTAAACCTCATATCTTTACATTGTTTCATTTACAGTGGAAAACCTATTGGTTTATATAGGCTTGAAAGATGGACACAGGTAGCTGAGAAGTATCTAATATAACTGGTTTTAAATTTTAATGCTTTCAGACTTTTTTGAACTGATAATGCTAAGTTGAAATTCTAACTCTGTACTAGGGATTAGAATAGAACTTTTCTGGGAAACAGTTCACTGTGCTGCCACAGTGCACTTTTTCCTCTTCTGTGATACTCATGCTGCCAGTCAACGTGCAAGCTTTAGGTGGTCCACAGGTCTGATCCTGTTAAATTAATCTCATAAAGAGGTTCATAATAAATTACCGTTTGCAAATAGCCTGTCATAAATGAAAACACAAGTGTAATGATGATAAACTAAGCATAGTTGGTGATTCTAAATACTTTGTGTTGGAAGAGATTTCCCCCTGTGTAGCAAATTCTATTGAATAATGTTGAATTTATGTAAATAAGTACTGCCTTTCTCCCCCAAGATAATGGAACTTTAAAACTTCAGAATTGCAGCAGGGCAGGGCTTTAACACCCTGTGGAGACAGAGACCCAGGATCATTCCTGAATTCGTTTTTTCTATGCCTATACATGAAAAGAACTCCAATTTGCTGGCTTGCCCCAGGAAAACTATTCAATAGGCTTTTCTCTAACACTGGTGAGCAGAGCTTTTTTCTTGGTCTGTGGATCAAATACATCACACTGCTCCCTGCACTGATCCTGTAGTTAAATTACCCTATATAAACAACTCTTTGTTATTCCTGCCTGTGAAAAATGTTGTGTTCTTTTGGTAAAGAAGAAAATAGACCTGGAAATAGAAGGTCACAAGCAGGTCAAAGTGTTTAGCTGAAAGGCTGGCAGAGTTTCAAGCAGTGAAGTTTTGAGATCTAAGATTGAGATTTAGTTGAGATGGAAGTTAAATTTTGTTGTTTCTTTTTTTTTTTTTTTTTAATGTGTCTGGTCACAAGATTAAGGGGGGAAAATCTATTCAGGTCAATGTAGACTATTTGAAGAGATGTTTAAATGTTTTGGCTCTGCTATCTGTTAATCCTCTACTAAATGCGTTGAACGTGAGAAATAATACATACTGTTAAACCACCAAGTGCAGAGAAAATGTCTTAAAATTACAGTGTGTAGCAAATTAGAGTCTACTTGCTATTTTCTTTTTCCAGAGCTGAGGCAGTCTGTTTTTCTTTTACCTTGTTTACCTTGAAAACATGCTTTAGTGCCTGTGGTGTTTCTGTTAACCTCCTTGAACTCTTGTGATTTCATTCATGTGATTTGTTATTGAATGACCTTTCCAGGATTTTACAAAACACGACCTTTTCTTGTCAAACATTCAAAGGTTTGTAAAGAAAGGCTGTCATGGGGACAATACTTGTTTTGCTAATTATAATGAATGTTTCCAAACATCCTTGAAAATGCAGATTCATATTTCTGCAGCCATTGATAGTTCTTTGTTAAAGTTCTTTTTAAAGTATTTTTTGGATAAACCACTAGTGTACAGTGTTTTAAAAATAAATGGTAATGAAGAATTACATGTCCAATGGGCTTTAATGACAAACCTTGTCAAATGGGAGTAAATGTAAGGAAGATATTATGGCAGTTGTGAATCCTTACAGCTGTTTTCAGGTGACTTGGAATTGTTTATCATACTTTCAGAAATTCTATAATACTGGCTGGGGCATTCTGAGATCAGACTCCATACAGAGGCTTGTTTTTTCCCCCCCAGTGCTGTGTTTAATAAAGGTGAGAAAAAGTCTTCTCTTTTTTTAAGAGAAATTAAGTGGCATAAGAGGAACTCCTAAACTATTTCCATTGTGAGTGCAACTTAAAAGAAGTTGAGCAGTGGATACAAATTGCTTTATAACACATGGAAGTAATCTGCATTAATACAGAACTATGCAATACTAATGGATGCAATAAAAATGCATTCTTAAAATAAAATCACTGATTCTCCATTTTTTTAAATGAAGGAAATGGGCAGACATGAGGTGAATATGAAAAGACTGTACAAAAGAAATGCAAATATTTTGCTTTCAGAAGTTTGTTTTGGAGTCTCTGGGGGTTTTATGATTGTTGGTTTGTGTTTTCTTTTTTTTTTTTTTTTTTTTGCAAACACGTCTTTGGTCAAATATAAGTCCACTGATGTATTGACTTGATGTCAGAATTTCTTAACCTGTCAGTGTCTAAAAAAAAGGCTTTTATAAATTTATGTAAACAAGACTGCAATACCAGGTGGAACGCCTGGAGGGGAAAAAATTAGGTAGAATATTTTTGCAGAATGTTCATCCTTCTACAAAAATATGGATTTGTTTGTATTTTTGTATGTATGTGCAGCAGCTTGTTTTAACACTGAAGAAAGTCATTGTAGGAGGTAGCTGGTGACATTTCTTTTGAGGTTGAGTTGTGTGGTAATTCAGAGTCTTATTTTGTCTTTTCTTAGAACTTAACTAGAGGTGGCATAGAAGCCGCTCCTTGTCTGTGAAAATGTTGGCTTTCCTCTTTCCAGCTCTTCCATCTTTCCCTTGCTGAGGAATTGCTTTGATTTCTTTTTTTCTTCCCTGTTGACATTAGGCACAGTATTGCTCTGAATTACCAGTTTACAAAGTGAGGTGTGGTGTCAATGACATGTAATTAAGTCTGTTGTATAGTCCTGACATTTACTGCTTATGTTGTGCTGGCTAGTTTGGTTTGTGAAGAGCAGGAAATGGTCAGCAAATAATAAAGCAAACAGGAAAACTGAGGAACATAAAGACCACTCATGGTGGAGCTTACTTGCTAACTTGCCTTCAGCAGAGAGATGTGGTAACATGTGCACCTCTACTGTTCTGTTTTATTGAAACTGCCATAAATAAGTCTTTCTGTTGCCGTATGTCCACCATCCTCCCTATCCAAGATAATTCCTATCTAAGTGTCTGAAAAGCTGAGGAGGAGGTAATCAAAGACAATGCTCATGTTTGCAAGAAGTCAGACAATCAGTTAGCAAATACATTCAAGAAAAATTGGGAATTCCATGATTGACAAGAGAAGCCGTGTTTTAAATCTATATAATTTGCAATCAGGTCATTCTGTGGTCTTAATTTAAAACATAAAGATTTCAAGAATATCTGAAGTATAAGCTTATTTCTGAGTTGTTACAGCAAGTTCTTTGTGTGAAGATGTTAACTCTCACTGGTTATTTATTCTAGCCCATGAAACTGTAATTAATCTTCTGAAATACTGTCACACTGCAGCCTCCACCCCTAGAAGTTGCATCTTCTCGACTTGTTGCCCTTAAAGGACTACACTTCAGTTTCGGATATTTTATGTTAAACCCAGTTTCTACTTCTCTTAAGTGAGTGCTAGACAATGTTTTTGTGTGTTCTGATGCAGCACAATTTGGCATTTAGTCTACCTTATTTGAGAGGAAGAAGACTTTTTGTGTCTTGGTTGTCTACATATACTGATTTATCTGCCTGTATTTTTCCTGGCTCCTAGTTAAGGCAACTTATCCAAAACTGACCTGTGGCTCTTTTGCCTCACACTCTATTTTCCCAGAAATAGACCCCTTTCTGTGTAGTGCAGAACAGAAGCTCTGTGCTATCTTCCATGGTACTGCAATGCATCTATGGAGCCTCAGAGGAGGTACATTTTTATTGTCTATAGGGCAAAACATCTCGTGAGGATCAGAGGCAGCTGTGGAATGGGAGGGGAAGGAGCTGTGTTCCTCTCCCTTCCCTGTGCCCCTGCCTGCTGTTGGTCCCAGCCGCAGTGCAGTCGGTGGCTGTGGCCGTGCTGTTGTCCCTGTGCTGTGCAGGTCAGCAGCACAAGGCTCTCTCTGCGCCTCCCTGGCCTGCAGGCCACTCTGGTGAAGAATGGCTCTGATGGAAAAAGCTGCCATTAGCTTTTAAGATTAAGTATGGCCAACCTTTGTTCTGGCTAGCTGCCTTTTCCTTTTGTAATTGAAATTCTGTTAGACTTAGAAGGGAATTGATAATGACAAAAGCAACTATATTTTAGTTCCTACAGTTCATTATATTTTAGCCTGTATAACATCCAAGGTCTTAGTCTTCCACAGAACCAACACCATCTGGAAAATATATTTACTGGAGAACCCTCTGTTTATTCAAAGGCTTAAAATCAAAGGAAAGTCTCCATCAAATGATTATCTTCTGTTTGTTTCTGTGCTTTGACCATTTAGTATAAATAGATGAGAGAAATTCAGACTAGTGCTACACATAAAATTCTTGAATTTAAATTTATATTTTCAAAAGTGATTCCAACTTCTTTTTTGAAGTCTTTAGAAGGCTTGAGATAGAAGTATTTTTCACCCTTTTTACAAGACTGTTCTTGAGAGTCAGACAGTTTGTTGTAAAAAACAGAAGAAATATTGAAAATTAGGAAAGTTAATCATCCCGTGCAGTATGTACCTCTTAATGTTTATTCATTTCAGTCTTTGATCTTTCATGAATCAGCAAAGGATGTCAGTGTGTGAACAATGTTGTCCAATAGGTTATTTCAAACATGTGAAGGTGTTTATGATGGGTAGTTAGATTTCAACTATATTGTAGTCTAGCTCTTTACAAAAGTGTACCACTGTGTGTGCCACTGAGCTCAGTAACAAGTTTATGTAGTCAGAAATTATGCAATTAAAATTTGTATAAACATTAAAGAATTACTAAATGTGTATCTTGGTGTGCATGGCTGCTGATTTTAAATGTGATTGTATTATAGCTTGAATACAGTACTATAATAACTGGTTTAATTTGTGTAAGATCTAAGGCCAGGTGTTTGTATGAGAAATGCATTTGTACTTATATTTGTTAATTTCAGAATCAAAATATGAAGGGTCATGAAATTAAGTGGCTAGTGATTAAAAGAATGATACTTAAAGTGTCAGGAAAACATGAACTGTCAAAAGCTTGAAATTTAAATGAGTACAGTCTCTTACCACTTTTTTTTCCCATTTTTAAAATCCCTTTTTGTTGTTTTCCATGTTTTAAAGTATGCAATATGAACCACATATTGGTTACGATAGCAGTTACTTCTGTGTAATAGAATTTAGTTTGTCCAATCCATCCCATCTCTACTTGAAAATCTTGATCTCTGTGCTGCTGTGTGGTTTCTTCTCCAGAGAAGATCTCCATTATAGATTTTGTGTTTTGGGCAGTGGATGTGCCCCAAATAGCAGAGCCAAAATCATAGTCCTTGTGGAGACTGTGTAGACTTCTTTTCAAGACTGTAATATTTTTGGGTATATCCGTAATCATGTATGTTACGGTAAGTTGAGAATGAAAGGGAGAAAGTGTTGCATGCTTTAAGTAAATATAAACAGTTAGGAAAAGTGTGTTTTGTATTTATAGTTCAGCTGTGGGGAAACAACCACTGAATGAAAAATGTGAAGAACTTTGTGCACTTATTAGCTAATGGATGTCAGGCAGCGTGGCGATTTGCCTGCTTTATGGTTATTGAAAAATAATATACAGTGATTATGCAGATTTGACACCCAAACAGTCTGTGGGGAATAAGCATAAATGTATGTGGGGGGAGAAAGCTATAATTCAGTTTCAGCATAATTCTGATTCAAAGTGGAGCTGAAGCAAGCTCTACTCCAGCAGTGGTGAAGGGACCACTTGCAGCCTTGGCTTTGTCCTCTCTTCCACCTGACTTTACAGAACAGGCTCATAGATAAGCTCATGGGACTTGCAGCATCCATGATGGGATATACAGCTGTTGCCATGAGCTTAGTTGCTCTGAAAATGTGTATGCTGGTATTGTAAGGAAAAATAAATTTAATCAACATCTAAAGCTCAGGCACTTAAATGAGCAGCATCCATTTCTAGGAGACTCCTCCTTCCACCCTTGACTACAGGTGCTGTGAAGAAATAGAAGTGGGCTGTTAGTGATGTGGTGGTACTGAGAAATTTCTGCCTAGGTTTGGAGTCCTCTTTCTAGTGGATAGACACACTGTAAAAGTGCAATTCCTCCTTCTGAAGAAGGCACAGAATTTTTTCACCCTTCACTATAAAACTCACATTGTCTTGGAGATTTACAGTGCAGCTCATTGTGGAGTTTATTTTTGGAGGGGAGTAAAGAGCAAAAACAAAAGACAAAACATTTTATGAGTGGGCAGTTGCAGCTGACTGTTATTATCCTGGCACCAATTTACATCTAATAGTCTGGCATACATTTTCTTTCTTAATACTTTCAGGAAAAATCCAGAATATCAGCAGAGGACAGCCAAATTAAAATTATTGTTGGCTAAAAAAGTTGGAGTCCATTTCTTATCCATAAAACTGACTTATGAAAAGGCTGTGACAAAGTTATTTCATTCACAGATAAATCTGCCCCCTAGGTCAGGGTGTGTGACTGGTGGGAGCTGTGTGCTGGATGGGATAAAGGACAGGGTCAGACTTGGGGAGCTGCCCTGAGAAGAAAGGCACGTGGAGACACCTGTTAGGCTCTTTCAAATGGGCAGCATGTGGGTGAATGCTGAGTGGTGGGTTTATCCTGAATGTGAAAGTCCTGGAATTCAAAGCTGTACTGAAGAGCTGCGCAGTGGCTATGAAAGACATATCAGTTTTCACTCTGAGCCTCTGAATCTTTGCATTGGTGTATATTTACCAGCATTTTTCTACTGATCAGAATAGTGGAGCTGAACCCTGTTTTGTGGGTGAAAATAGAGAAGAACATGTGCAAGACTATGTAGATTATTTTAATACGGAGATATTTCAGGTCCTTCTTTCTTTATCCCCTCCCCTACTAAAAGGTATTCTAAAATACCTTTTCATAACAGTCTTCTGTGGTGGAGAAGTGAGAGAAGAATGAAAATGCCCAATATGCAGTAAACTGTTTATATTATAGTTTCCATCAAGGATTTCAGAATGCACAGTTTGGTTGCTGCTCAGGTGTTAAACAGAGGAAAAAAAAAAGCATATGCAGTAATTTAGGCATTCTTTCCTTAGGAAATGGCATGAAAGAAGGTGCTTGTTAATTCAGAAAATGTTGCTTACTAATTAGGTCTGTCATTTTGGATGTTTTGCACACTAGTCTTTACAAAGTAGCCTGTCACTTCGGAGTCAGGCTTTGTAAAAGAGCCTGACCCAGCCTGGAGTGGCTCTCTCTTCAGCACTAGAGTGGCTCTTTCCCCAGCCCTTGGACCATGGCATTCACTTACTTACGTGGAAAGCCTTATTTGAGCAGCTCTAGTCAAAGGTTAAAAACCCATGTAGAAAGCCAGTCTTTTAACTGCTCAGCTCCTTAACCACGCTGTGCTCTATGCCCCCAAGGACTCCAGTCTTGTGTTTGCAGCTGGACATCTGCCAAGAACTCTTCATTGACACCACAGGTTTATAGTTATAATAAAAAGGACATGTGTGTACCAATAACATGTTATGTGTCTGAGTTAAAGGTGGATGTTGAGGGCAGGATTTTCAGTAGTTCACTATCTGGAAGCTACCAGTGAAGTATCTAGGTGAATATAAGGCATTTTCAAGCATGCAGCTGACCTTTTGGAAGAGTGGAGCTTTTGCTTCAGACTTACACAGTTGTTGGAGTTCTGTAATAATGAAATCGAAATTACTTGAATTGCTAATAAATGCTTTTGCATACCTTTAGGAAAAAAAAAAACCAAACACAGGACACAGTGTCTGGAGCCAAAATCTCACCGTGTGTGTTCATGCTAATCTTGATATTCATACCAAATGATGCATAGGGTGGACAAGTTGGTTTGCTGGTTGGTTTTTGAAAGGGGAGAAGACAAGCCCTATATGTGTGAGGAGAGAGACATGCAGTCTTGTCAGTCTTGATTAGTTCTGAGTCGTTGATATTTTTCCTAGAGGATGAATAATGAAGAACTTCTATTTGCCTTTGTGGTTATAACTGTGGTTATAAGCAGTTATCTTCTGCAGTTCTTAATTTTTGTTTGGGTGTCTTAAGAGCCTTGGATTGTGGGCATGAGACAAGTAACTATCAATGTGTGAGATAGAAAAGGAATTGCAATATGTTCTTTTAAACTAAAGCCTTAGAAAAAGAAAGAAAAACAGATACGCAAAATAAATTTCCAGAGTTATTGGTTTTGAGTTAAAGCCAAAGTGTCAATTTATTAATTTTTCTGAAATCTTTGATGGAACAGTAGATACTGCTTTTTGCCTCTATAAGCTGCCATTTGTTTTAGCCTTTTTTCCAAGATTACCCAAAGTGATTTTGGGGATCCACTCCTGTATAGCTAAAGCTTATTCTGCTGAAATAATTATTCTTATTTTTGATAAATGATTACTCTTATTTTTGATAGGTTTTATTTTTTGTCTTAAACATACAAAATTACCACTGTGTAATGGTTTGTGGATATGCAAGTTGTCACCAACCTTTTTTTTTTTTAAAGTTTTAAAACATAAGAGCATCTTTTACATTGCAGAAAATAGTCATTAAATGGAAACTGTTTATTTGGCTACAAGCCCTGAGTGTGCAGGAGACATGTTAGTAAGTCACTGACATATGGATGTGATCGCTGTTTCTTTGACCAGATTTGGTTTCTGCAGAGTGCGTGAGAAGGGAAGATAAATTTTGCCCTAGTAATACTGTAGTGACTCATAAATAAATGGTTACCCTTTGGTGCTTACAGTTTTCATTAAAGCGGCCTGAGCTTTGTTATTGACACCATAGGTTGCCTATTCAGGGAAATGCAGTAAAATTTATCAGTGTGCTTTCTACACCTAATAAATCATCCAAACAGGGAACCATATGGCAGATAAGACCTTGAAAATGTGGCTTCAGCATGTGAAGAGTCAAGTTGCTGAAATCTTGAATGATTACAGCTCGTGCATTTTCCCCTGGAATATCTTATAGTTATTTTACATGCCATTTTCTTGTTCATCCTATTGCCTTTTTGTCTCTCTCTCTCTCTTCCCCCTCTTCTTTTTCAGCAGTACTGTGATTTCAGAAAAAAGTCGAAAGCAGATAAGACATTTTTATAATGCCTTGCTGGTAGGAGGAAGAGGGGCAGGGAGGAGCAGAGACTGATGGGAAAGGATGATATATGTGGCGGCTGTGTCCCAACTCTCCTCTAGCCCATTGTCATTAATCATGGCTATTAGTTTTTTCAGAGCTGCCTTGTCTGCACAGTGCCTCAGAAAAGCCATTGTTTTTTCATACCACAGTCCAGGGAAAGCAGTGGGGGGTGTGTGGGGGTATGGATGGGACCTTCTATAGTACTCCTTTCTCCTGTCTGCCTGAATCTGTTTTTTTTCTTTCTTTCTTTTTTTTTTTTTTTTTTTTTTTCTTTTCCTGCCCCTTTCTTGAAGGGAGAAAGATCTCAGTTAGCTGTTTGTACCTGTGTGTAAGCACTTATCTGGTGACATAAACATAGGTCAAACAATTGTAATACATATTCACTGACTGGTAGCTTTGGTATGCACTCTGCCATCCTAAGGTGATTTTTTTGCAAAAAGGAAAGGACTTGGACACCTTCTAAATGGAGGACATTGGCAAGATGTGAAGATCTATCTATGATACATTTTAAAAGAGGCATTTTAAAATCTCAGTGTTCTTTTCTCCCTCAATTAAAAAGACAGTTTTTGTCTAAAGTTGGTATGATTCTGCAGCTGCTGTGTCCTTGACTGTTTCTGTAGACAGAAATGAAAATCTTCCATTAAAAGTGCCCTTCTAATAAAAACAAAAGCAAATGGAGAAAAAACCTGGAACTTTCATAGTGGCAGAAAGATTAAAATGTAGTCAATCAAGCATCTGTCTAGAGTATGCTTTCAAAACATTATAACGAGTTTGTTGTTCTAAAAACCTTCACAAATATGTACTGTGTAAAATATACAAGCAGCATGACTGATAATAGCATTTATACATTCACAGATTGGTAGCCAAGGTTCAGCAAGGATTTGTATTTTGAAAACTCAGGCATGTTCTTGTAATGACAAAGGAAAACTTGCGAAGGTACAAATTTTGGTTGCATTTGATTATTGAGAAAATAACATATTGGAAAATGGTTATATTTTGGCTTTTAGAACATTTACAATATGAACATGGGTGCATGATCTAATTACACTTCTGCAGATTAAAAGGAACAAAATGTTAAAGCACGTGGTCTTCCTGTTTACAGTTTCTACTCTATAATAAAGCAGTAATGGCTTGAAAGTTACAGATTTCACAAACAGTGGTGGCTAGAAAGAATATCTTTGAAATATTCAATATTATAAATATCTACCTCTTTGAATCAAATGGCATGTTGATCCTTATGATTATAAAAGTCCAAGTGCTTTGATGTCTATGGAATTAAGAGACATCTTCAGGAAATGGATAAGAAAAAAATTGGGTTTTTTTTCCATCACTGGTTTAGAGAGCTTTAGTGTCTGAAACTTTAAACCAAGCACTTCAACCTGCAGGTGAAGATGAAGCTCCTGCTACAGGATGGCAGGAAAGTCATTCTTACAATTATAATGCATCTCTGACGCAAAATATTTTTTGTTTTTGCAAAATTGTTTTCAACAAGACCCTTGGTTATTTAGGGAAACTGTTCTTCTGATAGACCTGCTCTGTAGCAAACTGGGCTACAGTTGTTTGTGAAACTTCTGCTATACACAAGTGATTTGGTTTCTTTTATTTCCCCCTCCCATTTTGCTAATATCTCTGTGTTAATACATTTCTGCAGGAAGCCCAAATAATTTAGTTTTCTCAATCTGCATGTGAATACAGAAAGGGAAGTTGGGGTCTTGAGCAGCTTTTCATGTAGTTTGAGCCTTGTAAAGCTGTTAATATTGTACACTAGGAATATAGTCTCTAGGGAGATTGGTTTTAAAACGTGGTTTCTGTGGTTGCTTAGTTATGCTAGCATGGGATGATTAAAATTCCTCCTCAGGAAAAAACCCAACTTTTTCCACTATGCTTTAAGAAATCCTATCACTAATGGTGTGAGCTGGTGGTTACCAAGCCCTTGAATTAATAAGAAATTTATATAAATCATTTTACTAGAGAAACTAGAAGATTGACTACTTTACTTTAGTCACTATTTGTGGAAATTTTGCTAAGTTGAAGTTTCCACTGAAGGTACAAGGCTGTGGGTAGGATCACTCTGTGGGGCTCAACTGGAGCCAAAGAATGGGCATACAAAGTTGTTCTCCATGGTTAGATGGACTCTGGTTTCTGATCTGTTTTCTATGTTTTGTTTTATTTTTATTTGTCTATGTTTGGTTGAGATTGTAGTCAGTAGCAATACGGGATTTTGAGAAAAGGATTTGGAAAGCCACCCTTAGTACTCAGGTGCATGTGTCAGTAGTCTATCCATACTTGAAAGTGGGTTTGGTGAGTGAAGTGATCTGATGGATCAAAATTTGCACTTTTGATATAAGAGTTTGTGTTTCCTTCCTGAAAATGTGGTGTAGATGAGGAGGCAGTTGCTAACTTTCCAATCTGCTGAGTATTTTTCTTGTTCTGTATGACTGATTTCCTCTCAGTTTTGTTGGGTGCTAAACTATTACAGCTTGTCAAGATGATACTTCAATTTTTTCTGTAGATAACTGTGGGATGAAAATTGTTAAAATATTCCTGGGAAAGCCTTTACTTACATGCCTCTAAAACACAAATCCACTGACTGTATTGCAAGTGTCTATAGTATAAATTGCTATATCCCCTGTATTGCATTGTGTTTGCCCCCAAACTTTGTTCTTGAGTGCTGTGATGCACTTTTAAATCTTCATCTCCATTGAATTCTGGTACTTTTCCCCTCCAAGCCTTATTCATTTTTCCCCTGTTTTTTTTCCCTCCTATTGCCTTCTCCAGACTCTTGTCTCTACCTTCCTGTATCATAAGGAGATTACCCCAGACACAACAGTATGCACTCTATGCTCTTAGTCTTTGCGGGAGTTAATCTTCTCGTTTTCAACATCAGGAAGGAAAAATCCCTGAAACATGACTATTACCAGATTTGCTTCTATCCTTGTGACTATCGGTGAACATCTGTCATCTGGCATGAAAGATATATTCTTTTAAACTCCCAGGTTGGTTTATCAGGGATTTTTAGGGAGAAAACTACGTTTATATTCCTTAATTCCTTATTTTGATAGTGGCCCTCCACCTTCTTAACAGGGGAGGGGACAGGTACGCTGTATGGTATGCTGAACAGGTGTATTCAGGAAGAACAATTTGAAATGTATTTTAGATTATCTTGAAATATCAGTAAAGATGGGTGTGGGAAAAAGAACCAAATATTTTTTCGCTTTAGAGATGAATTATCTAGAATGAAAGAAATGTGTATGCATGGCAGTGCAAGATTACAAGAAAAATAGCTGAATCTGTAATTTAATTTAATGAATTTGATTTAATATATCATCTATTTAATTACATTGTTATCACAGAGTAAGGAAGTGTGTTCTGTGAGGAAAAAAACCCCACCAGTAGTGATTTCTGTGTGGTACTTTGAAATAAAAACCCCATTTGAATAAAAACATTCTTCTAGTTTGTGGATTATTATTCTATTGGCTTAATTAATATAGTTATTATTTTTTTAGGAAAAAAAATTCAGTGATGAACACTGAAATAATAGTAATAATAATAAACCAGAAAATTAAATCAAGAAAAAACAAACCTAAAAAAGATTTTCCTTGACATGTCTGAGAAACTGGAAGCCTGAAACAGCATAAATAAGTAATGTTATTCTGTAATATGTATACACAGCATCGTGTGCAGCCTTTTCTACAATTTTTATTTTCTGCAAAGTCATATGTTTTTAGCTGTGATTGTGGCCTGTGCCAAATGGTTCACCTTGTCTTGCATAATGAGTATAAACAACTGGTCACTGCACTGACCAATGAAACTAATAAAGATGTATAGCACTATGCTTGCTTAGGGAGTCACATACACAGTCTTAAACTATATGTGACATTTATACCAAAGTAACATGGTTCCAAACTCTCTCACTCTTTGCTTACAAATTCTGAAGAAGAACAAACTATTTGACTGATGGTTTGCTAAATTTAATATGCTTAGCAAGTGAAATTATTGCCTACTCTAATGCTGTGTAATTATTAAGATACACTGCTTTTAAAAATACCAAGTGAATAATATTGATTTAGTGAACTGCTATTTAGAAAAATGCCAGCAAAGGAGGAATATTTTATTTTAGCTGCCTTAGAGCTGTAATGGGTCTGTACTGAGATATGCGTGTGGAAATAAATTATGCACAAGGTAAACTATTTCGTTATACAGTACCCATAATATTAATTAAGCTGTAATTTTACCAACAAAGCTTTAATTTAACAAATAAACAGGAATCATCTGTACTGTTCTTTGAAATATACAACTTTGGGGCTGTAATAAAACATTCAGGAGCACCTGCAATTAATTTTAAAGCAAATAGTAGGACTAGCAACTTTAAAGGGTAATTGTAATTTATAATTTATTTATTTGACTTATACTGGATATAATTACAGTTATAATGCATTATTATTTTCATTCAAATGTTAGATCTATCTAGTTTACATTTAAAGTGGGCAGATCGGGGTAATAATAGCATATATATTTTCTACTCTTCACAACAACGTGCAATGTAATAGATACAGATGGATCATTGTCATCCAGAACAGTTCCAAAGACACTTTAGCTTACATTAAAATAGATGTGTGTATTTTCTCTTGATCAAGACATTTATGCTATGTTCAGAAGTTCTGTGAATGCCACATTTATACAGTAAATCTCCTAAAATACTGGTATGACTGGGTGGTATTTGTATTGGAGTATCATGTCTCACGATTTTGCTGGAAATGCTAAAAGTGGCTGATTGTGGCTGTCCTGTTTGCCTTTTTTTTTTTTTTTAAAGAAAATTTTCAAGACCATTACACTTTTCAAATTCTATTTATGATTTTTATTTGTATTTCTGTGTGGAGAAATAGAACTGAGAGAAATACTGGTGCAGAAAAAAAGGAAGCAATTATATGGGCCTGTTTTGTTTGTGGCTAAGAGAATGCTGAAGTGGCAGATTTGCAAATTTGTAAGCGAGGAAAGCTTAGTGTTCATCTTTATCAGCCAAAGTGGTTTCTTGTTAGCTGAGCAGCAAGCTAGAAAGCGACCGATTTTGACAACATAATTTACATCTTTGTATAAAACTATTGCTGGCAGCCGAACTAATTTGCGCTGGATTAGGTTGTTTGTCTCTGCTGCTGACTAACCATGCAATCTATCAGGGACCGTTTTCAAATATCACTTTTCAACTGTGCCCTTGAGAGGAGGAATTGATCGGGAATATACAGAGTAAAATTACTCCAATAACTTTATAGAAAAAACAATTACTGAATCATACAGATGTGAATAATTCTGAAGAGCTGAAATAAATGTAATGAATTTAGCTCTGCGCCTATCTTTAACATGCACACGCCCAATGTATTAACATAAAGCAGGCTTTTGTTTGTTATTTTCCTGTTACTTTGAACACTGAGGGAGGTTTGTGGTGCATGTATTGGTACTGAACTGTGCTAACCTTCTGAAATACAGTCTGAGTTGTGTTTGTGAGATGATGTTTTCTTTCAGCCGCACTTTGCAGTTCCTTCCCACAGAACGCATAGGAACGTTCTCAAACCAGAACAGCTTTGCCAACTTTTCCAACAGAATTGTTAGTTTGAGTTTGATGGCATATAATGACAAGAAGTGCCACCAACACAAATCCATGCATAATTTATAATATATTCTACATACTAACATACCATCGATTTTATAACAGGAAAAAATACTATGATTTTGTTTTTTTATTATGAACGTGGCAGTGTTCTCTTCCTCTCCTCTAAGATTATGGGTAATAGAACAATGTAAGGGAGGAAAACCTGGTTTTGCAACTGATAACCAATCCTTGGTTGTTTATAAGATGCTCTAGATTAGCTAGCAAACAAAAAACCATTAAGCACCTATTATTTTAAAGCAGTGGGTACATTTTTCATCACATTTCTCTGATGAATTTTCACTTGTGTATCCTGCTGGAGGTAATTAATTGCTTTCAGTTCAGAGGAGTAATAATGCAATAAATTATGCTGGTATTTCTTGTCAGGGAAGAATCATATTGCTGCTTCCTTACTAAAGCAGGACTAATAATGTAGTGGGAGCCACAGACTCAGAAAGTACCTGTACCATTAAAATTTATGTAAGGAATCAGGAGACTAACTACTCCCTAGAATTACATTAAAAATCTGATTCTTCTGTGTAAAAGTGGCCTCTTGTGATGACAGCGCAAGAAATGGGAGACTGATGCTGTGTCTTCATATATATTCCTTTTTTTTTTTTGACCTTGGGCTTGTTACTTAACCTGCCTATGCTTCAGTTCCCTAGCTGTGAAACAAGGATGATGGTACTGGCATTCACATTGACCTTGAGGCTTTACTAAATTAACATTAAAGTTGCTTGATAGTGTAAGGAACAGGAATCCAGGTCAATTTATTATTTCATGATTATCGATGAGTACATCTGCTGACATTATTTCTTTGGATTGCAGTACTCTACAGAGAATTATTTTAGGTAACATTGTCATCTCAAAATAGTTACTCATAATGAAACATAAGTTAAATAATACTTTTGTTTTGAGTTATGTTTTAGTTGAGAGAGAGTGGAGAAATAAGTTAATGTGTAGGGGGAGGATGTTCCAAGTGATAGCTAATGCAGAGCTGGTGTGCAGAGTGGCCAATGCTTAGTGATAATAATACCTTGTTATCATTAAAGCAGCTTTTAGCCAGTCGTTTCCAGGTTGGCATCTGAGTGGACAGGTAATACATAGCATTGAGTGATGTTGCAGCATCTCTCTGATGTCCAGGCTCTCCAGAAAGCAGTGTGGACATGACAGATGATCTTGCTTGGAAATAATTCCCATTCTGAAGTTGCAAGCAACTATAATGTTGGTAAGCTAAGCAGTCACAAGAACTATTAAACTTGCATCTCTGTAAATGTAACCTATATTAATTATAAAAACCCAACACCCCTACCTTTTCAATATTTGATTCTTATAGGAAATCTTCCATATGGTTTGACTGAAACTGTCATTCTGACTTTTGCCACTGTTGCAAACATGTATATGGGTAACTAAGTGCTCTCTCTCTCTCACTCAAAGAAGAGTGTAAATAATAAAAAGATTGCATCACTGCATGCTTCTTTACCAGAGATGGAGACTGTTTAATGACATATCACCCAGGGGACTGTAACATGGGCATGCATGCCTTGCCACCCTTCTTGTGCAGTAGGTGCAGGTAAGAGATCAAAAGGAGACATGTACTACCAGTCAATTCACACCTGTTTGTTAACAGCAGATAAAAACTTGGGAACCCTTCTGTCAGAATCTGGAATGGAGTTTAATATAGTAGGAACAGTGAAGCAGAAAACTTTTATTTCTCCTTTCACGCTTCACCTCTCTACCTTCCTTCATCTAACCTTTCTTCACCATTCCCACTCCCTGGGTTCTTATTGAAGTTACCCTGGTTCCCACCTCCACGTCAGGTTAGTTTCTATTGCCTTCTGGCTTTCTCTTCATTGGTTTACAAAGAAATAATTTCTTGGTTTCTTTTTTTGATTAATCCTGTTCTCATTACTGGTTCCTTACTCAAGCCTTCTGAAAGGTCACTGCTTTGTCTGAGAAGGGGAAGCAGAATTTTGTCATTAGGGAAGAATGAGCTTGGCAAGTTAATTGTGAATGTTCCTCAGATTTCAAGCGAGTATGGATGAGTCTTCATTGATTTCTTCTAAAGTCTTTGATTTGATGAGACTTTAACAAGGGTAGGAAGCATGCTAAGCAATTAATATTTAGTGAAGTTTTAGAAAACACCTGTGAATACTGAAGAAATTCAATGTCTCTATTTAAAATTACTTGGACAAATTTTAGGAGTTCAAAAGTAATGCCTTAAACTCTGACAGTTTTACTGGCTGGTGGGTGATACCTCTTTCTGAGCTGTCCTTTCAGGCATTCTGCTCTCTCTTTTACAGACCCATCATCCCAGCATATGGTAGTTGGGCATTGGAATATTTTAAAGTGTGTGGTTTCGGTTTTAGATAATAAAATGAAGTTGGATACTTTTTAGTGTCATTCTAAGTGGATTGCAAGTATCAGTTTTTAAATTGGAAGACACAATATGGGTGAAAACTTACAAGCAACCTTGACCAGAGGTATTGAGAAGTTATTGCCATGTTTGGCCTCCAGCTCCACCAGTGCTTCACTGTCAGCCAAAGTGTACTTGATTTGTTCCAGTTTGGGGCCTTTTATTTGCCAAGAATTTCAGATAAGCTGAATTATTATTTGAAGAATGGTAGTCTTATAATGAAACCTGAATGATAGGAAGAGATATGGCATTTCATTTTGTCTTTTGACCTCAGCAGGGTTTCAGCTTGACCTTCTAGTCTACAGATGCTTTTGTGCTAAAATCCTTTCACTTGTCTTGGATCTACTGTTGTGTGCAGAAGTGAGAGCTGGTTGAAAGGGATGCTTAGGAGTTGAACAGCACAGCTCTGTGGTCCTTTGAGGTTTTTTGTTTGCCTGTCTTTTTTGGATTTGGTTTTTGTGATTTTTTTCTTTTTGTGGTTTGGGTTTTTTTTTTGTTTATTTTGGGTTTTTTCTGTTTGTTTGGTTTTTTGTTTGTTTTCTGTTTGTTTGTTTTGAGTTTTTTGAGTGGGGGCAGCGGTATGACTGAGTAAGATATTATTAATAAATCTCCCCAAACCTCTAGTGTTTCTTTCTATGTATGATTGCTGTACTGATTGTTTGTACTCTGCTATTTTTTCAGTGCAAAATTAAATTCCTGGTTTTTCCACCAAGCTATTACCTACTGGTTTTAACAATGGGAACTTGCAAGATTAAAGCCTTCAGAACTAAAAATCTAAGTTTTCATCTTGTGTGGAGAATACAACATTCCCTATGCCAGTATTCTGTGAAAGGGAAGTCTTGAATGAAGAGAGCCCAGAGAAAAACATTTCCCCTTTTTTTCTGCCATGAAGGTGGAAAAGGAAACAGTTGCAGGGAGATCCTCACCGTAGGTGTTGGCAATCTACTGTGTTTTCCTTCAGTTTTCTGTCTTTTGGACTGTTAAAGCAAATGAATGTTTCACTTTTAAATGAAATACAGAGTTTTGGGGAAGATATTCCCCATACTTGCCAACATTTTTTCTCTCAAAGCTGAAGCAGCACAACTTACTGCAGATCAGTCTTCAAATTCTTTGTGTTTAGAGATCCTTCCCCCTGCCCTTTTTCATCCTTATTTTTGGCTCCCTAACTGTGGTTGCAGTTCAGAGTTCTTCTATTTGGCCAGTCTCCCTACCATAGTTATGGAAAAAAAAGTCTTTCAGATCCTTGTGTCTCAGCCTAACAATTGTAATGTACAGCATCAACCTTTCTGGTGACAAACTGTTCCCTCCCCTTGTGCTGCTGCTTGGCACTAGACAGCTGATGGCAATAAAATATTTGTCACAGAAGTGCTGTCACCTGACTGTCTTTTTTAGGATTGATGGCATTTTTAAAGGTAGATAGGACTTAGCCCAGCTGTTCCAGTTCTTTGTATGGTGCAAAGCTTTCCCCTTTTAATAATTTTTTAACTTTTGAGATAATAAAAACAACTATACTTTCAGAGTGGTGACAAGGTGTGAATTTTGAAAAAGTTGTTTGTTCCCATTCCATATGAGAGATAAAGCCAGCAAATATTTAAACCCCGAGCTTTTCTGGGGGCTTTTGGGAATACCTTATTAAGGTCTCATTGAAACCAAATAATTTTGAAAACCTAGATAATCAGCAGGTACAATACTCCAATTACATTGTATAAAGATGACTGTTTTGTGTGCTTGAAGGAGCACTGCTAGGTTGTTTCCTCTTTTTCCTCTCTGTAGCGCACCCTTCCACCTGATCAAGGTTATCAGACAGTTTGGTGTTTGATGGGCTTCTCCTGATTCAGTATTGTTGAACAGGAGAGAAAAAAAGGTTGGTGAGCAGTTTTTTAGGCTTGTGAGCACTCTCCAGACATGTGCTTTGGATATTCAATGCCTGAAGTACATGTTTTGAGACAGGGTGCAAAAAGTGATTCATCACAGCATGCCATATTCTGTTTTTGTAGTACAGACAGTGCAAAAATAGAGAACTTTTTTTCCAGTTAGATTTGAAAGTTAGTCATCTGGCCAACTACAAAATTCTCTTATATATCAGCCAGAGTCGACTCCTCTGTGGAGAGCGTTAACTCACCTGTCTTCAATTCAGAGGTCTAAATTTTCTTCTGGCTGCTAGCAAGGCTTCTTGCTAATCATAAAATGAGTCAGGAAAGATGGTAGAGATGAGATTTCAGTTTTACCCTTATCTTTGACAGAATGTAGCTGCCCTCGCTTTATTGATTGGTGCCAGACAATTTAGCAAGCCTTCTATTTTCACTTACCTAGATAGTTCATGTAGTGATAGGAATTTTGCAAGTTGCGGTTTTTAAATAATTTCCATAGAATTCTAAATTTTGCCCATATATTGTTTTTTCATTAATGATTAATAGTTTTGAGCAATGAGTTACCTTTTGAGATCTGAGTTACCTTACTCTGTAAATAGTTGGTTACCTTTCTGATCCAGCCTCTTAGCACCCTACAAATGTTACCTCATCCTCTAAGTCCTACTTGGACAGAGTGGGCAAAAGATCCTTTTTGCCCAGCAAATAAATCTGTTCTGTGACTGCTTGTTTTAAGACTTAGCCTGAGCTTTGTCCCTGAAATATGGAGTGCATTGAATAGAGAAATCTTCCTGCATTGCCAAAACTTTCATTTTGTGTCCATGATAAATTTAGACACTGCTGTAAGTAAGAAGTCTGTCACTTCCCCTCCTGCAGTCAGTATGAGTTCCATATTAAGCTTCAAGCCCAATGAAGTGTTGTATGAAGCAGGCAGGGGTGCAGGCTCAACATCTGTGGTAATAATCTAGGTAAACATCCCACAGTTTTGAAAAACATGGTGGTTTGATGGATATTCACAAAGACTAGGCAAAACCCAAGTTTTGTCTGTGTCTTCTACAGTGCAGACTGCATTCAACTTGTGAGATTCTGAGCTGCTGGGAGCCCTGTTAAAGTCTCCTGAGGATAAAGTGAAGGACAGCACTCGGCACTGGTCGAACAACACCGGCACACAAAGCTCCTGTGCTTAATGCCAAGTCCAAAGATCAAAGATGCATGAGATCAAAAGACTCCTGGGTCTTTGTCCTTTTTCCTTTATCAGCCACCTTTGGTTGGCCTCTTGATGAGGGCTTCTCAGAGACGCTCGTTTTGCTTGGTGCTGGAGGGGTGGCCTAGAACCTGATCTTAAGGGGGCAGTGTGGTTAGCCAAGGGCCAGCTGCAGCCAGCCAGCGCAGCCTCCACTCTGACCTCACCAGAGACTCTTTAATCTGTCAGGCTGTCATCTCCAGTGGCATCAGCCATGAGCCCTTTGCCAGGCTGCTTGCTGCTCATTCTCTCCTAGCAACTGTATCAAAATTTTATTCTGCTAAAGAAGGTTCTTTAATGATGTTGTTTATGCAGACAAATAGTTAAAATTTCACGTCTAAAAGATTAAATATTGTAATCGCACAATTAGGAAAAATGTTACATGATTTAACATAGCATTTTTCTATTTATGTAAGTGACAACTAATGGTTTCTTTTTTCTCCTAGCTTTAGGAAAGATTCTTCAACTTTGTAATTTTAAAACATTTTCTCCTACACATGTCATTGTTCTTTTTAATAGGATCTGCCAGAACAACTCTGAGCAAAAGCTCTGCATTTTCACATTATTATCTCATTGTCTATCCCTAGTGTTATAGCCTTACTGTGACTTCCTAACTAATCAGCTATTTCAACTTTCATTCCATAAGCTTTATGTCTGAGTATAATTAAATGAGCATTAAGTCCTTTTTTTACTAGCAAAGCCTGAAAGTTCTGATATTACAGTAATAAGTGTGAAGTGAATTTTGAATGGCATTTATATCCTTTCATGGGCTCTAAATGTTTGATTTGCATAACTAGTTAAAATGATATCAGAGCAGCATATTGATTTAATTCCATCTCAGAAAACTGTTAATTAATAATGATAATAAATGTGTCAGTCCTTTATTATCTGCTTTGAATTGGTGATGATGTCTATATTAATACTACTTCAGTAATAGACCTCTGCTGGCTATTGTTGGCAAAGCTTTGACGGCTTGAATAACTAGCAATCAGAATTTATAAAATTTATTGCAGATCAGATTAAAAAAAATAGTCATTTTATCACATGTGTGATTTTATTAACACCTACTACTTAACATTTTTTTTAAATAAATCACTAAGAACAGAAACTGGCAAGGCTTTTGAACAAAGAAGAGGTTTGAATTTCTTAAATTTTTTTTGTCCTTGCAAGTTAGATTGTAAAGAGTGAACACACTCCCTTCATGCAAAGGAGACAATGGAAAGAATTATGCACATTTCAGGTTTCTTAACATTTTTACAGCAATATCTTAAAAAAAATCCCTAATATGCTAGAGGTATTGTGTGGAAAAGAGATACTTGGTCAGTAGAGGTTTTCTTTTTATTACTGTTGTTTTGTTATATGTTTTTAATAATTTTGTGATATGTGTTACTTTACCTTTTTATTTCAGAGTGAAATTAGATTATCACTTATTAATGTTTTTGCTATCACTGTTTAGAGTTAAAACAGAATTAGTTTAAGATCCTACTTTCATTTTTCCCTTCTGGACACTGCCAAAAGAGTCCTTTGTGCTACTTAAGACTGGGTTTTGGTTCCTTTTTCAGCAAGGAACATTAACTGTCCTAATATTCAGCACCACACCACCTTACAGAACTGCATTACAAGTGTCTAGAGAGGAAAGCACTCAGCTTTTGTCAGCAGAAAATGTTCTGTACATTCCCTTTTAGATGAGGAAATATTTAGGAAACTGACTTTGGTGGGACTGGGTTTAGTTTGCATGGACCCTTAATGTAGGTCTTGAATCAAATTTTTTTTTTTTTTTAAAAGTATCTACTCTCTTAATGTTGTTTACTTTCCCTGCAGCTGAATACTTGGGCTCTTGAGTTTTTATATATGTGCTGTTTGTGCTAAAAACTAGAGCTGCAATTCAGCTGCTGGTAAAACTTAATGTTAGCAGAACCCAATTGAAGACTCGCCTCCCAATTTAATGCTCTGATGGCAATTTTAATCAAAAATTTAAATTCTTAAGTATCTGAAATGTTTGTTTTCTTACAATCCCTTGGAAAAAGCAGGCCCTTAAAATTAATGGCCTTTTCCTGTTGAGAAATATTGAGAAATGCTCCTGATTAATATGAGTAGCTCTAAAACAGAAAAGAAGGGAGTGGCAAAATACTGTCATGCTTCTTGTTTCCTGAGCACAACTCTTCTCTAAGTTACCTTCATGCAGAATTGCATGGACAGCAGTGAACTTGTCTGCTCTGATGTGAACAAACACCATATGAAAATGGCTCCACAGCACCAAACCTGAGCTTAAAAATGCTGTTAGGAGGGAGTGCATATTTTAGAAAAGATCCACCATTCTCCTACACTGTTTCAAATACTGAGATCCACATTTATCCCCATATCCGTGTCAACAGACAGTGAGTACACCTCACTTGGATGTCATGTTCTCCCTCCTGAGAAGCTCTGATCTGTTCTTTGGTGCTCCAGGAAGGTGATATTGTATGTCCAGCTTTGTCAGACCACAGTCACTCACCCCCAATGCACTGCTGACTCAAAGCTTCTTGCTCCCCAAAGAAGGGGTGTTTGATCTATTTCCAGTAAATGCTTTGGCCACCTGGTTTGCATGGAGTTGGTAATTTTAATTTATTTCCTTTTCTGAAAGCCTCCTTCAAGACTTTGTTAGCTTTTGAAGCTGGGAGAGAGACAGTGTGGAAGTCTAAGAATAGAGGCAAAATGTTGTATTATGTTTCCTCTGTCAGTGGGTTGCCCTTTTATGTATTTTCTGAAGTTCCTGACAAGATGATGTATATTGAGATGAATAGCCATCAGTTACATTTAAAATGCTTTTTCTGTAGTGATTTTCTAAATTACTGTGATCTTAAGCTATAACAGGGTATCCATACAGAAATTCTAACTAGTTTTTCAGAATTAATCTTTGCTATATTTGTTTGAGACAATGTTAAGCACAGACCATTTCAGCAGCCTGTTATGACACACACAACATTACTGGCCCTTGAAATTTCATAAAGGTAATAGAGGAGGGTTAGCTATCCCTGCTGGAGTTTATCCAGAACTTTGGAGATAAAATCTCTACTGGCGGTTTGCTTTGGTTTGGTCTTGGTTTTGTTTGCTTGTATTGTTTCAGAATTTCTTTGTGGTTTTCTTTGTTCTGCTTATTTTAATGCCAGTATTAGACAATTTGTAGATATAAGCATCAAGAATCTTGATTTATTGAATTATGTTTGGGTTTTTTTGTTATTTGTGCCTTTTTTTCCCTCCACTAAATTTAATGACTCCACTCTCACAATGTTGGGTGAGGAGGCATAGCAAGACAATGCTGGTAAATGATTTTAACTTTAAAAAAAAGAAAAGCTGCATAAAACACATTCACCTCTCATCCTTCTGCCCATGTCCCCCTCCTACCCCCAAGATGTCTTCTGTTCCCCCCCCCCCCACTTTTATGGGAACATCTAAATATATTTATGGTTTTCTCCACTGGCATAAATCAGATGTAGGTGACAATATATCCAAATAACCTCTTTGATGCATGGTTTTTGTTAATAATTATGTGCTGCTAATAATTAACAGGTGTGTGAAAAAATGAATTAGTAATGAGGAGAGCGTTTGTAAGCCGTCTGTTATCATCCCTTGACAAATGCAGGCAAGGGCATAAGCTGAATACAAAGGCCCTTGATTATAGTTTAATGGTGTTTGATAAGTTAACCCCTTTGTCACATAATGATGCTGAGCTCTTATTGTGGGAAGTTTGCTGTTTTATAGTGGCAACATCTTTTTCTTTAACCCAGCCTTTTTAAAAAGAAAGTAATCAATAAAAAATCCAGAGTATCTAGGACTTAAGATTTTGAATTCCTTTTTCAAAGTAACTTGAGAAGTTTTTGAAATTTTGTTCAGTATTTTTTCAGTGATTATTGAAAAAGCAGCTTTCATGGACTCTTCCTCAAATTATGGGAGCAAGTGGATCTATAAACTGTCCATATTCCCCGAATTTCAGTCCGTCAGACAATGGACCCTTTCAACCATCTGCAAGAGGGACTGTTGTGCCAGGGAAGCACAAAGTTTCACAAGTGGCAAATTTATTCTCTTAAGTATGAAAAATATGCTTAATGGTTTTAATGAAAGAAAGTGAGATTTTGATTCTGGTGTGGCCTCCTAAAAATGCTCAGAAAATTCTTGTTTTCAATAGCTGAGCTCCTGGTTTAACCATGTGCTTCTAACCAGTTGCTGTTTGTGGATGAAGTTAACAGACAAATCATGCCACTTGAATATTTTAAAATTTATCTCTAAAAATAAAAAAAGCTGTTTGTTTTTGCCTGGAAAATTTTGTGAGACCTTTGTGCTGTTATGGTTGATCTGGTATTTGGTATTTATTTTTGTGATTGATTTATAATGGTTTAGTCCACTTCTTTTCTGAGGTCCTTTTCTTTCTGTTCTATTGGTTTCATTTTTCAGAAGGCTTCTTTGTCTTTAAGTGTGTGGTGTATGTCTGTAAATAGCTGTTTGACTTCAGAACTCGAAATTAAGATATTAACTTTATGAGAGAAGAATATCTGAAAAGACATTATACTATGTTCCTGACCATTGAATAGCTTGAAAAATATAATATACTTTACCTAAAAAGAGATCTGGACGTGCAAAACAGGGTGGCTGAAGGCATTTCTATTTAGTATTTGAAATGTATCTTGAATGTAACTTCTGTGTTGAGAGACAATCAAAAAAAGCTACTGCCTTGTTGCTGCCATTCCTATATTGTCATCTTTGCTGGTAATGATAGATATGTAAAACATTTGGGATGTGATTTGTTAAGATAGGAAGAAAATCTTCTGATATTTCATTGGCAGATTCTCCTATTTCCTTCAAAAACTCTAGCAGAAGGTCTCCTGTGATTTGAAAGACAGTGTCTTTGGGTCAGTGTTCATTCATGGCATGGCAGTCAATGGAATATTACTATTTTATTCTAAAATATTCTAAAAATACTTAGGTACTGCAGGATATGAGACAAGATCAGCATAGTACCTAAAATCAGTGACTGCAGTACTTGAAGGAAGGAGCTGATACTTCTGCATGAACTCCTGTGAATCTGGGGGAGCCTTGCTAGCTAATGAAGCTCACAGGTTTAGCACTGACCCATCCTGACTTAAATACAGTCTTTGGAATCTTTCTGTAAGTCATGTTCTTTAACATATTATATTAGCATTCCACTTTTTTAGTAGATAACTTTTTGGAAAAGTGTTCTTAAATAGTCTGAGATTTGCAAGGATTTCTCCTTTGTTATTTGAAGGTGGGATCTGACTCTCTTCCAGTTTGGTATTCCTCCATTCCCGTTAGTTAATGGAAGGGAGTTCCAAGCTGCTTATTTTGAAACTCATGCATGTTTGTCATTGTTCCTTTTTTGGAGTACTGTTTTCAGTGATCCTTTTGGGGAAGTGGAATCAGCCTAACTCATTTGCCTCCCAGAACAGAGACATAATGTTGCCCAGGACTGCACGTGGCGCTGTTGGGAGTAGTTGCTTGGTCTTTATTTCTTTGGAGTGACCTGATCTCCAGGAAGCAATGAAAGTTTGTCCTCTGACCTTGAGGGGGCCTGCAGGCCTGAATTCCCTTGGGGAATTTAGTCAAGTCTCCACAGTGGCTTACTGCATAGACTGAGCCCTGGGTTTTTTTGCATCTATCAACAAGTTAGTTTGGTTTGGTTGCAGCCAGGTGACTCTTTTGGTTGGCAGGTCTATGAAGAGGTCATATTTTATAATTTGAAAACACAGAAATTGGTTGAGAAAGTGTGTGTTGCTAATCAATTTGGATGACTCTGAATGCTGTCTGAGAACTCCCCGTATAGGAAATGAACCCAACTAGCTCAAACCTACATGAGATCAGTATCAAAGCAAATGCTTGCCGTTTGTTTGCTGTGTTTGTATAACATACGTGGTGAATGATTGGTCTTCAGCCTTTTATTGCCACTGCTTTTGCACAGTGAACTAAAATATCCATCTCTTTATTTTCAATTCTTCATTTCCCTTTTTTATAAGCAACTTCCCGAAGGGGAGCCTTGCATTTGTTAACTGGTGTTCAGTGACTGGTGCGTCAGCTCAGCTGTGCAACATGCCAACACTAACTGCTCCTAAATAACATCTATTTGCATAGTGCACTGAGAACTGTGAACTCTCCTCTCATTAAGTGTGTGAGAACTCTCGCTCAACCAGAAACACTAAAAATTGAGCTGCACTCCTGTGGGGTTTTTCTGCTGTGAGCCCTTCCAGTGTATTACAGCTCTGTGACACTTTGTGGGGTGACGCTGCAATGAAGGAAAGGAATAACGCAGAGGGATCGCATGCCTTGGCTTCCCATGTAAACTGTTTCCTGTGCTCTTCTCCCTTATTCTGCCCTCTTACACATTTCTAGATGTGGGAACTTAATGTTTTTGGTAATATTTCAACAATAGTCATTTAATGGTGGAGTGAGGAGGAAATGAATAATCTATTGAAAACACCCCATTGCCAAATTCAGCACTCTTGAACTTCAGTTGTGCAGTTCTTTGTGTGAAATTATGTAGTGATGTCCAGCAATATTTTATTGCAAGTTATGTTTTGTAATACTTGAGCAATATATAACTGTGATCAATGTTGTGACCTCAGGGAAATTGCTTATATAATTACAGAAAGTTTACAGTAGTAAGACAAGGAATGGGGGAAAATATATCACTGTAAAATATAAATATGTTTAAATTACATTTAGGATTTGGAATAGTTCCTTGCTTGTGTTTTACAGAGTAATCTGTGATTTAAATCAGGTTTAGTTGTGGGGTTTTTTTCTAAATTGGGTATTATAAATCAAGAGTAGTTGCTGCATATAGCACACAAGAGGATTTCTTATACATTTTAATGTTGCATAAGTAAGAAATACCAGTAGTTCAGCAGTAAAATTGCAAATGTAAGCAAAAGCGAAGATTTTTCTAAATTTAACTAGGTTGCATTTGTTTAGTAAACTCTAGCAATAATTTACTGTTTTATTGCATTTGCTGTTGAGAACTTGCTAGCTTTAAAAAGGGGAGGAGGGATAAAGGAAGGAGCTATGTTATAATTGCTCTGGAACTGGGGGGAGCAGAGAGAAGAGGGGAAAATACTAAACAGTCTGCATGCAATAGGTTAAAGTAGAGAAAATAAATCTTGGCAAGATAATATGTGTCTGCAGAAGACTAAAGAACTTCTGGTAATGTGCATTCTGTATTTGTGGGATAGAACAATTCCTCATAAAAACATCAAGCTCAAGATGTAGTTATGCCTACTTAAGTCCTTGGAGACATGAAAGATAATAGGCAGCTTTTCTTATTAGTGAATTTCAATATGTAAAAAATAGAAACTGTAGTTATGCTTTAAAACAAAATAAACACCTTTGTTTTGTAAATAAGGAGGTTTGAAACTTGATTTGAATTTGCTCTACAGTTGTGCCTATGCATGCTTTATCTCTGGGTAGATTTCTATATCTCTCGGTCTGTTAATATAAAACCTGGCTTAGTTTAACTGTGGTTTGAAAGAAGTGAACACTGGGATTGGTCTGGATGATGTTGATTAATAGGTGTGTGAGGGTGAAAGACTCCAGGGCCAAGCAGTAGGTCCATCTTGGTGGCATCTGATGTTGATTGGCTTTGTCCTGCGCGGCTGCGCTGGAAGAGCGGACATTAAGATTAAGTGATGCTGTCGTGTTGAGGAGCGCTGCACTGCATCATTCTGGGAAGAGACAGCTGTGGTGGTTAATCCTTCATCACCAAGGGAGTGCTGCCAGCAGAAAGATATACAGCCAAAGATAACCCTCCATAACTTGTGCTAAAGATCAGAAAACTTTGAATTCACATCCATCTGCTTAGTCTGGGGTGAAGATGAAAGATAGGCAGAGTAGGAAATAAAAAAACCTCCTGTGGGATTAATCTTAGACAGAACATGCAGCACACGCTGAAAAGGCAGCAGCTAAATTTTTACATGTATCTTGAAAGAAATGGATCATTCCAAATCCAGAAATTTAATTTCATTTCAATTGCTTTAATGCTCCTACTCATGATGCTCATTTAATATGTACACCACATCCTGCCTGGAAGCAGTTCAAAGATGCCAGGGTTCATAGTGTAAGGTTTAAAAAAGACAAGCGTCGCTGCATTTCTAACTAAGTGATGCATAGGAATGGATGACAATGGAGCTTTTAGCATAATTTGTGGTAGAGAACTTTGTTATTTACTTTTATATTTAGCAGGTCAATTCCAAATTATTATACATCAGATGAGAATATATTCTGCCTTGAATGGTTGTGAACAGAGCTATATTGTTATGCATAATTTATTCATACAAAGTGAGAACTGTTACAAAGACTTGCTCAAGTTGTCATCTTTGGAAATTAATTGATATGAAAGAATAAGATAGCTAAAGGAAAGAGATATGAATATATTGCTTTGGAGGGAGTCTTCTAAGCAATAACTAAATTAATAAAAAACAGTTCAAAAGTAGTAGTTCGTGGTAATAATTTGAGACATTGATCCATTATTTCAATGTAGGCTGTTGTTTTTACATGCATTTTAAACCTTAAAGCAGTATCTTAAAAAGTTCTGTGCTGAATAGTGGAGAAAAGGTGGAAATGCACATTTAGTTACTATAATGGTGATAGTTATTGCTGTGAGGAAAATGCAGTATTTCTTTAAGCAGGCTGGAGGTTCGGGTGGGGGTGGAAATAAAAATGCTCCCTGTTACAGCCTTGGTGTCCAGAGGAGCCTGGAGGTGCTCACTGAGCTTGGTCTTGGATCTGCTGCAGCTGGAGATTGGCAGTCAGTGTTTGGTGAACCTCATGCTGTCTATTCACTGTCTGTGTGCCACAGGGTGTCTGTAGAAAAACCTGAAAGAGAAGTTAGTTATCTGGGGGATGTGAAGGCTTCGTTCTTGCCTGGAATCAAGAAAATCCAGAGTGAGGAGTGTAAATCTGCTGATGTCTTCTCAAATGTGAAACAAGATGGTGTTTTATCTTCTGTTGTCTATTGATCTTATTCACTTTCCTGCATGAAAATGCCAGTTAAAAGAGAAGAGCGTTTCATAATTTCCAGAGAAAGTTTCACTTTTAATTGTATCACCAGAGTGTCCCTCGAAACAATCTGAACTTCCTGTCTCCCACGCTTGTGTTTAAATGTAAAAAATCTTGTTCCTCTTACTATTTATTTATGTTTTATTCCAGAAAAGCTTGTGTTAATATTAACAATTAGCGTTTCTAGATAAATTAATCCTACATTTAAATCTTAGGTTATGACATCTCTCATGTAAAGGTTTAATATCTATTAACATGCCATTTGAATTTAATTAGAAATAATGAACCCAAAAGATACTAGTTGATATCACATGGGACGAGTATTTCTAAGCAGGCTAAGCGTGTTAGTGAGTTAATTTAAATTTTTGACAAAAATTCTAATTACTTCAGTATCTACATTACAGTATTATTTTAGAAATTAAAATGGCATTTTTGACTGTTGAAAGTGAATTGGAAAGAATTCAGATTAGGATAGGTGTTGGGAGAAAGAAGTGTATAAGCCTGCAAATACTTGAAAAATGGCCACTGCCTTTTCTTAGTAACCAACTGTTCTGCAGAGTCATTAGAGGAAGCATAACAAATAATGCTGACATGGTAGGAGAAGAAATATAAAATGAATATAAGCAGAAGTTTTGTCACAAGAAGTACTGTTAAACATGAGAATGGGCAAATGAGTGCACCCTCTCACAAGTGTTCTCTTTTTTTCTTTTTCTTTTTAAATTTTGGCTAAAAACTGCATAAACTTGATTATATCAGCAAGTAAGGGATGGGTGAGGTGATCTTTGAGCTCTGTTTTTTGTCTAGCTTTCCTCTGATTTTAGATTTCATGATGGCTTAACATTGCATCTTAAAAGTATTGGCAATTTGGAGGTTAATGAAAATGAGCAATTCTTTGTATAATCACATATTTGTCCAAATCCAAATATGCAGTAGAATGCAGGTTGAAGTGAGCAGACTTGTGCATGATGAACACTAAAATGCCAACAGTTAGAAAGGAATGGGTTAATACATTGACTAATGTTGTAGGTTTATAAGAACTGGCCCTTCTCTTTGTTCTTTTTTATCATATACATTTATCATGTTCAACCTGGCAACTGAAGCAAATAGCTATTTAAGTTGTAAAAAATGAATCACTGTGCAATTTCTTGAACTGTATGATATAACCAAGCTTAATAATATTATACAACAGAAGTTGTAAGCCTTGGGATATTTTTCCCCAGTTTAATTTTTTTTTTTTAAATGAGCCATGAGCATTTGCTTCTTTCTGTATGGAAAACCAAAGAGCATTGAGATGTGTTTAACAAAGCTGTAATTTCCTGCCCACTGGTAAGGACTAATGGTGAGTGCTTACCTTCTGCTGCTGCGTAAATAAAGTATATTTAGAAATGGTTGAACTGTTGGATTGTGTGAAGATTTGGGATGTGGGCTCTTTGACTTCAAACCTTCTTTAAAAGTGACAGAGAAAAATAAAAGTGTGAACTTACTCATTAAAAGGAAAAAGATGCTGTGGGAAGAATCTTCCACCCTCTCTGCAATGTAGACCAAGGTAAAAACTAATATGTGTTTGTTGTGTCAGCATATTTTCACACTGCTGGATGTTGCATGTTTACAGCTGGTTCTGATGCAGCTGTCAGGGTCCAATTGATGAGCATCATCATTTAAAGTGTAAAAGAAAATATCTTGGCATAGAGGGACATGATAAAGTGCCATCTACCAGGCATTGTGGACATATGTAGTCACCATTTCCTCTTTCTCCTTTACACTTTGCATTTCTTTGCTGCCCTTGCCAGAATGTGCAGAAGCCATTGGGAGCAGCTCAGCCCAGCCTCCAGCCTTCTAATATCACTTTGGTAGTTGTCAGATCATATGAAATGTCAAAATTCATGTGGCCTTCGTGAAGAGATATATTTAGTACAGCTGCTGCATACCTACGTAGTATCTCTGACATTGACATATTAGTTATGCTGTCTTTTGCAATCTGATATCTTTAAATTTGCCACCTTGTTAAGTTTTGATTAATGTGATTCCATTTCACTAAAGTAATTGGCTTGGCCTGTTGTAGAAAATAATCAGCCTTTCTACGGAACAAATGCTAGAACATGCTAATGAGGGAGTGAGTTCGTTAAATTGATGGCGTGGAGTGACAGTTATTAATGATTGTTATGATAAACAGACGAGTGCGAATTGGGATGAGTTGGGCAAAAGTGACAGTTTAAAAATAACGTATATTGGAAAGTACTAACGAAGTAATATACTGTTAGGAAAACAATCATGCAAGTTGTCAAGGGAAGAAGTGTAATTATACAGCTGCACGAGCTGCCTGGGAGGACAGGGACCTGGCTGATAATGGACACGTTTTTTGTTGGCAAGGGGAAAATATGTTATGGCAGAGAGGAGTACAGATTGATAAATTAATTGGCCTTTCTCATTGTTCCAAGAGCAAACTTGGCCAGCAGTAGCCAAGCAGATTAGGTAAATAAATGAAGTGACCAGCTCTTCCTCTGCATCTGACCCATTCCCTGCCCTTTCTTTTTAATCCACCTATGCATGAACTGCCAAGTCCAACTGCCTGTGGTAGCAGTGTTTGCATAAATGTAGCTCTCCTGGAAATATTTATGGCTTTTAAAAATGAGATGCTTTGTCTTATGAAGATTTTTGTCTTAAGATGAAGATTAATTTTAATGCCATCGGTCTTATGCAATGTGGTATGAAAGTATACTGATTTTTAAAGTGAAATTTAGAGTTGTCCATCTGAAAGCTTGCAAGGAAGAACAAAAGATTGCTGGTTGGAGTGTTTGGGAGGTAGAGGAATGGTGCTGCTTCTGCTTATTGTTGCATAAGCTTGGTGCTAAATGGCTTCAGGTTGTTGGCTGTAGGAGAAAGACATTTGTATCTCTCAGACTGACAGCAGTGCCATACATAATTCAGCTGTCATATTGCCCATGTAGTAGACTCAGTGGAAAAGCAGAGGATAAATGTGGAATATTTTCCTAATGAGTATAAGGCGATACAAAGTAAGTGGGCTGTTATATATTTAAAAAAAATAAAAAAAAGTAAAACAGTCAGAAAAATTCAGTGTGGACAGTAATACTTCAGCTGCTGTGGTTAATAAGAGTACTAGGTAGCACATTGTGGATCATTTCAGTCTCTGTTCTAATGCAGAGGACTCTGGGGATACATTTGGGCAGGCATGGAACTGAGTGGTCAGTGCTATTGCCCTTCTTTTACTTGCCTGATTGCACTGCCTTGCATTTAAATATTTACTTTCCTCCATGGAAACATGAGCAAATTACCAAATTTTTCATAAAGATGGAAGAAGTGATTTTGAAAAAGTTGGCTAAGAGAAAGCACTGTTATCACTGTCAAATTCCATCTGCTCAGGACACACCAATGAATAGAAGATGGAGAAGAGTTTATATTCTATATGACAGCCTACAGCCATATCAGCACTGAATGGAGCCTGTAAAATGCTTACTTAGCCATTTTGCTAGATGTTTTACTGGATTCAGCTTGGTCTTGGTCTTGCAAGGGCTCCAATAATCATGTTACCAATTCCTCGTGACAACCCTCAAGAACACAATCTGTTCATGAATCTTGCCATGTTTCCTTTGCTGCCCTGCCTTTCTAGTTTTCTATCATATAGTTTGTATACTATTAGACTTGTGAACATTGATTCATTGGGTACAATAACAAAAATGAGCAATGATAATTTCCTATTTAATAATTAAGTCTGAGCCTTTTTCCTAGTAGTGTTATGGGTGAAATCCCTGTAGTTCTTGGTTTTCACTGTTAGCAAAAGGAAGAAATATATAAATAAATTTTGTCTTTCACAGAACTTACCATTTTCCTAATAGTGTCATAGAGTCAATGTGTCAGGTATAGCTTAAGAAACTGCTAATTAGTAGCTTAATGCAATTTTCTGTGTGTAGATTTTATCATACTGAACTTCATTGTTCCATTCAGAACATGTAAACCAGTGACTAAAAAGCCTTTTTTAAAAACAAAAATGTACCAATTACGAGATTACTTTGTAACAGAGTGAAAACAGGCACTAAATTCTGAACTATACTGCTCTTCTGGATGAAGAATTCCTATTTTACCGTCATATTACTTCTTGAATGGTTCAATGTATTAAACTAAACCTAAGCCTAGATTAGATTATAAAAAGCAGCCTTGACAGTATCTTAATTTCAGTATGCACAATTTTGGTACTGCCTCTCAACAAAGTATGTTATTTATTCTTTGCTTAGATTGCCAAACTGTTCCTTTTGGTCTCCTTAGCCTTGTCCTGTCCAGAGAGCTACTATTGCTCCTGCTCTCTCAGACTTTTAGCATGTGTCTGCATTGCCCATTTAGTCTGGATTAGACTTGTGCTTTGGAGGCACCACTTCTGCTCTTCCAGTGTTTGGATCTTTTCAAACACAGTAGAACTGGAGGATGTTCCTCAGAGTTGCATCCGATATGCTCCATCTGCTGAGCATCCAGTCTTTGGAAACAAGTTACATCAAATAGCCATTAAAATCCTCTAAAAAGCATCTAATGTTGGACATTGGGTCCTTTGCATCCAGCGTTTTGCTCTGGAGGTCTGCTCAATTTGGACCTCACTGTTTGCTTGTATGGATATAGTGCTGATATTTTAAACCTAATCTTTGTATGACATTACTATTCTTTTCACTTAATCCTATTTTTTTCTTCATTTCTGCCTTGCTACACTACTCATATCTGTCTGGTTCATGTCATCGCTGCTATTTTACTTCAGGACTGGGGCCTGGCCTTTGTACTGGTTTTGATTGTACTTCTTCAGTTTTTATTTTTCAATCACTTTTGAGAAATCTCTGTGGTAGTCTTTTGGTAAATCTGACTTGACTTGGCTTTCTTGGAGACTGCTTAGGGAAATAGCTGTTGTTAATGCTGAGATGTTGAAAGAAAAGAATCTACAGCTGATCTAAAAGTTGTGAAGGGAGAGGCATTTATTTTGACCTTATTCTGAACTGTATAGGTGTAGAAGAGCCTTGGTTTTTGTTTTTGTCATGGCCTAAGAAGGATTTAGATAGTGAATGGGAGGTTGTTTTGAGCTGTAGAAGGGAACATTAGGTGGCATATGGTTCACAAGGTGAATTCAGCCTGTGTCCAAGCAAGATGTATAAATAATTTACACTATTAGCAGGAGTCACACATCCTTGAAGAACAGCACGTTGCTGCTACGCGCACATTTCTGCATCTGACAATAGCTTTGCTTTGTGATTATAGACACCTATTGTACTAACTCTTTTAAGATAATTATGGTGTACTTCTCCGAGGCTTTTCCTTTTTCCTCATGGGGAAATAAAGCATGTATTTTTAGACTGTTACCTATGGAGACTGAGTGCCAGTGTATGTGTTGCATAATCTCCCCAAATGACTGTGGGTGAGTGAATTCCTGGGTGGGGAATGGGTGAAGCTGGTGGAGCTTTGGCCAGCAGGAAGGGCCTGCCCACCTCGTGGCTGTGGAGGGGCTGCAGCATAATAAACCCTTGCCACACTGAAGAGAGAATTGGCTCAAAGAACAGGCAGTGTGAAGTCTGGTGGTGTCAGAGACAGGGAGGCTGAGCTGCAAAGGAAAATCTGCTGTTCTGTGGACAGGGTATGACTCCAAAGGAAAACAGAAGAGTTTGGTTCAGGTATTTGTAGTCACAGGATTGCAGTGAACCTGTCAGGACATATGGCCTCAAGGGGAACTGCTTCAAAGAAACAAAGTATTTTGTGCTCCTCAGCTGATTTTTTGCTTTTATTAGCTAAATACAATACTAACTTTTGCGGATATTTAAAGGTATATAATGGTGTATTTTGTGGAATTGAATAATTTAAGCACTAGGGTCTCTTCATGATCAACCTGTACTAGTCCCTTTGTTTCATTATACAATAAATGTGGATAAAGTGGCTGCAGAATTGTTCATATGGTTGTTTTAAGGATGATATTATTAATTGATTCTAGAACTAAGGATGTTAAGGCTTAAAAGAGAAACATACTTTGGGTTTGGGTGGTGGAAAAGAGTTCCATTTTGGTTACTAATCCAGGTGCAGATAAAAGAATGAGCTTCCTGTTGAGCATGACATGAGTTTGGAATTCATATTAGACTCTTTCAAGCTTTGCATGGGATAGTGAAGGGATGAAACCTGCAGTAGTTTCCCAGTGCTTTATCTGCTGTCTTTGCTGTACAATATAATGCAGGAAGTACTAATTGTTAGTCATATCGATTTGATGTGGAGAATAAAACTTTGGGGAAAGTTGAATTCTCTTTGTAGCAAATACAGGGGATGAGCTGAAAATCTTGGTGTTCTCTGGAATGCTAGATGTGAAAAGCAGAGATGTCTTACAGAATTATATGGAGCAGTGCTTGATAACTCTTAATGAATATTTTAATGCAATAATAAGATAGTAAATTTAAATATTAAAAGTTTTAATGCAATGTTTTATGATAATTACATCCAATGTAACTTGTGAAATGGACTCCAATACAGTCACAACTATTTAGCTGGTAGAATTTATAATTGTAATACTGAATCCATCTTTCACAAAGTAGCATTACTGGTTGCATGCTGTATTTTAGGAATATGAAGCTTAAACTGTAAATGTAATTTGTTTACTGTTGTCCACTTCTGCTATTTTTGCTATCAATGCTGAATACTTTTTATAAAAGTCTGTTTCTATCAGAGCTTCTTAAAGCAAATGGAAAACAGCTTGCAGACACTTAGAACTTTAAGGACTATCCCAATAAGATTACTTATTGCTACTCCTTAATTTAGACTTAAAAAGGAATGGATAGCTGTAGGCATTATTTATTCTAATAATAAATTTGAGCAACTGTACATGAAGGGGTTTTGTTGCTTTGTTATTTGCTGTCTCAGCAATTTAACAGATGTGAATATTCCTCTTTTCTGGATTGCAAAGGATTTTGATGAGATGCAATAAAACCCTTTTTTTACTACTAATAATAATGATAATCTCATGGTGTGAATTTGAAATCCAATGTTTTCAGGAATTTTTTTCTGTGCTTATTCTGCTAAAGTTAGTTCAAGTTAGATAAGGAACAGAGAACATGAATGTGAATTATTTTCTGTGTGTACATGCATTTTGCTGTATACTCATACAAATGAGGTACATTACACATATATGGCTTAGAAATAAATCCACTATAACACAGAAGAACTCAAGTTTTGCAAGCATGAAAAAAATGCCTACTGAAAGCAAAACAGATGTAGAAATTAATTTAATATTGTTAAGTAACGCACCTTAGCTCAAGGTAACATGCTATATGATAAAATAGTTAAAAGTTTCTCTTGTTTGCAAGATTAATATATTGATATTCACTTGACAACTTTTAGTATTAGAACCTTGCATACACACATTTTCACTTTGAGAATCTAGGTACTTCAGCAGGTACATGTAACTGATAAATCTTTTTGTAGTTGTCAAAACAACTTTGTACTTTTTCTTTTACAACTAAAAGCACTTTGACAGTCTGAAACCTGGTATATCAATAGGGAAAGCAAACAGACTATTAATTTTAGTACCACATTTCACTGAGTTTTGACATTTTTGAAATATATCACTTCAAAACACCGAGACACAGATGATTAAAGGTTGTTACTGGCAAAAATGGTGTTGGTTATCAGTGTTACTGATATCACTCAGTGACATCTTTGCATACTGGTTGAGTCTTGTTTGAAAATCAGGGTAGTTTGACCATATGGACTATACCTGCATATCTCATTGTAGTCTATATACTAGTGTCTATGCCTTGAGGGCCTCCCCTCTGCAAAAAAAAAACAACAAGCCCAAGACAACAAAAAACTTCAGCTAACCTAGTTGCTGTTTGGTGACTGTCATTGTTTGTAGTCTATCTGTCAATTCTTGGTTTTGTTGACGTGTGGAGCTGCGTTGTCCTGCTGTCTGAAGTCACTTACAATTAGTTTGAACTAGAGATGCTGCTGGGGTAGGAGTGCTTTAAAAAGGTAAAACAGGCTTCTAACAACCTGATATTGGTTTTTCAGTCTGGGGAAATTGTGGTGTGCTTGTCCATAGCATGCCCTGTAGTCTGAAATAGGATCTTTGCAAAAACACTGTGTGGAGCCAGTTTCCCCAGTTCAGTCCTAATGGCTTTTGGTTTTTGATTGTTTCTATGTTCAACTGGATGATTTTCTCCTTTTAAGCTGTTGAGAAATCACAGACATTATTGAGGATGTCATTTCGGACACCAAAACTAGATAGAAATATACAGTTGTCCTTGTAAAGTTTCACAGCTGATGCAAGAGCACTCTCCAATGTGATCTTGCAAAAAAATAGTTTAAAAATAATGGCATAAGTGTGGCTTTTAACAGCATTGTTAATATGGAGCTCAATCCTTTAAGGTAACATGAATACTCTGCTTTTTCTGCTGGAGAAAGAAAGAAACAAATAAGCATAAAATGAGCATAAGGGTTGTCTGACTTGAATTTGAGGTGCTAAGGAGAAGACTTGCAGGGTGTGCTCAGTCTGGGTGCTCTGTCACAGTGACAACTTCTTAACTTGTGTGCATGTAATGTGGTTTTGCTCATTGTGTGTGCTTGGATTAGTTAATATGGGACAGTTTAATTCTTTCTCATATTTCCCTTGAAAGGTGAATCATCCTAGGCTTTCCTAGGCTAAAGTTTAGGTTTAGTGTTGATTTGTTGTGTTCACATATGAATGTGTATCTGAAAACCTTTCTAAGTGGTAATGAAAATATATTCAAGGTTTTTTTTACTTTTTCAAATAATTTATTTTAAAATTTTGGTATAATCTTGTACTTCAGAGAAATGTTGGAGACTTTTAGCTGAAATACTATGAAACAGTAAAGTCTGTCTATTTATTACATTTTCTCTTTCAGTTTTTGTGACTCCAAACCTTCTGTGTAGTATATAAATTGTTCAGCATACACTGTGGTTTAGAAACAAAAATTCAGGGAAAATGACTGCTCAGTGTTGAATACATACACTTGTTCTAAGAGATCAGTAATCCATTTGAAGCTGAAGCTCTCAATTTGTAGAGTGTATTTAGCACAAGTTTATTTATCCAGCTTTCTTTATTGTTTACTCATCAGCACTGGTGAGTAACATCCATGTCAGTTTGTCTTTTTACTTGCTTTTTGTTGGTACAATAGATAGAAAAAACCCAGAAATACAATCTGAGAATGATTGATTGATTGATTGATTGTGGGATGAAACCATAGTGTGACTCATCCCACATAAACTAACAACACAAATATTAATGGACACACATTTCACATGAGCTTGATTTTTTCAATATGGTTGTTTGGACTCCTGAGACTTGTCCTAACAATTGTTTTGGGCATAATAAATATTAATTTTTATTGCTTTTGCAATGCAAATTTGAAAATTGTGTGAGACCAGGATTTCATGGAGATAAGTTGCTTTAATTGTTTTCCTACCTAACTCTTGGCAGCCCAGAAGGATGGCTTTAAATTAATCCCATTTCCTAGCTATGGGTATCTAGGTCTAGAGGGGTGTCCTTGGCAGTGCTAATTTATCAGTGGTCACTTAACTTACTAATGTTCTTGTTTAAAAGCTTCAAAGTTGAAGTATGCCAGCAATCTATATGTTGACTTTGTTATAGAATTCCATGATAACTGCCTGTCCAGGAAGCATTATTTAATGAGTGGTGGTAAAAGTCAGGACTGATACAGGCTTGTCTCGCTAGAAATTGAAAGATGTGCTCAGTGAAAAAGGGAAAGCAGTTACATGCCATGATGCTTTTTGAGGTGCCAAAATTTACTCACATGGAACTGAAAAATGCTTTTCATCTGTCTGTGGTTAATTGATTGGAAGTTCCTATACTCCTGTATCTCTAGATGAGTGCCCATTCTGTTCCTGGAATCACAATTCAGACATTAGGAAAACTTCTAAGTCACTTAACACCTGAGTACTGTATTGAGTTTCTAATCAAAATGTGTATTTGAATGTGTTACTTTCTCATAGAGGAAATATTTCTAGATTTAAATTGCATAAACATCAAGCTTCAGTGCTGAACAATGGGATCATGGTCCTGGTATAGGGCCTTTTTCATTTCACTTACCAAGTATTTATTCTCTGTATAGAAGTCCTTGAAAGGATGTTAATTTACATGGAGGAAAAGGATTATTTGCAAAACAGATGCTCTGTGCCTGTAACTTCTTGTGGGGGTGAAAATGAAGTGCCTAAGAAATCTGTACTTAGTAGAAAACATGCTGGAGTTTAAGATGTCTCCTAACATTATACATAACACAAAAGCAAATTTCCCAATACTGGAGTCAGTAACACTACCTCCAATGAAGATTAGCTGAGGCTTTACCAGATTATATACTCAAACTCTAAGAGGATTTGTCAGTGGGGAATGGGGAGTTGTGGTTTTGTGTTTCTTAAATTTGTTATAACTAGATGAAAATGAGGTAAAGTTTACCTATGGAGAATAAATGTGTTGAACTGAGGGGAGTTTGAAATGTGCAAAATATTCCTTTTGTAATCTTTTATTATTATTTCTCAGAGATGAGCCTTATAAGTGTAGGTACTTCCCAGAGTACTGATTCTGTTGTTCCCACTGTTGCCCTAATATCCATTCCTTTGATGTTGCAATGAGATTTTTTTGTTTATTTTTCTTCTCTTAGCAAAGTCATTTGTATGTACCAGAGTTTCAGCTCAAGAGACAACCAACCAATATTTTCCTAGCGCATAAAGATGTAACTATACATTTAAATTTATTGTAAAACATTATGCTCATCTGTAATTATATTACTTTAAAATAAAGCCTTCATCTTCTCTAAGATCTTTTGATGTCCCTTGCCTGCTGACTCTTTTTTTCTTGTTCCCACTTACGTTAATGTGAAGAGACAGTTGAGTAAATGCACAATGAACTTCAAAACCTAGTAATTGTTTTTCAGAAAGAATGAAACTTGTGAATTAGATATGGATTGTAAAAGAACACCAGAGCTGATTAGTGTTCGTTCGGTTTGCCTGCTGGACCGTTCTGACACCTGTCTTCCCGCTTTCCCCATAAATGCCATTGCTGATCCCTCTATACTGCCAGTCACATGACAGCCAGGGAGAGCTTGTGGGTGGGAGTTAAAAGACTCCCAGTGAACCTTGTCAGGCTTAGCAATTCATGAAACTCGACATAAAAGGCAACGTTAAACAAAGATGAGTTGAATCCATTTACATGCAAACTGTAGTTATCTGTATGAAAAAAGCCAGGAAAGGGGGAATGTTGAAGGGGTTACTATTTCTTTCTTCCCTTTAGGATGTGTAGATAATGAGTTGTGTAAAGCTTAGAGGGGGAAAAAATAAGCCAACTTTCAAGGCATTGAAAAATTGCTTTTTAGGAAAAATCCTTTTCATCCCAACCATCTGGTTGCATCTTGTTTACAGCACAGTGTGCCAGTTTGTGCTTATTAATCATGCTTACACAAGTATCTTAATTACTCCCCGTGTAGCTGCTCTGTTTTGAACTCAGAAGTTGACCTTTCTCTTTTTATTCCTTTAAACCATTAATCATACATAATCAACGCCAATGGGGCAGAGCCATGGAGAAGGCTACCCAGATTCCAAAAGCACATGCTAGTCCTGAGAAACCATGTAGACAGGAGTGACTGCACTGCTATCAGTCAGGCATATCTTAATTAATGACTGCTTTGTGAGTGTGCCTACTCACATGACTGTAACCCAATTCTGTTCCCTGCTTTTGCTTCTGATACTGGAGATCATTTTAAAAAGTCTCTGTATATAAAAAAAAACTTTCAGAGATATCATGTGAATGAAGAGGATTTACTTCTCTTGTCAATGTGCTCTCATTGCTTCCGTATCTATAATAATTAAAATTTAGAGAGGATGGCCAGAAAGCGCTCTAGACTCTTCAAGAGTAGAGGCTGGAAGAGGGTGAATTTTTCCAAAATAACTGGAGTAACAAATGTATTCCTCTTCTCCCCTGCCTTCTCTATTAAAAAAAAAAAAATCAATGGGAGAGAGAAAAATTGTTTTGAAAAAGCAGGGATTTGAGAAGACAGAGTGGAATTTCAGAAACAGCACTTTGGTTTCTAGTGTACTAGGCAAGCTGTAGTATGCAAAAGTAATTTAGCCTGCACTGAAACTCTTCAGTGTGATGAAAATCTTATCAGTAGTGTAGAAAAGACAACTATCCAGCCTACTCATTTAGTCAGCTTACATGTTTATACACAGGGAAGGAAAAAAAATGGATTTGCAAGTATGTCTTGCGTTTTCTCTCTACTGCTTTTGTTTTTCTGTTTCTTTTTGCCATAAATAGTATATTTAGAATTTATGCTGTCTAATCTTAGTTCCACTGGAGATGCAATTTTCACTTACAGGAGCTTTAACTACAGTTAAGGCTCTCTTAAAAGCCTTATGAGCCACTGTCATAAAAAGCAATTTGTTTATTTTTATTGCCAACATGGAAAAAGAAAATATTTCCCAACAAACCACAACAGGAACAGAAAAAGATTAAAAACCTGTATCAAAAAACTTATATCATGAAAATTATTAATATTTAATTCAGGTAAAAGCTTTGCCATTCCAAATGTAGAAGAATGCATCACTGTGTCTTCTTATGTTTAGAAAATGCTTATCCATGAACAGAGTATATGGTGTGTGAGCTGAACTGTTTCATCCAGTTTAGGAAACAATTGTGCTATTTTTCTATTGGGCATTTTCTTTTATTTGAGCTGAAAACTTTTTCAGACTTTTTGCATAGTTTGGGTGTTTTGATGTCCTTGCACTTTTGGTATTTCCTAGAAGGTTCCTTGAGTGTTGTTAAACAGCCTAGCATAAACAAGCAAAAATTTATTCAGAGAAAATTATCTTGAGAACCTAAAAGGAAACACTTAGATTTTGAATAGAGGAATTCTTGCTGACCTCAAACTATAGGTTTATCTCCCTTGCCATGTGGACAGCTAAAGATTATTTCCAAATACAGACTGTAGGTCCTGTAAAACAGAAAAATGTTGCTGATGTGATGCGGTATTGACAAAATATGGTCACCCAGCACAGGAGTAGCAGTTGACCTGAGCAGGGCCAGGCTGGGCTGTGCTGCACAGGTGCCCAGCTGCAGGGTGAGCCCAGCCTCTACTGCCAGAGAGGAGCCATGGGCAGTTCCTGCCTGCTGATTATGCCAGCTGTGTGGCCTTGCCTTTATCTAGGGCTGCAGCAACAAGCTCTCCTGTAAACATCCTTTTATTTGGCAGCAGAAATGAAACATAGAGTTGCTTTTGTTGGAGAGAATCTGAAGGGCTGAAATGAGCAAAACGGTGTAGCCTTTATAGGATGGCATCTGCATGGTGGGCTGTGGCCCTTGCCATGCTGCACAGGGTTCCCAGCAGCTGAAGGGCTGTAAGATTATCTGTATGATCTTAGTTGTCTTACGGTGTTAGCTCCCATAACCACTGCACTGCTGCCCAGAGTCCAAGTGCTTTTCTTACTGAGATCATACTGAACCAACACCTCCTGGTGTAACTTGCAAAGCTTCTTGGTTGCCCTGAGTAGCTCACTGCTGCTTCCTTCCTGCATGGTTTTGTTCTGCTGTCTGCTGTTTTGTGATTATATTGCATTTCTCTGTTTTCTTTGAACATTTAAACTGTAACTCAGAGGACTGAGTCAGAAGATTCTGTGCTGGAGGCGTGCATCTTGAAATGTTCCCTGTTCTGCAGTGCTTGCAAAGGCATTATTGAGGAGATAAATGATAAGAGTCATCAGCCTGTGGAAGGAGCAGGCAGAATGACAAGGTAGAGGGAGACTGATGGTGGGGCAGAAAAGTTGCCTTTCACCAGAAGCAGATTCTAATACCTGAGTATTTTTCTAGTAGAAGCTTCCTTTCAGAAATTTCCATCGGTTCATTTGCCTGTTGAGGGCTTTTAATTTCATGCCAGCTGAAATGATGATGTTATTCAGAAGGAATTCCCATAATTTGTATAAATGAAGAGAACATGGAAACAGTTGTTCCCATCAATGACTGTTAAAATGTGATGACCTCCTGTACCTCTCATTTTACATCTTCATTTTGCCTCATTCTGTTATATAGCTGATAACTTTGTTATTAGGTCTTCATGTACTTTACTGTTTCTCCTCCTCCAGATTATTTAATAGCCTAGCATTGGAAATTTATCTCCATAATCAGGAGTGAGGTTGTTTCCTGAATAAATGCCACAGTTTTCATCCCACATGCTTCCAAGGGAAACATTTTGTTTCTAGTCATTGTATCATTGAAGACAGTAGTGCTTTAATGCCCTCTTTCCTCTTTAATGTGTTTTAATCATTGCTTTTGCTTCATGTTTATATTTGGCTTTCTATTTCTGTAGTTAATTCTTTAATTCTAGTGTCAAATCCTGGAAAATTTTGAGTATTTTGCCCTCTTCAAAGTTGAAATAAATACATTACTATCTCAAATGAATTTTATTTGTCTTCTCTAAAGCTTTTCATTAGTGTATTTGATGTTATGAGTCCACAGCAGATCTAAAAGGGGAAAATGTCTATGTGAAACCAACATTATAGAACTACAATTAATCATAGAATGCTTGATAAAAATAAATAATCGAGGGGTTGGAAAACAGACTGCTAAAAATGGCCTATGTGCTTGATCTAAAATTCTTGGAACTGTGCATCTGTGGTGACTGTGCAGCTGTAGTGACAAGTAGTTGTTGTCTTCTGTAAGTGAACACAAGGACATTCTTCACCTGGAACGTGGTGTGGGTTTTTTTCCACTTTTGCCAAACACATCTGTTTGGATACTCATACTATGGAAAAAAAGTGACCCTCAGCTTTATGCAGAAGGTTAGTTTTACCATTGTGAAAGTGTCTGTTCTTTTGGTGGAGGAAGGATAAACAGAACCATTTTTCTATTAATGTTTAAAGATTTCCTTTGAAGTTAGTTAAATAAACTGTTTCTATGTTAAATTTTAAGTTTGGTATAAACATGGAGCTTCATCTGTGAAAGCTGGATTGCCTGTGCATGCTGTTGCCTCAGAAAGAGATGCTTAAGCCTGAATTGTATTGAAGCTCACAGATACAAACTTGGGAAGGTGATGTTTTATGTATCAGTTTCTTGGCAGTGGTACTCATTGAAAATTTTTCCTCTATCAGTGCTGACTGTTTGTTTCCACTTTTGTGTCCCCACTTCAGCTGTCCTGGCATCTCTGACAGGCAGTGTGCTGTGCAAGCAGGCCTGGAACAATTGGAGGGAAGTGGAAAGGTGGGAACGTCTTAAACTGGAGTCATGGCTGAGGACAGCATGCCTGCAAGCTGCAGCCTCAGTTCTGGGGGATTTCTTATTCTCTTGGTGGTGTGGAAAGGCAGAGATGTGTTGCATGTTTTGGCTTTGTGGTAGAAGTAGCCTTTGGATAGTTCAGTCGTGCATGTTTCTGTTTTTCCCATGTCACCCAGAAATGCTCAGTATAAGCTCCATCTGTGTATCCATTTACGTAACACCTGTGGTGAAGGATGGATGAAGGGGTGGTGTGTTAGAATTGAATACAGGATGTTTTGTATAATCACATTACAATATGTTTGGAAAACATTGTTTAAAGGTTTGCATTCTAATCTAAGAAACTATTAGCAAAAGAAACAAAACGTATGAAAACACTTTAATGAGCATAAAGGAGTTGCATTATAGCTAGCATTTCATGTTGTATGTTGAGATATGGATTGATCTTAAAATGGATTCCTAATTCTCCATAGTTAAAATGCTCTGTTAATAAAAAGCATATTTTCTAATGTTGTTTCGCATTCCTATGTTACTTTCCACCAATAAGGTCAGTAACACATTGGGGTTGGGAAGAAGCCCCTTACAGTTTAAATATGTACAAATCTTTTTAAGTAATTGTGAGCACGATTAAAGGGATATTGTAACAGGTAGTCTAATGAGCTCCTTTTATATTTTGCTTTTTCTTTCTCTTTTTACTGTGCAGGTATTAACTTGTTCATAATATGTATATTATATTTTTGCCTGGCAGTTGTAAATTTGTCTTTGAATATGTCAGGAATTATTCCTCTCAGAAATAAGAAAACAAACAAAACCAGCCACAAAATCCTCATTTGAGTTCTAAATTAGGGATTATAAATATTTGCAGAGTCTATCGCTCCTTGATAATATACTGTTGGCTAATTATAATCACCTGAGTTTCTTATTGCCTCACTTGAAGTTATGTTGGGTTGATTTCTCTAAGCATCATACTGGTTCCTTCCTTTGTAGTATGATATTGGATTAAATTTTTCAGTATGTTTGAATGAATTGCTAACATTGCAGAGTAGAATTAATACAAGTGCTCAAATTAATGCTATCCTTTACATAATGTGAAGATGAATGTAAATCAGCCAGTTATACCTGTTTCTGTACTCTGAATCATTTTGTGGATTATCTCAAATGTTGATCTGTCCTTGACATCACTTTGGAGCCTGAGCTAAACCCTTGGAGATGATAGCATTAGTGCAGTGTCAGTTTTGTCATTTGGAAGCCTTCCTCAGTCAAATTGCAGCCTCAAGACAGTCCAATATAACGTACACAGATGTCTTTTAAAATTGGCTTTACCCTTCAAAGATGACTGAAGGATAACGGAATAGTATTTTTTTAATTCAAAAATCAATTTAGATATTGATATATTTTTAAGGACAGTTTGAAAGTGTAGACTATAGTAGCAAAGTACTTCTATGGTTGTCAATCTCAGCATGGTTCCTATTTCTCTCTCCTTTACGTTATGGTAGCTAATTTAAGTATTGCAGATGAAAATATATTGTTAGGACTCACTTGATAGCAGCATTAAGCAGCACAATATTTTAAAGATAAAATATAATCACTTTTTTGCACTTAGGATCACTTAACATAAAACAGCATTTCATTAATTTAGAGTGTCTGCTTATAGAATTAGGAAAACATTCTCTTCTTGATAAAGGAGTACTACTGTGTAACTTTCTGATAGTGAAAATTTGCTGCAGTGGAAAAATTGTGATAATGGTTCAGGAGAAGGGAAACAGTTGTATAGCTATACTGTATAACCTAGTTTTAGTGTTAATTTTTGAAAATCTGAAGCTTACTTTGTACTAAAACTACAGCCCGTGTTCTTCTGGCTATTCAGATAATGATTATTGTGGGTCTCGAAATTATTAATTTAATATGACAACTCTTTCTTTTCTGTTCTCCCTCCTTTAGCCCCACCCCCCAGCCCCAATTTATTAGCAGTGACCTTTTTAAGGATAGAATGATCACAAGTAGTTACTGTACAGCCAGCCCTTTGACTGGAAGTTAATGGCAGTATTTTTGCTATGATAAATACTGTGAAGTCACCGCAGTGGGGAAACCTGCCCTCCTGCAGTCTCCTTATCCTGCCTCCACCCAGGGTACTTGGATGATACAGTTTGATGGCATATTGAGTGAAATACATGGTGGATCTGTAAAAATATGTTTCAGTGGTAAAATATGCATTCATTCTTATGACCAGCACCACATGGACTTTTATATTTCTGTTCCCAGTTGTACTGAACAACATCATCATGCTAATTGACTGTGCAAGTGCCAAAGCAAAACTCTTCCAAGCTTTGGAAGAAACTCTGCCATTTTTTTTATCGTTTTCTGCTCTTGAGCAAAAGGAAAAGGAATGATTGTTTCTTACTTTCAAGGGTATTTGCATTAAACAGAAGAATGAAGTTGAGGAAGGAGGGGTAGAAAGGAACAAAGTAATTTTGGCATGATAATATTGAAATGTGTTATTTCTGATTACAAGTTGTAGAAAACTGTTCTTGTTTAAATCCTTGCTAAACTGAGTCATCTCAGTGCATAAAATTAGCATGTTTGTTCTACTATGGCCTGCAAAGGATGAAAGGGGATAAGAGGGTTAGCATTTACAACTTCCCATTTGCTACAGCATAGAAACTAGTCAAGTTTCATGGGAAAAGTCTGAGTTGCACTATTCTGTGGCATCAGTTCTTGGTTTTATTCCATTTAACAACACAGCTGAAAAGGCCACGCATATTAATCTAGAAGGTAATTAATATAATCAGTCACTATTGATGTATTGTTGACTCTGCAAAATCTGTGAGCAGGTTTAACACCCAGGCAGCACGATTTGCTTTAAACCATGCAATGCCTGGTACATGCACTGTTATTTTTTGCTAGATTCTTTGCTGAATACAAACCACTGTTATAAAATTAAAGCACAAAAAAATAGCTGTGTGCTTGGACTTGTCTCTTTGCTCTGCATAGCCTTTCTGGAAATCTTTCATTTGAAATGACCTTGCCTATTGCTGGCTCTAAATTGCGCCTCCATGAGCTCTTCAGTTAAAGGTAAATTCAGACAGATCAGCAGTACTATTCTGGCCTCTTCTATTTGAGGATATCTGTTCTTGCCTCCCACTGTCCACACTGTAAGCCAAGACTACACCATGGTCTGTGGCACAGTGGGAGGAAAGCAAATAGAGAATGGGACTCGGCAGAACTGTGGTTCCAATTCTAGCTCATTAATTCATTGTAGGTTTTTATATTTCTTTGCAGCAGTGCTTCTGTAGTTTGGCTTCCCTTTGTTGTGCTGAGTATTTAGCTGTACTTTTATGGGTTTGCCTTTGGGAATAAGAATCATTAAAGAACAGAGACCTCCAAAAAGGACTAACCCTCTGGTTTTCTTCCAAAGATTTTTTTTTTTTTTGCTTGCTCCTGTGTTAATAGGAGTTGTTTTGGTTTTTTTCTAAAACTTGTAAAATATTTAGGTTATTTTAAAATAGACATTGGCAGTACTAAATGTTGACTTAATGTTCTAAAACACGTAGTAGCTGTGGCCTTCATTTTGTCACTGAAAGTCTATGGCAGCCATTGACTTTATTAAGAGCAGAAAAATGATATGTTACAGAGCCATTTCACCTCCATGCTGTCTCCTCTAATACATATATCTATGGAATTGTGGTAATTAAAGGCTCTTTATGTTTTATGATTTCAGTTGCATGAATTGAGTCTTAGCCTAATTGTTTAATGAACAGCTGGAAAGTTTTCTTGATCTTAAGCCATTACTGTAGGCTGACCTAATTTTGAGTCTAAGCAGAAAGACCAGTTCACATTCTGTTTTGTGTAGTTGACACTTCAGAAGTATGTGGCAGAAATATATGGTACAGGGCTGCCCTACTACGGATGTGCCTGTCCTGAGAACAGAAAGCAATGTTTTTTAGGTTGTTGAGGGATTTCTTTTCCTGTTCTCCCAGCTGGAATCCCTTCTATTTCCGAAGGAACGATTCACCTGCATTTAACAGATACTGTATCTTCAGCTCTTGCTGGAAGGAGCCATCTCTTCATATTCAAGAAAAGAACAGCAACAAGCTTGGGTAGTACTTAGTGAGAAATAAAATCCATGTCAAATTTATGTGAGTTCATATAATGATAAAACAATTTCTTTTTTAATGAGTTGCTTGTAAAATGATGAGTTTGCTTTTTAACAAGCAGAATTTTGAAGCATCAGCTCTATAGCAAAAATTGATCTGTTCTGAAAAATATCTTTGAACATCTCAGGGTTCTTAAAATAAGGCATTGTGAAAAAAAATCTTTTTTTCTGAATGAAAAAGGGAAGTTACATAAGCTTCTGGAAGAGAAATCTGAAATTCTTTTTTTGATCATGTTTTGCATAACTTTCCGTGTGCTTTCTGCTTTTTTCTTCTACACAATACATTATTCAGTACATAGTTATCTACAAAATTCTTGTAACTGAGATGGCTTCAGAGACTGAAGTACTGGCTGTTACTTAATGGGTGGGGCAATTCTTAAGTGGGCTATTTTCTTGTGGTTTCAAATGCTTCCTATTTGTCAGTGCCAGCTTAGTTCTTTGCTCCTTAGGAAGCAGTTTTCTCCTTTGATGTGCTTGCCTAATAAACAGCTGTATTAAACACCACATGGTGGTTTCTGGTTGGAGTTCAGGTCATGTTTTAGTGTACGTGGTGCAGTTCCCAGGCTGTAGGTGCTGTGTAAGGAATAACCTGACTCTTCCTCTTTACACATTGCTGGCACTACTGATGTGGCAGCCCTGCTTCCTTCTCAGCTTTGCTCCATGGTGGGGTCCTACAGCTCCTGAATTCTCTACCTCTCATCTTTAGGAGATGGGTGTTACTTTTATCGTGGGTTTTGCCCACTCATACCCACCACACTATGTGACTTTCAGGTTCAAGAAGATTGACCCTTCCCTGTCTGAAGCAATTATGTGAATGCAAGTGATTTTTGTGTTGAGTGCGTACCCAGCTTCTCTGGGACTGACTGGTTTTACCTAAATGTTTGGACAACCTGTAAAAATTTTTTTTTGATAAGTGTTATGGTGTGAATTCTGATTACAGTATTGAGTTTGGTAGTCTGGGATTATTCAGATAATAGTTTGGCAGTTTATGATGCAGTGCTTGAAATAGTTAGGATTTCAGAGGAACCTACCCCTGCTTTATTTTAAAAAGTATCTATATCCGAGATCCTTCTCTTGAGACATGCTTGTTTAGGTTCTGAAGCTCCAGTTGCATGTGTTGTCTCTGAACTCTTCCCGTGGGTATATGAAGAGAGTATGTTACAGGTATGGCACTTTACATGGAACATGCAGGTATAAAATACATACCTGGAGGAAAACACAGAACTTTTTTACAAGTTCCTTCGCTTTATTCTCTTAAAATGAATTTTCCAAACCTCATGATTGCTTAGCTGAGTTTTATAATGAATAATAATGAAACATTGAAATGATCATATATGCTGTCACTGTAAAGTGAAGGTTGCTGTTAATATTTTGTTAATCCGTAATTCAGTTATTTAGAATATTTCCCATTTACAAGGGAGATATCCTCCCATATTCTCCTTTGATGTACAGACTGTGATTGTAAGTATACTTTTCCAGTAGTATTAATAAATATTTGCTTGACATTTAATCTCATTGATCTTTAATCAGTTCTTAGTAGTTGTGATAACTGAAGTTACAAAGTTGGAATAACTTCCTTTCTGTATGAAAACAGGAATGCTGATTTCTTTTATTTGTATATGTTTTAAAGATACTATGCCATGTCATTTATTTCATTTGACTTAATCATTAGAGAAGATTAAAGGTGGCTTATTTCTTAGACATATGCTTAACAAAGAAGGATTTTACAAACATCTGTGCAAAAACATACAACATCTTCCTGCTTTCTTATCAGTAAATGCAGCTGTTCCTGTTTTTAAAAATCAGATGTGTGATAATGTGGAGTAGCAATGTTTGAAGGCTTCATTTTCTGATATCTAAGACATGTTTCTTTTTCCTGAGCTTGGACAGGTATAAATAAGAAAGATAAATTTACAGCTAATGTTGATTTTATTTTTTTTTTCCATTTCCCCCTGCCCCCAACACTATCAGAAACTGTTGCCAATGTCATCTGCTAAGTGAATTGCAGGTTCTTATCACACGTATGCTGGGTTAAGGATAATTGGTCTATACACCGAATAGTGATAAATTATACATAATAATACAGCTTTTATATTACTTAAAATTTATTTCAAATTTATTAATTAAAAAAAAAGTTGCTGATGATAGAACGCAAGTAACTTAGGTCCTTTGCATGAGGGACACTATCAAAAAATCCAAACCCAGGTTCTCTTTTTAGTGGCTTTATTCTTGGTTTAAAAGTACGGTTTGCTGTCTGTATTGACAGATCCATACAAGTGAAATAGGAAGCACAGTTGTTGAGAAAAATAAATGTGCAAATCTGTTTGTAAGTCATTAAGATACTATTTTCAGTAGCTAAATGGGAATTCTACACTGTCATTTTTACAGCTTATTTCAGTTTTGCTTTGTTTCCTTGTTTTGGAGCCAAGAGGGGTGATACGCCCATTAGTCTTTCAGAATGGGTAAATGTAGTCAAGCAAAACAGCTGCAAACTGTGTTTCATGGCAATCTCTCTCTGGCCAAAACCCCATAAAAATCCTACAATGTACTTCATTTCATCTAGAAACCCTCCCATATGTGTTGGTCGTAAAGTGTTATAGGTAAAATGTAGTAGGGGCATCTTAACAGTAGGGCAGAATCTTAACTGAGTTGTGTATTCCTCATCACCATACCCATGAATACTTCTTTTGTATGATTTTTTTTTTTTTAACTTAAAGCTTCATAACATTTTTGAGGATCACAGGTGAACACTGCTTTTTAGAACCACTCTTTTTCAGGCCATATTGAGATATTGAATCACTTCTTTTGTATTAATGGCAGTATAGAGCAATCTTCATGGTTTCGGGGTTTCTTTATTTGTTTATTGCTTAGATCTCTCACTGCAGTCTCAAGTATATCTGATCCTGCTTAGTGTGAGATCTGGTTGGATCACACCTGGCAATTTGTTGCGTGTCTCTAAATGGCCAATAAATTTTTCACAATCAGATGGTGTTATAAGGAAATCTGGGAAATTGCAAACTGAAAACTTAGAAAGAAAACATGTGTGTGCACACTTTATTTTTGAAAAAGAAAGTGCTTCACAGGCTTTGTTTTACTAGTTAGAAAGGTCTTTAAATAGCTGTTGCCAAGCCATGAATCGATAATTTTAGTGGAGGGGAAGTTTATTTTAGTTTATTATGAGTTGATTAGAAAATCAACTTAAGCTTAATTGGTTTGCATTGTCTTCAAATGAAGTAAGAATGTAAGTACAGATGTTTAATTATTCTAGATAAATAGATGCAAAACCTCATATAATTTTGGTGGTGTAGAAGTGAGACTTTTGTATAAACTCAGTCTCTTATTCTTCAGCCACTGAAATTACTATTTAGAAAACTTTGGGTATTGTAGCAGCAAACAGTAACTACCACATCCTGCAATTGTAGGAAGTCTATTTTACAAATATGGTGATATTAATCACAAGATGTAACATATTCTTGCTTCCTTCTAGGATCCTTTATATGATCTCCTTTATTGTTTCTTGTAGGAGCTCATTTTTTTATTTTATATCTTGGAAAAACGATGTCTTACTCTGGTGATTCACCTTGAGGTTTGATGAGAAGCAGGCTAGCTGCTTCTTTTCTATCACCCATAAATTCTTGCTTTACAGAAATCTGCTTGGTACTATGGGTCTGAAATCAGGGGCAAAATGAAAAAGTGCATTAAAAGACACAGATTTTTGATTTTAGCAGCTTTTCTACTGCTGTGTCAGATTTCATCACTATTAAGATATTACTGAAAGATTGGATTTGCATTCCTATTCCCCAAAACAGATTTAACTTTTGGTTGTGTAGCTGTAGTTCAGTGTATGAAAGTGAAGATACTTTCCTTCTAGTCTTCATATTTGCTGTAATCAGACTTTTCAAAACTTTTGTTTTTCTTTTCAGTACAAAAGCAAAGATTTTTCTATTTTGCTTTTTCTTGGGGTATTTAGTGGCAGGTGTATCTTCATGGTTTGCATAGAACTTAGTCCTGTATCTCAGATGAATATCCTAGATAGAATAGCTGTATTTCAGATTTTCCTGTAGAGTAGGGTGTTTTATGCAAAACTTGTAAAGCTGGATATAAAATGGGATAAATCAACCAAAGACTCTAAGGAAATATTCTGGTTTTCCTGCAGGCAGAGAGGAGGAAGGCACACACTTTTGTCAGCACCTGTAAACTGACAGCTAAATAAAAATAGACTGACAATACATGTGCAAGAAAGGGGATGAAAATTGCCTCAGTCAAAATGTCTTTACAGCCAATCCTTGAGATGCCTTTTTGCAAAAAGTATGCAACATTGGAAACTGAACAAGCTCCTCCTTCAGGACCTAGAATGATTTAAACTACTGCTGAGTGACTAAAATATGTAAAGAATAAAACTTGTTTAGATATAGGAAGCTAAATATTTGATGTCATAATTTGGTTGTGCTTTCTAAGGCTTCCTGTGTTGTTGGTTCATAAATAGTAATTCTAAATTAAATAAATGCTGGATACTACCATAATTATGGAGTTACTGAAGAGGCCTGCATTCCATTTTTGAGCAGTGTTTTCTATGGATGTGTTTCACCAGTACTAATATGTTTACTTATATCAGTTTATTTCAGAAGTCCTTGTTGTTTATCTTATTTTATGAAGTAATTTTATTATTATTAATATAAGTAATAGGAGATTTTGGCAACTGGATACACTACAGACATGCTGTCTATTTTCTCTCTTCGTTTATTTTTCTCTTGTTAAAGTCATCAAAATGTTGACAGCTGCATAACTCTCTTTAAAGCTTTCATATCTTGACAGATATTACAGATATTTGTCACTTTACTTACAGTAAGTGACAGCTAAATTAGCTTTATGCTGTATTGGAGGATATCTCAGATGTAGTGAGTCCAGTCAAATTTATATTGCATTTCTTTAATGTGCAGCTGATTTTCGAGTGGTTATTAAGGAGTGAACAGTGAAGTGATACATGAAGAATGTGAAAATCTTGAGCTAGCAGATATTCAAGGTTAACAGATGAGAAATATGTTCCCCTTTTATTACTTCTATCACATTGGATAGTCTAGTTTTTCCTTCATTTTCACTTCTTATTTCAGCTAGATGTGGGGTTGAAGATCTATACATTAATCCAGCTTTAATAGATACCCCCTTCCCCACTGAGTATTTAAGGCTGCCAGGGGATGCTGTAGGTGTTTCTAGGTCACAGTGGAAGCTCCTCAGTGAAACAACGTTGGTTCAATATCCCTGCAGCTGCCCTCTGTGGTTTCAGTGAAGTACAATCCATTCTGTCTGACTGCAATGTAGATATATTTCAGAATATATATATACACTGCTTTTCAAAAGTTTGGGCCGAATTAACAATGGGAAGAGAACAAACAAAGCTACTGAATGGAAAAAAATATCTTTTTGCTGTCAACTAACTTATTCAGTAATGTCACTGTATTTTTTTTTGGTGCCATGCATAAATACAAAGCACAATTAAAAAAATTGCAGTGGATCTTTGCATTATTAAACCGAGAATGTCTGCAAAAATGTACTTGACAGGCGGGGGAGATGAAGGAAAAAAAAAAGGAAAAAACTTGTTGTCTTTTATCCAGAGAGCTTAATTACACAATTGAGTGTTTCTCACAGTTGTCTGTTTAAATTGCTGTCAGAAATGGAAAATTCCATAGTATGATATTTTCTCATTTTATGTTCAATGTATTGCTAATGATAGCCAGACTTTCAAATTACTATAAATGTAAAAAGATGAGTTATACACGTTCAGTGTTTTAATCTACTCTGTTCTGATACTGCTGTCTTACTCCTGGGAATCCCTCTAGCATTTGGACAAGTAGTATTTGGATCAAGCCATTATAAGATTAGCTCAGTGTTGCTCAAATCAAAGTAGAGGAAGTGAGACAAGCTACCTGAATTGTAAGAGAATAACTGATTTAACTGATTTTGTGTAGTGTACTTTAAATAACTCTTAAAAATTTCAGAAATTTTGGAAACCTGGCAAATAGTATAATTGTGTCTTGGTTTTTTTTTTTTTTTTCCCAGTGTTCTTTTAAGTCAGGTTTTGTTTATTTAGGGGGTATTGCTTTATTAGAATTTTTTAAAAACTTTTTTTGTTGGTGCAGCCTTCTCTGAAAATAATTGATGCTTTGATGGGCTGAAGTTTAAGTTAAGCATAACAGTTTCTCCTAGAGGACCACCAAAGCAGGGGCACTGTGTGAGTTTGTGTGTTAGGATGTGTATGTACCACTTTGCATTCCAAGGAGAGCAAAACCAAGAGTGTTGAGTGAAAAATTGTTTTTGGGGATTACTTTGGATACTGGCCTGAATCAGGCACAGAGTTACATCTGTTCTAACTGCAACTGATGCTAAAACACCTACTGACCTCTCAGAAGAGAGGAAGGTTTACAGCACTGTTACAGAGAATCATGGCTTAAGTGGAACATTGCCTTGTATTGTGTTTAAACATATTTTCTTTTCTTTCAGTATTACTGAAGTAGCAGATATGTGGCAGGGAGTAATATTTATTGGTAGAGAATTTCTTGAGAAAGTCTCTAAAGTGGAAAAAGTGTGGCAAATTGCAGAAGCTGGAATATAGCTTTTAGATTCTCCCTGAAAAGAATGTTTTCTTTATGAAAAAAAGAGAAAATAAGCATAGGAATTTTGAAGAGATGAACATATGCTGTAAAGGTTTATCTGCTTTACTTCACAGCACTGAAGCTGGGTATTTCACGTGTTCCTGAAGGCCAGTAAACACAGCCAGTGATCCTAACTGTTGGTACATTCTAGGATTTGCTCATTGTTTTCATTCTTATTCTTGAATGAGAGTTTTCCCCAGTCCAGAAGAATTACACAGCGTGTATAGGGCTCTCTAAAACTGTTAATTGGCCTATTCAGATTTTATCTGTAACTTTACTTTGTGTTGAGCAGTATTTGTAATGCTGTTATAAACTGTACTTAAGCCCTGTTTCCGAGGCTTTAGTGATGGGATAAATATTCCCCAGGAACTCGAAAGCTGAACATGCCGATTGTTTAGCGTGGGTTAAACGCACCTATCTGAAACAACCATACTAATATTGCATCTCTCAGATTTGTCAGGCACCTTAAGAGTGTAGTATTTCAGCAGTGGTTTTATAGAAACTTGCTGCAGAACTGGACGGGATTAATAATGTATGAGATATATCACACTTAGTACAGTATTAAATTCTAGCAGTGGAAGGATGCAAACCAGTTCATAACCTTACAAGAACATTGTAATCTTGATAATAGTGTACAGTCAAATTAACAGTGAATAAATGCTGAACTCTGCTTTCTGTCAGAAATGGTACTCATGCAGTCTCTTGCCAGTGTTCGTGCGTGCTGTCCTGAGCAGCTCACCGGAAAAAACATGAGATAAAAAGATGTAATGGATTATTCTGGTTGCATGACATTGTAGAGAAAGTGTTAAGGATCTTAGTAAGGATGGGAAATTTTGCATTGTTTCAGTTCTTGGGTGAGCAGCAGTGTGTGCATATAAAACTGCAGGAGAACCTCCCTCCAGAACATCTCTGTTTATCAAAATTATATTAGAATAGAGGGTTGGAATAAGTCTTATTCCTAGATAGCAGGCAATTGATTCAGTATAATCTTATTATTCCAGATGTGACAGAAAGACAAGGCAAGACCCTAGGGACAGACCTTATGGGCTACAGCTTTTACCCTAAAACACGTATGGGAACTATCAATCAATAGCTTTCTCTGTGCATGTTGTGCTTTCTTTGTGGTTTTGCACTGCTTTATTGGAGATTTCTGTCACCATATCTCAGCTGGGTGGATCCTGTCAGTCCCCACCTTCTTTTATTCCAAGGGTTGCCAGCATCCCTTCTGAGGAACCCTTATCACCTTCTTTTAAGGTGTTTGGTGATGCATTGGGAATAGATGGCTCTCCTCTTTCTGTATAAACTAATAGGTCTTCTGTCAGTTCCAATTTAAACTCCTGGGGCATCAGAAACTGTTACTTTACATTTTCTTCCCTGGGAAACAAAACAAAAATGAATCAGACTCTTTCAAGCTGCAGTGGAATGAATTTTGAAATTTAGAACACATACTTTTCTCTGAATAGAGGTTGTAAGAAAAGACTTTGACCAATCAAACTGCTGTGCTTAGGGAGCAGGGGTTAAAGACCTAAAAAATGTGCTTACTGTAGAGCCTGCATCAGTGCAATACTTCATCTTGGATAATGTTTTTTGAGACGACAGAAGGAATCAACCATAAGCACAGGGAACAGCATATTTATCTGTCTTTGTAGATGTGAGATGTGGATTGCTTGTGCAGCAGACTTGTAGGAACATAAAATGTCTCCAAACTAGCCCTGCTTTGGCCTTGGAAAGCCCTCCCTATAAGGCTGGCTGAAGCAACGACAAGATTTGTCTTTTTGGAAATTCAAACTGAGACCAAATGAGCCAAACACTGTAAAACCTTGGTGTCCAGAAGACTGATGTGTATGGTTCTTCAATTCAGTCCTTTCTGTAAGAAAGTGTATTTGGTTTTGAAAAGTAGATCAGCCTTCTAGGAGTGGAAAAAGATTGGAATAATGTAGTGATTCTCAAATATTGCATCTATTTGTATCTAATTGTTGTCTCAAAGCGGAGGTTTTGTGCTCCAGATTCCCAAGCTGGAACTGTGTGACAGAGACAAAGAGGTAAAATAGACTTCAAAACAGGAGAATCTCCTGTAGGGTGATTGAAAGGATTTTATAGTGCTTCCTTCTTTCAGTGGGAATCCAAAACTTGGGAGAAAGGCATGTCCTCAAAGGTTTATATATTGGGAGCGGAAAAAAAGTTAGAGTACAAGTTTTAGCTTACTGCATTTACTCCTTGATCAAAATGCAGACGAAACTAGTAAATGCTTGAAATATGGTTGTTAGACACTCATCTAAATTTTTATTAGGCATTATGAAATATTTGTTTTAACTTTGAAGAGTGCATCAATTAAAAAGAGATGGTGCCTCAGAGAAATGTTTACAATAAATGCCAAATGACTGAGCTGGCCTCTTCTTATTTGAAGTGCTAGTTCTGAGGCCAGGTTATAAAGTATTTTGACGAGGAAATGGGCGAAAATAATTGTTTAATTCTTGCCATCTTTACACGTAAAAGGCTTATTTGCAGATTGTTGTTGCAGATCCCAATCAAGCTCAAAATAAAGTTTTAGAAAACACTGTATGTACTAAAAATACACATTTCTGAAAGTGAGGCAGAATGGGAATGACAAGTAAAATCCAGGTAAGGTATCACCATTTTCACTGTATGCGGAGAAAGTCAGTCAGTTATGGGTTTTCCCAGCATTTTGAAATGCTGCCTGGACCCTGCCTTGTGCTGCCTGGCTGCCTCTCAACAGCAAAAGAATAATGCATTTTTTTAAGAAATCAGTTTTTCTCTTTGTTTCTATTAATTCAAAATAGATTTGAATTTCACTGAGAGGACAGGATATTTTTGTGTATCTGTACACACACACACACACACACACACACACACACACACACATGTATAAAATGACAACGTTCATTTTTGTTTGTCTCTACGGTCTCACAACTTTTAATTAATCAAACTACTCAGTGAAATCAAGAAACTGCTTAGAACAGTCTTGTTTACCAAAATTTACCTATTTACCTGGTCTCATCTCCAAAGCACTTTTTTGTTTTTAAGGCTATGGTAGCTTAGCAAGTCAAGTTACTAAAAGAGGTCTTTTTATACTGAAATATTGTTTGCTCCGAGACTAAATGCTCGTGTTTGTGTGGGGTTTTTTTTTGTTAATTAATGAGGTTTTGTTTTGTAACCAGTAACTATGTTCACAGATGTTCATATGGAGTGATTGCCCTTGATAGTTTTTCTCTGAAGCAGATCTAAAACAAATTGAGATCTTTACACTTGATCATATCTCTGCCATGTTTAGTATTAAGTTGTGTTTTTAAATGTTTTTATGCCTTAGATTTTGTATTTAGTTTTTTCTTTTTTCCCCCATATTAGTTAGGCTAGCCACTTAAATTTTATTCTTTATAGTCTCATAGAGTTAAAAATAATGCATACTTTTCTAGCTAAAAACTAGTTCAGCCCTGCCCTACCTCTGGGATCATTTCTGTACACATAATGATACCAATAAATATAAGGAAATCCTCAGACACTTTTGCTCCTGGCTAAAGACGAATCTGCATGAAAGCATTTCTAGAGTCTATATTTTTCTTGTCAGAAGATGTAAAACCTTTCATGTTTGCTAGTTGGTTTGTATTAAGGGAGAGTCCCTTAGCCTGCCATGAATCATGTAACTCCTTTTGTCCTGATAACTGAGGGTGTTAAGGCAAATCCTGAGTTTACACTCCAGGCGCTGGCTCTGGGTTTGGCACGCTGGCAGTGGCCAAGCTTTCTTTGCTTTTGGGGATATCAGTGGAACTGGATGAGGTCAGGAACTCAGTGACTGGAACTGGAGTTCTTTGAAGGGGATTCATCTGATGATAGGTCTTTTGCAATGTCTGTGTTAAAAAGATTATTTCTGAAAAACTTTTGCACAGTTGCAAAAAGAGGAAAGAATTAAGGCATCTTATAGAAACAGGAGTGTGATGATTTGAGTTGCAATTATTTTTAGCAGAAGTCAAAACAAGGGAAGAAGTTCTTCATAGATTGTCCCTATGGTAGAACTGTTCTGTTGCTTGTATTCAATATGCTACTGGGAAGTGTCTTGCCCCTTTTCAAAACATGGAATGCTTATATTTCCCACTAGTCTTGGTGTGCTCTACAGAGTTATTGGTAGTAGATCTTGTAGGTAGGAGGTTTCTCAGCTAACCTTTTGTTCCTCAATTCTACATCTGCTTCATTTTTTCAAGTTAATTCCTTGGATTTCTACACTCAGAGATATCTACAGACTCTTTGGGTGAAGTTTGATGCCTCAGTTTAACCTGGTTAAATTTAAATTATTTCATAATAATTGTAGATGTTGGTGCACTTTTGGTGGTGAGAGAATGGCGACTTCTACTTAATAGTTATGTGGAAAAATGGGACTTTATAAAAATAAATCTGGAAGTAAAATCTGTTTGGATAACTGTATTGCTGTATTTTGTATTATATGCAAGGGAAATGCATCTCCTATCATACCAAAACCTCTTAAGAAACAAAAGGAATATTCTATTTCATGTGAAATATAAACAAACAACACAACTGCCACTGGTGACAGTGGGGTAGAACACTTTTTTAAAAAAGGAATTCAGTGCTAAAAATTATTGCCTGGAGTATTTGCTAATTATAATAATTTGGAACAAGTTAGTGGATTGTTTTGTGGGTATTTTGTTTCCTGAGTGGCTTTATTCTCCTTTCAGAGGAGAGTAAAGAGCATGAAATTTGCTGTGAACTTTGGAAATTCATTTCCGTTGTTGCTTTATATTGGTTGGTTGGTTTGCTGGCTCTGCATGAAAAATCTTTTTTCTCCTGGTGAGGTTTTTTTTTGTTTGTTTGTTTGTTTGTTTTTGTTTTTTTTTCTCTGTGCTGATCCTGTGACTCCTTACTGTTTTGAGGAGCTGTGATTCTTCCTCTTTCTGAGCTGGGGAGGGCTTTTCTATGTTTTCTTTGTAGGCAAAAATAACCACATGTAAAACAGTACTACTCATGAAATTAGTAAAATTTGGAATTTTTCTAGCAATTCCACCAGGGTGGAAGCAAATTAGGTTTGCCAAACTGTTTTAAGGGAAAGTGCTGCTGCGTCTCTGCAGGTGTCTTTTGTTTTCAAATGCATTTTTAACAATGACAGAAAATTGTCTCGGTATTTGTAAAGGAAAAGCAACATGCAGAATTCTGACTTCAGGCTTTTGGGTTTTGTGGTGGGTGTGGTTTTTTAAAAATTTATTATTAAATTTTTTCCCCTTCCTGTTATTTTGTGCTGCTATTTTGTTTATTTTACCATTTGTATCATTTTGTTGAACCTGTGAATGTCTGGGCACCACAGGCAGTGAACTTTACATGGAAAAAAATGTCAAACTAAAGCAGGCTGAATTAAGTACTCATTTTAGACTGTGCATTTGGATTTCAGCTGCCAACTATTTAGAAAGCTTACTGTTGTTGCATCTAACTTGCATTTCATATGCTCGACTCTTCTAATGATAATAATACCCTCAATCTTAAATTCCAAAGTGTCAAAGGGATTATCGCTGTTGTGTCTTCATATTAATCATGACTGTAGTTTTGTACTTTATATAGGCATACACAGCTGTATGTTGCTTTAGTGCAAAACTTGCCATCCACGGAAATAATTTTTCTGTGCTAGTAAGAAGAGTTGCTCCTAAAATATCTCTTGGGCTTAGATATAAATTTATTTAAATTAATTAGGAAATAGCTATTTTATTTTTTATATAAGGGCTAGTTTTTATCACAATAACCTATCGTTGCAAAGGTGATTGCATTCATAATTTCCTTCCATAAGTTACAGTTAGAGATCTCTTGCGATTGCTCTTTCTTTATAGACCTGAATTATCTACCATTCTGTCAGCCCAGCTATTTCCATATGAATATCTAAGCTCATTAGAATAATATCCAAAGCATAGTACACTGCATTATTGTGCTGTTTAATAAGCGTCTTGCCTGCTTCTCACAGCACTGCTATGGGCTGGTTCTCTCTTTTTTTGCAGATCACTGCCATTGTTTGCTGAGTGCCCATGAGGGAGCACTTTTTGTGATCTAGTGCTTTTGCTTGTATAATACTGATTCAGAAAAACAGCCTGCTTAGAGAGAAACATTAATTAGGTGCAAAGGTGGCGTTATTCCATGGTTTGGGGGTGGGGGGAAGTACAGCAAATAAATTATCTCCTATTTGTACAATGTTTTATGGTTGTCAGCTGTCTGTTGCCAAAGAACCCTGGTGGAGTTAAATGCTTGTGACACCTTGCCCAGTAAAGGTAGAGTAAAAGCCTGCTATGGAACCTGCTTTGTGACAACCTGTGCTAGTTTATATTAGCTTAACCAATCACTTTTTTCTGTGCTTGGCAAAATTTGTTAAATTAATTCAGTTGCAATTAGCAGATTTATGGGAAAGTACCCTGTTATCCTTTAATTGGAGAGCATAAAACTACAAACTGAATCTGCTGGTTCTATTTGTGTAATAGGCAATCTATCTACGACAAGGTTTGATCGATGGAGTCGTATGATGCCCTTGCCTTGTTTTATATTGGCTGTCAGCTCTTAACTGGGACTGAAGTATCTGGGTAACAAAAATTGATATAATGACTTAATGCGCCTTATTCTCTTTGAGCTACATCAGTTTAGAGCACTTCTGAGAGAAAAATGTCTGGAAAATATCAGGGAGTCATTTATCAACCTGTTTTCATTAGCATACTGCCTAGCACTGGCAAGGATTTGAATAAAAAAAAAAGCAGGATGGTACAATTTATTTCAGGTCTCATATTTCTTGGATGAAAGGAGACTTCTAATAAATGGAAAATATAGAAAGATGCATTTCTTGCTGATTTTTCCTAAATAAAAGCTGTGCAAAAACATACCTTCAATTTGATTGATAATAGCACAGGAAGCATATGTGTATGGAGATAATCTGAAAATTAGCAAAAGTATCCTCCCTTACTGCATCTGGCTCATTTATTTGAGGTACACCATGTAATAAACCCCATGCCTTATATGTGTACATAGGAAAATTTGTATGGGTGTGTGGCAGGGGGTTGCCACCACAGAGGACTTTACAAGAAATGTGAGATCTGATCTCTTTAAAGACAGAGCTGTTAAGCTATTCAAGAGCCTGCTGAAAGTGAAGTGAAATAGGTACCAATCAAAATGTTTGTATAGTGGGCAAAATGTGTGCACTGCATCAAGTAATTTGTCCTACCTACTCTGTGATGGTAACCAGAAATGGTAATAATAACTGAAAAGTAGTTGTGTGCAAGTAAGTCTTTTTTTTTCGCATGAAATTTTTATGCGTCAGTCAGACTGCATACAGTGTGCTTAATGTATAAAATAAATTGGTGTATAAATCAGATTATGAGCAGGATGTAGGCAAGCCTCCATTTGCACACAGGAATCAAATCCAGACATGGGAAATTCTCATTTTAACTTCTGGCATTTATCAGGGCTTTATCAGGTGGCAGTTCATGCTTAATTTTCTAATAATAAAAAAAAAATTTAAAAAAAGAAAAAAAGGGTTCCTCCATTCCCAGCAAAACCTGAATGCAACGGATTACAGAAAAGCCTGAAAATAAAGGGCTTGTGGACATACACAGCATTATCTTGTGACCCATTCTATAGCTTCTAATTATGTCAAGGATTTGGAATGCCAATCAATGAAAAGTGATTTATGATTGGTATAAGCAATTGCACATAGCTTCACATTGATCAGTATGTAGATTCCCTGACATAAGAAGTTATTATCTATGACAGATACTTGTCTAACTGCTAATTGAATTGCACATTTTCCCCTCAGTGTTATCAAACTACCACCAAATATAGACCATAACTTTGTTGCTCTTTGCATGTGAAAATAAAAGTATGATGAACAGCAAGTGTCAGTGTATAGGTTGTCTGACAGTAACCACTATTTATTGATGCAACTTGTGCTGGCTATGAGATGACAATATCACCCAGTGTTGCCATGACAATCACAATGAGTGTTGGCTCCATGATATTTTCCACAACTTGGTAGAAAATCTATTAAATTTATCTGTTGCTTGTTACCTGGTAAACTATCTACAAGAATGCAGTACTCATGTTCTAGTGAGGAAGGGTTTGTACCACACAGATGTTTCTCCTCTTACTCCTGTTAATTTTTTTTTAAATCATTCAGAGTATATGGTCTAACAGCAGCAGTAGTTTTACACAGTGTGCTTTTATCTTTCCAGGAGGTTTTTTCCTAAATTAAAATTAGTCTGGTGTCCACTTGGTCAAATGCTCAGTGGAGTTGTACTCATTTCAGTGTTCAAAAATGCTAACTAAATAGCTAAAACCGATTTTACTGCACACTGCCTACTTTAGTCACAGGATCAGGCTAATTTATGCTGATCCTGTGACTTACCTACCTGTTGATGCTTTCCCTAATGAACCATGAGATCACTGAATAGGAGATATTCAATACTGAGTTTAACAAAGCCTTTTACTTGATTGGTGCTCATAGGAGCATGTACTTCACTCTTGGTTTTTGTACTTTTCTGTCATCTTTTTTTCTGATCTATTACCCCAAACAAAGGCCTGTTTGGGGGTTTATCTACATGAAGCCACTGTCCTTGAGACTATCAGACTCCCTTCTGCAGTATATCTGAACGTGTTCAGTAATTCTATTTTCTTGTGAAATTACATAATGTTATAACAAAAAGGTGTAGAACTGTGCAACCCTCAGGATAATTCTGTGTGACACCCAAGCTTGTGAACACAGTGCAGACTCTGGCACGGCTGCAGGAAGAAAATTTGCAATATACTGCAGAAGACAACCCCTGAGAAACAGCAGGTCTGCTTTGGGCTGTAATCTGTGGGGTCACAGTCTCTCTGCTGCCCCACTCCCATCCCCTTTGGCCTTGGAATAACAGGGGAAAATCCAAAAAAATACAAACGCGGGAAAAATCTAATGTTTTGTACATGGTGCTTTCAAGAACTCTCAACCTAAACTTTCAGGATTCTTTAAATATAATTTGATACAGGCTTTAGTTATATCAGTGTTGAATAATGTCTTCTGTTTTGGCAGTTGTTTTATTTTTAAGAGCTGTTACAGCATTAAAGAAATTTTACTGAGTTCTGAAACTCACATCCCCATCATGTTTTAATGAAGTTTGTAGTCACTTGCAGGATAAAATAGCAAATGAAATGTAGCATTGAGTGTAAAATTTCAGTAATTTTCTATCCAATTGCGCTACTGTATAAACAATCTTTTTTTATAAATATATAATTTCTATAAAGTAAGCAGACGCTCTGTCTATTGTATCACATTCAATTTTTTTGTTTTTAATTAAAAAACTTATTACAAGTTTCTAGATAATGTGACAGCAAATTCAAGAGAGGAGACTTTTAGATGTCTCAGAATAACAGCAATTAGAATCTGAGTTTTTGTGTACTCGGTCTTTTCGCACATGAACAGCTAATTAAACAAGGGAGACTGGCCTTTGGTATACAGCAAAAAATATCCTTGTGTGCCCTGAGAGGAAGGCAGCACGATGTACTTTAGATGTCATGTGGTGCATAGGTACATAGCTACATAGTGTGTAGAATGTAATGTTTTTTGTTAAGATAATTTCCTGTTGAAAAATTCTTTAAGAAACCCTCCAAAATCTAACCCAATAATACAAGCCTGCTCCAAAATGACAAACTAATCGAACAAAACTACTACACCAAAAGCTCTTTTGAAATTATTTTTAGATGTCACTTTCTCTTTTTATGTCAGCCCCTTTTTTTTAAAATCTGCAAGTATTGTCTAAAACTTCTAGTAAATCACAGGCCATGTTTTTTTTTAATCTTCAATAGTAGGCTCAGCACAAAGGATTGTATATCTAAAATTAATATAATTTTGTATGAAGGTTATGGAGTGCATAAAGATGGGACAAAATGCAAGAGACATGCATAGAGGAATTGCTCTTCAGATTTAATGAAGTGCTACTTTTCTGAAATTTTTTGAGTGAATGATGGATTAAGCTTTCAGACAACCAACCAGTTAGTGGAAATTATTATTGCACTGTTTTTTTCCACCCCTCCCTGTATACTGAACAAACTAAGGTATTGAAATATAGACAGAAGTAGGGATATAGTTCAGAGATACTGACTTTGGGTTAGGTATCAGTCACTGGAGTATCACTTATTGTCATGGTGTCCGGTTTTATATCTGAACTTCTGTCCACAGTTCCAAAATATGGAGATGTAAATCTAATTTATAAATATCTTCTTTAGTTCAAAGTTATAGTGTGATTTCCCTTTTTATTTTGCACATGTCAACAACTGAAGACAACAGGAAAGCGGAGAATACTCTGTCTGTGAATATGGATTTGCTAAATAAGATAAAAATTTTCTACTTTGATTGAAAGGTTGCTTTTTTTGGGTGATGAAGCAAAATGCTTGGGTTTTTTAAACGTGGATGGGTCTTGTGAAGTGCATGTGAGTTTGCTGCCGTGTGTTCTTGACAGCTAAATCCATGAGGAGCATGAAGCCTATCCACACCAGCTGGTGTAGATGAGCAGAGGGATTCAAAAGCCATAACCACTGTTCTTTGTGCACATTCTTTTTTAAGAAGAGGGAAGGAGTGTAATTAGTTAGTTTGCAGGTCCTTCAAATATATTTGAAAAGGGATCATGTGAGCACAGTGAGGATGTAATGGAAGGGTCTGTAAGGCCTCTTACAGAGTGGAGAGCAGTGACAGGAGGGCTTGGGTGGCAGATAATGGATATCCTAGGGCAGAGCTGGTTTGAAGAACATGTTAACGCTTCCTGGGTGTGAGAAAACACTGATTCCATTTACTCTTGGAATTGAAAATGGAGCATGAGAAAGTAGCATGATATTAGGAACAGATACCAGTTGCACAGAGTTTATCTTCTCAATGGAGTAGTTTTGAATGATTTTCATTAATAAATGTACTTTTAGCTGAGCAGTATGCTGGGACATACGGCGTTTCAGTGTGAAACAAAATTTCAAACCAGTTTGCATTAAAACACTTTTAAGGATGTTCAAATTGAAACATGTTTTATATCTATTTAGACACTTGCTAGTGTCTAGATGCATAAGCTGTGCAGTAAACTTTGCAAATCTTCGAAGAGTTCTGATAAAACATCTGATGAATGGCATAAAGGAATTACCGCTGCTATGGTCCTCAGTAGTTTGTAAAAATACATTGGCAGGGGAACCTATTGAAATGATTATTGAAATGAATACTGGTGGTTTAGCTACTACACAAATATCTGAAATTTTTTCCCTTTTCTTTTTTGTCAGACTTCACCTGCACAAAATCTCTTATCTTTCTGAAATATATATACACCCTAGTGAGAGTATAAACACATCATTACACTTTCATGGCAGATAAGCTTGCTCTGTTGGAGTGTAAACTCATTTTTCTTTAGGTGACCTTTAAATAGTATTGTGCTATTGGATGGGATTTAAATCAATAATTTTGTCAAAACAAAATACAGTGTTGGGTTTTTTCTTTGTCATTTAACCAGTTCTTTAAACTATCAAGGAATAATGGATTTCCATGTGTTATACTCTGGGAAAAAAACACTGTAAAATTAATTTATCTAGTTTAAAAAATGCCATTTTTCTCTGTTGTTGATAGTACTTTGTTTTATTTTGAAAAATGTTCAAACAGCAGGGTAACATACAGTGTTACTATAATTAGTGACTTAATGCCTTTTCTGCATTCACATTGTAAAACAACAGTGTCCCAGGTGTGAGAAGGTTAAAATGAGAAGTACCCAGTAGTTATGAAGCAGCAATAATGAGTTTCCTTCTACTTACCATGGATTTGTGTGATATACAACTTGCAATTAAGCATGGCTTGGTGATTCAGTGATTAATGTATATACGACTCCTAAAGGAGCAGCACAGGCCTCCCGTCACATCCTTCATGATGTTTACAGCTGGGTACCTATTAACAGGAAGATGGAAAGGGCCATTTACAATTCAGTAACCTTTATGACAGTGAACTCTTTAATCAGCATTTTATTTCCTTTGTAACACTTTAGTCATCTACAAATGTCAGAATAAAATAGGGCTATGAAATATTTAGGATCGGCATGTGGAAATTGACTTCCTTGATTTAAGCTGCTGTGTCTTTTCATTTTGTTGTTTTGGGAGCTTTTACTTTTATTGAAAGACAATTTATAACTAAATGCTCCCAATAGTGACTGGCATTAGGGCCAGAAAAATGACAGAAATCTGTGTTCTCGTTCTGTAAAATGTTGATGGTTGCTGTGTTGGGTAATAATTTATTCAAGTAGAAACATTAGCAGTGGGGTTCACTTTTCAGAGTACTGTTTCTGTACAAATACAGTGGACTCAGTGAGTTTATGACAAAATATCCCAGTGTACTCATAGAAGTAATTAAGTATAAAGTATATCCTAAAATAAGTTGTCACTTATGTGTACCTGTGGCTGTGAAATATGCAAAGTGTTTTGTTATTTTTGTCAAAAGATTCTGAGGCTCTCCAAATTCCACAGCAATTGGCTGATGACAATCATCACTTTCTATCACCAGGAAGAAGTATTGTCCCTGCCTCAGTGCACTGCAGAGGAAATACAGATCCTTCTAACCAAGTATTTTTGGTCATGCATATGTATGCAGCTTATGTATAGGTTATAAATTAGTATTTATCAAAATAATGAAATAACATTTAACTCTTGATACCTACAGTATTTAAAGTATGAATCAAACATTTTCCAATTGGTAACACAACAATTTTAGAATCATCAAGATGGAAGGGGCTTCTTCTGTCACCAGGGCAGTGCTTTGTCCTCCTGGGGATATTGGGAACTTTTGACCTAGTCCTGAACTGTATTTAAACCGTAATTAAACCACTGCAATAATGCTGCTTGGGTGTGCAGTGTTAAGCCCAGCAGAGTTTTACTTCAGCTGCCTGCTGCTATGTTGTAAAATACTGACCCAGGTGACTGGAGCTGTGCATAAGAGGTTATTTGTAATTTTGTATCACAGCTGCAGGTTGGTAACAAGGAAGGTAACTTCCTGTTTCACAGGTGTTAATAAGGTTTATTGCATTTGGGAGATCAAGATTTTATCTGCTGCTCTATGTGTAGGAGTTATGTACTGCCTCAGGTAATCTGCTTTATCTGCTACCTATTATATTGGTTGGTTTTTTGTATGTTATGGTTTATTTTTTAAGAAAAATAACAGGAAAGGCCTTCTTAAAAATACCAAAGACCTGGAAGACTTACACAGGCCAATAATGAGCAGAATTTTAAATGCAGACCTTTTCTGACTGAAATATATTGCTTGCAGAAATGGTTTGATCACAGAAGAAGAACTTGTGAACCCCAAAACTTAACTCTTTTCTCCATGAAATCTATTGATCTAGGAACAGACATTTTCTCTAATAGAAAGCCTCATCTCTCAAATGTGCATTCAAACTCTAGAATCAAGTTATTCAAGCTATGAATGTTTGGGATTTCAGGTGCTTTGCAGTTAGAAGCTGTGTAGCTGTTTCTCAGTTATCCTCATTTGATCCCTTTACTTTAGAACCTTTTGAAGTTCCATAAACTTATAGATGTCATTATGGAATATGCTGATGTTCAGGCCTGATTTATCTGTCTTGGTCATGATCACTCTTTCTTAACCTCAGTATGTTTAGGCAACATGGACAGTAAGCCAAGCATATTTCATCTGAATGCTATGAGGCATTTTTGTACTAATACACAGATACAACAAGGGTTGTCTTGACATAGCTTTTTAAAACATGTATCTTAAAGGTGTAAGGCTTCATTTTGTATAAGCAGTGTTTAGAAAGAGCTAGTAAACAAATACCATTTAGAAAGAAAGAAAGGAAGGCAAATGCCTAAAATTGGTGTTCCCAGGAAGACAATAACCATTGGATGGGCAGTGCACAAATAAGATGTAGACACACTATTTATGGTTCATTATCCTTGGCTACCCTATTAAGTAGGAATGTATCTGAAAAAGTCCAAGAAAGTTGGCAGTGATCAGAGAAAAGGTGCAAAGTAGCTCCTGGTCATCATCATCCAGGAGGGTGCCTCATTCAGCACCTGATAGTCAATATAAGTTCATATATTTGATGCATTTGTGATGATGTTGTACTGCTCTAATATACCTTGTAGAGTACTACTTGACGAATCTGAATTGACCAGATTTTGTTAAGGGATGTTACTTTAAAAATGGAATAAAGAGTGAGCAAGGGATTTACCTTGAGAGACAAAAGCATTTACAGGTGGCAACAATGACCCTGAGAACCAGCACTGGATTAATTCAGTGCTGTCTGTACTGCTTGAAAATACAACTGTGAGTTTAAATTATAAAGAAAAGAGACATGAAGTGGACACAGTACCCTGTTGTTATGAGTATTTCAGAAAGAAATATGTTTATCCTAACTTCAGCATTCTACCAGAGTCTACAGAAAATCCATGTTTAATTTGAAGAAGAAAACCTGTGTTATATTTGATGATGGACTCGATACTTTGTATGCATGTGTGTTTATAATTGGTGGGCCAGTGAGGTAAATGAGACCTCTCTGCAGTATTAGTTCTAATACCAATTTTTTTTTGTACTGTCTTTTGAACGGATGACTCAGAGATATCCTAAATGTTAAAAACATTTGAAGAAGGTAAATACTGGGAAAAAAATATTAAAAAGGAAGAACTAGGGATTCTTTTTTTCCAGATTGGGTGTTTCCCTTTAGGGAACAGTGTGGAGGGGATGGGGCAGAGGTTTTGCTGCCTGACACCCACCTTGGTTGTACAGCTATTTTACTTGGGGATAATGGAGGGGGCAAACAAACACAGGGGAAGTGCCCCATTGTGTAATTTGAAAACAGTAACTCTGGAACTTAATGCTACCACTGTCAACTGTTTGGGGCCTTGACTTGAGAGGCTTGGGGTTTTTACAGGTCTCTTGCAGTTTCACAGCTGTGAAATGTTGCCATCCTTTTGCTGGGATTATTTAAATATTTATCCTTTCTTGCTACTTGACCTTTCCTGCTTGGTTTTAGTTCCTGTGGCCAGCTTGCTTTGTGTTTCATGAGCTCAGTAAACCGTGGCCTTCAATTCCCTTGTTCTAGTATTTTCACTTAAGACCAGGAGTGATGAGCAAAAGGTTTCAGGCTCAATCCTTGAGCAAAGGGCCGCTGTGACAGGGATTATTATTTATTTGTCATCTTGGATGTAATAAGCTGTAGGTACAGCATCGAGAGCCCTTGATTTATTGCGCTGTCGACTGCCACTAGCAGGACGTCTGCTGTACCATGCAGGATGAATACCACACTGTCAGCTCTGTCGATCTGTCTCTGCCATTGCGCTCTCTCTCATAACACATTCCCATTTCATGCCAGAATACATAAACAATCTTTCATTATTTTGATGCCTTTTTCATATTTGTTCTTTACAGAACATAAAGTTTGAATTTATGGGTTTCCTTTACATTATTTCAACACACTCCACCATTTTCCGGGTTTGTGGTTTAACTCTCAGAAATTGGCTGCCAGGTGATTTAGTTATTTTGGCTTTCTAGTTTTATAGTTATTTAATATCACAGTGCCAGATACTGAGAAAACGTAGTGTATAGCAGGTATGGGATTTGCAGTCAGACTCTGTCATCAGCAAAACATGGCCATGGGGACACAATGTGGAAATTAAAAACTAGGCATGCAGAGCAGGAAATACTCCCTCCAACCTTCATTTTTAATTTATTTAAATACTTTTCCAAAATATTTTTCCTTAGATGCTGTTACAAATGTAATGGAAACCTGTTTAATTGGAAAAGAACATGTGAATAGTGAGCAAGCCATTTCCCTTGAATGATTGCAATTAAGGGAATTTCTAACTTGTTGGCAGAAACATTGCTCTGCTTTCTCTCCTATACTTTATTGTAGGTGGGGAAAGGGGAGGAAATAATGTCCAGAAATTTGTGTGATTCGTACTGCGCATTCTTCATACTTTACAGGGATCCACATCTGTTTATATCCTCTAATTTTGTTTACCTAAGGGTTTTTTTTCTTTAATACTCCAAAGCATATTATTCATTGAACTCTAAGGAGCTGAAAGTCATTGCTTGAGTGAGTGAACTTAAAAGTCACTATAAATACAGCAAGTCAAATACGAATATATGTCAAAATAGTTAAAATTGTGTTATAAAAAAGGCTTATGAGTAATATTAAAAACATGACTGCAAACTGTGCAGAGCATGAACCAGAAAATGTAAAGTGTTCCTGCCAATGTAACATGCATACATAACTCTGGTTGTGTGAGCAGCCTCTCACTCCGTAGGTGCAGCAGTAAAGCCTTTAGGAAGGGCATCAGGGGGAGGAAGGGGCCATGTAACCTGTTCTGTACAGTGTGCAGTTAGAGGAGGGCTCTGGTGCTGACTGGGGCTTCAGATGCTGCAAATCAGTGATCTGTAATGTTCCTTCACATTACTTGTGTATGCAAACATTTTCAAGGTAGTGAGGCATAATTATTTTGTGATATTACCCTGTGTTTTCTCATCAAGATGTATTTAAGTCTGATAAAGACTTGTTCATTGCTGTGTTTGTGTGCAAAGGTTGCAAAGTTTTTGTGTTCAAGAGGCAGGTGAATTATCACTCCTAAATTTTCTTCTGTTGAATAAAGTAGGGTTGCTTTTCCATCTTCAGTAAAAACATCTCTGTTTTTCATAGTCAGCTTATTTTTTCCCCTAAAAGGAGAGAGAAAGCATGGCTTTGCCACTGAAACTATATCTGGTAAAAAGAAACTAGTTTTAATTGGCTGCGAAAATAGGCATATTTCTCTAGGATGTTAACAAATGTGGATTTCACTGTATAAAAGCAAGATAATAATTGTCAGTTCTTCCTCCTCAGTGCAGCCTACATTAGGACAGCTGGGAATATGCATAGCTCATGTTACATAGCAAAGATTTGTTCTAGCTGCAAAGAAACCAGAGTTAATTAATATGAGAAATTTGTTTTGTGTCCGGGGTAAAAAAGGCTGTGCAGGTTGGTGTTGTCAGCAAAAGCTGCTTGTCACTTTGACCTGCTCTGTTAAGTGTTTGATGTGTTTTCTCAGAGTAATCTGTGAATAACATTACACCCAACCAGCAGAGAAGCAGAGGGAGCGATAGCAGAATTAATATCTGGAAGCGTTGATAATTATATATCAGAATCTAATTTTTAGCACAGAAAATGTGTTAATGACAGAGAAGAAAACAAAAACCACTAGCTTCTCCCAGCAGGATCCAAAGTGTCATTTATTATTTCTCAGCTGGATATCTATCAAGTTTATGGGTTAATTTTTCTGTAGACTGTTATTTATGGGTTTTTGTTTGTTTTCAGCCATCATTACTAACAATACGGTTAATAGCAATCATTTGTTATCCGGCACCAGCGGTGATGCTTCAGATGCGAGCAGTGAACTGAGAATACTCATTTGGTAGCTGAATAAGGCTTTGACAGGGCCCATTTATAACAAGCTCATTCCATAATGTCCAGCCTATTAATAAAATTTTGTTGCTGTCTAATTAGAGATGTCTGATGTGTATAGTAGCACAGCAAAGAAGACTTTCTTCTGCTGCTTTTCAGTTCAACTGTATCATACCTGAAACATGTGTGAGACCAGTGGTTCAGGGAATAAAAGTGGGGTGCTCTTTTGGGGTTCTGTCTCCCTTAGCAAGTGCAATGAAATATAGGTTGTAGGGCAGGAAGGCCCAGGTCACATATACATGCTTGTTGAGGGAAGGTCTTTATTTTTATTAGCTCAGACCACCCTCAAGTCCCTCTTTTTCCTTCTTTTGTGTATTTTCTTTTATTGGTTTAATGTTCAAGTTTTAGCTAAAAATAATGAATCAACTTAAAGTAAAATATATCTGTGATATCATAATTAAACATATACAAGCAGACAGAACGTGATTCTTGGGTGTGTCAGTACATCTTTGAGGAAAGAACAGTTTGATCCCTGAGGGGAAGGGGTGTGATGAGAGAAAAAAGCCTGGGCATGATCATTAGATTTATTTTTTTCTTCCTTCTGTGTCTTTGAGGAGTGAGGAATCAGCAGGATTTACTGAACTCAGCAGTAAGGGGATAGTTAGTAGTATAACCAGGACTGAAAGCAGAGCCTTTTGTAGCCCAGCAAGTCCCAGAATATTTGAAGTACTTGGTACAGCTCATAGAACAATTCTGTGTTTTTGCTGATGGGATCTGCCATACAAACTTATCAAAATGTTTTTTTAGCAGTGAGCTAAATAGTGTGTTCACAAAGTTGTTGTGAGTGAGCAGTTTGTAAACTGAAACACAATTAGGCAAAAAGATTTATACCAGGATACAAAAGTTGTTTGTGGGAAGGTTTTAGTTCTTTAGTTAGTGATTTCATGCAAAGGATTTCTGTTCCTGAAATGACCTGTCAGAAACATTCTTGTTCCATTTTGTTTTTACAGGTAGAGTCAAGTATATGATAATGATGAAAACGAGTTAATTTCCATTTCATAAAATGCTTTTGCTCATGTAACTGCTGATTTAGTGATAACATATCCCCTTCAACCCTGCTTTTTCTTTTCAGTACACAAATGGAATGTTTGAAGAACTTTTGTCATATGTAGCTAATGCTGAGGTGATTATATTACTTTTTTTTTAAGAAGCAGCACCATGTTTTTGCAAGTACCTAGCTTCTAATTAAAAGGAAAATATTAATAGTAGTTATTTTGTGCTTAGAATATTGCACTGCTGAACTGAGGAAAAGGAATGGGAAAAACAGAGTGATTTAATATAATTTCATTGCTAGGTAACAATTTGTTTCTTTAGTCATCTTTTATGTTTTTCCAGTTGAAATTTAAATCTTTGTAAATTACCTTTTGAATGAAGTCACATCTGGTTTTGGTGTGTTATTTTCCCAGAATGTTGCTTCTAAGACAGCATATTTTATGCAAGAAAATTATACGAGATTTTAACTTAAAGGTGTCATGAAGCTGCTGCACGGATTGCAGCTTGTAAAGAATCTCTATATGCTGGTGAGGTGTTTTTTTTCTCCTAAACTGCTCTTGACGTAGAGCTTATCAACCCTTAATTAGTGATACATTTTCTCCTTGTGATTTCTATTGATGTTTTGTAGAGCTGAAGATGAATTGAGCCTCAACCTGACTAGAGTAGGAATTGTTTTAGAAAATTCAGCAAACATCTCTCTCTCTCTCCCCTTCTCTGTCTGTCTGTCTCTTTCTCTGTTCCTCCCGATAGGAAAGGTGAAAAGCTGCACGATAGAAATCAGGTTCAGTATTAGTGGTTTTGCTTGCCTGTGCAATAGAAAACGACAAGCGGCAGGGCCTCCGTCAGCAGATCAGGGAGACGCAGATGGGAGGCGAAAAGCTCCCTCGTGGCAGCAGCCCTGCTTGGATGTGATTGTGAGAGCCAGGATGAAGTCAGCACTGACAAAGTGTGGGGATTGATGGATGGACAAAGCTGGGAACTGGATGTGAGAATGGATGAGGGCAGAGGGGGAATTTAACACAGACAAACAGAATGAAAGACAGAGAGGAATTGCCTGCTAAAGTATTCCAGCACTCAGAGCCCACAGCAATTTACTTACTGCTAACCGAACACAGGAGGATTCTTTGCATCTTTGCAGATTTTCTTAAAATATATGAAGAAACCAAGCAGAGAAGCAGCTAACAAATTCCTGTTAGTGCCTTTTATTGCCATCTCTTTCTCCTTTTCTCAAGATTCACTCACACTCAGTTAATTCAAACTGAGTACTTGATTATATTCAATAAGTTCACACAGTATGCTAGAGAAAAATAAATTTTCTTTTCACAGCTGTTATTTTAATGTTTCCACTAAATTTACTTTAATCAGTTATTGTTGCATTTGCTATCGTGAATAAAAATATTTATTTCTCTTACAAACTGTGCTCCTGCTAGAGGCAGGCATTTGGATACTGCATTCAGATGCATGGTGATAATAAGCCCATTATGTGCATTGTATTTTACTGAAGAAAAATAAGATGCTTTCCCACTCATGTAGCTTCTTGGTACCAAAATATTATTGTCTATTTTTTAAGAGAAACAGACCTGTAGCTTTCGACTACTACCAGATTTTATTTACATGAGAGGATAACAAAGTGTTTTTTTGTTATTTATCTGCTTATATGGAAACAGAAAAGTAGGAATTATGCTACTCGAGCAAATCAGTCAGTCTTAATTTTAACCACTGCTTTAGTTTTAGAAACCAAATATCATTTCAGCACAGAATGCAAATAGAAATGAAGGTTTATATGCAGCATACTCAGCAAAGTATCTTCTGGCAACATTGGGTGGTTTGTGTTGGAATCCCTTGGAATCACTCAGACACTTTGAAGAACATGGTTTTGCCCAAGCTGTTACTTCTCCTTCCACTCAGCAGATTATGAAAAACCAGAATGCACTGTGCTAACAAGACATTTCCATGTAGTGCCCCGATGTGCTTTCAACTGGAGAAAAATGCAATTCATCAGAGTAAAGAGAAACTGTTCCTCAGTTGTTGGCTTCAGTAGTATGTGGGAAACAGCTATTTACATAGTAATATAATGTGTTTAATTGAATTTTGAGAAAGGCGATTTAGTCTTATGCATGTCAATGAATAAATTGCTATGAAGATAATTATAGTGTAGTGTTTTTGCTGATGAGCTTCCCAGAGTGTCCATGAAACACATAGCCTTCTTTAAACTGGAGAACCTGTCTTGATTAATAGAGTCTCTACACATCTCCAGGGAATGATTTTGGGCTTGGAAAGATGCATAGAAATTACGTGGGAAAAACTGGTATTGTTCACACTGTACAATATATTTGCTAATCTGTTTTTGAAGCCTGGGTATGTCCATTGGTTTCAGGATGTGGACACTGAATGCCTTCAGAGTGTCTTTGGAAGGTATGGGAATTGCTGTTGTTAGCGGGTTCTCTCATCTACTGCTCTGCTCTGTGGCCTCGTGAGGATGGGGGAGAATCAGGGAGAATAATTCCAGTCACACTGATGGGAGATGATGTTATCTAGCCCTTATGTAGTGTATACTTACAAATTCCTGTCTTGAAGGAGAGGAAGCAACTGAATAATCTGTCTTTTAGAGCTTTTTGGTTAGCAAGAGTATGATTATGAAATATGACAAATATGGGTGCTGTTCTTAGTGTAAGTAGTAACTGGTTTCTCAGGGCATGAGATTTTGATTTAGATTACATATTTTGCACTTTCTTTGTTTTTAAAAGTAATTTAGCTAACATCAGGAGGTGATTTGCTGCGTCCTCTGTTCTTGCAAAGAGGCAGTCTTGTGGAAAGGTACCCTAGGAAAGGGGATTTAATCTTGTTTTGGTGTGAAATGGAGTTCTATGGGAGAAAACCAAAACAGCTTAAGTACAATTTCTCCACTTGTAATCTTCCATTTTCTTAATTTTTTAGAATTGAGAATAAAAGTGAAAATTAAGATCCTGTAGTTCCATGTTACGTGCCCTGGCTGTTTAGATATGTGATTTATTTATTTCTAGAAATATTTTTAGCTATAAACTAGAACAGTAGAATTCTTGCTACTCTGAGTAAGTTCTTCTGGTACTGTTGTGTCAAATATTACTGTGCATACAACTATATTCAGCCCTGATATAAGCCCTTTATGCCTTGTCAGGAGTAGTCCCTGGGGTCTATATATGAGAACAGTAATTAATTTCCTGGTTTACATTTCTGTAACAATTAATGTGTAAATAAAAAGTGCTGTCATTCATTTACATAGGTAAGTGTGTTTAGAGACCTGTCCTTCTCAGTGTAACTGTGTTTTTGAGGGTCTGCTTGAGCTATTTCATTGAGATGAATTTTGTTATGATGTCTCTTTAATGTAGATTGAAGAGTCAGTAATTTCTATGTTGAACATGGATGCATATACCTCATCTGATGTTTGCAGCAATTTTTGACATCTTGCACATTTTGTGTTATTTTTCTCTACTTCTGTATTTCTGCAAATACAGGGATATGACTTTGTTTTTGTTAGAGCTACTGGTGAGAAGTACTACATGGAGTTTGTTGGCCCTGCATTCATTCAAATCTTCAGTCACCTTTTTTTGTAGTCATTTAGCATTAACTGCTAAAGCTAAACTAATTAACTAAAGAGATACCAAGAAAAATGTCCATTTCTATTATAAAAATAGATAATTTGACAGCTTGAGAATAAGTACTGGAATGCTTTTTTCATATTATAGAAAGATCTTAAGTACATCTTAATAAGCTTTTCTTTAGTAAAATCATTATAGTCTTGGAAAATTGGTGTAGTGATGTGCTGTGGTCATTCATAGGCAATGTGAAAAGACAGCTTTATTTATTCTTTTCCATACTGTCTCATAGAATTTCCATGCCAGGCACTTAAGTACACAGGTGATTTGGGCATCTTCAAAGTAGACTTTTGGATGGAAAGTGAGAGACTCTTGGTGTTTGACTGCCTTTCTGACAAATCTGTAGCTATTTTGGAGGTAACTCATTAATTCTTCACTGTGTTAGTTCCTGATTTACAATAATGAAATACCACTCTTCTTTCTAAGGAGGAATTTACACATGGCCAGACCACTTGGCTTTGTTAACATGCTGGAAATCATCCCTTGTAGTTAATGGGTTACTTTCAGGCCTGAGTTTCTGGGTGTGCACTCATTCATAATTGCTACATGTATGAATTCGCAGAGACTCTGTTACTGTGGCTGAAGTGGCATTTATGCCCCAGGTTTGATATTTCAGTTAAAGTATAAGAAAGGAAGGGAGAAAAAAAGAGGCGTGCTAGTACTTGACTTGTGTAGCAGTGATAATTTTCATGTTATATGTTGGAAATTTTTATCATCCTGTTGATTTAAAAAAAAAAATCTTCAGGCACTGCAAATGAGTAGAGACAAATGACTCCCTTTTTATTGGAATTTTTACATTTACTATTTATCCAGTCTGATGGCCTCTACTGCTTACCCTAATTTTTATAAACAGTAATGTCAGTAACATATTTCCTCCACGTATGAAGAAAGCAGAACTGTTTATAATAAATCTTAGTGTGGTATGTGTGCTATCATTTCCTTCATTTGACCTTGGTGGAGCAGGCTGATGGGGCAGTGAAAAGTATGATATGAAAAATGAGTGAACAGAGCGAGGTGAGCAGTGAATCAGTCTTGTGTGTGATTAGCTGTGAAAATCTCACAAACATGACTCTGAGTCACTTTTCTTCTTTCTTCCTTGCCTGTTTCTCTCAAAGGTGTTTCTTTTCTGTGTGTATTAGTCATTTAGAAGTTAACTAACAGAACAGAGGCTGAATTTTAATACGAGTTGTGGGTTAGTGGTTTTAGGTGATGAGGACAATGGGAAGTGCAGTGTCTGAGGATGGGCTATAGAAAAATCACGCTCCATTTGAATTCGTATAGATCTGTTGCTAAACAGTAGTAGTAGTCATTGCATCTCATTTAGGGATGTGAATGTGACACTGATTTCAACCTGGTACTGTAAATCTGCAATTATAACTGTAGATTCAGTGACTCATCATTGAGATCTTATTTGGCCATGTCAAATACTGTAAAAACACAAGTCTATTACAATTAAGGAAATCTCATTTCAGGTATTCATATAGGCTATGCGAGTCTTTGACTTGCTGGAATACATTTTTAGTTTGTTCTTTTCATATTGTTTTTTCTGGATGGTGTGTTTAAAATTCAGTTGTGTGGTCATTATTAGCTTTCTACACTTGAACAAAGATGAGTTTAAATTTGTGGGTCATCTTGTCCATGCAGAAATGATAAACCTTCAGAGAGGGCTTACAAAGCTTGCCTGTGCTGATGAATACTGTACAGTCTCTGTTATTGCACTGAATATTGCAGTAGTTTCAAACTGATACCAAGACTAAACAATAGTGTGAGATACCTAGGAATTTTTCCTTGTGTAAAGTTGTGTGATAAGTTTTTGTGGAGGTAGATGAATTCTCATTAAATTTTGGTTTTGTATGAAACTTGAAAAATTAATGCTTTTTTTTTGGGTTTGCCATTGGACTTAGTTCACTTTTGTACCTTTTTGTATTAACCTGACAAGATCAGTTTGACTGATGGTTTGATGGTGCTGGGGCAGTTCCTTTTTGTGTGAGGACTGTCAGCTCCAACTCTTCCCTAAGGATTATCTCTTGAGCACACAGCTGTAGATGGTGTCCATGGCTGCTTCAGATGAGGGGACCACCACTTGTCTTTGACAGTTCTGGGGTAGGTATTGGAGACTCCTCGAGTGAATGCTTGCTTAAAAACATTTTCCTCTGCCTGACTCTGCCAGTTTGGGGTTGGAATTCCTGAGAGATCTCAGGAGTCTCAGTTGCTTCCTTCTGGAGATCTGGTAGGAGGGCTTTGATTCACAAGCATTTGAAAACAAACATACCTTTTACTCTGAGTGTCTTATGTGTGTGTGTGGGATTGTTTTTCTTTCCAGTCATTTCACTGTCTATATGAATTTTATCACTGAAATTTAGAAATTATCACCCATTTAAAAATTAATGCCAATTTTGCATCTTCTGAACCCATCTCTGTCCTGAGTTCTGTGCAGTTACAAACACTGGCGTATTTAGCAGGCTGCACAAGTGCTCCTCCTCACCTGGTGACAGCACTGGGGAAGGTGCCAGTGTCATTCAGGTGTGTGTTATCCCCTTTAAGGAGCTGATTACACATTAAACCATCAAGAGTATTTCTGACTGTATAAGCTGTATTTTGGACTTTCAGGTGTGGTGAGGCTAAGAGCACCTTTCTTTCCATGTATTTTGGATAGTTTTTAAAGATGGTGATCTGTACCCAAACAAAATCTGGTTTTACTCTTAGGTGTAATGCCCTTTGTACAAAAGCACTGTGACCAACCATAAAGGAGATGGCCATTTTATGAAGGGCATTATAAGCTGTAAATGATAACTGACTTGATTTTATAACATGTAGTGACTGTTGAAGCCATTCAGTGAATGGGAATATTTTGGCTTCCTGATATCTTTATACCAGAATCATATAACTTCAAAAAAGAAATCACACAGTCTTGTTAGCTTGATTGCTCTGAAAGAGATGTGGTTATACCCAGGAAACACTGTACCTCTTGAATTTCCTAAAAATGGAGGGGTTGGTAATGGAACTCTGTTTCATTAAGGTTGCTGAATACATAGGAATGATCTGGAGAGCTGAGGTTTCTTTTATGCTGCTCCTCTGTATAACATCTTCCTTGATTGGGTATTAAAGTATGTGCTTTTTCCTATTGCAAAACAACTTTTTTTAGTTTGTGTTTATGCACAGTGAACACGAATACATTTTTTATATTAGCTTGAATTTCAGCCTGATGTATCACCTCATTAGCAGCTCCTGTTTTAGAAAATATTGAAAGACCTGTCTTGGGGGGCACAGAAATTCATTTTTCAGCCATTAACCTGCATTATTAGCAGTCTCAAACAGGTCCATAAGTGAAGGTATTTATAAATTATACTTTGATTGAAATATAACACTTTTTACTCTTTTGGCACAACTCAAGTGTACTAGTGGATATAATTTGTTTTTTTCTGGTAACTCAAGTAAGTGGAAGTATATTTGAAGAAGGCAGGGTATTTTCACTGAGGTCCTATACTAAAAATAAAGCCCTTTTCCTTCCCTTCTTATCTTTCCATCTTTCTCCCCACCCTCCCAGCCCTCTTCCACCTAAAATCCCACCTGTTCCTTGTGAAGGCTTTTTTGGCATCTCTGCTAATGAGCTGATGCTGTCAAATTCATCTTTCTTTAAAAAAGAGATTCAGAATCTGTTCTCCTGAGGTGAAATATAAGGGCTTTCAGACTGTATTCTTCTTGTAAAATATAACCTAGATCCTTTATGATGAAATAGGCACTTTAGAGGCACCTGGGCTTATCTTTCAGTTTTTCTGCTCAGCTCTGTTATGCACAAAGGTCTTTTTCTAGGTGACATATCATGTTGTATTCCAAAGTACACTTTCTTTTAATTTACAACTTAATTTTCAACCTAATTCAGAAGATTGATACTATAATGCTATTTGCAGAAGTATTGAAATGTCAGTAAGTTTTATTGTAGTAATAAAGAGAATTCCATATATCTTGCACTCTATAGGGATCCTTGCTTTTTGCATAGATCTTCATAGCAACAACCAGTGGCTAAATGCTGGCAATCATTAATTTTTAAAGAAGACATGGTTATGATGAGTTGAGAAATTAAGACCATAGTGAAGAATGAACTTTAATTTTTGACACTTTTTGTTAGAGTCTAAGAGTAGACAGAGGTGGAATGGGGGGAGGGCAGAGGGGAGCAGGAAGAAAAAAATTGCCCAAATCCCAGGTTCCTAATACTTAAAATGCTGTCTGCTCGTAAAAGATTTCAGTCAGAGAGAGGCCATCTTCGAGCTTCTCTTAACAAATGGATATCAGTGGTCCATGAAATAATCAATGTCGATAATCCATCCTAGGGTCTGCCAATATGTTAATGGCTCTGCCGCATCGTTATTGCTACAAGGCCATAAATCATTTCCGTACCAGAATGCTTAGCAGTCGAGGACTCAAACCCCTAGCCTGGAATAAAATGCTGTCTCTTAACAATTAATGTCTAAACATTTTGCAGCTTTGTGCCTTGATTGTTTTCAGATGCTAAAAATGTAAGTAGGACAGATTGTAAATCAATAAAACAATAAGACAAAGTGTTTTAATAATAGAAAGGCTTGAAGTAAATCATAGTTCTGTGTTTATTATTGCTTCAGAGGTTATAAATAAATAGTACCAACTGGTAAAGGTTTAGTTAACAAGGAAAAATAAGTCTGGTATTGACATTTTGGGCATACATTACATTTTCACTCCATAAGGTGAGGGAGATGAGGGTTAGCTTTATTATTTTCATTTTTAAAATGTGAGAATAGGAGCTAAGGAATGTCTGTATCTTTGAATTGTCATCCAATAGGAAGGTGATTTTTTTCTGCTCTGGCCAGTAATACATCAGTGATCTGGCTCTGCATCTGCGGGACATGAGCACACAGTCACTGGTACAAATGGCTGTGCTGAGCTGGTGGCAATCACAAGGGGGTCTCAGTTAGAAAATGGAGTTGGATCACGTCAGTTTATGCCAGTTTGGTTTGCTATTAAAGGCCATATAAAATGGGATGTTAAGTCATTAAGTCTGTATCGTACAGTCACATCTTGTTGGTGCCGATTGCTGCCGCTCATTCTTCAGCTGAGCTGGGGCAGGTGGGCAACCCACAAACAGCAGGGACAGCGAGCATTTCTGTGCAGAGGGAGAAAGGCTGCCCTCATCTCTGCTTCTGCCCTAGGTCTGTGTTGAGACAAGGAATTATGGCCTTTCTATTCCAAGCATTAATATTGTTTATTTGCTCGTTTTTAAGTAATGAAAGTAAAACTCAATGTACAGTTGTTTAACTACAAACCTATTAATTATCATAAGTATGCTGAGTTTATGTAGTATAACATTAATGACTACCCATCAGGTAGTGAGCTGTTTTCAGTTGCAGGTAAAACTAGTGTTTATAAATAAGCACCTAATGAGCTGAATATAGTTTTTCAATGTTGATCTGTTCAGATGTGTGTGCAGTTAACACTGTATCTTCATGTGAGATAAGACTGACTAAAGAAATTTACTTTGAGTATTGAGAGAAGCCTTTTCAACCTCATTAAGGTCTGATAATTATTTTTGTTTGTACTTTATTTTTTGCTTGGTGGTTTTTATTGTTATGTTTTGGTTTTTTTGTTTGTGTTTTGGTTTTTTTTTTGTTTGTTTTTTTGGTTTTTTTTTGTTAATTCTTTAGTTTGATGCTTATTTACCAGGAATGGGATTTTGGCCGAAGTACAGGTTTTGAAGTTAGTGTTTTGTGTGGTAATACTGATCCAACCAATGCAATTGGTTGAAATTACATAATGTTTTGTTCAGGCTGGGTCAGAGCTAGTTTGTTACTTTAAAATCACACACACACACACCCCACCCCCACTTCCCCAACTTTGTTTAGGTGAATGCAAGGAAGAAGACTAATAACAGTGGAAATGACAAGTGAGCTCATGGATTTCTTTCTTTCAAGAGCACTGATTTGCCTAGAATTAAGTTATTTGATATGGTCATGGTTTATTTTGGTGCTCAGGATGTAAGGGCAGGAAGGAGCCAGAGAAACAGTGGCTCAGTATAGACAAAAAGACAATTAAAACTGATCTGTCCCTTACCGAAATGGCAACATCAGCCAGGATGGAAGTAATTTATTCAAAAAATTGTCCAAATGCATAAACTGCATTGATGTATGGTATGGTGGTGGGACAGTGGAAAATGTGATAGTTGTTTCCGTTGTGTGAATTACTCAGGCAGGATGCCTTTGTGAAGTAAGGGGGTTTGTTTAATGTTCTGACAACAATTTAGATCCTGTTATGGTTATTGCAGTGTAATGCAGTAGTAAAAATTGAACATGACACACCAGCAATTTATTATTTGTGTGTTTTTTAACCTTGAGTATCAGATTGTTTGTCCAAGCATATCCTTTGATTTGCTATGAAATTTATTGTTGATAAAAACAATCAGATTTCCATTAGAAGCAAAAAATTCATTTTTTTCCCCATGAACCATAGATTTAGAAAAAATTCAAGCTCGGCTGCAGGACTTATGACAGGTAGGCTTATGACATTATATGGTAATTCAGCATGAAAGAATAATTGTGACACTCTACTTGGTGCTGGAGTATAATCGTGCTGTGAGGTTCAATTCACTGAAAGGCCAAATTATCTTCAACTGCATTAGTCTGACAACCTATAATGCTTTGCAGAGGCAATTTGTAGATGTTTCACAGAATGCCAGCAAACATGGCTTACCATTATGTTCCCCATTAACAAATTTGTGTAGAGGGAAAAAAGCAACTTTTCCATTTTCTTAACTGTTTTTGAGCTCTGGCATACGATAAATGTGTACTGGGTAATAATAGTGTATGTTTTGCTATTTGGTGCTGGTTTTTAAACCTACAAGGGACATTAGCGTATAGATTAATTTTTTGAAGGGTACTTTTCTAGAAATATTTGTATTTCTTTTACATTTGAACAGCAATGTCCTACCTTCTTTTGAAAGAATAACATGGAATCCAAATGAAGAAAAAAAGCATGGCATATTTTTGCTATAAACAGTAAGCAGTAGTGAACAACTTGCAAATGCTGCCATGTTGTAGCTTAGAGAAACTTGGAGATTTTTCCCTCTTGATCAAATGGTTGCTGTGGCTGTGAGAAAATGGCACGGCCTTGACTATCTTATGTGCACATCATCCATCTGTGCCATCCTGAATTTCTGAGCAGCTCTAGATGGGTATCTTTTGTTTGGAAGTTTTGCTTCCTTTTGAGTCATTGTATTTCCTAACTTCTCTTTGAAGCTGATTTCAGGTTGGATGCTACTGTACTACCCAAGAGTGGAGTTCAGTGCTCGTGTGGCAGTTTAAGGTTAAGATTTTTGTGATCCTCATCAGGATTTTATACCACTGCAAAAGTGGATTATCTCTTTCAAGGTAGAAATGATGGAAAATGTATATGCCTCAACATTTATATTGGGTAGCATTTTAGTTTAGAGTTTGTCATGCAAGTCTTGCAGTAGGAAGGATTCCCAAGCATGAGCTGTGCAGGTGTATTGATAAGTCTGCAGTGTGAGGTGGTAGAACACTGACCTATTTGGGTGCTTTACTGCTGAGCAAAACGGTGACCAGTCATTCAAAGGCCAATATGAATACAATGCAGTCATTTTTGTCCATTTCCCTCAAATATAATTTAAGCCATAGGCTCAGCAGAGCTATCTTAAAAACTATGTAAAGAAGCTGATATGAATCTGCTTTTGGTTAAACTCTGTGGGTGTTGCTGTCTTGGTATCTCCTATTTGGCCTCTTAGGGGTAGCTATTGCAATGTCCTTGAGGTGTTCCAAATATTTTAATCATTTTATCAGTGAAAGGAGCTGATTTGTTTTCATTGTTTGTTTTCTGGCTTTTTTTATTTTGGTGGCAAAATGAGGATGGAAAAAAAAGTTGTTTCTGCAGAAGAGTACCTAGGTGATGTTTGTAAACTGAGAGGAGATAAGAGTTGTGTTGGTACTTTGTATCACTGAGGTTAACTTTATTGTAAAATACCAACTGTCTGCACAAGTTTTCCTGGAGAAATATTTACTCAAGTCTAAAAACTGATTTTCGCCCTTTGTCATCCTCATAGTAAAATACAGCCATATGTCTGCCTCCACCACCTGGAGATAATTGTGGGAACTAATTTGACAGCATTTCTAATTGCAGACTGAGTTTTAGGACTGCTCAGAATTAAGCTACTGGAAGAATTTAGCTATTGAACTCAGTGCTGACAAAATCATGTGTCTCATATTGCTTTCTAAATCTGCTGGATGCTTTTCTCCTTAGCATTTTTTTTGTGAAGGAATTAATCCAGGAAGGCAACTGAAAGAATTGACAAGTCTTTGATTTTGATTTTGAAACAGTGTCAGACAATTGTGCATTTTGGAGTTCCCAAGAAGGTGACATACTCTTTTCCTCTTGCTTGTAGTTAATAGCAAAGAGCATTCAGCGCCACAATACCCAAAGGGAAGTGTTTGAGTGACTGCACAGGGAATGTGGATTGTTATCATTCCAGTCACAGGGCACTGCATGAAATCACAGGCTCTGTGCTCTTCAGTACTGCCACTCGAACATAGCAGCCACTGTTACTCCTACACTGCTTTTATGGTACATGTTATAACATTTTATTTGATAGTCGTGGCTCCCATGGTATGTGAGGTTTTGGATTTTTTTTAAGTACTAAGCTCTAAATCTTTTGTTCCGGCAGTGGAAGAAGCCAGGTGAATTTAAAAAATATGTTCTATTAGAAAGTTTTTCACAGAAAAGTGGGGCTTGATAGAAATCTGTGTCAGTATGTTGGGTCCTTAGATGTTTAGAAAAGACACTGTGATAAAAAGAGGAGGAATTGGCCCCAAACCAAAGGAAGTTGCTTTTAATTTTCATGGGAAAGACTTGAAGGAAAGAATGGAGCATCAGGTAAGAGGGGCATTGCATAATTTTATAATGGGAAAAGGCTTTTACATAGGAAAAAATATCACGAAACATTATTTTGCAGACTATAGAGTCCCAGTTGTATAGTTAAGGACATGCTGCAGCATTAATGTTTACGCATAATGCTTTGCAAGTAATTTAGACTGAACTGCCACTGACTTACTTAACATTTATAGGTCAGCCACCTGCAGAAAGGGCATGTAGGTAGATTATTGTTGACTTTATGGTTATGGAAGGTACCTAATCAGTGAGCATGCTGGGAAATAACTTGTTATGCCTGGATGACTCGAACACCAGGCCCTACAATTTCTTATGGGCACAAGGTAGCACAGTAATTTCTCATGACCAAGGCCCCTGCTGAGGGGGGAGGTGGCATGTGGTGGGATAACAGGTTTAAAAGGGGGGAGGAGGGATGACTGCAAGATTTCAGAAGTAGAGTACAAGTGCAAAATCAAATAATTTAATCTTCCTTTGCCAAACACACCATAGCATTTGCAGTGAAGTTGACTCAATAAGCAAATGTACTAATTGTGTATTGGGAGAAGGGAGCATTCACCTTCTGGCTGCTTCATGCCTTGCAGTTATTCACTAGAGTGTTATGAGATATCTGTTCTTGCCTGTACTGACACAAATATTTTTTTTTCTTTGATCATGAAATACAGAATCACTCTGGCTTTAAAAAATTTTGTAGTGAAGTATATGAAGACTAATTGTTTTCTGCTTTGCTCCTGTTTTTTTCCCCTATGACTTGTCTCTATGCAGGTACATGTACTCCCTTGTGTGCCAATTGACAACTTTTACCTTTTAAAGTTCACAGTAAAAGTCATAGACTAGAATACATAATGAATCAATTTGCTTAATTTGGTTTGGGCCCTTGGGTTGTAGTGCAGATATCACTGCTAGTATTCATGTAGCTATCTTGATTCTGATGTTCCTCTTAGCAGAGCTGGAGAGAATTGAGATGCTTTGTGTACCTAAGAACAGAGCCCCCAGTTGAAGTCTAGAACATCCAAATGCATTTGTCCACCTTTAGTCCTCTATACTGTGCCTGGGGATTCATCTCTCCTGGGTGTGAATATCTAGAAGCCTTCAGTTCATGTTGGTCATTAATAACAGCTTTTTTCACCTCGATTGTTTTCCACTTTTCAGATCTGCATGTTTGCTCATGTGTTGCCCATAAATAAACACAGCACACACCCAGAGTAAACTTAAACATATCTTAAAGCTTTTGTGTTTCTTACATTTGAAAGCATGAAATATTCATCTTTCCTTTTCTCTGTTCACGTACAGTATTTTTTGCATACACCTGTACATATGTGTGCTAATAAATGTAGTATATTCCTTTATAGCAAAAACTGCTTTATCAGCATAACAGTAGAGGGAAAATATTAAAAAGGATTGCAGTGAATTATTTACATATCAAAGAGTGGTAAACTGTAGGAGATATACTTTTCACAGTTAGTTTCTTTCATGTTTATACTGTATTGGCTTTGAAAAAGATACTTGGATGAGTAGTGTAAAGCAGTATAATTTAATGAGATTTTTTTCAAAACACATTTTCTAGCTGATGGTGTCACATTATCAAAAACATTGTGAATATTTTAATGAACAAATTTGTTTTCTGGAATTTCAGATTCTTATTTTTTCTATGAAGAGAAAATATGCTTCGAGTCCTAATGCTTGGCATACTCTGTGCTTAGAGTCCTCTAACAGTGAAATGTAAGTGTATGACCTTTCTTGTGTCAAAATGCAAAAAGCAAAATAAGTGGGTTGGTCAGACATAAAATGACTGACAAGCAAGTCAGAGGACATCTTGGCAGCTGTAGGATTACTGATAGTGGAAGATGACCACAACTATGACGTTACTGAACAATACCTTACTGGATAAAGTTGTGGAAAGACCACTGAGACTCCTGTTAAGACCCCAATGTTTTGGGATAATTTAATCAGCAAGTGCTCTGAATTACAGTTCTGAAATTAATATTACTCTCCAGTAGGCTTTTCAGATGCTTTTTTCCCAGGCAGAAACTAGGGTGTCATAAGCAGTGATAAAAACATTCCAGTTGGGAGCCAAGTACCAAAGAAATATTTTTGTCATTGTGTAATAGCTATCAAAAGCTGTTTTGACTTTCTAGAAAGTTTACTTCCAGGTGGTTTCCTCCACTTGATTTGTTTTACTTAAAGGGTCGAGTAAGAAATAAGTTGTTTAAATTTTAGACTTAAGTAAATCAAGATCTTAGAATATTAAGGCAGTAATTTGAATTTCTTTATATTTTAAAGATTGTTCATTAAGAAAAAAAAAGCAAAGCAGATAATTAAGAACTCTCATTTTGTTTTGTTTTGGTATTGTTGAGGGTGGGTAGGCCAGGTTGTGTTTCTGTACTAATTTTCAATCTTCTTTGATGGGATTTGCACATTACAGGCTAACATTCTTACCACAGAATAGACTGGTACTTCTGTTGATGGCCTTTCCAAGTACCTCTTTGTAGATTTATATGAGCAGGATGCAGTAGCCTTGGGAATAAGAATGCTCTTCAGGTAGGGGTGTCTGTATAGAAACTGGAAGTATGAGGCCAGTCATTCCCAAAACACATACTAAGTGTTGTTAGTGATTTTATTTAGAATACTTGAAAACTGGTAAGGTAAGCCCTAAAGACCACACTTATTCAAGTTGTTAGCTAGTGCTTTTTTAAAGACTAAATCCATGTGATTAATCTGATAAACTGTGTTACCCAAAGGTATGGTTTCTATCTTTTTTTTGTTTTGTTTCTAATTTCTGGTTTTTATTTCTGTCTTAAATACAAATGAAAAGTTTTGTGCTTATTTTTGGCTGTCTTTTTGGTGAGATACAGGGTTGATTTGTGGCTTGGCTGAGAGGTGAAACAAAAACTAAGCCTAAAATACTGACCTCTGTGCACGTTAATCTATATTTTTAACTTTTATTTTGGAGGGAGTGATTTATTTACAGTGACAGCTTGTTGCTTGTGGTAGCTGCTGCCAGCTTCTGAAGTAATCTTGATAACGTCAAATTGTGAAGGGAAGCTATATGCTTTCCCTTGAATGACTTGCTATAAATCATGTTCATAGCTGGTGTGTATAAGGATGCTTGGGTTGATACTGATAGAAATACAAATCAAATATAACATATGCTAACCCAGTTCAGAGATTCCAGAGAGTCCAGAGATTCTGGATTATGCCTATTGGGTTCATATTTTTAAATGAAATGAATCAGGCACCCCTGCTTGTATATCAAAGCTTCAAACTTGGGGATGATATGCCAACTTAAAGGCCAAAAAAAGAAGGAAGAGAATATACAGAAAAGAGTTAACACTGAATGACAGGCAAATTTTGAACATTCAGTGAAAAGGAGCTCATAAGGAATGGCCAAAGCAGGCTCAAGAGCTCTTTGACAGACACACAAACTGATGGCCAAGAAGTGAGTTCAAAGTCACCGACACAACTGTGGGGTATGGCTCCCATGGAGAAAAGTGTTGGTGTGGAATAAAAACTCTGCCAGTGTTCTCATCTGGCTATCACAGCTTTCATATCCACAGCTAATACTAAAATTAGTTATATTGTTTTCAGTTGTGTGAGGTGTAAATTTGTTTGATTTATGGGCTTCCTGAGGAGGGAAAACCAGGGAGGAAGTCTTGAAGTGCAAGTAACCCTTAGCTGTGTAGCAAAGGCAACAGTTGTGTTACATTAGATAAACCTATCTCACCATTTTATTTGCAAAAGTGTGACATCTCTAGTGATAGCCAAAGTGAAGGCCACCAAGCGTCACGTGCCTCATGAGGAATTCATATTTGGAACCTCCTTTTTCCCCACCTCCTTTAAGATCAAGCTGCTCTTGTGCCTTCAATTTACAGTATGGAAACAAGATCTTCTGTTCTGTGGATACATGTAATTAATTCTAGCTAAAGTAGACTGTTTCAGAAATGTTCAGGAAAACTGTGCTTCGCAGGCTGAACTGAAAAGTTCACATTTTTCAAGTGGGTCCATTGAGAAGGAGAAGCTGCCTTCACAATTCACAGATTGTGTGTTTATTAACGCTGCTGATTGGGAGAAAGGGCTTGGTTCAAGCCCTTTATTGCAGGTCATAGTTAGCTCTGCCTAACCAAAAATAGGGAATTCCTTATTGTGCTTTGTGTATCTCCCATTCAACTGGCATAAATTGGACTTTGTGTGCTTTTTTCTTAAAAACTACCAACATCTCAGACCAGAGTTGAGCTCACGCTTACCTTTTCCCTCTTGCCCTATTTCTGTCTTTCTTTCTTGAGCTCTTCCATCTCTTCTCTGCCACATGCTTGGAACTGTGTCCAGATATGTCATAACATGGTGAGTTTTCAAGTGTGGTCCATAATTAGCTCATCAGAAACAGATGCAAATTACTGCAGAATAATTTTGCAATTTTTTTTTTTTGGGGGGGGGAGTAAAATTAATTAGCAAATCCTCTTTTTGTTTGAAGAGAAATAATAATGCCACATTTTGTCAGAGGTAGTGGTAATTGGTAATTAATACCATAGCATTTTATATCTTGTGATAACTAGGTAAAATAAAATTACTTTCTGACTACAAGGTAAAACTTAAATGCTACTGGCACTGACAAACTGTGAAAGGAAGGGAGAACTCCCTTGTGAGAAGATGAGTTTATTATACAGATAAGATTTCCATAATAAGGGATAGTGATTATGGGGAAAGGCTGAAACTCCATTAACTGAAACAAATTACTGTGACAAAGCCAGAGGGAGTGCTTTGCCAAACTTACAGCTCCTTTCAGAATATTCAGATGTCTGTTGGTGTGCAGTTACCAGCACCTGGACCTGCTAGTGAGGTGTCTGGCTCCCTGAGCGCCCCACCACTGACACACCTACAGTTCTGCACAGGAAGGGAGTCCCTTTAGCTGGGAATCTGGAGTATGTATCTTTCTAAGGTATCAATGGGGCATTTTGTGTTTTCCCTATAGAAGTAAGTTGCCCCTCTAATGCCTCTGTTTTTCTATTAAATTAATCTAAATTGTCAGAGAAATGTATGAAACAGGTATGCTTTAAGGAAGCGTGGTGAACTTCGAATTTATCTGACCATCACAATATGGTATTCTGACAAGGATTTATATTTCTTGCTTTGGCTAAGAAAGAAGACCCAAGAAGAATGATTCCCTTTCTAGATGTACTGCTTTGTGTGTGCATCTCTTTCCAGAAGTGACTCCCATATTCTGCATGTATGAACACAGACAAAGCTATGGAAGTTGTTCTCTCATTGCTCTCTGTGTGTGTATATGTGTGCAGTACATTTACAAGGTGCTCATGGCTCTCCAACCTTGTATTATTTGTGTAAAATATAGCAAAGGATTTATTTAAATATAAACCTTGTCATCTTTGTACTAATTTTTGTGTAAAAAATAACACTGTAGTTAAGGATTTTATGTAAAAACTGTTAGAGTTTGCAGTTACAGCTCTGGTAAGAACAGCAGGCAAGACTATAAGCTTTAATTTATGTTGTGCTTTGGACATTTTTCAGAAACTATTTACCCATTACCTCTTAGGTCAGTGGCCTAATAATGCAACAAAGCACTTTTTGAAATTGCAGATAATTTTCAGTGCTCAGATCTCTATGTAGTATTGATGGGGAGGAAAGCTGATTAGGATCTTGGGAATTGCGCTTGATGGGAACAATCTGGAAGGAGTGAAAAATTATTAAACACACACAGCGGGAGTTGTAGGATTTACCATTGTCGTGCAGTGCTATTAATTCTCATTGCATCGTACAGCAGCTTGATTGCACACTGTGAATACTGTTTATTGGAGAACGGGTACAATTTTGCTGCAGTTGTTGTAATGTAATACTAAATGCTAATTAGGCTTCTAACAATAATTAGAACCTCTTGCTAGACTTAGAAATAGGAACACTCAATTGAATTTACAGAAACAAAGACCTTTAAGCTATGCCAGGAACAGTATCTGTAGCAGCACTACCAACTTTGTAAAGTTGTGGGGGTTTTTGTTTGTGTGTGGGTTTTTAGTTGGATTTTTTTCCTTCCCCTGGTTTATATATTTCATTTACAGGATTGCAAATGTATTTTGACGGTGAACATTATGATCTCATTATGTTCTCAATAAGGTTGTTTTCCTAATGAAAGGGTAGGAAAAAAAAGTAAATATTAGAAGGATAACTGCAGATAAATCTGACACAAAAAACTGGGAAGAGAGAGTTGTAGAATGGCTGGTATTATCAAGTATAATGTACTATTTCTTTTAATTGTTTTGCAATTTGAAGAGGAAATAACAAAACCCAAATCCATCAAAAGCTACTCTTCAGCCTTCCCCCTTAAAATCTGATACTTTTCTTTTCCTCAGTGGGACTTCAAAGCTGTGTGCAACTATTTTCAAATGTGACAATAAAGATGAGCTATAGCTCTGAATAATTTAATTCTTTGCAATGTAAACTTCCTTTACATTTCAGAGGTAAATGTAATATTTATTTTATTTTCCGTGGGTATTTTGTTGGAAACAGCAATGTGTCAGGATGTTAACAAATTCAATTGCCAGGGGAAGTGCATGGCAGACACACTTTGATCCTGTTGGCTGATAATTTTGTTGTTACTAGATATCCATATATTTGCAGGAGTTAATGTACAGAAGATAAAGTTCTTTAACCTATATCGCTACTTAAAAGACAAAAGTCTATTTTCCATCTAAACTACGGGTTTGTTGTGGATGGGTTGAGAAGATACTGTGCTTGAGTTCCTGTTTTGAAAACCTCTTTTGTAGTAATGAATACAGAACTTAAGATCCTTGTTCAAAACTTGCTTTTAAAGGTCTAACATAGATGTATGCTGAGTTTTAGCTGTTTTTCAGCCTTTCCTGAATAGCAAAATAAGCAGCCTTTGGAAAACACTGACAGTGGTTTCAGCATTGAAATACTGGAAGAATCTTGTATATGGAGCTGCTGGTGTGACCCAGTGCTCTGCCACGCTCTAAGGAGGTTGTTACCCAGTACAGGGGCTCTAGTTGGAGTGAGCATTTTTGCCACGTTTGTGGCAGTTATGCTTCCTTGTGTTCATTGTTGAACATTTCATCGTAATATATACCCCAAAATAGTCACAGTCTGCTCTCATTGTCTCACTGATCTCTCTGAAACTTCCACCCTTGTGAGTTTCTCTAATGCCACTGACAGTGGGGAGCATCTTTCCTCTGCAGTAACTTTATGGTGAACCTTGCAAAACTTTGGGGTTTTTTAACAAGGTTTAACTAATAAAATCAAGCTTCCCAGAACTTTTCAAGGATGGAAAGGACACTCAAAAGCAAACCTGTTGTTCAGTATTTTCAGTGACATGCCTTTGGCATTTGTACACTCCTTTTGAATTTATGGGTACATTTTCATACTGCAGTTTTCCCTTAACCCCAAGCCATGTGGGAGCATTGCACAGTGCAGGTTTAGTTGTGTGCTTTTTGTTTTCCTTAAAATAAAAAATCCAATCTGAGACTTATTGATCACTCATTGTGTTAAATAATTAATGAGTGGTTTGTAGTTCATCACAAATTATTATTATGAATGCTTTGAATTATGGATATTTACCTGTACAGTTCTGGGCTCTGTTCACGGTTACAAATTCTATTCTTCAACTTGTGACAATGTCTGTTTATAGAAATTTGAACCTTAGCTAATGAGATTTTCTTAAATGTGCCTTCTTTATGACATCTTACTACCTTCGGAGTGGCCTGTGTTTTAGTTTAAGGCTTTAGCAGTCATCTGGAAAAGATTTAACTTGAGCAAGACAGATTATTCTGTTTAATTTTCCATTAGCGTTTTTCCTTACACAAGTCAATGTCACCTGCAAAGAGAAGGTTTGCTGAGATATGACACCCTGCTGATTAGCAAGTTCTACTCCCCTCAGATGCTGACCATTACCTTCCCATTATGTTCTAGGTGTGTTCATGCTCTGGAGGCAATCGGGGTCCATCCAGCACGGCTGACACGTTATATGTTTGCCTTGTAGCATGTCACATGTACAGTCTGTGACAAACTGCTGCTGTATGACCTGGTAGTCTTGGGTCAGAGTGAGAGAAATTGGTGTTGTACAAAGATGTATGTTAATACATATATTATTTATATAGGCATTAGTGAATGCTATTGTTGTCTCAGCACAAATCAAGGTCCAGGCCATGGCCTTGGGGCTTTCAGGGGCTCACTTTATCTTGTGTTGTGATTTTTTTTTTTCTTTTTTTCTTCTTCTTCTACTTATGAATAATTAAAAACTTAAATTACTTGCCATGTTCAAAATTCATATGCTGGGAAAAATAGCTACATGAAAATTAATTTTCTGTTCTGTGAGACTGACGGGAAATCAATTAATCTTGATGTATTATTTTATGCAGAACAGGGTGCGGGAACCAGCAGAGAGAATGGCTACAGCTGTTCTTGTTGGTCGGGCCATATATTATTGTTGGCGGGTTTGACAGCTTCTGAAGGAAATGGCTGAAGGGTATCAGGCAGGTGAATCAACTGTAAAAATTTATTGGAGGATACAAACTGTTTCCAGGGGACTGATATAAAACTCACACTTGAGAACTGAAGTATTGAATGTTTTTGTGACTGAAGCAGCTTGTTGTCAATATTTATAGCTTTTTTCTTTGTTATATGTCCTATTTGTTTGATTAACTAGTCAGATGTTAGTGTCTGTTTGTAATTTATTTGTTGTGCCTTCTGTAGCATTTTTGATACATAAAGATTTACCACTAGGTAAATAAAGCAGCTCATGCAATGCAATATGCTAAATAAAATGACAGAGCTGTTTACAGCGTGTTACAAGTTTTATAACTCGCTGGGTAGATCAGTAACTTTTGTTTACCTGTGTCACTGTTAAGCTGAAACATGTCACAGTTTATTAAGTGCTGTGGGGTAAACAGGTCTCCTTTAAAATAACTGGAGATTATAATCAATATGCACCTTAATGGTAAATCATTTCAGTCTATAAAGTTCTCTGTGTAAACTTGTACATAATGCAGACATTTCCAAAATAAAATGAAACACCTTCATCCTCTTTAGAATGAGTTTTGTATTCACCTTCCTTTCCAATATATCTGCAATAGGGCTCTTTATAAATAATAGAAGGGAGAGACACTAAAGAAACCACTAAAACAAGCTGTGTGTTAAATGTTGATCCCAGTTTGGATGTGGGGCTCCGAGGTCCTAAAGCAAACTGAATCTCACAACAGCTTGTTATTGTAATTAACTGTTAGAGAAAGAGGCTGAGGCTCCATGGCATCACTTGGTGGGTTGGAACCAGCCTGCTCTGAATTCTGCTCAAAGATCAAAGCTATTACGGTGGCTGTAGCACTGGAGGATCTATAGAGTGGGATCTCTGTGCAACTTGTAGGCATGGGAAAGAGAGATTAGTTCCCACCTATACCTATCAAAGCTTTCTCTCTGGTCCTCTGAAAAAGAAGTGTACAGCAACATGCTATTAAAATGGTACTTAGTGGAATGTGGAGACTTATAATACAGTGAAATCCAAAGATTCCTGCTGGAGAAAGGAATAAGAGATGATAATATTACTGAAACCTATAAAAAATCATTAAGAGCAGGTCTCCTACAGATTGTTTTCCATATTTCCTTCATAAATAGAGAGGCTACTGCAAGAAATGTGGAGTTGATACGATGAGGGGAAAAAAGATTTCGGTTTTTGTAGGGTTAATTGATAATAAATTAATTAATTTTGTAGGGCTAATGTGTGCAGTGCTGAGATTATCAGTGGTGTCTCCTCTCATCTGTTTTCAAATTACTGAGTTTTTTTGATCTTCAAAAGTGATTCTGTATCTGTGCCTTTTAACCATGCTCTTCTATACTTATGCTATTACTCAAAGATCCTTTCTTTCCTTTTTCCCCTGAGCTATCCACATTTAAGAATTTGTTATGCTCATTTAAGGATTAGGTAGTTGTACACCCTACAGGGCTGAACCTGCACCAAAATTCAGTCCCTAGAATTCCTGCATCCTGGGTCCCATGGGGTTCTGCCCTCTAGGTTTCCACTGAGGTGACCAACCCCAGAGTGAAAATCTTTGGTTTAGAGCCCTATGGCAAATTTCAAGCCTTGCCATATGTTAAAGGTATAGAGGTGGTAGAAAAATCCAAAACTCTGAACAATGTTTTCAAGATACAATAGTTCACAATTATACAGTTACAATATATCCATGGCAATAAGGAGTTTTGCAAATAAATTATAAATATGGTGTGAAAATTGTAGATGGACTGGGGGGAAGAAGGAAAACAAAGTAAAAGGAAATAAGACCTGGGAGATTCTAACCCTGTCCTGAAAATATGTTGAACTCTTAAGACCTAATTAGAAGTTTTGTTTCCCTGTGTTAAAGTAGTGGGTGAACTAAATGAGATCCAAATATTGGGGGAAGGAAAAGAAACTTTCAAAAGTTTATAAATATTCTAAAGATTAATATTATATGAGTTTGGAATACACTTAACAGTTTAACTAAGGTGAACTTTGCATGTCCTTCCTGAATTAAAAAGCTATAAAGAAAACTGAAGTTTAAAGTAATTGTTAATGAAAGCTGGCCAGCATGACCTCCTGAAAATATGAGCATTTGTTGGTCCAATTTTCACAGATGTTAAACATTTGGTGATGTTACTTGGGGCTGCTTGAACCACATTAAAGTCCAGCCACTAGAGTGTTGAAACAGTTGGGCGCTATAATAAAATATACATAAAAAGAAATTGTGAGACATTAGGTGTTGTTTGGCGATGACATTTAGGAAATTACAATTTTTCCATACATCGTATTCACGTCTACATAAGTTGTTTAGGTATTTAAAATAAAAGTGGTATATATATCATTTGTAATTGCTACTACAGTTCTGGCAGGTGCACATAATCTAACAATATGTCAAATATGACAAATTATTGTTGAGTTACAATATAGCCTTAATAAGAGCACATCTGTTCCCACTATACAGTATAGTGGATGCCTGATTTAAAGAGTTTACTTACTGATATTGTATTGTTGTTTAAATATTTAACAGGATCTTAGACACGAATCATAAAAAATACACAGTAGTGTATAAAAATGAAGAATCTTACTTGCAGTAATGCTTTTGCTGCTGTTAAATCTATTCATCCCATCAGGAAAGGTTCCTACATTCCTTAAACTTCCATGTGCACGTGCTCATATCATGGGGGTGTCTATGCAGAGGAAGAGTTAGGGACTAAACGCAACGTCACAGAAACACCAACACTCTTGGTGCAAAACATGGGAACTGCTAAACAGTGTATACAAATCCTGGAATAGTGCTTGAGCTGAAAACTGGAAATTACTATGCCTGCTTTGACCTCAAGGCAAATCTGTGCATGACTTTTGCTTTCCCTACTAACCTGTTTTTCTCTCAGCCCATGAGTCTTCTGGCTTTTCCCCTTCCAGTTCTCTCCCCAGTTCTGCTGGTGGGAGAGTGAGCGAGGGGCTGTGTGGGCTTGACTTAAACACAACACAAATTTGCTTTTCTCTCCTCTGTGTTTGCTCCCTTACACACTCGTTCCAGTGCCCTGCTTCCCATTTTACTTGTAAACTCCAGCTATACAGAAGTAACGCTGCTCTTAAAGAATTCATCTAGAAGCTCTTTTAAAACACACATGGGAGAGGACAGTCAGAAAAGAGATGTGGTCCATGATGAGGAACCTAGAGAACCTCTTGATAAAACAGAGTTGTTTCAAAATGCCAGACTCAGTTTATCCAGGTGTAAAGGCTGTAGGGAAAAATAATGTTTCTTCAGCTGCTTCTAATTGTGTTGGGTTTTTTCTTAATTTTATTTCTGCTGGCATTTTGAGATGAGACAAATCAGTGCTGTGTATTAGTGCTGTGAGCCTTGTGCTGCCTGTTCCTTGCCTTGTCCCATTGCATGGGATGTGTGTGCCCTAAATGTTGCTTGGAAGGGAACTGCAGCCATGCCTGCTGTTTGTGAGGGAAAAACATCCTCACTGTGGGGCTGCTCCTTTCAGCTTTGGAGATCAGCTCAGACCTCATGCATGTGACAGACAAGTTTGTGTTCTCAGCTCAAGCTTGCTGCACTTATTTCATAGAGTCAGAATGTGCTGAGATGGGAGGGACCCACCAGGATCACGGAGTCCAAATCCTGGCCCTGCACAGGACACTCCAAGAATCACCACAGTCTGAGAGCATTGAACATGTCTAACATAAATACATGTTCATGACATGAGATAGAATTGAAGTTCATAAGGAAATAGGTTTTTTTTGCACTTCAACGCGAGTGAAAAATGGTTGGTTTATATAATTTCCATGAATTTTCTAAAGTGGTTTTCTTTTCTTAGTTAAAGGTAAGAGTTACTTTTGTTAGCTTTTAGTGAGTTGTTAAACAATGTTGGCAATAAAATCATTTGGGGCATTCGTAGCTGCAGAATCAGCTGGTTTTCTTAGTTATGTAATTGTCAGATCTTGAATGGCCTAGATGACATACGGTACATTTCCAGTAATTATTTTATAAATCATTGAGAAAAAGATGGTTGTGGTTGCTAGTGCTACTGATTTACAGCTTTTCTCATTTCTTGAGAAATAGTAGTATTTTTAAAATTCACTTCTGAAATGTGGTTTTTAATTGTTTGAAGAATATTATCTCTTTTTTTCCTGTTACTCTTAATTTTTTCATTGAACATAAAATACTGCTTGCCTCTCTCAGGGGCCCAGTGGCTCATAACTGTATGCCCTTCATGCTTTATTATGCAATTTAGTTTTTCATATTTTTCATTTATTAGCAATAAAATGCCTTCAGAAAAAATAATTCAATTAAGAGGCTAAAATCACTGTTAAGGTGAAAATTTTAGTCAATTAAAGTAAGTTCTCTGTTTTTGTAGGATGAATTTAGTTGTGGTATTACTTGGCTCAATTTTGAATACTTCAAGGAAACTCCTCTGTTTTTCCGAAAGCTTAACAACCTTCAGAATTCCTAGAAAATAGATTTTTCTTGTTTGCTAACAATTTTTGGAATCACCTGAGAAATATTTTTCATGTGAGGGATCAACTAGTGCGTTCTGTGGAATTTCTCACCAGATAATACACCCATTTTCTCATTCTTTCAGAGTTAATAATTTTTAAGATTTAATACATAAATTTAGAGCAATGGTTCAGTGGCTTGATTAAATATCTGCTTATTTTATACTTTTATCAGACCAGCTTCACTCTCATAGGCTTCTTTTGAGGTTTGGTTTGTTACTAGAAGGAATCTGACCTTGCTTATTTTGAAAATCAGAGTATTGTAATATTCCTAAACATATAAAGAACGAGTTTTATCAGAAGAAGTATATTAAAAGTTGCCAATAACCTTGCATGGAAAGTAAATAACAGGAGTAGGCTCAAATGCATGTCAAGTAAAATTAACTAAAAATAAATCACAGTTGATTTGTGATTATTTTTCTTACTTTAATGGCAAGTTAATAGAGGCAGTTGAAGATTCTCCTATTAGTCATTGATTTAAAAGTTGAAACAACATTTTTATAAAACCACTTTGCATTTTGTCATATCTTGTTTTTCAAGAAAAAAACCCCCTCTAATCTCAGTGTTTATTCATGCTAGATACATTTCATAATCTGAAAAACACTCTATATCCTACTAGGTTTGAGGAGTTATTGGACATGATAATCACTAGTATCTAAGTATATTTCACAAAAGTCAAGAAAACATGAAACACAAATAAGGTTTTAAATACCTTAATTAAGTGAAGGTTTTTTTACTTTTTTGGTCTAGTGAGACTAATACTCTAAAAATATTAATAAATAAATCCTGTGTTGTTTAAGCCATTGCAAGTATAGTTTTAGTAGCATTACCTAGAGATATGTTCGATGCTTTATTTTTGTAAGGATTTATAATTGTGATAAAACCTGTTATTGACATGGAAAAATAATACAGCAAAGCAGTCGAATGGTATCCTCCTTCTTGGTTCCATGACACTTCACTGCATCACCTGCATGAACATTGAATTACTTGAAAAAACAGCAGACATGGATAATGGATACAGGAAACCTGAAGTGGGGTCTCTTACGTATTTAGGAGATGAGACTTTAAGTTACAGTATCCAAGGATGATGTAGTATTGGAACATTAGTACATTTATCTAAAAGGCCACATTAATTACAATACCCACAGCTATCAATCCAAAGCATTAAACAAGTTCCTATGACTTCATGCTTTAAAAAGAATGTGTTTTCTATTTTTCCTGTAAAAGTTGGGTATGAGGAAAAGTTCTTGCTATTTGTTTCAGCTCCAAACATGGAATGGAGGTTGTCTTTGAACAGATAGTAAGCCTTAAGTGCTTTTTCATCTAAAACATTGAATGTGTTCTCTTTTAGCCTAACTGCATAGAACAGCTATTTTATATTTTTATGGGCTTTGTTGGTTTTGCTTGTCACAGCTACTGGTATTAGTTCACTAGTAAATAATGACTTCTCTTTATTAAGACAGACAGATGACTTATTACACATCATGAGTGATCAAAAATCTTTTTAGAGTCATATTTCTAATACAAGCATTCCCTTTGATGTTTTTTCTTTTCTGTTTGCTTTGTGTGTCCAATGAGATATACAGCCAAGTCTTTTAGGTTAACTCATTCATCAGCTGTGATTTGGCACTGACAGCTCAGTTCTCTTTCTTTCTTTCCCTTTAGAACTCTCGACCAACTTGAATACAAGCCCACCTACTCCTGTGATGAATATTAGCTGCATGCAAAGATGCATTATTAAAGTCATTGCTCCTTGTGTTGCAAGTGATGCTGGCTGTTCCTGAGTGGTTCTCAGTAAAGGAACAGTTGAGTGCCATGGTCCTTGGTGAGATCTCAGCACAGTGATTAGCCTCCTTCTGTTTCAAAGCGTGCATTCCAGCACTGTCCATACTGGGTTTGCATTCAGGTGGAGACTCTGGTAGTCAGCTCTGAGCTGTTCCACAGGCAGAATGTTGTTTCTGGAGATGCAATTGGCAAAAAATCCCGCAAAAAGAACAAACCAAACTAGGAGAAAAAGCCCCTTCAGCAGGAAAAATGCACATCGATAAGAGAAAGATTGGCATTTCCTGAAAACATTGCTGCTGCTTTTCATCTCTTTAATGTCAATATTAAAAACAAAGAAAATGTGTTACCAGCTATGTCAGGATATGTCCCTAGTTCAGAGCATTAGAAATTGAATGGATAATGATCCATTATACCAACTGGGTGTACAGTCCAGTAAATTACGTGATCAATAATGCACATACTGCTTATCCATAATATCTTTTAACAGCTTCTAATAATTTATTAATGCTTTATCTAATATATCCAGTATTTTATCTTTGTGCGCTAATAAAACAAATGATACTGATGATTTTGCATCTTGCTCAGTAGTCCTGGGTTTCAGGATTCCCATAATTGGGAGTGTTGCTTTACACTAATTGAAATATGACTCTTACAGCTTTCAGGGGGGTTTTGGTTTTTGTCTCTTTGTGAAATGGACGTTCTCAAAATACGTCTCTGGCTAGTCATTGAAACCATTGGTGATACTTAAACTGTGTTTGCATATTTCTAATCCCTGCTCTAGCACTGGTGTTCTCCCTCAGTAAAAGAATGCAACCCCCTGCCATGCACATTGGTTTTGAATGCAGGTAGATCTGATAGGGGATTCAGGGGGAAGCATGTGCTTTACAGGACTGCTCAGACAGGGCTGATGAAGGTGATACAGAAAACAATATGATCAAAGAATTCCACAGATGGGCTCTCGTGCTGTACGTTATGGCCTGCTATGGCAACCTCCTGCTCTGCATTAAGATTTTTATAATGATAATCAATTGTAGATTGTTGAGGTTAAATATTAACATAAAAACTATTAAAATTTGCAATACATTGTTTATCTAGTTGATGAAGTTGAAAAACATTAAGTTAGGAGAAGCCTGTAAAGCTTGCTTTTTTTATTTTCTCCAGTTTTATCAGCTGGCCTGATAAAAGGTATAAAATGCACTTTGCATTTTTTTGTATGTAATTTCCTTTGATAAACCAGTGTCCTCTGGTGGCAAATTTACCTATTGAAAGTGTAGAGGGATGCTGTATGAAGTAACATACAGGCCTGAATGCATATGTAAGGTACTGTATTATCCCTTTCCCTGTCTTCAGAGTTCTGGGGAGGAAGTGAGCGATGCAATTTAAGTACTCACTGGGTTAATGGCACTTTTTGGCTTTTCCTCATAGATGCTGCTGCTTTTGCTCATGGATAGGGATGCTCTGATTACAAATACTGTGTACCTATGCAAGATGTGAGACTCTACCCCTTTGCATATTGTTGTGGTTGCATCAGGAGGGGTCTCAGTGTCTTTCCTGTGAGTGGAAAACAAAACTATTTTGTGAGGAATCCATTTCAAGCAGTATCCTGCTTAGGTGTATACCTTCTGTCTTTGGTAGCTGCTTTGTCTAACAATATATGTTTTTAGTTTTTAGTTCTTCTAGAGTTTGCTCTTCTTTTCTTGCATTTTTGTGCAAGTGCCTCTTGAATCAGGGGAGGTGCAGATTTTGCATCGTTTTAAAGCCTTGGAATTCTGCTATTCTGTGAAGTGGCACATTCCCCTGAGGAGGAACTTTTAACACTGCTCCCCCATTCTTACAGAAGGGGACACATGTGGCAATCCAGAGCCATCAGTCCTGCTGTCTGCCCGTGTCCTCTCCAGCCCCTTCATGATCTTGCAGCTACAGCATCTGGACATCTCCCAGCACCATGGTTCATAGCTACTCTTTTGCCTCTTTCCCAAAGACCTGTTCTTGCAACCCCAGTGTTATGGCAGAGGATTTATCCAGATTGTGTCACATATATTATATAGGAAATGAGTGGAAATGGATTAAAATAACAAAATTGAGGTTGGTGATTATGAAGATGTCTGTTGCTGTGAGGACTGAAAAGTAGGTTCTGCACTGAGTTATTAAAGAGTAGCATGTTAATCCTACTATGTTGGATCCCATAGTTACATACTTGATTGCAGATGGTGACTTCTGCAGTTGCTAATGTTTAGTTTTATGCCTCAATATTACTGCCTCACTAACAGCTACTGGCTCTTTTGATCCGTGTTGATTTGAAGACATATTTGAGATAAAATCGGTGTGCTATCGTATATTGTTAACTTTAGCGGGTGTTGGAGCTGAAATGTTAGTGTGGTGTTTTTGAGGTATGACATCTTTTGAACTTCTGATATATTTATATTTTATTTTTAAATGAACTTAAGCTTCTTAAATTAATTCCAAAGCCAAATGCCATGAAGTCTCATCACCAGTCACTTAGATTCCTAATTAACTTATACTCCACAGACCCATTTCTTTGCTTATATTTCTTTCAAGTTTCTCTAATGTGCTTTGAGTTACATTGAAAGGAACAATAAGATTTAAAGGAAGAATTAATTTAGAAAGTTGGGAATAGAACAGATAAGGGAAAATGAGAAAAAGCAGCTTAGTATTTTGTCTTGTAAATGGCCTTGCTCTGGTAGACCCAAGAACCCATTTATTCAAAGAAAGGAGGAGTGTTAATGAAATAGATCATGAACATAGCTATTACGGTAATGAATTTTAACACTCACTTTGTTATATGATATTTTATTTATGAGCTTCCTGATTATTCAGATAAAGACAAGAAGTTTATAGCACTAGATTATGTCTTGTTTTCATAAACATATTCAGTAGTTTAATAAACATAATTTATTTTTTCTCCTTAAAAATCAGCAAAATTTATGAGAGATTATCTTAGGGTTAATGAAGTCTAACATTAAGGAAATATTACCCTATAATATTGGAGCCTTCAGTGCTAGAGTTGTAATTGCTTAATGCTTTTTTCTACAGGCTATTTTTATATAGTACATGCTTTGTGCCATTAATCCTATTTTAACATGTTACTCTTAAGCCAATTCATTGGAAAATATCTATCATTGTTTATATTTTTCACTCACTGCCTTCATTAAAATATATAATACAGTTTTGATAAAAGAGTTTTATAAGAAGTGCAGCATGGATATTTTCAAGTGCGTTGTTATATTGGGAGGTTACTATCCTGTCTTTAAAAACACTGGAATATCTAGGAACTCCTGTAGTTAAAGGTATTTCAGATCCTGTCAGTAACCACTTGCAAATTTACACTTACAATGTAATCTACAGTAGGAAAAAATGCCCAAGCATAAATAAAGTCTCAGAGATGTTAATGTGTGAATCTTGCTAATTAGCAGCAGAGTATTTATCTTAATGACACTTTTAAAATATAAGATTGAAGACATATGCAGAAAAGAGAGCACCCCACAGATGCATTTCTTAAAAGAGCCCTCCTAAGGAAAAAGTGCAACATATTTTTTTATTTCACATAATAAAAATACTTCTTGTGAACAGTTCAACCATTGGAAAGAGTTAATATTTTAAGATATTAATGCTTTTTCTATGTAAAAAGTATATTTTAATTTGTAAGAACAAAACAGTATATGCAACATTGACTAATTCCACTGTATGGATTAGAATGCCAGAATTGTTTGTGGAGTTGTATCAGTAATGCATTACATGAATTGCAGTTATTATATATGACTCAGAGCAATAATTTAGGGGGATCTGAGCAGACAGTTCATCTTCTGTTTTTTAAATAGATACATTTTTCAGGCTACGAATATGGTGAAAAGTGTATTTTACAATTTGAATCTGTAAGGTAAATATTAAGTTAGTATATTTCGATAAATTATGTCAGTGTCCACTGAATGACAATTTAATTTGCTCTGACTGGTAACCTTGTTCTTTCATGCCTTGTGTGGCATGTTTGGGAGAAGGTACACAAAGGAATAGTGGAAAGTTGGGAAGCAACTGGCAGGTAGGTTTGCATTTTTTCAGGTTAATTCACTTGATGAAAAGCTGCTGTATGTGATGTGTCATATATCAAAGGCAGGGCATCAGTAATCTTTGCTCAAGGGCACGGGTAACAGACAGAAAGACATGTGAATGAGATGGAAAAAAGCAACTCATCCTTTTCTGCTAACACCACGAAGGAGATAAAGGAAGATTTATGAGTCATCTTGGACCACATACCAGCCAGAAGCATACAGTATTTTTCACATGTTCCAAAAATTGGTGGTGGAAGGTAATCAGACTGTCACGATGTCCATCAGGTACTTTAAGAAGAAATTGGGTCCTTTGGGCTTTTGATTGCATAGTCAGCTTTTTCTTTATGCTGTAGGAGTTGTATTTTTTCCTTTTCTGAGATAAGTAATTTTTAAGTAAAGGAGTGATACCTGTGTGATTAAACGTTTTTAGTTGTTAGCATTATTAATGTCAACCAAAGTAGTAACAAGCCAATGGTCTGCAATGGGCTGATGCTTTGCTTTAGCTTCAGACTTTGAGGTATTTCACAGAATCATACATTATGGGGATTTCCCAATGTACAAAAATAAATCCAAAAGTAGATATAGCTAGTAGGAGGAATATATTTTTTATACTGAGAAAGTTGGAAAGTCATCTAATGCTTTCATATAAGGCTGAATATTGATGTGTGGTGTTTTGTTAATAATTAATATATTCTAAAAAAGAAAATGAGAAAAACAGCATGGATGGAAAACTCTATTTTATTTTTATTATTTCATAACAAAGGATGCCAACGTGATATTTAATTCTTGGCCCTCAGAACCATTTGTTATCAGAACTTGATAGCTAAAAATACAATCTTGTTAAAACTGATTGCAAACTCCTTCCTGAGTACTGATCCTGTACATTGCACAGGTCTGAGTCAATCAGCTGGACTATTTTTGCAGAGGAGCAAAGGGGAGTGGGATTGAACTGACAAACCAACACTTTGCATAAGCAGATTTTAAAATGCAGGTATTAGTTTGCGTTCAGCTTTCAATTATGCAGTATTTTTGGAATATTTCACTTTTTCCTAATGACTTTTCTATGCTCCTGCATTGCTTTTCTCCCCATTTCTGATGAATTTGTCATTTTTGAGTAACTATTAGTGTTCTTGTCATTATTCACATAGCTCACATTTCAATTTGTAGTAACTTGCATTGTTTCAGCTATTTATCCACTTCCCATGGTTCGGTGGGTGCCGTGGAGCCCTGCAGAAGCTGTTTGCTCTGGTAGAGCTCACCCCCTGCCTCTCCCACTGCACTGGGTGCTCCTTGGGGTGCTCACAGCCTTTCCTGTCCTCCTGCCCTGCACCCAGTGGGTGGGAGCTGAGCTGAGTTTGAAGCCTTACAATGGACAGCCTTTTGCAGCACTTTCTCTGCTCTAGCACCTGACCTCTGGGACCACTGCCAACCCTTTCTGCTCTCCTGCAGTTTGAACACAGCCTTCCCAGAACTGCAGCTGTTCTTGATGCTCTGGGTCAATAGTTTAGCTCCTCAGAGGTAGATGTTAATAGAAACAAGCAGACAAACTTTGCACAGTGCTGTAAAACATGATTGCTCCCTAATTAGTGATGTTGAAGGTGTGTTTTTTAGGCAAAATTATATTGCCAACACACATTTATATGCTTCAATCCCATAAATGCTAATTTAGGCTCCAAACAGTGACTTCTGGAAAACTGGAATTCTGTTAACGGTTTCCCTTTAGCTTCTTGAGTCAGTTTTTTGTCCTGGTCTGGTACCACAGTCATGACAGACATGGTAGTCATTTCTGACAAAAAGCTCTTCTGTGTTTTGGGTTTTCTTTCTCTCTTTTTCAAAATGAAGAAAAGCTCTTTAAGTTTGTCCTTTCTTAAATCATGTCACTTCATTTGGGTGGTGAGGTGAGGGACTATTTCCTTATTATGGCATTGTGGGAAAGGAGGTGGGTCTGGTCTCCATCCAGCTCCGTCCATCCTTCTTCTTATCCCTTTTGTTTGTCACAGTACAACTTGAGAATAAGTAAACACATGTATTTCCAGTTTCTTTTAAAGGAAACACTTTACTGCTTTTTTTCATCTTTCCTCTCTCTTGTCGTTGTGCCAGAAGTAAAAAACTGAATGTCTATTGCAACTTTATGATGTGTTGGAGATTCTGTATAAGATATGTGTAAAGCAAGGGAAAATTATTTAGAACAGCTCAGAGCAAGAACTGCATGTGAACAAACTTGCAGTACAGAAGTACAGTGAATGAGAGCCAAGGCACTTTCATAGTTAACAGTACTTGACTGGCAATCATGTACTTGAGATTCTCCTTGTTGCTCTCCAGCTGACTCATATTCCATGACCCTTCTCCAAAGCACTTCAGCTGTGTGTGCCCTGAAATGTATGGAATGGGGAACTCTGATTCTTAATAGTCAATAATATCTCCAGAGACTAGAGCATAAATAATTCACCAGCTTCAGGTTCTGAATTGGTCAGTAATATTTATGAACAGTTAAGAGACTCTAATATTTTCCTTATGGTCTTTGAAAGATGCTTCATCAAACTATGTTAGAAACTTCATCAGGTTGTTCAGCATTGGCTTCTTTCTACTGACCTGAGTTGCCTGCCACTACCAATTACAGTTAACTTTTTTTTACGTTAATTACAGGACGTCTCTTCTGGGACCAAAGCTATAAGAATTTGCTGACCCTTCATGATGTACCTATTATTTTAGTTCACTGTTTGGAGTTACTGGCAGCCTGTTGTATCATAATGGCAAAGCAGCTGTTTTGAAAGGTATCTCATGCTAGATTTTGTGAGGCCTTTTTACTGGAGAGAAACTAAGGGCCAGAAAGAGTTCCTCTCAGTTTGTGGACTTACTCCCTGGTTAGGTATCTCATCTTTCCTGTTCTATGACCATTTGAGGGTGTGGATGTATTTGAAATATTACCTGCTTTAATTTCTTACTTGTGGATCAATCAAAGTTCAATAATATCTCAAATTTAGATTTTTTTTTTTAAAGTTGAGGCTTCTAGCAGAGCATGTGGATCTCAGCACAGTTTTTTTTATGTGGAAAGCTGATTTTCTGGAAGCCCAGACAAGTATATGTTTTTTTTCTTAAAGGTGCAATTAAAGAAATGAGAAAGTAGTTATTTAATCAATTTAAGCTGAGTTTTGTTTAGTGAATGAAGGTAGATGAAAGAATGTGTTGCAATATAGTAATTTTTGATAACTCATCATAACTCGCTACTGGCTAAAACAAATTAAAGATCCTTTTTTAGCTTGATAAACTTAAGGAGGGATGTTCTTCTTTGACTAGGCCCACATTATTTATGGGTTTATATATGTGCAGTGTAGCATAACAGTGGTTGTGTGCATACTGGGGCACCTGATTCGTGGTCAGAAGAGGTGCAGAAGGGCTGCAGTGTAGATGCCATTTTTATGTCAGAGAGTTAGGGGATGGGTGAATGTGGAGAAAAGAAGCTAGTTCAGGTCCTGAATTGATTCAGTGATTAAGTACATTTGTGGGTGTCTTTATGAGGTATTTTCCAAATTGTCTAGAGCTATAAAACTATGAGGAATATGCACACTCTTGTGAAGGTTGCATATTTAATCAGTAGGAGAGGTCTGTGAAATGGCATTTGTGTCTGCATACCAAATCACTTCTTCTTTGAGGAATGTTCCCTGGTTTTCCACCTGGGAGTGGAGCTCAGATTTGCTGTAGGCTGGGCTCTCAATTTATCTGCTAGACCACCTTGTGTGGTAGAGCAGTATCTTGTCAGATTGTACAAACTAAACAAGATTGGGCTTGATTAGCCCTGGGAAGGGAAACCCTTGGGGAAAGGCAGTGTTTTCTGAAGGAAGTTGCCCTAGTGATAAGGTGGGTGAGCTCTTCTCTTAGAAGTCTTTTGGTGGGCATTGGAGGAGAGCTTTTGTTCATGTGCTGTCTTTTAGCCCATATTCTGAGTAATCACTTTTAGAATATGTCACTCTTAAAAAAACTATCAAAAACCCATGGGTATTTTGATTAAATACCCTGAACAAATACATAAATCATACCTACTTAAGCACTTTCCATACAGTCAGTTTTAATTTCCTGAGTCTCCCATTTCATCCCCCATGTGTGCTACTCTACTATTACATACACTCTACTCGCTGTAGTGTTATTGCATCTTCTAGTAGTGGATGAAATTTTTCCATTCCTTTTGAAATAAGTGATATATTTTGAGATACTGTAGAGTGGAAGAAGTAAATGTAATGAAGAAACAGTTTTGCAATTGAGTAAGTTTATCTTACTGATGAGAACTTTCAGAATACTGGCAGATTAGTGCTTCTTCACTAGTCAAGATGTACTATTTGCTGGCCTTACATTTTTTTTTTCTTAGAAATTGAACAGTTTTGAGGAAAAAGAACAATAACATATTATTTTTAGCAGAATATACTGTAATTAAAAATATGTTTCTGAAGGTTGTGAGGGATTATTGTAGCATAAAGCATCTAATTAAAAAGATTCTCCACAAATATGCTGAAAGGTTTACTCTTGCTCTTGGCTGTCCGATGTACCAGCAGCAACATACTAATGCAGCAAGAGGTTAACCTGGGTTTCTCACTGGAGATAGATGTGGTGGTTTCATTCAGTTTCATAGGCAGCAAATTTGAAAAAAAGGAACTGAATATGATTGATGCATTTGAATTTTTAAGACACCCTTGTAAGTCACAGAAGTATAAAGAAATGAGAAAATCCCTTAATTGCAACAAGTTCCCCAATGCATAAAAGGACTATCTGGCAGAGAAAATTGGCAGTGTGCTGGTGATCAGATGTAACAGCTGGAACACTTCTATTCAAAGTACTTTAGGAGTAATAAACCTAATAATTTAGCCACAAACTGCTGTGATAGCTGCAATTCTGCTTTGTTAAAAATCTCTTCTCTATACTTATATATGTTATATATATTTCTATTTTGGCCTAACATTCTTACAAATATGAAAGGGGTAATGCTATTTTTGATACACATTGCAAGCTTTTTGTGTCAAAATATTTTCTCCAAAGTTTAGGATAATTAATGTTTTTTTTATGATACTGAGAATTCCTTTATGAATTGCTGTTGGTTGCTAGTTCATTTCCATGTTAATTTTCTGTCTTTCAATCACTTATTATGTTGCTTGGTGTGGTACATCTTGGAAAAGGTGCATGTGATGACACTTCACTGATTATGTAAATGCAATGACTGTAGATTTGATTTTCTTCTCTTGATCTTTTTTTACAGGTGACATCTACAAAGTATTGCTTACATTTTTCCATGTGTATTCAGTATGTAAACCAAATCTTCTGGTAAAGAGAAGGACTCATTACTGAGTTATATAGAAATTGATTTCTTTTTCTGTGGATCTCTTATGGAAAAAAAAAATCTAAGCTGCTCCTTTTAAGACCTCTCAGGGAAATAGTTTTAAATGTAAATGGTTGATCTTGAAGTGCATTATAAGTCAGTATTGTTCAACATGGCAGTTCATTGATGGTAGTATTTAATTATGTCCATGCTGTCAACCTCTGCAGTCCTTATTGCTTTGTTGTAGATCAGATATGAAGTATGAAGTTTTCAAAGCTGTAGAGATGAAAGAGTAAACATATTCAAGCAGTTCATTCAAATATGCTTAAGGAAAAAAAAAAGATACTACTAGAGCATGCGAAGGAGCCTGTGAAAACCTGAAAGCATTTTTTCTTTTGATTACAGCGGCAGCCTTAGAGTTCTATCACAGATTAATCTTTATTTAAAATGGAAGAATGCCAGAGAAAGTGTGTGATCAAGTAGTTTATTAAATAAAGTTCAAGCCTGTAAATCTGTGTTTATTTGCCATTATTAGATATATGAACAAAACCATAATTTTTTTATGAGTAAGTACATCTGAAATTTAAGAAACTACACTACAAGGCTTGATTTTTTTTGTTTGTTTGTTTTTTGTTTTTTGTTGTGTTTTTGTCGTGGACAATTGGCTTCAAATTGATTTAGCTTGTTCTCTATTCATTCCAGGACATATTCTTTATAGTTTTGGACAAAAGGTACTGGACTACAGAGACTCTTGTTCTGACCCAGTAAAGCTGTTCTTACACCATAGTTTTTTCTTGTAAGGGTTAGGAGGGTGGAGTGAAACAGATCTTCATCCAAACCTCCACAAGTAGTTAATGCTAGATTTTTTCTTTAATAGGTTGTTTGTTTTTCATGTTAGATTGTTCCTACTAGTTAGAACAAACTATTTAAAAATCACAAAACAGCTAACAGTCCATTTAGAAATTAATAAGTGTGCTGGTTTTGTTATTTTCCACAAGCACAGAATCTTTGCCAGAGCCATGAAATTTGCTGACTTAGTAAACAACTAAAAATGGAATATTAGATGATTGCTGTAATCTTGATGGTATTACAGATATGCTGTAAATGTATAGCCAGCTCCACCTTTGACAGACATCAGGAGGGGGTGCACTTCTGTCCTTCCTCCTGTTGTTTCTTTTCTTTCTTTTGCATGAGGAGTCCAATAAGTTTGTCTTTTTACCCCTGTAATGCTGTTTGCCCTCTGGATTTGCAAAGCTTCCTCATTTTTTCTCCTGGTAGCAATGGCTTCTGTTTCTGTGCCACTAATCTCGTGCTATGGTTTCAGAAATGGGAAGAAGCTGGGAAGAAAATTATTTGGACAGTAAGAAAAGCAAAGATTGCTACCCCAAGCCATGGGGGTTTATGTGAAGTTCTGTGGCAGAGCTGCCTCATTAGAAAACTCCAAAGAAGAGTTTGTTGCTGTGGAGAATCTTTTTTTGGATGGCTTAATATGGCTGCCTAATACAATGATAAACAGTTCTGTGATACTCCAGAAGAGTAAACTGAGTTTTAGTATGAGGAAAGTATTGAGATATATTAGGCAGCAGAATATTAATTCCAAATGCCCCACCCTAGGCAAAAAGAAATTGGGGAGGAATGCTGCTCTGGCAGGGAGAACTGTTCATATTATTTATTAGCTCTGTTTAATTGTAACATCCCTTTATGCATTACTGCTTGTAGTAGAGAAGCTGGGGAGCTCTCATCAAGTAGCATCAAAAAGAATTTTTTTAAGTGATATTCATCTGTGCACTGAATCTGATTAAGATCTGTGAAACGTGCAAGTAAAAAAAATAAACGTTTCATTGTGTGATAGATTTATTTTTGAAAACAATTACCATAGAAAGCTGTGACCTGGTGTATGTATCTTGATTTCTAATTTTTATTTGGAAAAATAAATTAACTAAATGACTATTTTTTAGGATACTTGTGGTTGTAAATTTTGTCCAAAACAGGATCTGAACATTCACTACTTACTGCCCATTATCAGGCAGCTGCTTTTGGCCGGCTTTCATCTCCTCTTTCCTTCTCTCACTCCTTTTTTATTTTTTATAAAGTAATAAAGTAGAAAGTGACAGAGGGATCAGCTTAAAGTAACAAACATATTGGCTTTGATTTTGTATGTGATACTGCAAATGCAACTTCCATTTCACATTACTGTCAACAGAAATCACATTAGTGCGGAAGCAGCAGCCCTTGCTTTGGGATTTCCCTGACTGGTGTTTGGGGATGTTGTGTAAGGGAGGACGCCCTTCTCAACCAAAGGGTCACTTTGCTGCTGAGTTCTCTTTATTTTTAGTAATAACATCCAATACAATTGAAAGTGGGGTCAAGGTGAGGCTAGGACACTTTCAAGAAGAGGACTAGGGAGAAACAACAAACAGATGTTCTTTGATGATAACTGTTGAAGAGAGAGGATTTGGCTGAGAGATCTGTAGCTTTCACTTGTTGAGAGCCTTTAACTTGAGCCAGTGGTGCTGTTTTTCACCCCCCAGAGTAGCAGTGTACCTGCTGTTGCTATCAAGCCACTTGCCAACAGTGGCATCTGTTCAGTGTAGACATCAAGAATTTGAATGTCAATATCTTTTCCTTGAAATGAATGGGAAAGTATTTGTCACTCAGCAGCAATCATTCTTCAAATAAAAGGTTAGCCAGACAGAGCCCTTAATCAAAGAGTCGGTCTTTTCTGTCAGCAGTGCCTTTTAAATAGCAATGATGAAGGCTGGCTGTCAGTGAATGACTTGATGAGCCAGGTGATTGATCTGCATAAATCATTTTCTTTTAACATTGTCAGTGAAAAGTAAATTGGTGGGATTTTGGGGGGTATTCGCTATATTGACATTAATATATAATATTTTAGCTGTGTTCTTAGTCTCAGAGTTTCCATTAAAAACTGAAAATTACATAGGATCTTAGCCTATATTATCCTAATGATGAAGTATTATTGTTATTGCAATTACTATGCAAATTAAATTCAAAAGTTGAACATGTAACAGATTTTATGAGATGCAAGAGAAATACTGTTAGTAAAGGAATTAGGAGGAAGCTGTATCATTTAGTTAAATTTGCAGAAGCTTTTGATTTGAAATACAAAAATCAGCAGCGTGGTTTAGAAGTATAAGCTTGAGATCTAATTATGTTATCTGCTTCAAAAATAACAATAGATGTAATTTCCCAAATATTGGAAAATCTTACATATTGAGGGCTTTATTGTCACAGTAAAGTGCATCCTCTGTCAGCTTCTCTGCCTTCATTTCACTGATTTTGATGTAGCAATTTTTTTGGTTTCCTTTTGTTTTAAGGAGTGTCTGGGGCATACATTACTGACTATTGTGATGTTGCCCAGCATGTGCTGCTCCTATTAATAGCAGGAGAAGTTCAGCGCCTGTCGCTACCTCTCATTTGAACTAAGCTGTGGAGTGAGGGGGACTTCAAAAGATGCAAATCGTACCTATTTTATGTGCTTTAGAAATCTCTTCCTAAACACCACTTTGGATTAGTAAGAAATCGTTGGTTTTGAGGCTAGGATATATTGGTAACTCTATAGACAGTTCAAAACATCACTTAGTTGCTCTTTTTCCCCTGTCTTCAGATTAGTTTTTATTTTTGGAGTGGATGTTTAAAAACCTGTGAAGTAACACTCACATGCACAGCTCCTCACCTCCACCCTGTCCCCAAAGGCCAAGAATGATCAGTTGGATGACATCCCTGTGTGTGAAGACTTATCCAAGGTATACATAGACACTCTGCAAAAGACCTGTTTCAGAGAAATCTGCATTCATAGGGCTTACGGAGGATTTTTCAGCTTTTTAATCTGTATTTGTAAAAAGATTTATTTATATTATTTGAATTGCTGCTGCCACCCTCCAACACCATCATGCAGGACCTGAGCCAGCAGGACTGAGAAATACAATGAACACAAAAGAAGGTGCTCTCCTTCCTCTCCTCCCCTCCTCTACTCATTTGAAAACATAATTTTATTGATTAGGTATCAAAGTGTTTGAAACTGTCTTCATGCACTTCCTGTCTACCTGGTATATCAAGTTGTGTGAAAGAACCTATTTAAATTGCAACATTTATATTTTTGGAGGTAATTCCCAGCTAGCATTCTTGGATAATAAATATACATCTTGCTAGGTAGGAATGGAGTTTGGATGTGTTGGAGTGGATAGGAGTGAGCAAACACAGGATTTGGCAGTGTGAACTTGGCTGGAGACAATAAATTCTGTGATATTGCTTCATTTATATAGTTTTATTGGTTTGTGGGTTTGTTTTCTTTTCCCCCAAAACTGATGTATTTAAGATACAGTTCAGAGTGATTGTCACTGAAGCGTACTTAATAAGTAGTTGCAAAATGACTGTTGGAACTTATTTTTTTCATGTTGTTCTTAATATAATTTTTGGGGTCTCTTAGCACACGTGACAAAAGCTTGATCTTGTTGATCATGTCCTTAAGTTTTCTGTCCTCTCACTGCGTGTGGTGTTACAAGTTAGAAGCACCTACTTTGGTTGCAGATCTTGCTGTTGAATAAACTGCTGACCCAAATGACAGCAACAATCCTCTTGTTCTGTGGTTTAGCTTTGTTTACAAGCTCACAATGGACAGACTTTTGATATAACAAACTTTATCTGAGGTTTTTTTTTGATCTCCAGCAAACAATGCAATAATGTGCTATTTACTAGATTGCCAAAGTCCTTAAATTCCATGGCCTTTGTTGATACTCTATCAGTTGTTTGTCCCTTTAACTAACAGCTTGCCAGTATCCTGCTAAGTTTTGCTCAAGCTTTTAATCCTATCACCTCTCTCTTATCAGTTATTTGTTGGACCTTTGATTGTATGCCTTTATCTAAAATCAATGAGCTCCATGACAAACGGTAAAATTTAGGGCTTCTTGTTATTAATCCCAGTTTTTCCACAGCTGCTTTTTTCCAGTCTTGCTCTTACAAGTCTTTCTCTGACTTACTTGAGATGGAAGGGCAGTGATAAATACAATTTCTTGATTCTGTTGCTCTCTTCAACCTTTTTCTTCAGTGTTGCTGTGGAATTTATGCAGTATTCCCTACCTCTATAACAAGTTTACTGTTATTCTTTGCGGGTATGTTGCCATTAGCTATTAGATTCCATGAGCCACTTGAAGCAGTGAAATTGCTTAATAACCTGTCTCTTAGAACCAAAGAACTTCAAGGAAAAAAATCCAAAATGAATGAAGATTGTGAGGGTGTTTGGGAGGAGAGCATTGCACAGCACCTTGGCCAGGATGCAGGAATAAGGCAGGTAGCCAGTGAGGATGGAGGGATGGGTTTTGAGGAGCACATTCACTGCAGTAGCTCGGGGTGCTGCTGCAGTGGGAGCTGCAGGCTGAGCTCTGGGTGGGAGCCCGATCAAGAGTTGCCAACATTTTGCATAATGAGGGGCTCAGGGAGCTGTGTCCGAGCCAGGGGAGGGGTCACTCAGGAGCCCAGGACTCAGGAGGAAGAGGGAGACTTTTCCACTCTCAGACTGTGAGGGGATAAAAGCCCAGACTAAGTTCTTTAGCTTAGAGGCCCTTCTTGGAGGCACCAGTTTGAGCTATTTCTGTGTTACTGCACCCTGAATAAATTACTTTAGGGAATGAGAGTTCTGAGATTCTGCAAAGGGAAACCTAGGCTTGAACTGGAGAGGAAACCTGGTCCGATTTTGTGTGGGATGTGTGGGGAGTCAAGCAGGGATCATCAGCTCATTGGCCATCCCTACCTCCTGAATGGTCAGACAGGGAAGTTTCCTTAATACAGAAATGCTCATTGAGCTCCTCCTCTGGTGAAATCTATGTCTGTAGTAGAGCCTTTAAAGTTACTGCACTACCTAAGAGATACTTCACATCTGATGTAAATGCATAACTGCTTTTGGTGGATGTGAAACGTAGCAGTGTCTGATAAAGGTTTTCAGTTTCATTATTAGTATCTTTAATTCTGTCTTCATATAAATGTTTGTATTGCTATAGCTTGATTTTTATCTGTGTCTTCATAGCATTGTGTTCTGTATTTAGCAAGAAAAACAGGTGCTAACTTTAAATACCGATAAGTTTGTGTAGCACAGTGCAATTCTTTCTTAGAATCTTTACATTCCTATCTCTTGCTGGTTTAGGCTATGACTGCACACCAGTGCAGCCATCTGTACCATAAGGCAAAAACTTGGGTGTGATGTATATTGTATAGAATGGTTCATGTTAAAGACATATTTTAATATTTTGAAGCAATATTCAATTAATTGATCCCTGAGTTGTGGGATAGTGGGAATTTGATTACACCATAGCTTCTCTGGATCTGTTTTTAAGAGTGACTGCTGGTACTGTGTTGGGAGATCTTTCTGTTTGTGTATGTCATGATCTCAAATCAGTTTTTCCTTTATATATTGAAAAGCATGTAATTACTGAATGTTTTTTAGAAGCAAACCTGTTTGTTATTTAATTATTGTAGTGCATGCAATGCTGAGTTTCAATGCTTATTATTTGTAGCAGATGAATTATAAGCAATAAACGATAACACCTCATCAAAATTTCTGTTCAGCAATGACCCCCTGATTTTAAGGGAGTTTTGCCCTAACACTCTGGTCAATTCAGTCAGTAATAAATCACATGGCTTCTTATAAACTGTTTAAAGTCATGTTGAAAGCTAACTGATAAGCTTGTTATTATTCAGCCTAGCAAAGGTTGAGTGAGTATTTGCTGGAAGTTGGCAAAGTCCTCTTAAAAGATCATTTCCTACCACAAAAACCTAAAGGGTTGCACAGATGTGTAGTTAAGTATTCATTATGAACATGCAAATAATGCTTTCCCAGAGGAACATTCTTTGATTTTTGAAACTGCTGTTGCTTTTTTTGGTAGCTGTCATGAAACATGCCTTTGCATTGATGAAGTGTCTTTCAGCAGATCTCTCACAGAGAAGCAGAGGAGACTAGGCAGATTTCTGTTTTGTGTAGACATGACTTTAGGTTTTAGACAAAATTATGAACATCTGAGGAATTAAATAAAGATAGGGAAAATTTAATTTATTTGATTTCAAGATAGTTAAAATGCTGAGTTATCTGCCTGTTTGTAATGTTTTTAATTTTGATTTCTACTGATATAAAAAGGTATGAGAAACAAAAAGTAACAGGAGCTACTGCTCTGTTAAAGAACACTCTGGATTCACAGGCTTGTTGTACCAAGACTTGACACTGGACTCTTGTTACTCTTAGCTATGGGAGAATTTTCTCTCCGAAGGTTTTTTTTTGAGAAAAAAAATGCTACCTCTAGGTAATAGATCCCAAGTTAGAAAGTTGGGTTTATTTGATTCAGTTTTATTTTTGGAGGGCAGGGAGGAAGCGATTGTATTGTTTTCTGAATTGTGGGCCTACCACTGCAAAATGCTGAATTTTCTCCAATTAAAGCTCTGCAAAACATTATAAAGATAGTAAAGTGTTAGACTGGAAATATAAGGTTGGGGTAAAGGAGGAAATTCATAAGCAGCATAACTAACAGAAATATTGCACCCCTGTAACTATTCCCTAAATTTTCATAGCTTTTAGTGCCTTCCTGATGGTCTAGCTTCTGCAGCAGGTGCTCTCTGAAATTCTTTGATCTACACCCTTGTTCATTGTCTAGTGTATTAAGCATTGGTTGCTGCTTTTCCACACCCTTGGCAATTATATGTGTTTTGTTAAAAACACATCTGTGTTCATAATTGTAAAAGTACTGCTTGAAGACTTGTAGATGTGACCATTTAGAAAGAAAAAATTTTCAGTGGTTTTAAAATCCATGAAAATGGATTACACTGGAATGGAATGTTCTAGGAGAGTATTTAAGAAGCATAAATCATTCTTCCTACATGGTGCAGTTGTGGTATTTTTAAAAAATTGCTTGGTTTGGGTTTGAATTTTCTCTCCTTTCTTGGAACACTTAAACAAAGACTTGAATGAGATTACTGAGATTAATGAGATTATTATTGTTAGAATATCTGGAATTGCCAGCTAGTTTGTCCTTCTAGTCTGTTAATGGTTTTAGAAGGCGCTGTCAAAATGTTTAAAAAACCAGGGGACTCCTTAGCTGCATTTCTGTAAGGTGTGTAGCTCTGTGTTGCAGAAATTACTTTCATGTCTTGGCCAAGTTTTATGAAAGTGTATGAGAGGAGAGTTTATAAATAATCCCCATTAAGGAGAAATCTTACATTTTTTACTTCGTAACAGATATTTCTCTGAGATTACATTCTATTTGAAGCATAAAGGGCCCCTTTTTGGTTCCTGGGGTGGTTGTATGGCTAGTCCAGTGTTATAAGGAAGGCTTGTAAGCTTGCTAGAATGAAGTAATATAAGACATTTCAAAGGGTTTATTCTTAAAATTGTGTTTCCAACAGATGAGAGGTGGTCATATTTTATCTGTGGCAGGATTTCTTGAATACTGGTCATGTAAAAGAGCAGTTCTAACTATTTATTCCTGACTTTGAAGTGCTGTTGCTACTGTTGGTGGCATTCTCTTGTCTACTAGCACCTCCATGATGAGACACTTCATTTCACATTGAACTCAATTTTCTCACACAGCAACTGTTGGGGGCAGGGAGGGGGAAGGTTTATCTTTTATTCAGTACAAGAACTTCCAACTCAAAAAAGACAGAAGAAAACCTACTTTTTGTTGATTCTGTCAACAAGACTTAAAATTCGTATTGTGGCTTCTTACTTTTTATATTTCTGGTTCAGATACTGGAGAAAACACTCATACCAAAAAGCACTTTTGGAAAGGTGAGTGTAAAAATAGCAGCTTCTTATTCACCAGATCTGCTCCCTCTCTGAGTCATGAACATGCCCTCTTCTGGCTTTAGTAGGGAGAAACTGTGGTTGCTCCCAGTTCCTAGTTGTGTGGAGTTCAGAAGCACAGAAGAGCATGGGCGAGATTCTAACCTAAGTTCTGAGTGGTTTTATACTAAAGCTGAGCTGGGAACAGAATTGAGCTTGACTTTCACATCCTAGGATAACTTTGTACAGCTGTCAGTTACTGGAGAAACTGATCTGGCAATCAGTGAAGTAATGAGAAGTGTGGAATGCCACAGGACCACTTAGCAGTTCCTTTTCAGGGGATATTTTTACTTTCATAGAAACATTCCCTGGGGTAAAAAATGCATTGAATCTCCAAAGATAGGTATCATATAAAGTCTTGGCTTTTCAACTACTAAGCAGCTACCTTTTAAAGGACAGTTTCCTTCAGGGTACAAAGGAAGAGAAAAAAACCCATTTGTGTCTATTTTGAAATTCTTCACCTGCTTGGTTTTGTTCCAATTCCCCCCCTCTGTCCCATCACCTCTGTAGTTCTTGTTTCTGATTTAATTTCTAGCCATTTCAACTAACCATGGTACAGAGGCTATGTTATAAATCAGGCTCTGTAAAAGATGTGCTGTTCTCAGAGCAGGCTTTGCATGGGAATCCTTTGTCTCTCCATGCCAGCTAAAACATTTAGTTGAAGGAGTTCAGAGTGAATGAAAATGGCTTCCTGTCACTACTCCTTCAGGATTCAGAAGTGTACATATATCTTAGAAAGATATATGCAAGTGATATTCCAGGATCACTTTAAGTCTGGTACATTTTTTGGTAGGAATATGTCAACAAAAAGTTATGTATTAAAAGGTTCAGCTTTATATCTTCCTCAGACTTCAGCTGAAAATTATACATATAAAATAATTTAAAAAAATAAAGCAAGACTATGGCTTTAAAAACTGTTGTGAGAGGAGGGAGCATACTCTACATATAATCCTGTTCATGCATACATACATATTTGATATGGACAGGCAGTCATATTTTCTTCTACACAGATCAATCATTGTCTTTCAATTCCTGTCTTGTCTGGCATCTGCTGACCCATGCTTTAATTCTGTCAGGTCAGAGATATACGGGCCTTTGTAGTGTGCTTGTACTTCATGTCATGTCCCAGCATTGTTGTACATCTTGTTTCAGAGATATTTTGCTGTAATGTTCTGTGACCTTTTCCATTGAGTGAGGCAGTTGGAGAGCCACTCAGTGAAGGAAAATTGAGCTGTTTTATTCCTCCCTAAGGAGCCTCGTGTTTCCTTTCCACCATTCATTTGAAAGCTATCATTTTCTTGATTTTATAGCTGAAAAAACACCATTGATTCACTGGATGCTAGATGCTAAGAGTCCTCCTATTGACATGCCTATTGACAGTTTTCAGTATATTCTGTGTCTAATTATCACTCTTGGCTAAATGATACACCTTGTGGACTTGCGAGATGGAGTCAATAGCACTCACTGTATTGTTCTAGCAGCCCCTATTGAGGTTGGTGTCAAAGCACTGTGATTTATGCGATCAGAAAGAAAATTTCTGTTGGTGTACTGCATAATTAAACAAAGTACAGAGTGACTGGTGACAAAACCAGCTCTGCCAAAGTCATCAGCAAATGAGAAAAGATCTCTTCAGTAAATGGCTGAGACATTGAAGAATCTCTTTTGGCATCTTGCGTTTTTCAATTTTCAAGCATTCGATTTTTGTTGGAGAGGTCTTTTTTTTCTGCTTTCCATCTCTTCCATTAGATAGTATTAAAAACTAAGCATATTAATTCATGTATATGTTAGTAAAGTTATGCTGCTAATGCTATTATAGATGGGAGTACTAGTACGTTTTACATGATTACTTTTAAATAAAGAATCTAATTATGTGGTTTGCACACTGAGTCAAGGAAGCAAAGTGGCTGCTCTTGGGTTTTGGAAAGTGAGACTGTTACCATTTTATGTGCATCCAGTTGTTGGTCAGGAATTGCCAAGGAATAGATTAATAAGTAAGGGGAAGTGGTGTAGGTGTGAGGAAGTTGAAATAGTCTTGGTGTAATGTATGCTTTTAAATCTCCTTAAATTTTACTTTCATTACTATCATGGTAGTATACTTGAATGAAATATGTCAACAGAGTGTCTGGGAATGTCTAAAGTTATTAAGAACACAAATATAAAAACACTCAATTACCAACTCTGAAAAGAAGTATGGATGAAAGACCTAAGGGTTGTCGCTTTTGTTTTTCTTTTCCTCTCAAACATGTGAGCTCAGACAAAACTATTTAATGCCAGATCAAGCTGCTTCTTCATTCCTTATGTTGGTGTATTTTTAACAAGATTAAAGTAGGTATTGACACTAAAACCACCTTACATTGCTTCAACTATCGTTTTTATTAACAGATACAGATATATTCTGGAACAGATTCATATCACTTTTGAAACCTTTGCAATATCTATTCTTTCTCAGCAGATCTGGGTACAGATGAGTTGAAACATAGATTTGATTGACAGTTACTATCCCCTGACTTTTGCCTTCTTACCCATTGATTTCTGTCTCTTGACTGTTTGTATCATAAAGTAAATAGTAACTATATTTTGTCGCTTTTAAAATAGGATGCCCAGACACAGCAATACAAAATTGTGGCTGCATTCTAGCTTTCACTGTATGCATTAATACCATGCAGAAGTAATACTATTTCTGTAGTCCTCATTTCCCTTGTAATCTGTGGGGGTTTATTTTATTTTATTATTTTATTTTATTTTATTTTATTTTATTTTATTATTTTTTTTTTTCTATATGTCCAATTCACAACTTCAAGCTGAAGAATCCTGCAGCTGTCGTTATTATACAAACAAGCTTGTGGAAAAACAGTGCAAGGCTGAACTAGCAGCAAGCATATGGAGTGTTCGTTTTGGAGTGGTAGAAGGGAAAGAATGCAAGGCTGCGTTTTCCCTCTGGGATTGTCAAGAAAGGTAGAGCCCTCTGAGAGAGAATCCAAAAGCACAGCAGATCAAAGTGTGTTTGTGACTGGAATGCCCCAGGGTTAGTGCAGTGTGAGGTGTAGCTTGGCAAATCACCATGCTTACAAACAAAAGAGTGTACTATATTCAAATCTTCCTCCAAGCGTTTCAGCATTTCAAAATGACAAATTATTGTTTTTGTTATTTCTGCATTTGGAATTGTTTATGCATTTCAAATGATCTGTAAAGTGAATTGTGTGCACTCAACAAACTTCTTCTTTAAAGTAGGCGGGTTGGAAAAAGTGATGCAGTCACATTAAATGCCAACTACTCTGCTCTTCATTCGGTTAGACAAACAGTAGCCTAAAAAATGGCAGTGGATTAAATTGATATAATGACAAGAATTCACATAGTATACTGTAGATGGAAAGAGGAGTAATGCAGTGTCTTTGAACTAATGTAATGCACTTTGATCTGCTATACATGAAAAATCTAATATACCTGTATTTGTGATGATTCCAAACAGGCTCACAATATGGTAAATGCAGTTTTTACAACCCGCTGTTTAATTTTAAAGACTGATCTATTTCATCTAGGCAACATTTCATAAAAATAAGCATAAAAACACGTTTGTTTGTTTGAATTAAACCTCTACTGAAGATTTCACAACAATGTCTCATTACTAATATGTGTATTGAACAGGAAGATTAATGGAATATATGATGACTTGCGGGTTTTAAATTATTCATTTGATAAAGGCATGTTCTTTTATAAAGAGGAAAACCCTGATTTTTTTATATTTAAGAAGCATTCAGATTTTTAAAACTGTAGCAAATTCAAAGTTCTGTTTTTGGCACAAGGGAATAATATTGGAAACTGAAAATATAAAGATAAAATTCTCCAGTGTATGAAATATAGGGATTTAGTTGTCTTAAGTGTGTTGATGAATTAATGAGATTTTGCTAATTTTTTTTCAGAGTCAGTTAATCCACAGTTTTTGGAGAGGTCTTTCCCTCTTGAAATATTCCAAAATGCATTATTATTAGGATTGAATTGTGATACTTCAATATTTGCTAGTACCTAATTTCACAAGTGGTTTCACTTGAAATCAGCAGATCCTAAATGGAGAGTAAGATATTACTGCTTGAGGTTGTTCACATTATAGTCACAATTCAGCCCATAAAGTTAGTCATGGCTTTAAGATCCTGACCCTTCCTTCCTTTCTTTTTTTTGTCTTTATTTTTTAAGGGCTGTTGTAGTCTTTAATTAGACCAGCTACAGTCTTTTTAAAAAATCATAAATAATATCAGACCCTGTTAATATTGTTGAAAACACCTAGATTGATAAAATAAATGTGGCATAGAATATCACTTTTCATTTGCTCTAAAGTTAGGGGAAGACTATTAATGGATAGGAAATGCATTTTGTGGTAATTTTTACTACAAAGTTAGTAACTGTATTCATTTTAACAAGTTTTATGATAATGTTTGAAGTTCACCATTATAAGAGGAAACAGTAAGGGAGATAAATGTCACGAGTTATTATCTCAAGCAAAATCTTATTCTCTTCTTGTTTTGCACAGCAGACGAAGTGCGATCTCCGTACTTGAAACTTATAGCCACTTTCACTAGCATTTTTGCCACATTTAGAAGTCCATCTGAGTAGAGCAGGAGTGACAGTGTGGCCTCACTTGATGTCCTGTAGAGTAAATGAACTCTGAAAGTGTTAGAAGGAAGGAATGAAGCTTATGAATTAATAATTATCTTAGTGAGTTTTGCTTTGATCATATTGTACGAAAAATCAAGTGTATTCTGTCAGTGATACAAATATTGTTTGTGAAATCACCGATTTTTCCATTCTTGAGGTAGATGGTAAATCATAGTATGGAATTTAGTCTACTGGAGCCACTGTAACTACACAGGAGTGCCTTGAGTTTTCTTTGTCTCAAGAAACAAAGTGTGAGAGGTACTCACTCTCACTGTCCTTGTGAGAAGGTAGCCAGCAGAGAAATGAAGAGAACTATGGGTTTCCAACTGACTTTCAAACACAAAAACTACTTAAATTTCCGGACACAGTTTGTTTGTGTGGAGGTTTTTTGTCAGATTTTGTTTGTAAACGTATTTATACACATTGATACCCCTGAGGTTCCCTTCTCCAAGCTGAACAGCTCCAGCTGTGTCTCTTCCCACATGAAAGATACTTCTGTTCCTTAATTGTCTTTGTGGCCCTTCACTGGCCTTGCCCCAGTGTGTCCATGTCTCCCAGCACTCTGGATGTGGCTTATCCTCTCTCAATATATATATGTATGGTTTTTTTTTTAACGCGATTTGTTTTACTGATCCAGTTTTAGGTCATGATTTTGAAAAACAAAAACAAAAAAACCCCATCAATTGCTGCAACAGAAGACTGACCTGTGGCAAGACACTGAATGACTGGGGAGTGGGAAAGTGAGAAATGGTATCATAAAATCTAATCCAGAGTCCATTCTTTCATCATTTTTCCATGCACACCGTTTAAGGTGTCCAACAGTTTCACAATTCCTTGCATTATGTTAGCAAGGGACTGCTTCTGCTTGTGCATGATACTGGGGACTCTTGAAGAGTTTTCTTGTGAACTGTGATGTTTAAGGTATGCCTTGTGAAAGACCTCTGAAACCTCATTGTGTTACAACAGAGTTATATTTCATACTGGATCATTTTCTTACTAGATTTACTTGGTCCATCTGGGAGCCTTCCATTACTTCCAGTAGTGAAAATATATACATTTATGTAGATTTGTGATGGTAGGCCCTATTTGTGCATCTGTGGAAAGAAATAGTAATTCTTGCCCCATTTGGCACCTACTTTGAGATGCAGGGGAATGGGTAAGGAATGAAGGATTTAAGCACATTTACAAACCTGATCTTTGTATTGCTTAGACTTACTGCTTTGGCAAAAGTGAGAGAAATAAATTTGATGTTTTCAGTGCCTTGAAATGACTGCAATTGTATGATTTCCTCAGCATTATCTAAGGTCAGTAAAGTCAGAGTCACAGCTTTCATATTGTATGGATTCATAATTGTTATGGTTACAGCTGGGATATCTCCTGCCATATATGATTTCACTACAACTCTGTTAAGGCCCGTGTGCTGCTGAGAGTGGGAAGACCAGTGGGTTGGCCTGGGTTTTCTAAACTTTCTCTATCATGTCTGGCCTAGCCTAGCAGCAGTAACTCAGTGGTGGGTTTGGCTTGTCATCAGGGCAAGCATCCCGGCACATTTAGGTGTACAGTGTACCACCTTTTCCATGGAATCTGGAATATAACAACCCACTAGCCAGTCTTCTGCTCCATTTGCTGCAATTCGGCACGCTCGCGAGAGACCCTGTCGTGTCAGCAATCTGCTGTTTTGTTCTGAGCAAAACTGTTAGCTACTTCAGCTTTAAGTCTTTCTTCTAGTATTTCCTTGATTAAATACTGCTGATTCTCACACTTCAGGCTGCAGACAACTTGCTGTCCATATGCATCTGGCAACTTGCACACTCCTGGCTCCATCACTTTGCTGCCTACTGCTTCTACAGATGTCTGGTGCTTTCACTGCAGAAATGAGTCTCGGTGTCTGTTATAGCAGTTGGAAAAGAGGAGGAGCTGCCAGGCTGCTTGTTTTTACTGTTAGGCACTGGTATTGAAATGGGAATAGAAGCCACCATCAGAACACTTAATGGCTGAAGAATTCCACAAATTAACTAATCTTTTAAAGTAGTAGTGTAGACACTGGTGGAGGGTGTCAGAAACCTTATTTAAAAGTGGTTTTGGCCCCATTTTGTTTGAGATTTGTATGTGGTAACCTCCATAAATCCCTTACATGATTCTGTGACTGCTGATAGGTAATGAGTCCAAAATATTCTTTGTATGACATAGCTGTTGATTGTGGAAAAAGTCTGGGAGGCACTAGTAATTTTTATAAAAGAAGAGCTGGTAAGCAGCAGCTCTTTGTTACCCACAAATTAATAGCTAATTGCTAATTCCTGATACCCTTTTCTGCTACCTAAAACATCCTAGTGTTCAATGGATATGTATTTAATGAACTAAATCCTATGCTGTCTCTTTGGCACTAGATGTTTTCAAAATGTTCTAAATTTAAATAGAAATACATGTACCAGTTCACACCAAGGTTTCTGATAGTATGGTAAAGTAGCAGTAGTAATTTTTTCCCCACTATTTCTCTGTTCCTAACTTTTGAAGATGATCATATTTAGAAAACCATCCCAAACAAAAATAGTCACATTTTGACTAAAGAGAGATTACCAACTGAGAACCCGTAGCGTTTTGACAGAACCAGATCAAAATGCTTTGAATTTTAGAAAGTATTTTTCTCCTGCTATTGAGTACTCTGATGAAAGAGGAACTGTTGGCATTTTGAAAGCAATTCTCTGTACATAGTGGGGATTTCCAATTAGCACATTTAAAGACTTGTATGAGATGATGCTTAAAAATGGGACAGTACAAAATGAAATTATGTCATGGCGCTTTCTAATAGAGTTCTGAGAAAAGTCATTGTATGGCAGTGCATTTCATGTCCTTGTCTGAAGTCAGTGATTCTTGTTTCCCCTTTTCAATTACAGCAAACCTTTCATAATTTTCTAAAAGTTGCATGCAAAGAGTACTGCAGATCATACAAGAGGTATATTGCATGCTGGATGATATGTATGGGGCAAACCTTGTTTGAAATACAAACATTATGAAACGCCTGAAAATAAATATTGGGTCCTTCTCTTCTAAATGGCAATTGTACCCGCTAGGCAAATGTCTGAGGGTAAAGAGTCACTTTCCTCCAAAGTGGTGGCAAATGGACAAAGGCAAAAAGTTAAGGAAGTGCCAGAGGATAAATTATAGTTACATAATGACAAATCTGTAGTTGATTGACTACAGATCATAAGCAAACTTAGCACAGGCAATGCCTGCAAACAGGCCTGGACCTAGCTTGTTTAATGATTGAAGAACTGTGGAGATCCTGAAGGGGAAATGCTATGCTTTTAGTCTCTAGGTAATTAGGAAGGATTATGGAGGCTCTAATTATGCAGCCCATACTGACATTGCTGTGTACTTCTTAGAGCAGATCTCCTGGACTTCAGTGGAATTATTTCTGTGAGTAGTCTAACAAACAGTGATTTCAATGATTCATTAAAGTGTCCAGGTATAAACCTGTTTTCTATTATAAACAGTATTTCTCAGCTGAAGATAGTTAAAAGCCATATCATTCATTCTAAAAGCAGTATGGATGGTAAGTGCAAATGAGATTTTATAAGTAGTTGTCACTCTTTTGCACGCTAAGTTTAATTATCAGAAAAAGAAATATCATTTACAATATTTACACCAAAGGTTAAAGACATGAAGTACTTTATTATGCAAACAATGACATTTTAACAACAGGATGCATCCTGAAGGGAGCAGTTTCTTACCTTTAGCTTTGTTGGCTTGTCTCTAACAAGTCACCTTTGAGCAGAGAATATTAGGTGGTTGATGTACTCAAGGCTAGCTTTTGCTTCCAGATTAGATCTTTAAAAAAAGCTTTCTAAATTTATGCATACATCTTACAAATTCCATTCTACAATGGGAGAAGTAAGGACTATATCTTCATCTTTAACTTACTTTTTCAATATATGATATTTAACAAAAAAAAGAAAAAGCGAGTAGTATAAACACAGCTTGGACTGCAAGCCTGTCATAAAACCATATGGCACTGTCAAGTTAAAAAATACCTTTCCCTTAATGGTGCCTTGATTTTCTGTTTGGTTTCTTTAATAGCAGAAATACGTAATGGAACAGTCTCTCTTAAAAGATCATTGGTTTCATACTATTCTTTTCGTGTGTTTTTCAGAGCTGGTTTTGGCTGGCCTGGGGAAAGCTGGGGCTGTATACCCCAACAATTCAATGTGTCGTGTTTGTAGTGGAGTGACTTAGGCTGCCTGATTTGTGTTGGAGCACGAGGGTCTCTTCTGCATGTTCTGTAGGGATGCCCAGCTGCAGCTGACAGAGTTCAGGGAGGAGCAGCTGTTTTCTGTAATCTTTGCCCCAGAGAAGGCAGCATGCCTGTAGTGGCAAGACCCTTTCTGAGCCACAGTGACTTGCTAAGAGTTTGTAATGCAAATAAGACACAGTCTCCCAAGGTGAAGGACATGGCATAAAGTTAGAGCAGAGTGGAATTGTTACAAAAATTGTGATTTAGTCATGCAAAAGTTAGTCGGATATTTGTGTGGCACGGTATTCTCCCCATCTATGTATTTTAGCTGGTTTAGGTTGAGGAGATTCCATCCTAGCCTTTACTGACACTGTAGATAATTGTACTATCAGGGCTGGGATTGTCTTGATCACTATTTGGGAATTAAGAGAAACACACCTGTTTGTGTTTGCAAAATGTTCCTTGGCAAGTTACATGTCTTAACCCACAGGAGTCTGAAGGAGTAACCCAGCCCTGCCTTGTTTATTTGGGATGTTTTCCTTTTATCTTCTCTGATGTTGTCTGTTTTGTTTTGAATCTGAATACAAAGAAAGAGCTTCTGTCTTTAGTAGTCTTTGACTTTGATCCTGTTGTTATTTCCCTGTGAAAGAAAGAAATCTGAACCCATGGGTGTGCTTATAGAATCAGGGCTCTCAGTTGGGATCCAGATCTTTGCATTAGAAATTGCTCCCTTTTTGTCCCACTGTTTGTATGCTTTGCTCCTAGAGCTTTGAGATCCTAATTTTGGTTCTGAAGGCTTGATGTTCTTTCTGGTACTTCACAAATAATACTCAGAAGTTAAAAAGCAAATAAAAAATAAATACTAGTGGACTCTTTCAAACTAAGGAAATATTACTTGGAATCTTCAAGAGCATGTAATCTATCCTGTCATTGTTGGGTTTTCTCATATAGGAAGAAGCTGCAAGAGTCTGGGGAGATTTTTCCTTGGTACAACAGTGTTAATTTGCAAGTTGGAATTCAAAAATAATACTGTTGCTAGTGTCTCATGCTTTGTCTCACTACTGAACAGGTTGCTAACTAGGGTTTTTTTGTGTTCATATGTTTATATTCTAAAAGAAAAAAGTGCGAAAGAATATGTAATGTAATTTTTGACAGGTTTAAAAAAAACCAAAACATGGAGCTATTACTCTAGGGATGAGTTGTCTGTTGTGTGTGTATATGCTTAAGGCTGTGGTGGTTTCACACTAGGCCAAGCTCAGTATACAGGCAGCTCTATGCATATTTCTGTCCACACCTGACAGTTTGTTCATTTTTTAAACCTGTTGAACCATCTTTCTCTGTGCCAGGAGATCTTTCTGACTTTCTTCCCCTTTTTTAGCGCTCTGGGAGCTCTCTGGACCCTTTTTTCTGAGTTGTTTGTGCCTCATGTTCTTCTTATGCCAGTGCTCTTCCTTTAGTCTCATGCCAGAAGTTCCAAGAGCAATCTCACCCTTCTCCAGTCTTTTCTGTTGATTTCAACAGTGACCTCATGTTCTGTTTGGTTTCTATGCCCTTTTCTCTATCTTATTTTAGTTCAAGGAGCTCCCAAGAGTTTCTCAAGTATTGGGGCTGACTGAGTGAGAGCCAAGAGCAAGTGTTAGAGCCAGAGCAGGGCCTCAAGAAACAACCTTGTGTTTGTAACATTCCCTAGCGGTAATATTCCTTGTGTGTACGTCTGCTTTGATATGTGAATTCAAAGTGCTTTACAAATATTAATGCAGTCATATAACAGCTCTTTGGGGCAGGTGATAGCTGTGTGTCCTCCTTACTTCTTAGTTTTGTAATTTAGTTTTCTAAACTCATTATGACGTATAAGATTGAAGGCTACATGTGATGCTGTGAGCAAATGAGATGAGTTAATTTTTCTTCTCTGAGGAGTTTGACTAGAATAAATAGTTGGGTTGATTTGAAATAAATTACTAAGATACGTGTAAACAGATTTTGAGTCTGTTACAAACGGAGATGAGAACATCTTCACACTTATTTGTTTAGTGCTCTGCTGTGAGAGTTCTTACTCTATAATGAATGTCTTTTCCAGTTTACTTTAATTTATTTTTTTCAAAGTGTATTAGCATACACTGACCAGGAAGCAGCTTTGTTATTATAAAATAATGTTCTTGTACAATTGCAGGTACAGATTGGACTTGTGTTACATCTCAGCAGCCAGGAGTAGACCAAGCCTTATATTTAATAGGGGTTTCTGCTTTTTGTCTGAAATTTTTCAGAAAGAAATAAATGTGTATTTTGTTGTGTGGTGCTTGAAAAAGTGAGCTAATGCTTGTAGAAATCAGTTAGCATAGTGAGTGTGCAGAGCACAGATTCTGCTTTTTTGTGGAGGTGTCTATGGGATTTATGGATTTACTGAAACCCGCCCATGGTTCTGGTCAGGTGCTCACTAAATGCCAAAAGTGCTCAAATTCTATCCAGCAAATTGTCCCAATGGAAATGGGGGACATTCAGGGCAGCTGGACATATAATGCTTTACTTGCTATATGAAATGAACGGATTACAATTTGTGAAAAGGAAAGAAGTAAACCCAGTGTCTAAAGCATGTGTGTACCTGGAAGGCAAAGTATGAGAAATTGATGATTGGAGATATTTTTATTATGAAGAAAAGCCTTTTGTGCTAAATTCATCTTAATGTGTTGTACTTGTGCCATATATACTCAGAAGATGGATACAGCATTGTCAAGGTTTGGGTTTCATACCCTAGAAATAATCTTAGAGAAAAGCTGTACAATATAACTCTTCACACAATGCAGCAGTAGCACTAAAAATTGTAAATTCTTGCCAATTCATTTATTGCAGTAATGAAAATCATTTGCTCCCTGTCCCAGACTAATAAAATAAAAAAGGATTTCAAAGTATAAAATTATACCAGAAGAAATTAAATTTAGGTATTCAAGTGTTTTTCTCAAATATATTTATACTTTAGAACTTCAAATGAAAAAAGAGATGGACCAACCATGGCAAAACGTCTCTGCTAAATTTCATTCTTTGAGTATAATTTTGTTGCCAAATAACAGCATTTCTGGCTGAAGTTCTGAGCACCAGTTATGTCTCTTGCCCAGTTAAGTCAATTACAGGTGTGTGGTCTGTCTGATTTCATCAAGATTACACAGTGCTGACATGTCCTATTTAGGAGATGTGAACTCAGTTGTGTCTAAAGTAGAGGCTGGTTCTAGCACACACAATATTTATTCTTTTTATGTCAACCTTTTATTAGTCAGTGTAAAATATTTATGTGTGTCAGTCTAGATTCGTGTGATGACATTTTTTTAAATAAGGTTGTACAATAAAACTAGATCAGAACAAAGTTCCTCTGAATGCTGCTATCAAACACAATGTTTTTGAAGAACTATTTTTTTAAGACATCAGTTTTGTGAGGATTATATCTTTTGAGTCTCTGCTGGAGGGAAGTCTAGTATAATCTTTACAAGGGGGTATTGCTGGGCCTTCTCAAATTATCTGTTAAGTGTTGCATAATTTGAAAGTGTTGTGAGATTTGGATCTAAATATGTTTTACGATTAATTTGGTTTAATCACATTGGAAATTTTGTTTAACAATTAAAAATTAAAAAAAAAAAGTTGGTTTCTTTCCAAAGAACACATGAAAAGTTACTATGTTTCTCATCTAAGAATATGGCATGGCAATCAATGACAATATTTTCACATATATTATTAGAAAGATATTTGTATGAACAGATTGTGGTTTAAGATGACATTATTCTTCATTTTTTCAGCTTCTCTTGTCGGGTGCTGTGGAGGCTGCTAGGGATATCCTGCCAAATGTTGAGCCTAGGCAAGGCGAGTCTGGAGTTACAGAAAAGTAGCACTAAAGTTGATAATTCAGTAGTAGGGTTATTTTGATGGATGTTGTTCTATGGCTGTATATCAACAAGAAAATGGGGAGAATTATCTCAATTTTATCTTCAACGAACTCAAGGAAGATATAGTACACTTGTGTTTATCTGCCCCGTAGAAGCTTCCTGTTGTCTTAGTTCTTAAACTGGGTGGAGTCAGTTGACCCCTTGTGGTATGTGGCTTTTCACTTGATTCTGGATTTTAGGTGGCTCATGGGCAGCAGAACTGATCAAAGTAGCATCATACAGCTCATCAGTTTTGGCCTTATTTTGTTATTTTTATTTCTTGGACCATATGTTGTGGGGTTTTTTGACTCACAGCAGTCAGACCTCTGTGATTTTTTCAGCTCTGGTTAGGAAATCTGACAGACAGCCCATGTGAAAAATGTGGTCATGTTCCCTGCATTTTGTCCTAAATTTTATGGAGGAGTTGGGATAAAACCTTTTGGGAAGAGTAGGTGTCCAAGTCTTCTCTGTCATATTGTTAGTCTTCTCCTCTGGTTTATATCTCTGTCCAGACATTTTGGTTGTCAGCTGTAAGATCTCTTCCACTGTTTCCCTTACATATCCAGCTTTTCTTGTACTTGTGTTGGAGCCCAACAAGTCTCTAGTGTTCTGGTCCTTCATCTCCGTATCTGTCCTCTCATCCCATGTTCTTACTTGGCAGGTTATTATTTAGAGAATTGGGTAAAGTCAGAAGCAAACATAATTGTGTTATTGCAGTATTTTGAATATATACTAGGAGACTATGTGGAAATTGCACAGCAGAGTCTAAATTTGACACTCCCTAAATTTCTTAACAGAAGTCATTTGTTGTTTCAACATTTCTTTGGGTCAACAGGGAATTCACGAGCTTAAGGAGGGAAGTGCTCAATATGGGATGGAAAAACCTTCCATAAAGCCAGGTTTGTTTGTTGTCACGAGGACACAAGACTTGATCTCACAGCCTCAGAGTGTCTGCAGTCTTTCATTGGTTCACTTCTGTATTGTCTGAACCAGCCAAAACTATTTGCTATATATCCTCCTAGTGTGAGTGTTTTACTATCCCACTACAAAATCCCAATACCAAAGATTTATTTGTTTTATTTATTGCTTTTTCATAGTTGTAAATAAATGGAATTGGTCCATGTTCTTCAGTATGTCTGGGGACCTTTGACAAAGCTACCTGTATGCCTTGGTGTGGAAGGAAGCAGCACAGTTTAAAAGATACAAAACTGGAGGAATCCTGATCACTTGTGGAGGTAGGCAAGTGACAAAAAGAAATTGGTCAGGATTAGAATGAACCTGGGAAAAGACCAGAAGGTTGGTGAAAGTTCAGTTATCACATCAGAGAGAGGGCTTCTAAACTGTCTCCCCAGCACAGCCAGTCTCTAGACAGAGGTAAGAAGCTTAGGAAGCAGCTGTGGGGAGAAGTGATTCGTCAGGGACACACATTTAGATGAAATCTGCAGTGCACAGTGAAATTTTGGAAACCTTATACAGGCAAATTGTACTTAATATTTTTTTCTTTCTCTGTTGCCATACGTATCAGTATTGCTTTGTTCATGACACTTCTGAAAAGAGAGTGCAAGAGTGTTTGAGGGTCCATGGAGGAAATGGGGAAGGCACAGTTGTGAATACAAGGGAGGAACTTTTTTAAAGGATAACCCAAAAGTATGAGAAGCCACATTTGGATTGAAATGATATCTGGCGAGAAAGGCTTAAAGGATGTGTTTTAAGATATGGAATTGTCCCTAGTGGAAAACATCAGAAATAAGTTTTTTATATATATAAACCGCTTTTTGAAGTGTATGTTGAAGAAGTCACAGATATCCTCTGTCAGCAGATCTTCACCTCCTGCCTTAGTGCATCCTGTCCCCATTCATATTTCTGTGTTTTCTCTGTCTAAGATGACTATGTGTCAGCTTGATTATGCAGACAAATTAAATCAATGAGCTGGCTTTCTTGCTGGATAAGATCATATATAGGCTGGAAGAAAAGGAAAAAGAGACAATACTTGTATAGAACCTCTGATTCAATCCATAGGGAAGCTAGGGCAAGACTTAGGACAAGACTTGTTTTAAAGAATTTAAATCTTATCCTAGGTGCTGTCTTTAATACTTTATGAGTGACTTAGCATTGTCTTCAGCTGATGTCTTCATATTAAGAGGGGCATAAAATATATTAACCCTTTTTACTTGCATGAAGAGAAAAATGAAGTACAAACCCCATACCTGTTTTATCATTATTGTTCCATAGAAAAGCATGAACTCAAGCTGCAGTACAGGAAGAAATGATTTGATGTTCTTGCAGATAGCAGAAACAGTGCCCTTCAAATGCTTTGAATTGTTGTATCATTTACATTTTGTTTCTTTGTGATGCTTTTCATAATTTTCATAAAGTATACCACACTTGATGCTATTGAGAAGAAATAAAATTTATGTAAGATGAAAAGAAGTGCTGCCAGTATGCAGCTTTTAGCCTTGATTTGTTGTAAAGCTAAGAGACAATTTAACATTCGGGATGGGGAGAGAAGGGGGATTACCTAAGGGATACTGTTGTTGAGGAGAGTGTAATTTTACTGTCAGATATGCTTGGACTTATTTTTGTCAGAGTAATTTGCAGTAATCTATGGGTTATTTGTGCTCCGATTTTCTCAAAAGTACTGTGATGTGTTTCTTGAGACCTGTTGTGCGGTGTGAGTTAACGTTTGTCTGAGGCTGTACCTGCCCTGCAGGTTCTGTGGCCTCTCTTGCCACTCATGGGAGGGCGCAGTGACATCCGTGGGCTGGCTGGGGGCACCTGCAGAGTGGGTGTTCCTGTTAAATTCTGGGATGAGCTCTCCCAGCACTCGCTGCTGCCCTGCACGGGTGAGGGAGAGCGCGAGCAGCCGGGCTTTCGGGTTCTCTTGTTTCTGGAGCTACGGAATTGTATTTCAATGCTCTTCTTTTGTTCCCCTGATTCTTTTTTCTGTCAAGTGAGTCATTCTGTCTATGGATTTATTTCAGGAAGTCTAATAAACTATCAATACTCTCTGCATACATAACTCATGAGAATAAATGATGGCTGTGTATCCTCATAGTACAACATACATTTATCCATTTTAATATTGCTCTGATTTTAAATTACCTAAAGGTGTGTTCCCCCTTCTCCCAGGAACTTTGTCTGTCACTTAAATAAAGATACCATTTAAATTATTGCAATTGTATTAAATCCCATTCATTTGTATGTTTTATGTATTTTGTAGCCATATTTTTAAACATCTATTTCAAATGCACTTTACAATTCTAGTAGAAAATTACTTTTTGTGTTTCTGTAATGATCCCCTTGAGGTTATTTTTGCATAAATCCTTTTTTCTATTTTCAGATACAGATCTGTTTTATAGGAGAGAAAAAGCTATTTTAGCAAAAAATGTGAATTAATTTTTTATATTAAAAAACATCCTCTGTGGGCCCTAATTTCTGAAATACAATGATCAGACCCACTCTTTTTAAGGAGCTATAATTTGTGTATTTTTTTATAATTACACATTCCTTTTTATAACAAAAATACGCCATTGTTATCAGTTCTGTTGCAGTGTTCATTGTACTTATTTGAAGAGGAATATTTTCTATATAGTTTATAAATTTGTCATAGACAATTTCCTGTTAAGCCTAGTAATGGATTCCTTGAGTACTTGAACCTCAGAGGAACCTGAACAGACTTGGTTGCAATTTCTTATAAATTTTAGTGATTCTGTTTTTATGTATTCCATTTAACTTACTATATAGTTTTCCTCTGCCCTGTTGTTTTTTTCATCTGTGTTGAGAGATCTCAGGAAGTTCTTCTACATTTGGCTGAAAAAATTGTTTTTTGAACTTCATGATCTTCTTTTCGCATTGTACTAACTTGTGAAGGGTGCAAAATTGCATGCTGATTTACAACAACTTCTATTGAATTTGAGTACATCATTATCTGCATTCCATAATGTCACACGTTTTTGTTACAGAACATAACTTGCTAAGAATTATGTTTCGTGGCAACTTTACTGGTTAATATCTCTGACTTAACGATTTCAGATAAAGTGGAAGTGAGCTGATGCTAGTTTTTGCTTTAAAATATTGGTTAAAAGGATATAATTGTTAGAGGTTTCAATTCATTTTTATTTATATAATGTTCTGATGCCTTCTAAGTTATGTGAAGTTTTGTGAACACGATAAGGTAGCGTTTCACTGCCCACTCATGCTGTTAGTGTAGGATTTACTTCTATAGAATTTGCGTATCACCAAAATGCTACACTATCATTGCCAAGTTGGAGTGGAAGTCTGAATTCTGATAATTAGTTCCTCTCCACTCATTGCCATTCTCCAAGTTAGCCATTCTCCAAGTTTAAGGAATTGATATAATTTGGCATATAAGTTAAGACTATATTTGTTCAAAGAAATGCTAATTTCAGTGACCGTGTTAGTGTATGCCAATATAGTATATTTAAGAGGATTTGTGTCTGCTTTAATAAGAAATTATTTGGGTAATTGTATCTGTTGCCAAGAAATAGCATTAAGGTACAGAAAAATCCCTTCATTTCATCTATGTAGTTTCTGCAAACATAGAAAATACTACCAGAAGATGAGCCTGAGGAGCCTCCACTGTATACTGCATTAGTAATCTCCTAAAGACATGCTTAAGAAAATGGGTATTGGGATGGACATTTTAATTTTTCTGTGTACTAATGGAAATAAGAATTGTGAGTTGTTCTAAATTCTGGAAGACAATTTCCAAAGATGTTCCACGTTTAAAATTTTCTGAGCACTTCTTTTTTTGTATTAGATTTGCTTCTTTTGCTGTGATTACTCAGTAATGTTCTCTAGAGTCTTTTTTCCTAATTGGAAAAAATACCATGGGTTTGACACGCATTGCTATTCACAATTGATTTCTAAGGTGACATTTACAGCAAGCACATTTTCTGGGAAACATAGAGATTGTTAAATATCGGTGTGCTTTAAAGGAGGAAAGCTGGAAAATGGAAGGCAGATGTCCACTGTGATGTATTGCTGGCCTGGTACCAAAAGATGCCAAGTGTCTTGTGTTAAGGCATTGTGAACATCACAGAATCAGTCCTCAAGCTGATCAGAGTGAGAAATACATCACCTTCACAAGAAGATGGAACTACTGTTGGTGTGGGGTAGAATGTTTGTCTGTTATGCTGCACTGTATTCAGCTGTGTAGTACTTTTAAAATGCTATCCATCTGTATGCACCATTTAGATTTGTGCGTGTGAACTTGCATACAGTTTAAATGCATGTTGTATTCCATTTTCCAGTAAAGTTAACAGAGGAGTAAAAGAAAAATTTGCTGGGCCTATTCTTCACTTAGCTTTTTATTTTTAACAAATGAAAAATACGTAGAGCAGTTGTCATTTGTTAAAGTGTAGCAGAAAGAGCGAAACAGGCCAGTGGATGCTTCATCAAGAACGCTCATTCAGAATGATGAATGTGGCTAAACACACATTTGTTCGTAAAACTTGCAGAGTGGATGAGCATCATTAAGCATGAGGAATAGGTGCAGCACACTGAGAAGAGAGTGGAGCAAACAGATGTTGTGAATTTTCACAGACATCCTTCATCCACCAGTCCATCATTAATATGGTTGAAGGTGATCCTTTCTTTTTATTTAATAAGCACAAACAAAGTGTGTGTGCTCTAATACTGCTGAACACACTCTTTCTAGAGGGAGTGGGGTTTAGCTAGAGGGCTACTAAAATGCAGATAGATTTTCTGTTTACACATGGTGATGGCATGTCAGCTTTGTGAGCTTGCACGTATGGTTTGACATGGCTACTTTCTTTCCTCTCAGCATGCTTTTATTTGACAAGCTTTTAAAAATAAAGGTCTCAATGTACAAAGAATGCCCTGGAAGCCCATTTGATCTATGGAATTACTTTTTTTAAGATTTAACTGCTAATGCTGATCTTCTGCTTCTCTGTTTGTGTGAGAAAATTCCTTTCTATATTGTCACCTTTCCAAGAATTTCTTAGATTTTCAGTCTTGAATGTTAATTGCAATATTTATTATTTCAGTCTTGAACGTTAATTGCATAAGATTTTAATTCCTGATGTCCAAAAGGTTTGGAGGAGTGCATTTTATTTTTACCACAAGTTTAAAGTTCTTTTGATCTTTTTTTATACTTTCTTCTGCGATGATGAACTATAGAATTTCAAGTTTGCTTTTACAAGTACCTAACAATCCTCTTTTCATGATGGAGAGCTGCTTTTGTGGTGGTCATCTACAACTATAAAATGCTTATTCTTAATTTATCAAAGGGTTTATTTTTTTAATGTGTTAGTTCATGTTAATTATTAGTCATTTATGTAAAAATCGGTGCAATCTTTTACAGCAATAGGCATGCTCTTGAAAACAAAATGGTGCTTAAAGGTTTTCCCACATATTTTCATGAGTGAGGCACTCTGCTCCTGAAGTTTTTGCCAGGTTTCTGGGAATTTTCCTATGTGTCCTTAGCCTTGCACAACATTCAAATATTCATATGCAGGAATTTTTCTAAGTACAAAAAAAAATTTTACAACACTACAGCTTCAGTGAAAGTTGCAGGAAGGTGACCTTGAAACAAGGGGAGGAGAAACAGAAATATGGAGAAGATCTGATTTTGAAGTACCATAACTGTGACAGGTGATACAGTGGTCACTAATATATTTTTCTGTGTAAAGGCCCACATCCCATGAGCCTGTACAGACACTTCTTCTTTCATGCATTTCACACTGACAAATTGATAGTTTGTCAAGCAATCCTAATTTTTTCTCCACAAAGCAGAAGAGGAGGAGAAAACAACCGCCTAGTGCCACTTATTTTGATTTGTTCATCTCTATGTTTCTTAATATTAATTATCATTTTCTTGTTATATTTCTGATGGCTTTTGAAGTGTTAGTGAAGATGTTGTGTAGAAACATTATGGACTATTATGCCAGAAATGTTAAATTCCTCTCATTAGGGAGAACTTAGGAATAGCCTTTCATATATTTTTCGAGGTTCATACAAATAGGTGATTTGTACCAGAGGCAAGGTCTTTAGCAAGTAATCCCAAGAGCTATTCTAGGTTTTGCGGACTTTGAATTTTGCAATATACACAATGTACACAGAATGTGATTTTTCTTTTCATTGCTTAGTTGTGGAAAAAACTATCATAGATTCTTTTTAATGTGACGATTATTGTAATTAAGGAGAAACCAGCTGGTGTACTTGCTAATATTGTACCTTTCTGTGCTTTAATTTCATGTAACAGTTGTTGTCTAGTCAAGTTTCTGGGCTATTCTAGATGTGCTTAATTGCTTGCCTAAAAGGAGACTTTCCCTGTGGTAAAGCACTGTGCTGGTGGCCACTTCTGGTAGCTTATTTTTAGTCTCCTGCATGGGAAGGACACACAAACTTGTCTTTTATGTTTGGGACCAGGAATGCTTGTAGGCTTGGAGACTGGTGGGTATTCCTTTTGAACACCAGCCTGTATCAATGACCTGAATAAAAATCATGGGTTTTAAATTCTGACGTTTTTCTAAAAGTTTGCTTTAATAGGCAAAACCTTTGGCAAGTTGAGAGCATAGGCCTTTTGTTGTAAGCTGCCTATGAACATGAACGTGGGGCTAGAGAATGAGCCCAGTAGAGGCAACACTCATATTCTGCAATCAGAATTTGTTTTCAATGATAGTGGTAATATGCAAGATCATTTTTTATTCCAGGTACTATTTTCTGATATTTAAGCAAAGAAGGGTGTTGAGGGGGAAAGTCAGGAGGCAAGAATTCATTCAGGGCACTGTAGGTGTTACTGCTCTCTCTCTCTCAAACTAAATGACTTGAAGGAACTGAATGGCAGTGGTTTAGGTGCATAAATGATTTGAAAAATACTGGAACAAAAATTCTGTTACTTTTCCCAATAATACTCAAAACCTATGTGAAGAAAGTTTATCTTGTCATTCATGGGTGAGTGTCCAATTGTCGGGGCCAGCTCTGCTTAGAAATTCCCATGCCTTTACATATATCCAAATAAATTCATTACTAAGCATATAAATACATTTTTATGCAAACTGTTTTAAAGTTGGAGTGTATTCTTTTACTGTGCTGCCTCTTACTTTCCCCAAAGCATTTAATAAGTCATATCATCTTACCTCTTCAAATTTCCTTTTGAAATTCTTCTGGTACATAGTGCATACAAGATTTGACAGGGGCCTATCTTTATGGTGTTGCATTATTTACTTTAACTCTCCCATCTTCCTTTGGTCATTGTTTTTCTCCTGTTCTACAGATTCACTTGTAATCTTTTTATTCTACATTAAATATTTCTCTGTGTGTTTTGTCACTGGAAACTTAAGTTAGGAAGCAGTGATCTTATGAACAGTGCTGCCTTACATGGGTCCTTCACATTTTCTCCTATACTTTCATTGTCCTTCAGTTGTTTCATTCTTATTGTAGTAGGGGCTGAATGGTAGACCAGATCAGAAACTGATCTATGTCAAAAATGATTTAAGAAAAAAAGAGTTCCTAGTCATCTCATCTCTGTTGCTGCTTGTCATGCAACTCCACTAACAGTTGTTCCATTTGAAGGCTTAGTGTGGAAACACAAATGAGCAGCTGAAGGTGGTCAGCCTGTGAATCTCCTACACAGAACTATATAAATACTACTTCAGCAAAATCATGGAATATTGAAGTTATAAATTAATGGAAAAGTCATTTGTCTGTTACAGATATTCCAAATGGGACAGCTTTCTGTGTCAATTTAAAAGAATATTTAGCAATGTTCCTTTATTCATCATGGCTTTTCCAAGTAGATTTAATCTTAAAAAAATCATATTCAATAATGAGTTCCCAGTTAAGTGTAAATTAGATATAGTTCTGTGCCTCTCCTCAATCAGTACATAATTTTCATCTGCTAAACTGTATGGAAACATATGCTGGGTGGACACTAAGCAAAAATGTTTTCAGATTTCATCTTGATGTGCTTATACATTAAATTCTATAGTCCCTGTAAACACAGTCTGTGCATTCTTTGTTGACAAAAATACAATAGAATCTACATAAACTGAGAAACTTGTAGCCAAATAAAATTGATCATGTGGGCAATTATTTTTGATTTTATTTGGGGCCCACATGCAGTAGTTCTAGTTAGAATTTATTAGTAACTCAAGAATGGAAGTGCCCAAGTCAAATTAGGATGTTTTCTAAGCTGCTACATTCTGTATTGCCCTAATTTTATCCCATGTTTTTCCTAATACTTGTGTGTTCCTTTTTCAGAGCTTAAATTTACTATTAGATTTAATTTTGATTTGCTTTAGGTTTTGTGGTACAGACAGAGAGAAAAATACAATTCTTGATTTCTATCCAAATGAGTGCTAAAGCACCACACTGAAACAGTTCTTCAATAAATTTTAAGTACTGAAATAACATATAAATAAGAGCTCCTTGAATACTCTGAGGTGTAAGTATGCCTGTCAAGTCTAAATCCTTTTTCTGATAGATTAACAGTTCCCCCAGTAACCTGAACCTTTATCAGTAATGTGCAAATTTACAAGGAGATGATTGGATCAGCAGCCTGTGTAGGTTGACACCAGTCTGAGGTGTCATGCCAGCTCCAACATTTGTGATACAGAGCGATGTGTGTGCCTGGGCAGAGATAATCATCCTGTGTGGGGGCACTGGGAATGTTGCAGCAGCTCTTTTCAGCTGATGAGCTGAGTGCTGCTGTGTGTGCATGTGCTGATACCAAACTAAGGGAATTACATGCAAACTGTGGTGATGGTGGATCACACTTTTCCCACCCTGAAGAAAACACCAGCATGGTATTTCAATTCCTAATTCTAGAGCTCTTGTTTTTACCCCATAAGGTTGAACTTTCTATGCAGGATACTTTTCTTGTTAAGAGGGAAATAATGATACTGCCTGACTTGGGAGGAGGTAAAAGAGGACAGATACATTAACTAATCTCAACTAATGGGGACCACAAAGTGTTATGGAAATGCAGGTGGGAAGATTACTGCTTAGTAATAAGAAAACCTTTCCAATTATGGTGAAGGGAATCGAGGTATGCACTGTTTCTCTTTCAAAATCAGTATCAGGATATTTAGAGGACAGGCTATCACTATTATGTTAAATTGTGCTACCTGCAACGTAAGCTTCTGTCTTTGCTAAAGCTGCCAGTTTTTATAAACAGCTGAAGACAGAAAGGGTTTACTAAGAATAATGTTGAAGCCCAAAAGAATCCTGCAGCCTATAAATCTTAATAGAGGTTCTGAGATTCCAATGGGCTGCATGTGTCTCTTTTACCCAACCTCACTCCATCTTGGCTCCCCTGTGATGACTGCAATTTTCTTGAAACAGAAGCACGGTGACTTGAATTTACTCGTGGCACTATTTGCCTACAAACAGGAATACATGCATATAACCTATGCAAATCAATAAAAGCATGTCAAGACCCCTTAGATCGCAGTGCTCTGCTAAAATGCAATTTATCATGCTGCAAATGAGAGTAAGAGACTAGGTAACAAATAGTGTCTGATCATTTAACTAGCACCTGTTGTCATGCATTTGAAAACTGCATTTTTCATTTGACGTACAGTAAATTGCATTTTCATATATATTGAATGGAAGAGGGGAACTTGGGGATGTACATATGCAGGATTTCATGAACAATGGAAGTTTTACAGCTGCTTGCTTGAATAGGTCATATCAGAGTCTAAAAATGTATTTGTTCTGTTTCTGGGAATGCAAAATATCTCTGTTTAAAGGGAAAAATTTAGAAAGTGAGGTTTTGATACTAATTCACAGCATTGTTAAATCTATAGTTACTAAAAATTGTTTCTAAAAATATCTAAATCAGGCATCCTTTTTAAAATTTATTCTAAGAATGTGCCAAATCAGGTGAAAAACAGCAATATCTTTCGAGAAGCACCATTTAAATTTCTTTTGAGAACACATTCTTCCCCATTGAACCCATTTCTTTTAAAATGTTGGGGTGTGTGCTTGTTTGGTTTTTTGTTTGGTTGGTTTTTTTGTTTTATTTTTGGTTTTGGGATTTTTTTGGGTTGGGTTTTTTTTTGGTTGGTTGGTTGATTGGGGGTTTTTGAGGGGCTGTTTGTTTGCTTTTGTTTTCAATTTGGGAGTTTTAGGATTTATCACAAACAATGCCTTGAGAAGTGTATATATAGGAGAGACCTCTTCAGAGTCTGGAGGCTGTACAAGTGTGCAAAGCTAAGACATGAATTTCAGTCTTGAGGCATATCCCTTTGTAAAAGATCTAGGATTTTTTAGCTAGTGTAAAACGTGTTTCTTTTGCTGAGATTAATCCAGTTATGGTTTGTGGTGCATCTTTTGCTTCATAAAGAAATGGTCTTGGAGACACACAGAAAGTATGTGTAAAAATTCCCGGGCAATAAAGATCTTTTTCACAGGACTAAGTACTTTGCAAATGTTCATGGATTTTGCTTCCCCAGTTGATGTAAACTCATCTTTGGAGCATTTTTCCTACATACCTGTTTTTAATGATATGTTGTTCAGTTCTTGGCCTTTCTTGGACATATTCATATAGTATTGTGATTTTTTTCAGCACAGAAAAAATAATTATTTTACTCACTACCTTTAGCTATTTCTCACACCTTTGTCTTGTGTTGCTGTTCTCTGTTCATTAAGAAATTTGGTCCTTGGAAAGCTGGTGTGGGGTTGGTTTTTCTAGGTTCATGTGACATATTATAGTTATATAGGTGTTCTTTCCTGAGGTTTCCCTCAGGATTGTCATAAATTATAAATTACCTTATTACATTGTCCGTATGAATGAGAGATTCACGAGACTTCTCTTTCTCAATGCTTAGAGCAGATTAATTAAACTTCTTTTATGTAATAAGCACGTGATACAAATGCTACAAAGTTCCTGATCTTTTACTGTCCTTCCATTTTCACATTTGTACTGGTATCCTCTATGTTAACTTCTGTAGATTAAGAGCTTTGTGATGTACTCTGAATGTTGGCCCAGTGCTGCCTATAGAAATGGATTTCTGAAGTGTATGAGCAGTTTTATATGTCATAGACCATTTATGAATTTTGTCTGCAAGTGGAAAATTTTAAAACATACAATTGACTAAAAAAAAATTCTTCACTTTGACTCCTGCAAAGAGAACTATACACATAAGAATGACTTTTTCTTATTTAATGGAAGTTAAAAAATAAAAGTCTTCAGTCTAACAACAGCACACGAAGTCCTTAAACATAATACTATGTAAAATAATTTGCAGATTTCATTGATATACTTCCTTTTTTGCAAAAACACATTTGTTTGTAGAAAAAAGAGATTATAGCCTTACTGATATATTGAGGAAATGTAAATAGGAGGTTTTATTGTACAGTCAATTTTTACTAACAGAAATGACTTAATTGTGGTAAGTTAGGTGTAAATGAGGAAAATCCTTTAAATGCTCATTGACAGCAAAGAAAATGCAAACCAGTGTAAAGACAAACTGGTTTTGAATGTTTCAGCTTGATTTTGCTAGCAATGAAATGTAAATTGTGTTATGGTGCAGAAAACTATGCCAAGTCATGGGTTTTATTTCAGATCATTAGTATGATGAGCATGTTGTGTTTATGTGAACAAAACTCTGATGAACACTAATCTGAATGGCTACTTTATCATTTCAATCAGTTGGTAATTATTGTTTGGCAACAAAAATACCAGTTTCGTCCAATAAAGCTGGTAACTTTATATAATTATTTCCTAATTCTTTCCTTCTTGAGTCTTGTCGTGTGTTACTATGATCATTCAGCTTTTACTTTCTGATTTTCTTCTCCCAGTGGCTTGGCCTCAGACTGAGCAAAGGTATATGGGATATATACCTTTGCATATATGCATGCTTGAGGTAAAAACCCCAATTCAGACAGCATAGAATGAAGAGTTTGTTTTAAAAAATATTAAAAATGTTAATGAAAGAATTTAGAGAAATTGCTGCTAAACATCATACTTCTGTAAATGGCAGTCTTTTAGGAAGGGAGAGGCTTTAAGTGGACATTGATGATCCTTGTAGGTCCCTTTCAACTTAGGAAGTTTTATTATTCTGTGAAGTGTATGAAAAAGAAGTATTTTGAAATAATATGTTGTTAACATATTTGGATTGGGGTTTGGATCGGGTTTTTTTTTGTGGGGGTAGATTTTGTTTTTTTCCCTGGGAGCGTGGCAGTGTTTTATTTTTTGCTCTAAATGCCCCTTTCATTTGGAAGATACAGCCACAGTTAAACTCACAGTTAAACTCACAGTTAAACTCACTTGGGAGCAGACACCAGCAGCATGAGGGGCTGTGCCTGCACAGGGGCACTTGGGTGGAAAGTTTATTTCTGCTGCCATCACCAACCCTCTACATTTTTTCTCTTGGGGCAGCTGGGGCCAGCCAAGGCCAGGGGTTTGGTTCTCAGTGCCAGCAAACACATGGGGATGGCAGCTGCTTGGGGCTGTTTCACATCCCTTGATAAACAGAGGGGGGAAAAAAAGAATTTCTCCTGGAGTCTCATCGCTTCCTATCTTTGACACGCTACCTGCTTGGGGGGAGAGAGTGAGAGAAGTGCAAAACACTGGTGCTGGTCCATTCCTCCTCTGGCTTGAAAGGTGACAGTTTTTCTTCTTGCCCTAGGGGTGTTGGGATTGTGGAGAAGCTTTGGCAGTCTTTAATTTTCCACACTGAAACATCTGATTTGCTTAAGGACGAGTGGATGATATTTTCAGGGAGACTGCTGTGAGTGTGAATGGAGACCCCAGTAAATCATTGTTTTTCTGCACCTTTCTAGACTCAATGTTTTATTTTCCCCATCTATTTACCCTTTCTTAGTATTTGGAACTTGTATTTTATGAAGTCAAGGTTATTCCTCTGTTAAAGGTCTGAAACTGTTACCTGGCACATGGTGCTGCCTTTCTGCCAGCTTGCTGGCCCTGTACTTCCCCTGTGTTTTAGAAAGGTCGTGCACCTACTCCCAAAGATGGAACTGCATCCTGAGTGGTTTGCATGAGGTGGGCTGTACAGAAACCCTGCAGAAAACAGAGGATGAATCTGTGGCAAAGTGCAAATACTGAAATGAGGTTTTTGTGCTCTGCTCACCAAGAACAAAGCAGACAACTAATTTCTTTTCCCCCCTCTCTTATGGGGGAGTTTTTTCCTCAAAGGATTGATTATGATTTGGTATTATTGCTTGCTGATAAAACTCAATTTTTGTATGTTTAAGTTTCAGTTTGATCTATTTTCTTGTGTCTAGAAATATATTCTAATGGTTTTAAAATGAGAAATATACCAGTTGGGATTGTTTTGGTGGAAAGATTTCCATTTAGTTAACAGAGAGAAGGAGAGAGAATTTTTAAAATAAAGCATCTTTGAATTGCTTGCAAAAGGAACAGAAAACACATTTTTTAAATATTTTGACATAGGAGGTCAGAAGGGAAGTGTTTCATTTTATTGTTTAAATGTTTCATATTTGTCTTCTATCTATACAGTCTGCCTGTTTTAAAACTTCTGTAAAAAGTAGTACTTCTTGCAAGTAGCCCCTATGACATTCATTTGTAATACCACACCAATGCTGTGACTTTGCCAGCTGTGCCTCTTCTTAGTGTAGAAGGCCCCAAACTATTCTTGATACTTGTTCTGAAGATAAATTAGTGGCTTCTAAATAATGCAGTGAACCCTAATTCTCTTTGATTAGTAGCGAGTTAGATGATAGCGACCCATTGAAATTGGTCATCAGCATAAATAATGAGTGAATGAACTGATAAAATGCAAAGTCACCGGCCATCATAAATCAAATGAAATCCACTTTCTCTGGAAGTCACTGAAATTAGAAGTCCGTGCTCCTATTAATTATTTTGCCTTCTGAAGACGACAGTGTTATAAATCAGCCTTGAAAGGCACTTCACTTAGGAAGCTGAAAGAGTAAGACTGCCTGCAAATTGTTTTGTATACGCTCCTAATTGTTTCTTAAGTAACCCACCTTTTGTAGGATGACTGCTGAAAAGCAGAGAGTGTACCCAAAAGTGTAGATGAATGAAAGCAGCAGATATTTCTGTAATAAAATTATTTGGTCAGAATAATAGCTGTGCTTTATGCATTGGTCAGCCTGAAGCTGGACTTAGTGTTCTTGTTAGGCAGGGTTCCTCCAGTCAATTTGAACTTGAGGGGATTCTCATTTATTAGCTAGATATAATTACATGGCAATAAGAAAATTGTCAATGAAAAAGTCTGGAGCAAGAAAAAAATGGGCACAAGAAAAAAGTGGGCATGCAGACAAGTTCAGTTTAAAATTGTGCTGTGCGCAATTTGTCTAAACAATGTATTTCAAGAATTTAGAATGGCATGTAAATGCTTCCTGCAGAAAGTGTATATGTATTTCTGTTGTAGTTTATATCTCTGTATGCATTTATGTATATTTAGATATGAAGACATATCTATAGGGCTTTTAATAATCCACCATGCTCTCTCTGAAGTTATTGAACACTCCTTGCACAATATCTTAATTTGTCTTTGTTGTGCTGGAACCTCCGTGTGTGTATCATTTGATTATTGCCCAAATGTGTCTTTGTTCATATCACCAGTAATTTAATGGAATAGAAGTAGGTGTGCCTTGAATCACAGAGAAGATGAATGGTCACAGGGCATTCCTTGGAAAATGCAGAACAATGGCATTACTCTTGTGAGTGTTAGACTATAGTTCCAGCTTTTCATGTCTTCTGTGATCTCAACTGCTTATAGATGTTGAGATTATATGGGAAACATATTATAATATGTAGGTGAGAAAAGCTGAAAGGAAATAGTTAAAAAAAGGATAAAAGTGAATATAACAGAGAAGAACGGAGATGAGTGTGTACATGTTGAAGAAAAGATATATAAATAATATGTATAGAAGTATAGTGTATAGAAGGTTAGACTCAGTACCAGGCTTTTACTTCATGTATGCTTATCTGATTTTATGTCAATACTTGATCTGTGGACTAGACAACCAATTATGGAGAGAGCAAGACATATAAATATGTATTGTGTGGGACTTTTACCTCTCTGCACAAAAAATATGACTTCATGTTATTTCCTACTGAGGCATCATAAAGCATACACTATGATTGCTTACGCTTATGCAACTCTGCTTAAATATGTTTCTACTGAGGAAAAACTGGACAGAAAACAGACTCAAATATTTTTCCAATTTACCACAAAAGCCTTGGAACTTGTGGAATATGAAAATAATTTTAACTGCAGTGTTCTCTCCTGCACTTCTCTCTTCTGACAATAGTACCATTAAACTACTGGCACAAATAAAGTAATATTTTAAGTTTTGAGCCATGTGAGTTTTGTAGGATCTAAGGGGCACAAATCCTTATCTTTGAGTTAACATAGTGAAGAACAGTCTGCATGCAATTACTAGCTTTTTAATCAAAGGACTTGGATCTCCTCCTAGAAACCAGAAAGTTTTCACTGTTCTCAGCTAAAACAAAATAAATTGGGTGAAATAAAGAGACATAAAGTTATTAGTATAGTAAAAATGTCTTTATCTACTGACACAAAGTAATGTTTTTGAGTGGGTATTGTATGCAGTCTTGCTTAAGTACATTACACATTGTAAAGGAAAGAATGCTTTTAGAATATGGATCAGTCAAAATTCAAGTAATTCATGAATTTTTCTGTGAACTATGCTAGTCAGGAAAGGCTGTCTTTGAGATGTGAGCTTTCAGTTCTATTGTCCAATATGTTTCTATTATGATTATCCATAATCCAGTGATGGTGACAGACTGCTAGACCAAAAGAAACAAAATTCTTTGTCGAGAAAATGCAAACAACTGTACATGAGCAATTACTATGGTAATTGAGTTATATATTTTAAAAATAAACCAAAGTTGCATTAGATTTACTTGGATAAAGGTCTTTGATTCATATGTCAGTACTAATTAGCAATGGGTGAGTGTAGGGAGCAGTCCAGTAACTGGTTGCAAATGTCAATCCCAAAACTTCATTGTCAATACCTCTTTCACATCTTCCCTGAAGTGGTCTATTGTCAGGATTTCTTATTTTTGACTGTCAGTGTCATCATATTTGAGAGCAGTGGCCTGCTGTGAAGATTTCCCTTTAGTTAGATGTACTTTAGATGGATTTGTGTACATATTTCACAGACTTGTATACAAGTGAACAATCAAAAGAAGCAATGTTGTGTTTTTACTGAAAAAATCTGTTAGCTGCCATTCTGCTTGAGGAGGTACCTCACTTTAATTGCATTGATCCACTTGGCAAGTCCTGTATGCCCTGTATGTTATTTGATATAGGGTGCTGCTGAGCGGTCTCTGACTTTCTTATGTCTTTTCTCATTGGGAAAGAGACAATCCTTAGACAATTTCTGTCTTCTGCTTTGATACAAGATGATGAATTTGATTTTCTTGCTAACTTCAAGAGCAGTTACTTAACCTGTGTAGTGATTTTTATTGCAAGGCAAACTTGATAAATGTTTCAGTAGTTCCATTGTGATCTCTGTGAGAGAAAGGCAGTCTGAAGAGAAGTCTAGAAGGTGGCAAGACTTACACAGCTCTTCAGGTTGACAACAGTAAGTGGTAGCTGAGAGGAAAAAACTTTTTTTTCTTCACTATAAAAATAAGGCTAAGCAAGTAAAAAATTTCCTGACTCTGGGAGTGAGGTTCACTGTAAGGCTTCCCCACAAGGCACTGGCAAATAAGTGAAGTAGAATCTGCTGGGAAGTGTTTTGTAGTTGTATTGAAAGGTATTTTCACAATGTCCAGACTGGGATAATATCTGATAATAGTTTTACTAACTAGTCTGGGACACAAATGACTGATAGTGCTAATCTTCTTTATGTTGCAATAGTAAGTGACACTGAACCACAGAATACTTGAGAAAGAACTCAAGCTATGGTAGAGGAGCCATGAGGGAATAATGCAAAGGGCAGGCAGTTGCTTAACTTAGTGTTTAATTCTGGTTGTAATAATTAATGGCTAGTTTAGATTAAATGTCTACTTAGACACTTTTAAGAGTCACTGTAATATGGAAGCATGGTCTTCCCTATTCAGCTGTTTGAGATACCTGGTTTTAAGCACACAGAAATTTTTGTTTATTGCCTGGGATGATGTGTTTGAATACTTGAAAGTCAACAGGCATTGGCAGTGGTATCATGGTGTGTATTTGATTGCACAGCCCTTCTAGTAAAAACAGTGTTGCAGCTCTATAAATAGTACATAACCTTGAAGAACAACAGAAGTGACCATTTTGAGAGTGGTACTGGAAGCGAATGAAAGGCTTTGGCTCCCATGCTGATTTCCCTGAGTGCTGGAGGGCAGAGCAAGGGAAACGTTGACCTGCTGTCTCCCTGTGCCAGCCCTTCTAATGCCACCTTGTGCCTTCCAGCAGCATTACTGGGACGTGTTTGCACTGAGATGCCATGGGTGTCACTTGGTGGAACAACATGGTAGGAGAATGCAAAAGGTTGAGCAGAAGTCCAGTTCAGAGACACAAAACAGGTTTTGATTAGTATGTGCTGTAATATTGTTTAAATCTTGTTGTATCTTGTAGGCTCTCAGTGGTTTTTGTACTTAAAATACTAACAATACTCAAAACCTGTTGAATTTTAAATTGAACCAGTGGTAGGGATAAAATAAAGCTGGCTTTTGTTGAGTCTGCACAATGTTTTGTTTGTTGCTGTAGCTGTTGTGCATGTCAGTTTTCAAAATAGCAGATAAAATAGATTTAGTATTGCAACAACCATGTAACCTGTAGTTAAATACCTGATGTAAATTCTCAGATGATCTTAAGGAAATGTGTGCTGTCATAAATTGATTTTCAAAACATCTGGCTTTCTAAGAATTTTTGAATTTATACAAAATTTTACACCTGCTCTTGTAGATATTCATTGAAACAGAATTGAATCTCTGAATTGTCCATTCAAGGGGCTGAACACATACTTTCATTTTACTTCATATGCTGATTAATAATGTAATTTGATTTGTTATTTTTGTAGGGAAAAATAGTTGTCTGCTCTCTACAGTTGCAAAGAAAACCAAAATAAAAATAGCATCAAATTTTGAATAATGAAGTGAATAAGGAGTTAAGTTTCTTATAATATTTCTTGTTTGATCCTTGATTTTTAAAAAAACAAATAAAAAAAAGCTTGCATGTAAATATATTTTTATGTATGCTAAGCGTAAAGATAGCTCTGTCCTACCATATTGATTTATTAGATTCTCTGACATTTTAGTTGTGGTCGTTATGTTATATTTATGAGATGAATGTTGGATTCGCTCATTATGTTATCCTCATTTATTTTACATACTTTTATGGCTGGTTGTGCTCAGCTTTACATTTAAAGCTTTATTGCAGCTGTTAGTGTTGGGGGGAGGGGGAGGCAAGTACTTATTGATCAGAATTTACATGTTTACTGTTGTAATAATGATTTATGTAATCTTTTTCTACATATAAGGTCTTTCTTTGAAATAAAATAGTACAGTTCAGGAGGTCTCTTCAACTGAAGGAGGTTTTTGCTTAAAAGTTAGGAATTGGACTTGTCTAGGGTAAAATGGTGACTGCTTCACTATACTGATGTTGAATTTTTCCCTTATGTAAAATGATGCAAGTGATCTTTATAATTTAACATTTTATTTACCTTTACTTTACACTCAAGGTGAAGGAATGCTGATGTTAGAAATTATTTTTTATCAGAGACCCTCCTTCATTTAAGGATCATCTGACCACATCAAACCTTCCTTGATTTAGTTTTATGACACAACCTAGTCATCCTGAGTGTCCCTTTTGCAGCAGGGGAGACAGAAACCCTGAGATGTGACAAACACAGCTGCAACTGGGCTCCCCTTTGTGAGCAGCCTTAAACACATGGCAAGCTAGAAGGGTACTGAGCATCTACCTGCCCTTCTGAGAGTTTCTGAAGTGTGCTGGGAAAGCCCCTCCCTGCCCCACAGTGGTACCATCCTTCTGAAAACCTGTGTTTGAGTAGCTGGAGTAGAGTGAAAAAGGGCTGTGATGGTGGTGGGAATGGAAACACATCTGAGAACTTCTGCCAGGAGTTGGCTGATGAAATACATCCAATTCTGCATCGCCTGTTGGGACCTGGCCCACAGTTTGTAAATGCCTGCTTTTGAAGGTGGAGAGAATTGATGTTAATGTTAGGGAGCTATTTTTATGAATAGCAAACTGTTACTCTTGTACTTTGACTCTGTATTTGATAGTGTAGTTAAAATTTGGCAGTGATCTTAAGAAATAATTTCTTATATAATCTATACCTTCCTTTTGATTTTCTAGGAATAATTTATTTGGAATTGCTGTGTGCTATATAAATTCATCATTGTTTTTACAGACTCTGAATGTCGTGAGCAAATGATTTCTAATCAAGATCTCTAGGTTACTGTTCATAATTAAGCTTAGTATTGTGTATAATTCACTATACCACATTTTCCAGTGACAGCCACGTAAATTAGATATCATCACAAGGGTTCTGAAGATTTATATTGTTACAAGGATACACTGCAGCCTTTTCCCATAAACTAAAGTGTGTTTTCCTGGCATGTAGAAATTCCATAAAAACCCTGTGTTTTGTCATCCAACTTTTGAGCTGATGTATATCTGTTGTGTAGTCTGCAGACAGGTTTTACAGCTTTTCTGTACTCGGTCCTGCTTCTCCCACCAATACACTTTGGATAACACTGAGTAGATAGTACAGTTTGGAGAGGTCTATATCTTGTAAAGCAAAGCATAAATTACTTTGATTAATACATCTTAATATCATTCTTCTGTAAAACTGTATGCACAGTACAGGATGTACTCTGATGGTAAGTCTTTTATTCTGGAATATTATTCATCTCCAAACAGTCTTGTGCATCTTCTGGCATTTGATTTTCATTGGTATGATGTCTGACTCCTTTTTAATATGCATACTTCTGAAATACAGATTAGTTTTTTTCTAATGAATCATTATCATGTGCTATCATCAAAGGTTATTCACTGAAAACTTGAGAAAAAGGCAATCAAAACTAATTTTGATTGTTAATGGAAATGTGTTTTTGGTCTTAAACCGCTTCCTTCAGCAATAATTATAGTTATGCCTCTTGGGTGTTTTTGGACTTCTAAATTTACATCCAGCAGTTCTTTTTCATTTAGTAGTTAATCTTTTATGGAACACTGCAAATTTATACTTCTACCTAGCATTAGGAAAGTCAGGAGAGTGTATTCATCTATCCACCCTTTTAAAATGTAGATGTAAATTTTTTTTCTGTATTGAGATCTTTGTGTCTATACTATACACAAGCTCAAGCATTTATATCATTGTGTAATTCAGTTCTGAGTGTCACTTCTAAATTTGAAAAACATTAATTCAATCAGTTCATATAATTTATGAGAATTAACACCAAGATAATTATGTATCCTTGTGGAAAGAGATTTCTGATATTCAGCCACTAAGACAGAATTTTTGTAGAAAAGCTGAAGTAAAGAGGGTGTATTAATTTGGGGGTTTAGAAGTTATTACAAGGTACAGGTCATAGTAATAAATAAAGGCTGAATTAGTCGAGCAATATTTCACTGCTGAAGTAGTTATTAAAAGATGAGGCTTTTTTCCTCCTGCAGTATTTTCATGTACAGCTGTTAATCACATGTTTCTGTAAGCCACTGAGGTATAAATCCTCCCCTCCTACTGAAAAAGAGCTCCTTTTCAAAAGGGATTGGTGTGTGCCTTTTTCATAGAGATTCCAGCAAAACCATCCCCTCGTGTTAAAGGTCTTGCAATTAAAGTTCTGGTCCTCTAATTAAAAGTGGAAATCCAGAACGTAGCACTAATTTGGGTGTCTGATTTTGTTTTTACCGTAAGTATGCAGTTTCCCAGAATTTAAGAAATGGTTAAAATTAATCCTGTGTGCAGTTACTGAGAGAAGAAGCAGGCAACAAATGTCAATAAATCTAGATCTGTTTGAAGCAGACGTCACTAAATCTTAGTCTTGACTGCTCTCTGGTAGTGTCAAGAGCTGCTCTGTAAGATGAATTTGAGGGGAGGATGAAAAAGGTACCATATTAAACCACTGCACTGATAAGTTTAGTTAAGAGGCAGAAGATGTGTCCTTGCAGTGACATTCAGTGGCCGATATTTGTTTCCCTTTAAATAATATGCTGTACATCTATGAGAATGATGGCTTGGTGTTTGTGACATTGCATCTTCACCAAGGTTACTGGCTCCAGGACAGGCAGTCTCTCCTCTCTTTCTCTCTCACACCCTGTCAATAAATATCCACTTGTCTGAGGAAGTGAGATACAGATTTTACAGCTGACACCAGAGCATCTTCATTTCCAGAAGCAATGAGTTTCAACACATGTGAACGTGAAGTAGGGGAGAAAAAAAATTAAAGGAATATATCTTTCAAGTCTTTGTCATAAGAAAGCAGTTACCTCTTCCAGACAGCAAACCCCAAGGTTTGCCAATAGTATAACATTCTAAGTCTCCCAGTGAAACAAAGAAATTTATATTGTAACATAGTGAATTCAATCCAAAGCTTTGTTTAAAACCATATAAATACATTACCTTTTCCCATATTCTAAATTAATATCTATCTATATGTATACATATATTTCCACTTTAAAACAGGAAATTAATTAAAGAACAATATCATACATACACTGTGATTTTCTGCTCTGTTAATTCAGGGTGTTCATAATCTGATATTATTATTATTTGGTTTTACCCGAATATGCAACTTTTACAGCTCTCAAGTGAAAGGGAGGGAGGTGATATTCCATGCACACAAATATATGTATGCATAATAAATCAGGAATATCTAACACTGGGATTTTTTACTACATGAGGAGATTTTGAGTAAGAAGTTATGTAAAAAAGCAAACAAATCTCAGTCAATTGAAAAAATCTCAATTTTTCTAATTTGTAGCTGAGTCTTTCCTGAAGAGGAAGCAAATGATTCAGTGGAAATAATTCAAACTGTGGTTTATTTCATCTCCAATTCTAATTTATGTCTGTGAGGAGAAAGACTCTATCGCCCATTATTCTCTTTTTTTACTTGAAAACTATGTTAAATGTAATTAACAAGTCTGATTCATCATTAGCTGGTACTAAACTGCTAATATGTTCTCTCTTGCTCTCCCTCCCCTTCTCATGACTTCTTCCACTCCACAGCCTCTCCTCATCCTCCAGCTGAGCTCTGATTGTAGTCCAGGTGCTGTTTTCCTGCCATGAATGTTACCACCTCATGAGGTAGAATTGAGTTCTTCATAGCATTTTTCAACTGCTTAGTGGCCTATTTGCATCCATACAGTAGGTACCACCTATCAGTTCTCCCATGAGGGGATGTTTAGCCCTTACAAGAGCAGAGATCTAATAACCATATTTACAGCACTTTTCAGTGTGGGAGCAGCTTTTTCTGGCAGATGTTTATAGTGCTTGTGATAGGAGCTCTGAAGATTCTTATATTGTACAGGTGTGCTGCTACAAGCAGGACTAAGGCAAGCTGACATGAATATAATTTTCTGAGCCCTTCTTAGGATTTCCTGCTTTACATCAGCTCCAGGGTATGTGGAAATACTTACATCATATGTTATTGGCTTGCTAAAGGCTCTTAATCTCCACAAAGAAGCCTCTGAAATGTCCAGCTTGAAAACACAGGTTGTTTGATACTAAAAAAATGTGGATCAATTAAGAACTGCTGTTTCCAGCTGAGAATCATATTCTGGAATCTTTCTACAAAGGTTATAGAAGGGTAGTGTGCTATGGCAGGAATATCTCTGAGATTTAAGATTTAATTTTTCAGTGTAATAGGTAACTGTATCTCAGGTTGAAAAAACAAATATATGATAAAGGTTTCTTTAAGTATCTGGGATGCCTGGATTAGGTTTGCAAATGTGGTGTTTTAAAACGATATATCTGTGCCCTCAGAAATTTCTTGTTACATTATTGTCTCTGCATGTCTTACACAAATTTTTCATGTAAATATGAGGAATTGTTTGGATTCAGTACTGTCTAGGAATATCTTGGTAATACACTTTTTGGTGGAAATTGTCTACCAAATTCTCAATTCTAAAGCAAAAGATTTTAAATCCTTTAAAAAATGGCTTTGATAGTTCTGCTATTTTGAATTAAAAATATATGAGAAAGCAGCCTGGGTTATCTGTTTAGTTGCAAGAAAACCTGGAAAGCGTTCCTTTTCTCCTGTATTTTCAGAGACTTGTATCTTTTGAGTCTCAGTTTCCTGATGAGAAGCTGTCAAAGACAGTGAATTCCTTTCCTCCTTTTGCCTCTCATCAGAAGGAGAGTTGAAGGTTGGTTGCAGTCCATTGTATGAGGCTTAGGAGATTTGATGTAGGATTGGTAGGTGTCAGCACAATTATGTAATTTACAGCTCTGATACCATACTAGAGTGTACAAAATACTGTTTTTTAATGTGTGGGTATGTGTATGGGTTAGTCCCATTCCCATCTAATAAGTTGAGTGGGTAAAAAGATTAAAGGGAAGTGAATCTCATCATCATCTCCCAGTTCAGGCTTGATCTGTTGTTCTGGAATCAGACCCTAAATGGTGTACTTGTGTGCCTCTTCAATACTTGTATCCAGACAAAAGGACAGTATCACCTACTGTCCTAGAGCTGTGCCTTAGGAACTTTCACTCTTGGGTGCTCAAATGTTCCCCAAAAGATGCAAACTGAAACATTATAATTAACCATATTAACATAATATGGATGTATAAAATTGCCTTCAAAATATTAAGAATAGCTGAAGAAGTTCATTCAGTTGTTACAAAACTTACTGTATTTTCAGCCAAGGTAGCTGTACCATAAATTAGGAGCTATAAATTAATTGGAGTATCAATCCATTTCCGTCAGTTTTATTTTACTACTTTTTACTTGGTGATGTTGTAGTTAGCAATTATGTATGAAAAATGTAGTAAGAACTTGTTAGCATCTCTACTGAAAACTCCTCTGTGAGTTAAGTTTTAAGAAAAATATATTCTTTCTGTACATTTTAGAGTAGTGAGATTCTGGTAATTCATGTGGAATATTTTGCCTGAAAGCAAGCCCGATGAAGAGCAGTGAGGTGCTCTTGCTAAAGGGTGGAGGGTTGAGTTATTAATGTTCTTTAGTTAAAAAACAAACCAAAGCAAAAACCAAAACCCCACAACTTCTTAAAGAGCATCAAAGAAACTCATGCATGCATGGAAGAACAGCAGAATGGAAAGAATACCAAATAACTTCAGTAAAGTGCTTTGGACATGTATTGAGGAAGGTTGATATTGTTATTTTCAGAAATATTTGCACAGAGCTAACACACCCTTGCTTATTTTTATTACTGAGTCTAGACTAGTAATTAACAATTCTGGAGGCTACTAAACAGGTTCTGGTGAAAGTAATTGTTCACTTTCAAGAATTCTCTTACATCATAGCAAATGTTTCTCATTAATTTACTGATGAATATTTTCTTTCCATAGACAAAAGGAAAGGGGAGGGAGGTCAATTGAATTGTATGTTTTTCACTTTGACAAATGGTGAATTTCAGAGTGGTTCACTGGGAGTTCTGTTCAGGTGCCTCCTCCATTGAGTTGTAGTGCTTCCTTCCCTGTGCACCACTTGGAATGTTCATCCCTGCTCTGTTTAAGGCTGTTGATTACTCATCTCTTTTATGGGTCCAAACCTAAATACACAATTTGAAAAAGAAATGGGACAGGTAATAGTTGCTGTAGTTTTTGAAACAGATGAAAAGTATTCCTTAAGTCTTGAACCAGTGCTCTCCTCATTGAAGTTTTTTAAAAATGTGATTATCGAGAGATACAGCAATGCCATAGTAACAAAATATACCTTATGTTTGCACTATAACTGAATTATTATTGCTAATTATAGTAAGTATTTTTAGTCATTGATATATGCAGCCACTAAAACACTGCATTTATCAGCTGAGTGTTTTTTCTCCTTGGCTTTGATGTTGCCAGTGTATATTTAATCTCAATTTATTTCTACTAGTCATTGTTATATAAAACCTAATGCATGGAAACACAATATTTATCCCAGCAGCTGTTAAAAATCTGTGGATATGGATTAATGTCAGCTTTTAAATGTGTAGTGCTTTAGTTAATTCCATCCAAGGACAGATGATATCATCCACTAGGAAGGAATATATTAAAAGCTGTCAGCCAGAAGGTAGTAAAAGTAGGTGATATGTTATAAAGAGGACTAAAAGGTCATTCAAAGAAGAGATATTGCTAATAAGTCAATTAAAATTTTCAAGCTGACATTTTATAAATTTCTGTGTAAGTCCTAAAACATTTCCAAAGCTAGCAAAATTCACATCTGAGACTGGAAAAATGGGGGTCATGCAGAACCTGCAGTTTCTTCACGGAATGAGCAAATAGGAAACTTGCTGCTTTAGGTTGAGGCCTTGAGGAGATCTCATTGAAAGGGCCATTGTTTGACCAGGTTTGTGTTGCCTGGGCTGCATTTTTAAGTATAATCTGTTAGTATTGCTTATGTGTATATATGCAAATTTATTTCAATAGATGCTTTCTGTGATGTCTTGCTGTCCTTTCAAGGCTCACATGGACTATGTGCAAATAGCAACTTCTATATGGCTGGATAGGGATTGTGTGTAGATATATTTATTTAGATTGCTCTTAGAGGTGAGAGCAAATTCTTTTAAATTTACTGTCCAACAAGTGGGCAGTCATTGTATAAGACACATTGTAGCAATTTATTCAGGATGTGCTTTGACACTATCTCTGTCAGGTTTCAAGGCTCAAGATGAAATGCTAGTTGAGGTGGGCATGCATTCTATGTCAAGGAACTAAATGCTCACTTCCAAATTGTGTTCTTCCCTTGTTTTTAGTTTGGCAAAGTTTAGGTAAAACACAGAAAACTGAGGCTTAGTCCTGTTAATGATGTTGGTACATTTGACTGTCCTAGTGGAAGAGAAAAATACTTGAATACCTTTCAGCACCAGGCTCAAAACTGAGAAAATCCAGCATTAGGCCTTTTTCTGTTTTGTGTACAGAGAAAAAGAAAGGGAAGTATATTTGATGCAATTTCTCTTATTTAACATTATCTAAATTCCAAAGATTATACTTTTTCTCAGTCCTATGAAACACATTTTGTACAGTAAATACAAAATGGACATTTAGATTTAATATTGAATAAGGCCCAGATTAAAAAAAAAAGTTTATAACTTGAAGTATGTAGGATAAAATATTTGTTTCTCATGCAGTTGAAGCTGTTTCTGCACGTTTGTTGTAAGCTCTGTAGCCATGTGACCAAAGGGCAAAAGGTATGTTTTGATTTTGAACTCAGAGATTTACATCTTTTCAGCTGAAATGTACTTCTGACTGCTTTTGACAAGTTTGGTGGGTTTTTATCTCCTCAGGTTAATTCAGGTTTTTTTGTGGTGCTGTGAGGGGGATTCGTTTGGTGGTTTATTAAACTTTTCACAGGTGATATTTACATATCTTCATTGTCAGCTATTCTTAGGATACCTTTTTCTAAGTTAATATGAGGGTTTGAACTATCTCCACCGTTTTTGGTAGTGTGGAAGTGCTTCTTATTGGTTACTCTGCTTATCAGTCAACAGGTTATCAAATGAGCAACTGTTTAATGATAAATGATCAGACAGCTGCACTCATATTCCACTCATGTCTGAACTAGACATGTTTTTGGTTTGCATACTTTGCCTGATAAGATCACTTTTTTCTGTGACCTTCTTACAGAAGGTCTGTTGTCTCCAGATATTCTCACTTTTTAGAATTTATTGAGCTTAGTATCAGAAGATTACCTGTGTATTTAAATCTGCAGATTAGTCTGTGTTCTAGAAAGGGTAGCTGAATCAATTTCACTCTAGATTCATAAAATATTTAGTTCCATATAACAATACAAAAAGGAAACATGAATTAGGACTCCAGAAAATATGTAGGTTTACTGCAAAGTCTTGAAAGTCCATGAATGTTACTTGTACATAATTACCGAAGTGAAAGAGAAGAAAAGCCCACCCCAATTCCCCAGGCTTTGTTTAAGAGTTTGATAATTCACTTTTTCTGATACTTAGTATTGCTTAAAAGTTATGTTTATATTCCTGTGATTCTGTGCATGCATATCTATAACGCAAAAATATTATATCATCTCTGTATCCGCTAATCTAACATGATTAGGTTGGCCCTGCTTGTTTCACTTGACAGGCAGGCAGTGACATCAATCAAAATTTCTGCCATTCATGTTGCTTTTCACAGTGCCAGTGAAAGTCCTGACAGGTTTACTTAAAGTGGGATAGCAATAACATTTGGATTTTGGTTTTCACAAGGTGGAGGGATAGTCATTCCTCTATACAGATCATTTCTTTATTTAAACTGCGTTCATTTAAGTTTGTATTTAATTGGTAGGATAGTGTACATTAAGAGATGCTCAGGTATTCTTACTAATCTCAAGAGTTTTATATTTTGAACTAAAAGATGATTTAGTTCAAGATTACAGGAGCTATTTTTGCATGTGACTAAAACATGTCACATGGAAAACCTATGTGGGGTTTTTTTTGAGGAGTATTTGTTTTTTGACAAATAACATTTAGCATTTTTTCCTTGTATTTTCCAGCTGTATTTTGTAATAGTCCCTATTTCATGTTTACCCTGAAGTTATTGCAAAGTATTGAATTGGTTAAAGCAGTTATATCAGAAGTTAAATCATGGATGACATAGATGGCATCAAGATATTTAATAGATGTATTCTGATGGATATTGATGCATTGAGACTTTAACAACCATTTTGGTTCAGTGGATTGATGAGCTAACAATTGTTTTCTGCTGCTGATGCACTTGATGGAGAGTTACTTCTGTCTTAAATTCTAAACTCACATTGGCTTTTCAGTTGGGCAGTATTTTCTGTCCTCTTTGACTTAATTCAAAATGCTATTTAGAAAGGGATCTAATCTTTATTGGTGGGTTTTTTTTTTATGTGTGATCTGCCCAGCGGGCATATTTTTTGAGAGAAAGGAGAAGCTAAAGCAGAGTTTACTTCAGATATTTCATTGCTGCAGCTTGCAAATGTATTGAATAAACTCTGATAGCTCTGTTAAAAAAAAAAAGTAGACTGTTAGAGTAGCCATTCAGTAATGGATACAGTACTGTGACTGAAGTATCTATTTTTAAGTGCCTGTTGTGCGGTACCAAATGCTAATGTAGGTGCCAAATGGGAATACCCTTTACCATGTATAAGATGAATGAGGCACTTTAGAGTGGGATCCAAAACAGCTGGCAAACTGAAAAGTGCATGATTGTAAAGCTAGTTCACATTAGAACTAATCAAAATAAGGTGCTGCAGATGGGTATATCCTAAATGAAACTGTCATTTAATTGAAATTTCTCCACCTGTGCTCTTTCTTTAGAAACTAACCTGACAATCAAGAAATGCTCATCATATAAAAGAGTGTAATAAATTGTAAAAATACTAAAAGTTTTTGTCCTTTCCGTCCCCTCAGGTGAATGCTTTTTGCTTTTTCTCACTCCCTTTCTTCCATTGCTGTTGTGACACAGCAAGTTGGGGATTTAGTCCCCACAGCCTCTCTTCTTCCTCAGGACAGTGGCAGGATTATAGAAAAGGAGGAATGAAAAGTGTACTGTAGTCTTAGGAGACCCCCACTAGCTAGTGCTCTGTCCAGAAACATAAATCATGTAGTTTTGGATCATGCAGGTCACTTCCAGTCTGGTAATATTGGTGCAGCCCTGGCAACTCTCCTTAATTCTTTTTTCTAAAGACTGTGATAAAGAGTAGCTGTATTATTTGTCTGATCTTTGGAAATGAGTCCTTTGTGCTTCTGCTGAACAGGAGTGAAAATGCTGTTTCTCTAAGTGGTATGGCCAGACCACAGAAGTCTCACATCTCTTTGAGCAGTACAGATTCACTAGATGGGCTCTAATTGGTCATTCTCTGGATGTCATGACAGAAGGTTGATGACAAATCCATGGAGGTAAAATCCTGAAATAAATTTGCGAATGGTTTAAGAAAATTTTGGACTCAAAAAAGAGGTATAGTGTTTGGGAAGAGTGTGAAAAGAATTGGATAAAGTTGTTTTGGGGATAAGTTCTAAGAGAAATTAATTTAAAACAAAACACCAGGAAAATTATTCTCTAGGATGACCGTGCTTGAGTACAGAGGTTGAACCAGATGATCCATTGTGATTCAACCTGATCATTCAGTGATTCTATGATCACTCTAACTTCATAATGGGGGAAGGGTAGATATGATAGCTGCAAAATATGATTTTATTTCTGAAAATTTTAGTTGCTATCTCTAAACTTGCCTGCATTTCTTGTGTAGAATACTTTTTTGTTTAGTAAAGTATTAGGAGGTGCCACTAGAATGTTTGAATATTGTGCTAAGGCACTGTATGTGTACTGAGATTTTCTCTGCTTTTTTGCTTTGTGGTATTTGATTTAAAAGCTCCATATGATTCTATTTCCGGTCTGAACTGTGGAAGTTGAAGCCTCGACTGCAGATGTGAATTGGAATGGGAAAATGGCAAGATTCTCATCATGTATAGAGTGATTTTCCCAAATTTAAACATGGAATCAATAATATAATGGTACTTAATGGCCTGTGTTTCTGGCCTTCTGCATCAATCTGTAATTGTATTCCAAACAGTGTATCATTTCTGTAAATCAATGCATGTCTTAGTTATTGACATAGTGATGACATCTACACGTAACATAAGAAAAAAAATCTGTCTCAGCACAAAACAATTCAATCCTTTTTAAATTAAACAAAGTTTGGGGTGGATTAAATGATAGAAACAATTTCCTGGGAAGAATTCCTAAAAGTTGTCCTCAATATTGATTTTCTTAATGTGGTGTGCTACCTTTTTACATGTTTTGATGTGTTAAATCAATCCGATTTTTACGATGATGGAAGACTTTCTTACAAGGGAGGTAAATTTCATAGCATTTAAGTGTGCTTTAACTGTTATACTGAATTCTCTGATTCATACATTGGTTACGTAATGGTCTTGAAAAACACTGAAAAATTCCCACTTTCACCACACACAAAAAAAAAGCCATTGTTTTTATTATTTTTCTTCCTTTTTTCCTTTAATAGAACCATAAATAAGGCTGACTAGTCTGGACTTCACTGCTATGTAAAAGCTATTTTAAAACATCTAGCCATCTGCTTAATGGCTGGTAATACGTTTCTAATGGTCACTCTTGATAAGATACTTTCAATTTGCTGCAGTTGTAGTAATCAAACAGCCAAGCACATTCCACAGTGATGTGGCTGAGATCGGTCACCACTTTCCTATCAGCGAAAGGGTTCTTACAGTCTTGCATAGCCAAGAACAGCAGCTTTGAAAGTTTTGTGTTTTAACAGCATATTTTCAGGATGACAAATATGGGTCAGAGTTGTGGATTTATCAAATGTTACACAAATGGGTAATTTTCAGTGTTTATATGTCCAGGTGTTGTGGCTACTGTGGTTGTATCAGGTCAGTTTAATTAATGATTGTGCTTTTTTCCCCTGGATTCTATATACTGAATTGCTGTCATCTAGGGCCTTGAATTCTTTTGTGTGATCCTGGCAGCTGGTGACGGCTCTGCAAATTATGAGTTTCTTGGCTTAAAACAGATTAAATTGCAGACAAAACAAGCTATCAGCTGAGTAAATACTGCACCTCTGTTTGGCTTCAGTGAGAAGAAGGAGATTAGCGTGAGTACTTAGTGTTCATAATTACTAGTAAGAGGCAAATAGTAGGCTCAGGCTGACTGGAGATTGTTCCATTATATCCAATTAACACCCACTTGATTATTGTTAATTACTTGTGTTGGATGACAGAGGAGTATAGATGTCATACTTCAAACATACAAATACCATCTGGGTCATCAGTATGCTGACACTGATAATATCGTGCTCAGTCTCGGATGCTACAAAGATTTTCTCTGTACAGTTTTTAGACTTCACTGCTTTTATCACTTCTTAAAATTCTCCTTAAATATACTGCCTAAATAAAGATTTTTTTTCTCCTAAAAGCAAACAAAGAAGCTGTATTTTTCCTATTGAATTCTTAAGGATAGGAAATAAATCTCTCAACACCACAAGATTTCTGTTGATGATAATTTTTTTGAAAAAGCCTTTTTATAAGGTCACCAACTGATGTTGAAACTCAGAACATATTGTGGGTATGGATAGAATGCAATGTGTTTGCTATGCTAGTCAGAGCTACAATTTCCAAATTTAATATGTTGGGATACCCAAGTGTCTTCAACTTCTTCAAAACCTGAAAAGTTCAAGTATAGTGATCTACATAAATGTTATTGTCACTTTTCTTGGTTACTGGTAAAGCATTGTGATTAATGACTGAAACTAATATCATAAAAAGGTGAGTTCCCCTAGTGCAATGAGTTAATGAAGACCTTTCTCGTTTTACGTCGTAATATATATTTAAACAGTAAAGGAACAGGCATTAGAAAGCCCATTGAAATAAGGAATTCCTAAGTATATTTAAAGATTTAAACAGGGAATTGAATATCTTGACTAGTCATTTGGAATCTATAATGTTAAAATAGTCTCCTTTTAAAGGGCATTCACAGCATTAAAAATCACCTTCCAAATACTGTAAATATATATATTTTATAATGAATAGATATCAGTGAAATGGAATATTGTCATAGGATAATAGGTTTTGGCTGATGAATGCTGAAGCAGAGCCAAAATGCTAAGTTTTAAAGTATGAGGCATTGATCCTGTGACAATCTTTTATTACAATTTACTTTTATTTCTCTTTGCCACCTGGCCTATGTGGATATCATCATCTTGTCTGAATGAGACACTTAGAATTGTAGCATGTAGGAAACTGTACCCATCTAGAGGCTTCATGTTAGAGGATTGTGTAAGGAACAGCTGTCAGACTCACTTCTTACTTTCCAAAATAATTTCTGCCACTCATGATGAAGAAATACATTATTAGTGTTGGGTCTGTGAAGTGATGGAGAATGATTCAGCATGTTTCTAATAAGCAGCATTTAAAGATGTGCTCTCCAGCTTTGTAATGTAGCAAAGAGATAGGACAGCATGTATCTGTATTTTTTCTCAACAGTGCTTTACTACACTTTTGTGAATGTCACTTGATTTTTTTTTTGTTGTAGCATTTTTTGTATGTCAAGTGACAGTTATTCCTTCCTCTGCTCTAAATGTGGACACATCTCACTGGTAAGTTCTCCTTACTGTAACTTTTTGGACTCAAAAAATTTTAATGCTTCTAGTTTTTCTGTTGTGGTGGTCATACAGTTCCCAGCAGAGTGTGTTACTGACCCTTAGTTGTACTGGTTTCTAATTTGATTTACACACAACTAACCTGAATGCTCATTTCAGCTTGTATGAAACCAACCTATCTTTATCTATGTTCCTGCAATAAATAGGCTGAATTTGCAAACAAGAAAGGTAATGTCAAAGCCTCCTCCAATTCACCTTTTTTAATAGGAAAAAAAAAAAAGGCATGATGAATTAGGTAGTTCCTCCTGTTATTTTCAAGTGTTCTTTAAGGGACTGCTAGGCATGTTTTACTTGATTTAACTTAGACGTAAGTAATTCTCCATTCAGAGCAATGGTTTAGAACTCGAGTGAATGTCCTTTTTGTGAAGTAATTATCCAGATTTTCTTGCTAAATGTTATTTTATGCATTACATTTAATAGCCCCTTTTTCTTTGGTATGTTAGAATAATGATGATGCCTTCTAACACTTAGGAACAGAGTATATCCTCTGTTTGGTTTCTTCACAGTTTAGCATTCAGGAGTTAGAGTAATACGTTTCTTTTTTTGCATATGTTCCCAAATGATATATTAGAACAAACTATGTGTCAGCTTTTTAGCTTGGAGGTGTCTTTTGCCTCCACAGTGTTCTTGTGTCTTTTTGGATGATGTTGTGTACATTTCCTGTATGGGCATATAAGGCAATATTTGTGAATAACCAAAGTCACTTCTATGCAGTATCAAGTTTGTATTCAAAACCTGTGTCCATCTAGGACACTTTTCTGTTTGCTTGTAAATGCTTGGTGTCACACTGCTTGTGTTTGAGCACATGCATGTAAGAAGGTGCTGGTTTCAGCTGGAGTAGAGTTAATTTTCTTCGTAGTGGTCTGGGGTGTGTTTTAAATGTGTTGATTTTTGGATTTGTTGAATTTGTGCTGAGCACAGTTGATAATGCAAAGATGTTTTTGTTGTTGGTGTGCAGGGCTTGCACAGAGCCAAGGCCTTTCTGCTTTCTTGTACAGCCACGCTGGTGAGGAGACTGGGGGTGCATGGGAGGCTGGGAGAAGACACAGCCAGGACAGGTGACCCCAACTGACCAAAGGGATGTTCCAGACCATGTGACATCCTGCTCTGTAGATAAAGTAGTGGGAAGAAGGAGGAAGGGGGGACGTTTGGAGTTAAAGTATTTGTCCTCCCAAGTCACTGTTACACGTGGGGCCTGCACAGAGGGCCCTGCTCTCCTGGAGATGCTGAACACCTGCCTGCCCATGGGAAGCAGGGAATTTATTCCTTGTTTCACTTTGCACAGCTTTTGCTTTCCCTATTAACTATATCAGCATATGTTGTATATATTCTAATAGTGTGTATTTTACTAAACTGTTGGGTTTCTTGACACCCAGATATCCTTCTTATTGTTTGTTGCTATGTCACAAACAAGAGCAGTATGGCATGGACTGTGCTTTCTGATAGATGGATTGGCTTTGCATTATGTATTTCCTTCTGCAGTCTTCTGTGACATAACTACAGTTTCAATGCTGCTTTCCTCTCTCCCTCAGTTGTTTTTATGAGAAAAAAAATTCAACACAAAGCAATGTTTGTTGCAAAGTTTGAGTTCTGTGACAGTCGTGTCTTATAAATTCTAGAAATTAAAGCTTTTGCATTAGAAAAATTGAAATTTATTCATCCTGTAGCAAATTGATATTACAGTAAATGTAAGGCAATTCTTAAAATCATTAATCCTGCATTGAGATTTAGAGAGGTTCATTGTGCCAGGAAGTTGAAAGAACTTTTAGGCAAAATATGAAGTGGGATCCAAGCTATATTTTATCTTTGCAGTGAATGCATGGAAGAGTAATTATTTTTTAATAGTGGCATACATGATGACATCAACTGCTGAGGAGAGACTATGGCAACAATTGTGGTGACAAAGAACAGCCATGCAATTGTGTCACTGCCCACTTCACAGGACATGATACCAACAGGCAAGATGTTTCAATGAGTAGATTTCAGCCCTGGATGCTGGAATCCTTTAGTAATTTAAGAAATATTTATTGGGCATTTTTGTTCTCTAACTCCACACTGCTGAGAAAGATTTTACTGCAGTGGACTCCAAAACTTAAATCTCTATTCTTTGCCTGACTGCCACTTAAAGTCATGGCAGACATTTCAAATCTAAGGGAAATAAGAGTCCTGCCCCTGTATCAGGTGTTTCCAGAGAGGATTAAGACGTACAAGTTCCTAATGGAGAATATTGCTATTGAAACACACAAACCTTAAATTCCACTCTAAGAAATCTGGAAAAGGTTGGTTTGATGTTACCTCCAGACAGGGGGGTGAGGTGTGGAATTTCTTGTGTCTCTTTTCTTTTGTTTATATGTTTTTGAATGTAGGGGTATTTAGTAATTTTCATTGGCTTAATCTTGGAAATTAGAAAAAAACCAATTATCTTTTAAAATTAAGTGTTCTTGTATTGACTTCACTACTTTCTATGCCTACTGAATCACTGTTTGTTTAGAAGAATATTATGTATACAATTATTTAAAAATTTTATAAGCCCTTCTCACTTTTGAAGGTTTAATGCATGCTAATGATGCATTGATATCAAAAAATTACTTTTCAAGGCTAGCTTAAAATGTGATTTCTGACTAAAAAAAGTGACATCATCTTGATTCTTTTTCACCCTTTCCCTTTCTCCAAAGCATTTTAGATAGTGTGTTATAAAGTTTTGAAAAATTTGAATATTTCTGGCATTTACAGTTTTGCCAAAGGGTCTGAAGGTGAATGTTTGTTTTTATGGTCCCTAGTGAACCCAACCGAAATCTTTGTAAGATGATAGCGTGTGTTCCTTTGCATTTTTTAATGCAGCTGTGGTGATGTAGGATTTATATTACTAATAAAGATCCCATAAATGTCCCTGCAAAGCATCTGTGTGATTGTGTACAGTGCCTAGCAAAGAGGGTCATTGATATGACATAGATGATGTTTTATATGCAATTATTGTTGCAGGACAGTTAGTTTGCTGTATGCACACAGGACATTTTGAACATTAAAGTCTGTTTCAGGTCCTTAACCTGACCAAGTTAAATAGAAACGTCCCTCCCCCTGCCACCTCACTCACTCATTTGTCAATACAAAAATAGCTTTCAAAAGCTTGCATTTATATTGCAGTCTTTTGCTTGCCATACTAAAGAGACTTGAGGTTGCAATAATTGATCTGGACACATCCACACAGTGATCTGCACACAAGCATGAGCTCCTCAAGTCTGGTTACAAGAGAAAACTGCCTGTCCTTATCATCTTACCTGCTCTGGCAGCACAGGGCAGGTACCAGACTGAGGAGCCCTCCAGGAGGCTCAGCCCCAGCTCTAGCACTGATGTGGCCAAGTGCTGGGGGAGCAGAGGTTTGATTGTAAGAACTGAGGGCAGAGGGGAAGCTTCTGTCAGTCTGTAAATCCCTACTCACACCAGTAGGGACAGGAGATGAAAATGCTCTCCTTACTACTTGGACTGTATTTAAAGACCAGGAAAAGAGTGTATAACTGAATACTGTATTATAATTGGAACATCCTGAACATGGCTCTAAACATCTGCTATAAACTGATTTAGTACTAAACTTTTAATTTGTTTTTAAGTTAAGCAAAACCACCAATGTTTTTTGAAAAGTTCTTATTTGTATATATCTATTACTGTGTGCATGGCTCCGGTTTATTTTGAGCAATCCTTAAATTAGGACTTAATCATTTGGGGGAAGACGACATGGGTTTAACATTGTCACATCTTTCATCGTTATTGCCTCTTTCTTAAATAATATAATTTGTGACAAATGTGAACATTAATTACATTTAACAAAGAAATATAACTTGAAGTGATTGTATTTAAAAAAACATCCAATCAGTGAGATTATATCTTACACCAAGCTTTAGCTCAAAGTTCAAAAGTCAGAAATCAAATACCATCAGTTATCAAATTATGTTAATGGTTCTAATGAAAGCTTCTGGTATTTTGCTCAACACTGTGTTGCTATTATGGTAACTAATAGGACAAGAAAAGCTGATGGCCATGAAAAAATTAGAACTGACTGCTAGAGGTTTTTTGGTTGGGTTTTTTTGGTTGGTTTTGTTTTTTTTTTTTTAATATATTTGACAATCTGTTTAGTCACCCAGAGTTACCATGTGGTACACTCAGCTTTTTCATCAGGCATAAGAAGGGCTTAAACTGTATTTTATAACCATTTTAGACCCCTTTAATTCCCCCTCTTTAAAAAATACTTTCACATTATAAATTTCTTTTGCAAACCAACAAAGCAAACAAAATTAAGGACTGGCATTTTGGCACAAATCTTTACGAGCAACTCTGCAGCACTTACAACATACACTAACCTGAAATATCTGTATATAGTTCACAGAGTTGAAAAAGGAATAATTGATGACAATTTCTGTTGTATCAATTAGATATAAATGTTTGGAACTTGAATTGTTGAGGAGCAGACTTATTTTGGTGTATATTGACTTGGGCTGAGTGCTGCAATTGAGAAATTAAAATAATTCTGAACCACCTTGTATATTAATATGGTTTAGAATTAGCTGAAGCTTTGGGAAGTTTCCTAAGAAATCTGAAGGACTTAATTTTATTAAAATAGGACTCTCTCTTTTCTTTTCCTTTTGTTTTTGATAGCTCTGGTGGATCAATTCCTAATTTCCTTGATTAAAATTATTTCATAATGTTTTGTGAAGTAAATTATAGCACTTTGTTAGAAATCCCTAAATGTCTTGAGAAACTTGCACATTTTATTTGCATTCTTAAATTACTGATGGGACTCAGAGCATTTGTAGTCTATGCTAGTAGTTACCAAATACTAGATTAGAGATGTATATCTTAGTTTAGATTCTTTACCTTTTAAAAGCCTGAAATCTGAAGCTGTAATCCAAAATAATACAAGCAGAGAATATTCAAAGGCTATAAATAATGATTATTACGATTGACAAACACCTAGTGTTGAGGGAAGCAAGGATTTATCCGGGTCCAGATTTGAAGACACTTCCATGTAGACATCCCAAGAGCCTTTCCATTGCTGAGATGTATATATTGAAGTCATGTTGTGTGATGGGAATGCTGTGGAACTGGGGATGAGTGGGAGGAAGTACATAGATAGTAGGTAAGGTAAGTAATCTCTTGAGGATTAAAGAACTTACATGTAGCTATCGCATTGTTTACAGGTTATACATACAAAGTCTTAATCATGATCAGTCACCAAATTTTGATTTTTATTTCCTTTTATGTGTAGAGCTCTCTCTGTGTGTTCTTCTATCTCTGTGGGTAGCATTGATGGAATTGCAATTATTGGCTACAGAGAGTAACCTTTTGCTCACTCATTTTAAATTTACATATTGTGAAAGAACAGTATGCTAATTTGACACCTCCCTCCCCCAGGATTTTTTACGTAGAAGAGATGCAATAAATATTTTTAAATATTTTAAAATATTTTTATAGAATAATCCATTGGACAAAGGGAGAGGAAACAACAGTAGGTTTATTTTCTTTTTGTAATACAGGGAGTGAGTAAATCTTGGACTTCTATTTCTTTCCTCCATAGACAGAGAAAGGTACTTCTGAAACGTGAAGCAGAGGATTCTTCTTTTAATAATTTTGAACCTGGAAGCTAAAACAGGCATGATTCCTGAAAATGTGATCAGTATGGAAAAATCTATGTATGGAAACTTTCGAGCATGTTCAGTGTAGAGGTTTCAGACACACATTTTTAGCTCTCTGTGATGATGATCTGACTGTAAATTCACTTGTTGTAGTCCAGAGTGTTATTCTTGTAATGGTTAATTGGTGCATTGTAAAAGCTGCAGGAAGTTAACAAGAGCCTTAAAGCTAACAAATAATGTTCACTATATTTAAAGTGAAGGAAGTAAATTTTATCTGAAAGAGAAGACAGAAGAAGCACCTTCTAATTTCAAAGTGATAAAAATAATGCTGCAGATATTAGTGTTAGAGCATGTTACTGTCAATAGGCTCGTGGCAACTTCAGGCTGACTTTCTGAAATGCAATATCAAAACAAACATCACTGTTTTGATGTGAGTTCTTAAATTTTAATGACAAGTGTGCAATATACTGTGTTTTGCTAAGGACATGGTGCAATCAGAGCTGTATTCTTAAAGCTTTAACTACACTACCTCTTTTGGGTTTTGTCTGTTAAAATCCATTGCAAAACCACAGTTAAAAACTATAAGAGAATCTTTAACTACATTAAATACTTTTTGTTTCTTGTGCATTTAATAAATGTAGCGAGTTGTGTGCACATCTGGGTACAAACATATACCAAATTTATTTCATCCACTATTTACTCAAACAGAAACTGATAAATAATACTTTCACATTTTTGTTGTGTTTTATTTCTGCCACACCAGGGGCTCAAAAAATGAATGTGTCAGTAAAGGATTTGACAGTGTGTTACGACAGTCATCAATCCAGCAAGCCCTGTAGCCATAAATAAGCTTCATACAGTGCCACACTAAAGAGGACAGTTTTTCTTCTGCAGGACATTGAAAATGTCACGGCAAGGGAATTGTTTGTCCCTGTCTCCACGACAACGCCACCAGCACTTATCATTAAGTTTCACACCAAGATTTTAATCAGTGGTCTTTGTGGCATAAGAGCGAGTCAACATCAGCCCAAATTTTCGAAGCCGTTATTCTAATTATGACGAGAAGCTATAGATTGATGAGCTTAGTTTTCTGCAAGGACTGGTGGCAGTTAATTCCTGTGACCTGTGTGCCTCCAGTAGTCTCTTTTCGAGATGGAGTCTTGAAAGTTCGATTATTAGTGACAGGTTGTAAGTGAGAAGAAGCTTATCTCTCCAGAGAGTGTTGATAACTTGAGACAAGGTTTAACTAGGAAGTAGTGCGACAGTAGATGGCAAAAAAAAAGAAAAAAAAAGGCAAAAAACCCCCCACATTCTCTATCTCTAGCAAGCACACTGTAATGAGAAAATACAGACAGCCACAATTTCACAAGTTGTAAATTCTGGTAGTCTTCAACTGTAAATTCTGGTGGAGCCAGTTTCACTCAGCTATCTGAAAATGTGTGAAAATATTTGTCCTGCTGCTTCTTCTGCATGAACACATAGTGCTTTTCAGCAAAAGCATTAAACATTCAGAGCCTTGGTACGTGCAGTTCCATTAGGTTTGTAAGTCCCTGAAAAATGAGAAGAAATATGACATTTCCTTATGTGAAAAAGAAAAATAGAAGCACTTGCTACCTCATTTTCATGTGTATTGAAACTGGCCAAACCAGTATTATCATTGGTGTTAATATTATTTATGTGCAAACCGTGTGCTCAGAGCTGTACAAGTCAAACAAGACAATGTGTCCTTGCTCTGAGGGGCTTGTAATCTAAGTAGACAGACAATGCAAAATGCACTAGGAAAACCTAGAAGAGAATTATGTCTGACTTAATTCATTTATTTGTTCTCAGTGGTGGGTAGGCAATGTTATTTTTGCTGACTACAATGTGTGTTTGCAGAAGGAGTGGTGTCAGAAAGGTGAGGGCTCTGCATGTCGGTTGAATGGGAAATTACGGGAGCAAAAATGTGCAAATATTCAGTAGAATGATTTATTAGTGGGGGGGAAAAAAAGATTGTTGGGTGGATTAAGCATCAGTATACTTCTTTCCGAGAGAATAAATGGGGGGGCAGAGAGGCAGAGTAGTTATTGATGATCATATAGTTAGGCAGTGGCAGAATCACAACAATATCTCTCTAGTTAGGAAGCCCTAACCAGAGATGGATATTACTCTGCTGATTAGTCACCTTTTGTCTCTGATTTCTGTTAGGGATTAAGTAACTTGTAGAACTGTACCAAAAAGGTGGGGAAATATTTCTGGAAAACACTCACTGAGTCCCTACTATTTTTTCTGGGTGTTTTGCTTTGCATTTCTCAAAACATTTTGGGGAAATGGATGTACAGGAACGAAGTCCTGCTGAGCTGCATGACAGAGGCTTTCCTTCAAATGGTCTGAAAACATTTGAGCTTCTTCTAGGATATCCAGATCTCGTTTAGTCAGCATGGGCAGATACATTCATTTGTGTGTTCAAAAACTTATGAGCATAACCAGGTACTAAATACCTAGGAAAGCAGGCAGAACAGTGGGTAAAAATAAAATAATAGAAATATGTCAGTGGCTTGAGGAAAAGAAAGGACTGCAAGAAGCACCCAAACATGTTTGCAATAATTAACAGTAGTAGCAGAAATTGCCTGTTGTATCCTTAATTCTACTGCTCATTAAATCAGAAATTTCACTCTTTAACTGCTGAGTGCTGTAAATATAAAAAGCTGTTGACCTAATTTGCTGTGGGAATTAACAGAATTCCTAAAGCTGTTTCTTAGTGGGAGAAGCTTTCAGTTTCTCATAGTTTCATCCTTTTATTTGCTCAGTTGTTTCATTGCCATGGTCAGCAAGCAGTGGGACTTCACAATGCACATTGTCTTGAAGGTTCAGCAAATTGCACAATGAAGACTCTTCTTTGTAATAAGGATTTTGAAAGATACAACTGCTTTTGAAGGATGGATTGTGTTACGGAACTGAATGAAAGCAAGTTTTAAAAACCTTGAGTATTTGAGAATAGTTTCTTTAATTTGCTGTATGCCCTATCTTGAGCTTTTGATGAGATTTGTGTCTGAAAGTGTTCAGGACTTCACTGCAGCCATATAAGTGTTGATTGTTTGTTGGGGTACTCACATTTTCCATGTGAGTATCATTTAGCTGTTCATAGTCTTTCCCAGCTGGGGGCTTGCCTGTGTTAGGGCGCTGTCTTGCCAGTTGTGCCAGCATAATTGTGCTGGCAGTTTCCTAGGGGAGAGCAAGGTGTGCCAGAAGAAGGAACATTTTCATCTACTGTTGTTGAAACTCCTTGAACAAATGCACGTTCATGCCATCCTGACCATCTCTATACCACAGATTTTGCTGGCATGGCTGTCATGGTATTTTTTTCCCTCCCACTCTTCCAGCTGAGTCAGCTGTGCTAATAGAACTTTGTGCCTACTTGCAGCAGTCTGGATGCTTCTGTTTCTAAACTTCACATTCACAGCTGTAAGATTCCATTTTTTTTTTTTTTCAGCGAGTAAAATTTTTCTATTTAGAATGAGTAGAAAGTGTAATATTTTGATGAAACAGAAAAAGTAACTGGAGCATATGAGTATTAGGAGGTGGGGAAGTGAATCCTTCGCTTCATGTTCTTGGATGATACTGGAGATAAGTAAAAGGGAATGATCATAAATGAGGGACTATAATTAAAATTAAACTAGATAATGAATAAGATATTCTTTTGTCAAGAATCACTATTTTGTGTGGTGACAGCTCTAGTCCATAGTGACAAAAAGATTAAGAAACTGTATAAATGGAGAATTACAAAGTTGTTACTAAGAATTTGTTTCAAAGCTGTTGCTTCTTTTGCAGAAATCTAACTCAGATTTCAAAATGTCCCTTAGACATTACTGCAGTGCAGTTCTTTTCTAGCTGCATGTAGTATTCAAAGGATGAGTTTGAAATTAAATATGATTTGCAGAAGCAGTGGTTTGCTGCACTGTTCTAAGTTTCTGGCCTCTGATTTTAATCTGTTGAAAGTTGATGTAACCAATGGAGCTATTCAGCAGGTTTTGGTGTGTTTTTCTTTTCTTTTTTTTTTTAAGGCCTGTCTGTCCTTGTTAATTAGAAGTGTACATATTGGGAAATTAACTATGAAATACTAAAAATGATAAATTATTTCTTATTTGAAAGTATAAATTAAAGGTTTAGTGTATATAAAATTTGTCATGTTTAATTGCAAGTTCAATTAAAATTCAGGATAATGATGATTTATACAGGATTCTGTGTAATTTGATATTCATTAGCTTAGCCAGACACATGCTGATATTAGCTCGTTAATTATGTTTCCTTTTGTTGAAAGCAGCCTTGTGAAAGCAATCTGCTCAAAGTTTTTTAAACTCATTCTGCTAAATGAATATTTGGCAGCTGTTCATGTTATTGAGATGGTCACTGTGGCTACACTTCACTCACATAGCATCAATCATACCTACTGAATGACAAACAAGGGTTTCTCGTTACAAACCCATTTATGAAGGTTATGGTTGACATTAAAGAGCTATTGCATGGCAGCATGATATTGCTTTACAGTAATGTTAGAGTGTAACTACAGCTAGAACTGGCCTCTCCCACACAAGCAGAACAAATATAGTTTAATGTGGGACAGGGGTATGAAAAAACCCCCGTTTCAGATGCAAGTAATATAATCTGTGTATGAAGTGCTGAGCTGCTTTCACATCTCTGGAATGTGGAAGAGAACACTGTAAAAGTTGTGAGACATTAATGCATAAAAAAGCAACGTGTGTAGCCTTCTGGGGTGTTAGGTCCGTGCTCTTCAGGTGTTCTTAACACTCTCTTCTAAGTGGAGCTGACCTGAATAATTTTAGAGATGGATGTCATGAAGTAGTTCCCAGAGAGAACTGCATCCAGCTGGGGAGGGGAGTTATCCTTTGGGAGGAATCAGCTCTGCTCTGGAGGCCTCTAGCCTTTGCATTAAGTAATTTTGCAGAATTGTCAAGGCTATGGGGGATTGAGCAGCTTAACATTTCAGGATCACTAGAGATTTTTATCTGAAAATATTTGAGGTAAATGCATTTGCTGTTTAATGAAAAGACAAGTATAGCTTTGAAGGATTGATAGCATGAAATCTATTTCTTTTGTTTCTACTAAAAAGAAAATGCAACAAATGTACCGAGGGCTATGGCACTCAAAAGGAGTTATTGTTTCTCTGAGTGTTTGCTACAAGAATATACAGGTATCTTCATCCTGAAGTGCTGTCTAGCCTCTCTCCTTCCCATTAGCAGTCAGCAGTGTCATGGACCTGGTGAGATTCTGCTTCTTGAGTCTGAGGAAGTCTTCCTTCTGGAGTTCTCAGTCAGTTTTTTTTTTTTTTTTGCTGGATAAACTCGTGGACTTCAGGGACAGAAGAGGTGCTGGACTGGTGTACGTGTTAGATATATTTTTCACCCAAGTGAATGAATGTTAAGACTCAGGATCAGAGTGCTGGACTGAGAACAACTCTTTTTTTTAGTGTTGCTTTCAGAACTTGCTCTTGTGATGTGCTCTTCATTTTTCTGTGTGCTATGACACCATCCAATAATGATAAAGCAGTATCCTTCAAGGAAGGAGTAACAGCCAAAATCAGTAGATTCTTGTCCCACCCACCTATGTCCTCTCAACTTTTTTTGAGAGGTGCTTATTGAATGCAGCTTGAAACTCCTCTAAAAGGGGAGATTGCAGTATTAAATCAAATGGAAGTTCACCTGCTGATTACCTTTGCTTGAACCAAGATACTACACAGTGATTTTATGTTTCATTGTCAGCTGGAAGAGTTTCACTTATCTGAGCTTGGTTAGCACAGAAGTCACTCTTACATCTGTATGTTATCTTTCTTGCATAGCAGTGTGGTGCTAGTAAAGACTTTTTGACTAGGTGGTTGATCATTGTTGATTCTCTTGGAGATGCAGCTCTTGGATTAGAGAGCCAGGTGTTGTTTCTGTAGGCAATACCATACTAGCTACTGCAGGCTTGGAAGAAGAGCTTTATATGAGAAGCAGATGTGATAGAACAGATTTGCAAATCAAGAAATTGAAATACTTTCAAAAAATTTTAAAGGCAATAAAAATTTGGCAGACACAATAGAAACTTCTTGACCTTCCTTCTCTGACCCTGCAAAGTGCCTGGCTTCATGGTTTCTTGTTTCATGTTTTAGGTATCAAACATCTGCTTTGAAAATGCAAGTAATTTGTTTTCTGTAATTGTCCTGAGTTCTTTTGATTGTCTTTTGGACATTGTTTCAAGGCTTCAATTGGCTGAAAGTATTCATGGAATATGGGTCTAACATTCAGACTGTTAGAGCAAATTTAAATGCAAGCAGCTGTTTGAGGATTGTTGGTTTTTAGGTGTGCACTTAGTGTGATTCCTCCTGTCCAGTTATAGAAGTGAATATTTTAAATAAAATATATAATAATATAGGAATTTTATTTAAATGCTAAATATTTTTCCTTCATTATTTCACTATGAAACAGGATTTTAGAGTTCTGTTTGTTATGAAGTTTTGCACATGGATCCTCTAAATCTTGTATATTTGATGAGGAAGAAGTAAATTGTTTATATTTGTTTAATGCTTTATTTGTCCAACCTTTAATTTAGTATTTCTCAGATTAAAAAGGCCCACGAGGAACTAAGAACACAGAATTGCAAGGAAGCATTGGTAGAAGACCTATTGAGTGAACCTGTCATTTTTTACCTAATTATTTGTTGTAGAGTTGCACTTAAACTTTTCTTTGATAGCATTTTGATTAGAAAAGATAGAATTTGCCAATCAAGTAGTGCACAGTATTTTACAGAGTGTTCTGATATAATTTTTGAAATCTTCTCCTTTTGCTGAAGCCCATTTGTGCTGTATAATAATACTGTTATAAAGTATGGAAGTCTGATTATGGTAATTGTTGCTATTTTGATTTTCAAGATTTTATTAATTTTAACTTTCAACACAAGGAAGTATCCACTGATTGTAAGTGACAGTGATGTGTTCATAGAAGCACCTGGAAAGGCACTGTAGGCATTTAGAAAAGAAAAATCTTTTTAGAAAGAAAATCTTTCATCTGTAGTAGCAAAACCATGCTGGTAACTGCTTATTGAGCAAGACCTTGTCAGCTCTTTATCGCAATACGTTGTGGGGTAATAGTTTAAAAATTATTTATAGAATGGAATCCCAGTTGTGCTGAAAATACTATCATTTAATATGTTGCTTGTGATTGACATTAGCTTTTTGGGGTTCTTTTTGCCTAAGGATTATGAAGAGAACAAAGATTTGGCTGTATGTCTAAGACTGAGCACTATATGAAATTTTTGTCAGGGGTCTTGTTGACCTTATGAAAAGTTGCCTGTTTGAGAAGCTCTTTATATTCTGGCTGCAGTTGCTATGGCAGTTGGATAAACCTAACAACAGCCAGCGTGCCCTGGTGCAATGTATTTCAGAAGCTTGGCCTCCAAATGGGTATAGTTGCTTACCTCAAAGTTTACAGCCAGTGAAGAAATCAATCAAATGAACCATGTATTTAAAAACCATAGGCTGATATATTTTTTAGTATATATAATGTGTGCCTGCATATATACAATGTAAAAATGGCAGACCTCAATTAAAATAATTTATTTATCAACATTCACAACTTCTCTGTAACTTGAGGTAGAATATTGCAGTACATTTTAAGTACACTTGCATAAGGTTGATTGGTTGTTTTGGGGGTTTTTTTCCTAGTGTGCTAGCCTTTCTAACTCTTTCATCTTAAACGATAATGTTCTGCTATTAGAAAAATATCAGGTTGGTCTCCTAATATATTCAACCCAGAACATCACTTCAGTGACATTAGTTGTTATTTTATGTCCAGCTGTGCTCCTGGGAAAGGGAGACTTGATCAGGAAGGTTATGATTGCTGTCTGCTTGCAGGTATGGCTGACTCAGCAGCAGTGTGTGGTTAGTCTGACTTAAAGGAAAAGACAAAATCCTACTATTACCCTTCTCCTCAGGGACAACTGCCATTCTCCATCAAGAAGACAACCATTCAGCCAGAAAGATTGACTCCCAGAAATTCACCACAATCACTTTAGTATTTTAAATTTCAGGTGGGACTAGAATTGATGGTGGTAAGGGCAGAGGCTCCGAGCCTTGAATCTTTATTCTTTAGTGAGTTAAGCAAAACTGCTAGCTCTGAAGAAGTCTGTGTTTCTTTTTAACAGTTAGAAAGTAGGATAAATGAGGAAGGTAAAATGCAGGCACTGTTTGGAGGTGGGGAAAAAGATATTTTAACCCTTTTGATGATGAGAAACAAAATTTTTATTTGATCCTATTTAGATGTCTGTGTTGGTGTATGAATGGTTAAAAAAAAGACACAATAAACATATAGTTTCTATAGTAAGTAAAATTGTTGAAAATAGCTTTACATCTAAGGCTTAATCTACTATCATGTTGATAGTAGAGACCATCATATGTAGTAAGCTGAAGATGGACCTTTTGGTAAAAAATAAAAATGAATATAATATGAATAAAAGTTAAGTGAGATCAAAACAATGGAAAACCAAACTAATATTAAGTGTTTGGTTCATGACTGATGGTGCTGCTTCTGTGTATTTGCTATCTAAAAATGTTCCCACTCAATTGGGCCAGCAACATTTATACAGAATCTTCTTTTGGTCTGTGTTCTTTCATACATAAGATCCATGGAGCTTTCTTAATGCTGTAATAATGTTCTTTGAGGTATCTCTGTCTTTGGGATGCTGAGTATTATTTACATTTTGAAATTGCACTAATATTTTTTTTAATGTTTTACAAACAATGCATACCAGACAATGAGAGAATACCAGCAGAATACCATCATCTTGGCTTTTTTACTTTTATTAATAAATGTCTTTTATAAAAGTGTAATATTTCATCAGACTGCTGTGTACATGCATTCCCATTTCTGCTCCTTTCCCAACAGGTGTTTTACCTGGAAACTAGGAAAGGTTAACAGAGGAAACAAACGTTGTCATTCAGTCACTTTGAAGTGACGCATGTAGAAAACTGTGGCAAGTTTCAATGAGAATGTTGGGGTAACTGGAGGTCTTGCTTGCACTTGATCAGTTTATGCAGTGCTCTTGAAAATGTAGTGTTTGAAGTAGAGCATGGCTTCTGTATAAGCAGAAAAATAGATTTTTTTTTTTTTTTAAACGGAGGGAGAAAGTATTGCTTGGAGCACTGCTATAACCCATAGTTATATGCTGTTGTGAAATTTGGGAAAGTTCTGGTAGTGAGAAGGAATCATTCTTTATCATCCTGTTGAAAGTAAATTTTTCATTGTCACCATCTTTCTGATACATGTGTGAATTTAATCTCCAGAATAAGTGACAGGAACTAAAAGGACATCAGTCTTTGTAATTCCAGTTTGTTGTTTACTCTGCCTTTAGAGCATCACCAGTAATGAAAAGGGTGCAGTCTTATGAACAGTGCTCTTTCTAGCATTCTAAGGGATGGCTGCTATTCATTGCCTTTAATCTGAAAATGAGTTAAAATCACTATTTGTGAAGTGCAAATGCATGTCTGTTTCATGATAGGAACTCATTTCACTTTTTGCCAGCATTTCCATATGCATTCTCAGACTGTTTCACTTTACAGAAATCTCTGTCCTCCTTTTAAGATAGACTAAGATAGATAGAATCTAAAGTACTATTAAAAATTAGGTTACTCCAGTCATAATGTATTTATAAAATCTTTCTCACCTTTCGGAGAGAAGAGAATAGGCTTTTTCTGTTTTTAGGAATATATGGTCAGAGAACTGGAGAAGCTCTCCTCAGAGGACAGGCTAAGGGAGCCGGGGGTTCTTCAGCCTGGAGAAGAGAAGGCTCTGCAGAGACTTTTTAGACCATCGTGCAGTACCTAAAGGGAGCTTACAAGAAGGATGGAGAGGGACTTTTCACAAGGGCATGTTGTAGAGCAAGGTTTTAAACTGAAAATAGGGTAGGTTCAGTTAGATATTAGGTGGAGCTTTTTACTCTGAGGGTGGTACACTGGAGCAGGTTTTCTCAAGAGCTGGTAGAGGCCCCATCCCATGGCACATCCAAGGTGAGCTTGGATGGGGATGTGGGTGACCTGATCTACTTGAGATGTCCCTGCTTATTGCAGGGGGATTGGATGGAACAGATGATCCCTAAAGGTGCCTTCCAACCCAGACTGTTCTGATTCTGTGATTTCTGACTCTTTCAGGATATGTAAAGCCTCAAAGTTTTAATGATAAAGATTGGAATGGTGTGTAGGGTAAAGAAGATGACTTCTAGGGTTGAATGTTTATCAAACTGAGATTTAAAGCAATTCTATGAAAGAATGGAGACATTTTCCTCTAAGTCAACCTTCTCTTACCTTGGTCATTTTCTTTAGTTTACATTTGATATTCTCTAGGATGATTTATATGGTTTATTGAAAAGTTTGCTTTCCCTTTGGACCAATGAACATATCTTCATTACCTGTGAAAAACAACACCTCCCCCCACTACCACAGCGCCAAACCCAGCAAGAAATCCCCCACCCTTCAGATGAAAGGGATAACGTGAATATTAGTTTGCTTTTAAGCATTGGAAGACTATAATGTTTTTATGTGGTTGTCAGAGGAAATAGCAAAATGTATTAAACATTGCTAACAAATGTGTTTAATACCTAAATATGATCCTTTACCTTGGAACTGCGTGAGAGATGGGTTTAAAGGAGGTACCACTGAGATTTATGTTGTTACAGAACTGTTACTAATGACCCTGTGAAGAGTAGTGTGTGTGTATATTTGTTTATTTATTTATTTATTTTAAGTCTATGACTGCCTTCATGTAAAGTAGTATGAGATACAAAGAGTAAAAGCAGTTGTGAGTTTGTGGTTTCTCTTTTTTTAAGTGATGATGTCTTTGAGACAAGTTCATTAGAAAGCAGCTTACTGGCAAGATGGATAAAATGGGAAGACAAGTGATCCTCTTCTTCCTCCTTAATTAGTAAGTTGTACAGTTATTTCCATTGGTCATTTTCTGGTAAAAAACAATGGATGTAATGCTCAAAAAACAGAACACCAAAGCAGAGAAGATATGTTAAAACTGTCCTTAACTACAGAGGGCACATGCAAACTCTCAAACTCTGTTCTTTCTTTATCATGAAAATTGACTTCACAGATTCACGTGGATTGTACTGGTTTACAGAATGCTGTGCTGGAATTGTCTCCTGGGAAGTCTGAATTTGTATAGGAAGTTCAGACACAAACACAGCTCAGAAACAGCGAGGTTCTCTGGAAAAAACTTTAATAAGCTTCCCAGTGGAACTGATGTGCAGAGGTTTTAGTATCTGTACCTGTATCTTACCCCACAACTGGAAAGGGAAGGAGATTTCTATTTGTTTTGTTAAATGGTAGATGTACTCTTCTACATAATATCTATTGTCAGAGTGAAAGTTTGAAAGAACTGCCTGTACACAATTCAACTAAATGAACTCTAAAAAAGTAGAAAAATTTATTTATGCTGAGGTGCAAATTGTAGATGGTAACATCATTAGTTGACCAAAGTGGTTTAAAGAAGGCATAGTATCTTTAATGGGTTGCTTGGGTCAGAACTACATTCTTCAATTTCTTAAATATGACATGAAAATAAAAATGTTTTAGTCACACAGAGTGAATGTAACTATTGTGTACTTCAAGATACTTATTCTTTTGCTGATTTTTGTTAAATGACACTCACACATCCTCTCTTTTTTCTTAATGGCGTGATCTTCATTATTTTTAAACTTAGTGTAAAATTAAGGAATCACAGGATGATTAGGGTTGGAAAGGACCCCTGGCGATCATCCAGTCCAACCCCTCTGCCAAGGCAAAGTCATCTAAAGCAGACAACACAGGAGCCATCCAGGTGTGTTTGGAATGTCTCCAGAGGAGACTCCATGCTCTCCCTGGGCAGCCTGTTCCAGTGCTCTTCCAGCCTCAACATCAAGAAGCTCTTCCTCATCTTGAGGTGGAACTTCTTGTGCTTTAGTTTATGGCCATTGCTCCTTGTCCTGTTTCTGAGCACCATGAATAGAGTCTGGCAGCATCCCCCTGACCCCCACCTTTGAGGTGTTTGTATGGATTGATGAGATCCTCTCAGTCTTCTCTTTTCTGGACTAAACAGGCCCAGCTCCTGCAGTCTCTCCTCATCAGAGACATGCTCCAGATCCCGAATAATTTTTGTGGCCTCTGCCAGATCCTTTCCCAGTAGTTCCTTGTCTTTCTTGACCTGTTGAGAGTAGAATTGAAGACAGCACTCTTGATGGGGCCTCACTAGAGCCAAGTAGAGGGGAAGACCACCTCTGTTGACCTGCAGGCCTCACTCTTCCCAATGCACCCCAGAATCCCACTGGCCCTCCTGGCAGCAAGGACACTCTGCTGGCTCATAGTCACCTTGTGATCCACCAAGATTCACTCCCAGGTCCTTCTCTGCACAGCTGCTCTCAAGAAGGTCAGCCCCCAACCTGTACTGGTACCTGGGGTTATTCCTCACTAGGTGCAGGACCTTCCACTTGCCTTTGTTGAATACATGTGTTTAGCTCCAAGTTATTGAAAAATTTCGGAAAATTCTCTGAAGGGAAAGAAGGGTGGCGAGATTTGGGCAGAGTGGCTTAGTGAGGTGGGACAGAACTGGGTATAATTGGTACCCTAGGTACTCTCCAGTGGTCATATTTTCCTTGAAAACCAGATCCGAAAAGGAGGACATTAATATACAGTGGGTTGGACTGAAATAGTACAGTCAGCTGGCTGGTAATGTACTATTTGATTGTATCTGGTTAACAGAAGAACAAAAGGCTCAGAGTTTTGGAGGCCTCTGAAAATCTTAATAGAGAACTTAGAAATTCATTGTGTGAAATTTGAAATAGGATGAATTGCTCTTTGGAGAAACATGATTAGGAGAATGGGTACAAAGAGTAACTTCACCTGCTTCTGTGCAAAGTCACAGAAAAACTGTTCAGAATAAACTTAAATAGATCAGGAAAAGATAAATCATGGTAATTCTTAATCAGATTAGCACTTCTAGATGAGCAAGTCTTTTTTGTTCACTTTTGTTGGGGACCATTTGGATACTGTTTCATTGTAAGGTATCTGTGTTGAGGCTATTGACTGAGCAGCTGTTGCTTGGTTCTTTTAGTGTTGTCCTTGCCTCTATGCTTTAAATAGGTTCCAGAAGTCTGAACTTTACCTCTTAATATGCTTTTTGAGAAATGGCAGGGTGAATCTGAAAAGATTTTACCTGAGGGTGAGAGCTTAGATATGCCAAACAGGCTTATTTCTTTCTTTTTGTAGTCAAAGAGTAACATCAGGGATGTAACTTAAGCTACATACTGTGTTTGCATACTTATAGCAGGTTTTAATTGTATTGAATCACAAAAAATACACAGTGGTAACTCAATGATGCTTGCGGGAGCATTACTTACCACAGTCTCATGTCTTGCTCTAAGAAAAAGCTGTGCTACCACTTGCCAGGGGTAGGATTTAAAGACTGTGAGATACTATATTAAAATATGCCATTAAAAATTTTGAGTTTCTCATGAGTCCTTATGTTCCTAGCATTTTAGCACTTTTGAACTTTTCATTTATACCAGTGTCCATTTATTTATCTTCCTTTGTTTAAGAATGCAAGCTTTTGTACATAAGATCCTGCGTGGAGAGCACAGTGGTGTTGGTCACTGGGCATGTCTGCATATAGTACATTAGCAAATCATTTCAGCTGCACTTGTGTGCAGAATGAGGGGAGGGAAGACTAATTCTTTCCTTGGTTTTTAAGTGTGTTTGTCTGAAATATGTTATGAGGCTTACACTAAAGATACCCCTCCAGAGAATGTTCGTCCTGTGGGGATTTTTTTTTTAAGTCCACTGAGAGAGACTCATTGTGGCATAGGACCAAGATGTAGGCCAAGTGGAAATACAGCAAAGTGATTTAATAGAAAAGGTAATTCCTATTCAAACTGGATGGTCCCTTATTCATTTCCTCGGATTATCATCAAATTTATGTCACCAGCAAAGGAGCTTTATTGAGTTTCACAGATATATTCCTTTTGCTTTCATTGTCATTAGTTGGCACACTGACATTTTCATATGTGTCTCAGCTAATGCCTCAAATTACTCCATCTACAAATGTAACAATTGAACAGATAATTTTAATAAGATTCAGCTTGACTTCAGACTGCACTCCTTCCTTTCTTTATAGAATGCAAATTGTAACCTGTTTTTAAAGCCGTGCAATGCAGTGAACTTTAATGGGATTTGACAACATCATATTAAGCACAACAACTACGCATAATGTACCGAAAAATTGGACGTGAAATTGGAAACATAGCTGAGAACAAAGTAAATTTACATGGTTTGGTAGTTTGAATGTCTGATATCATATTCTCTCATGCAAGCTCCATAAAAAGCAAGGGATTTAACAATGGATATCAGCAGAAAGTGCTTTTAAAGTTAAAGCTGATGGATGGCTTGTCAAAAAAAATAATTGCATTGGTTGGAAAGTCGGGATGCGTGCTGAGGGGGAGAGAACAGGATATACAGAGAGGATGATGGGAAGTGACAGTGGTCTGTCAAGAAGCAGTGGCTGCCCAGAGAAGTGTGAAGCCAGAGCTATAAGGTGGCAGAGTAGAACAGGCTGTCAGAGCGGGAAAGTGGCTTTAATACCCTGAAAAGCAAAGGAATCCGCCTGTCAGCCTTGCTCAGCCGTGCTGAAAGAGGAAAAGAACATGGCATGAAGTTAGAGACATTAAACGGGAAAAAAAGAGAGGCCAATGAAAGCCAGTGAGGAGGGGTGGTGAGCTGTTATGTTTTTTAATAGACAAATGACACATTTCTAGGTGCAGCAAGAAAGCAAACTGTCTAAGAAATTTAGAACTGATTAGAGGCTTTTTTGAAAAAGAAACACAAGATGATCAGCATCTATTTCTGGTGTTTTTAAATGTACCACATAGCCCTGTGACCTTCCCTTCACTTCCCTCTTGTGTAACTGTACTTGCCCATTGCTTCTCTGAGAGGCAGAAATGGTTTTGTTATGGAAGCAGCTTTGTCCCTGTAAGCACTGGAAGAACTTGGTGTTTCAACCAGAAGTAATTGTCTCAGAGGTCTCTTTTTAGCCATTTATAAGATATTGGCTTATAAATCTGATTATCAACCTAACCAAACAATTTTTCCTTGAAATTTTTAAAATGTTGAGATTCATTTGTCTATACATCATTACGATTTTTACCTGGTTCTAATGCAGTGCCACACAAATTGCAGCACTCATGGATTTTAAAGATTTTCCACAAATCTGGGAACTTTATTTATATTTTAAAGGTTGTAGAAAAAGACTCCCTGAATATCTGTCAATACAGGTTTTAAAAATAAAATCAGTTATTTTGAAATGTAGTTTACTTTTATAATCTATTACAAATATCTCTTAAGCAGAAATAGGGAAAAGAGTAAAATATAACAATTTTTAAAACCTTTATGTAAATTATATTTATATATATTTGGTATAGGATAATGCATTAAAAGGTGCTGTGCTTCATATCTGCTGTATGAGAAAGGCATTAGAAACACAGTCCATATTATAATTTTCAGTGGGTTGCTTTAATGTAACTGAAGAAATATTGTCCAGTCGAAAAATGCAAGTAAAAAGCAAGGTACAGCTTGTGCACCAGCATTCAAAAAATGCACATCACATGTTAAAGAAGTACTGGAACACAAGTTGAAACATATGGAGTGAAATGGAAGCTGCAATATTGTTAGATAGGTTTCAATACTTCTCAGGGTTTGACTCAGTTTATAATTGTGACAGAAGTTATAAAATGCAATTAAGTTTCTGGGTGTAGCTTCAAAGAATTTGTTCTGCTTGCTATTAAGGGAGTTTGGAAATAAAATGCAAGTTAGCAGTTCTCTTGCGAAACAGAAAAGGAAACAAAGGTCACAGTTTTTGATCAAAAGCACTTCTAGTTTTTTAGTCAAATGTCATTTAAAATAACAGTCTAATTCAAATCTGGGCTTTTTGATATGTCTGTCCATATAATCTTTTATTTCTGTTGCACTGTGTTGAATGGGAGAATTCATTTTCTATCTACAAACACATATCTAATTAATGGAAAACAATTATGTTGTGATTATAGTACACAGATTAAACCCCCATATAACTGGTTGCTCCCATAGCATACTTGCTTCTTTCATTGAATATCGTGTGTCTGAAAATTTATTGCATCCTGAAGTAGAAGGCCCCCCATTAAAATGTTATAAACATTATGTTAGTAGTCTTTTCGTTGAAACAGCTGCAGAAAATTGAGACTATATTAGCACAATGGAAAAATCTAGAGTGTTGCTTGGCATTTTAAACATATTTTTAAAAAATGTTTTGAAAGATAGCATTGTTTGCATTTGAGAATCAACATGTTCATGACTATCTTTTATGTATTACACATCGAATGTATTTGCTTTGGGGGATAAATGGCGGCCCAGCTTTCAAGGATTCTCCATACTGGACCTAAAGGAAAGGTCATTTTCTTTCTTTATGAGTGCAATTTCAAAATACATAATGAAAAAATCAAATAAGAGTGTTCACTTCTCCCTCCTGTCATTAGCATCTAATGTAAAATTACAGAACTAAATAAATGAGGAAATTGCAGTAATCCATACCTTTTATGCCTAGGTATTTTATGAGCTTCAAAATGGGTGATGATGTTACAGATTTTTGTTTTTTTTATTTAGGCAATTTTCCTATAGTGTCTGTTGCCAGTACATATGAGTACATTTCAATACATATATAGAGTCTAAGCAAATGAATGAATGATAAAACTCTTTACTTGGACAAAATGAGAAAAAAGAACCCCAAAACCCCAAACCAAACAAAAAAAAACTCCCATAACACTCCTTCAGTGTTTGAATGGCATCATTTGCTGGCCAAGTAAGATACTTTATTTCTCCCCTTCTTTAGTTGGTAGAAGTCCTAACTAGGGAATGAATGCAATGAATGTGCTCTATTTGCTAGGCACAAACCTATGATGTTAGACCTAGAGCTGTAGACTCTTCTAGTTTTTCCTTACTCTTTAGACATTCAAAAAATCTGTACTGTTGCTTGCAATATAGTGTTCTTGTGTATTAATAGCTCTTTTGGTTTGCAAATAACACCTCTTTATGTCACTTTGTGGTTCCAGAAGGGTCACTGGTTATTTACACTTTAGGAAGATTGCTACTGTTATCTGTAAATCCATTGCTTGGACAAGAATGGGATTACATGATATGATTTAAAACAGTATCAGCTGTATTTTATTCTTTCCTCAAGAAAATGACCCTTTACCATATACATCTTAAATAAATAAAAAAAGCTTCTATGACATATAGTAGTAAAGCATTTGCCTTTGTTACCTCAGAAGTACCTGAATAAAATGTGTTACTAAGTAAGGTATAAGGGGAAAGAAATAAATAATAAATCAAATTAGTTCTCATGTCAAGTTTGGAGCACCATATATAATGCTAGCAGTTATCTGTATAATAAAATGGATTTAATGAGAAATCTAAATGTTAGCATTTAGATGGTTGTATTTTGGTAACTTGGAAATTGGCTTTGAAAGTTCACAGAATCACAGAATATGCTGAGTTGGAAGGAACTCACAAGCATCATCGGGTCCAACTCCTGGCCCAGGCACAGGATAGCCCCAAAATCCCCACCATGTGCCCAAAAGCATTGTCCAAATACTTGAACTCTGTCAGGCTTGGTTCCACTTCTCTGGGGAGCTGTTCCAGTGCCCAGCCATTTGTCACTGATCTTGGAGGTCTCCTCCAATCCAAATGACTCTATGATTGGATGATTCTCCATGTAAAGTTTTAAAATACAGCAGTGTGGAAATAATTTTTGCCTCTCTACAGCAAGGTCAAACATGAACATGTAGGGCCTAAAACAAAGGGGAGCAAATACTGGATTATCTTTTGTAATGAAATGCCTCAAACTCAAAAGGGATCTCATTTGTCTCATAATACTGGTTTTATGTGGAGTTAGAGTATTATTAAGCAGCATATCCTGAAGTACTCAGTTACTTATATGTGTTCAGCTAAAAGACTTGAATGCAGAAATTGGTTGTAAACTGGACTCTGATAGATGATGATGATGTACATAACTTTGATAGAAATGTTGCATATTTGTTGTTATCCTGTGTGAGAATATTGTTATTTCTAGGCAAAATTCTTTCTTCCTTATAAATTCCATTGAGAAAGTAAAACTTACACCTTGGAACAGATAACTCCTAGCAAGTAAGGAATCAATTTTCTAGTGTTTAAAATGCCCTGACCTTCCATTTTATTATGCTCTACTGCTGATCTGCCCACCCAAGATCCTCATATGAATTTCATCAAAATAATTTTGAAAAATTTATTTCCATAATACCCTATGGGGTATGTAATTGCTTGCAAATAGGAAGTAGAAGATCAAGCTTCTGTTTGAATGACTTCAGGTCAAATAAAGATATGTGACACATCAAGGAATTTAAATCGTGCATCTCAAAGACCTCTTTTTTCTCACTTACAAAGTTTATATGTGTTTTACTTTTGGTGTCCAGTAATAAATATTCATATATATGTGTGTGCGTCATTATTGTGGGCATTAAATGTATCAGTCTTTTTAGATAAAACATGCATAAAACAGCAGCATGTGATATTGCAGAACAGACATGTTAACATGGTTTTTGTTTCTTTTATGGTTTTGGCAGGGAGACAGACACTATCAAGAAAAGTCACACTTATGGTGATCTAGAAGGCACTAGAATTTTGAAGGTTTTTCAGCAGACCTCCTTCCACTTAGATCTTTGAACAGAATAACTACTGCTTAGTTTGTCTAAATTTAGCTTTTCACCTATTAGAATTTTCACGTATTAGAATATTTCCTTTATTTTATTAAGTATGAGAGAAGATATATCTAAATTGTGCATTTCTAGCCTGGTGTAAAGGATCAAGTTAACAAATTTTTTGGATGTTAATGAAATGAGGTCTGCACAATACTTGAACCTGTATCAGTTGTATGTGCAGTCTAGGTTTCTCCAGCCTGTGTTTCTCTTGCTAATTATTTCTGCTAGGGTTTTGGTTAAATTTAGATATGTGAGCTGGTATAAAAGCATTCTGTCATGCTGAGAAGGAACAGTAGTAGGAGCTTGCATCTTTCCATTTTAATTCATGGGAGAAACTGCCTTTGCATGACAACAATGCACTCTTCTCCCATTTGTGGTATTCAGTAGGGAAGGGCTGTATGTACACATGACACAGGGCAGTGCTTTAATAATTGAGGCAGTTTTGGAATAGGACTTCTGGACTAGGTTACTGTAGTGAAGGGTATCTCTTGGAAATTTGGTGTAGAGATTTCCTCCCTTGTCATCCCCTTAAAGAGCTGGAGGCAGGCTTACCTGACTAGTATTAGTATTAGTACTTAGTATTAGATACTGAGTCATCTCTAGCCTGGGACAGGAAACAATAATAAGATAGTATGGAGGAAAAGCTTGTTGCTTTTGTCAGTAGGTCTGACAAACTTCAGGCATTTCCACCTGATATCCACTAATGATGGAAGCATCTTCATAACATCATTTGAAGGTCTGTCTGAAATATTAGTAGAGTTTGATAAACCAAACATGACTGTAGCTGCATAAAAAACAGATACTAACTTCCTTTTCTTTATTGAACAAGTCATGTCCTGGAGGCTTCTGTAATTCACTATGAACCAATATTCTGCTTAGATACTGTTTTTATGTAATATAATTTTATATGTCTTAAACCTTATAAAAAAAAATCATGCAATCCATTACTATTTCTGTTCCAGCTGTTTGGTTTTTTAATGTAGAAGTGTTCTTTTTGTTCTTTAGACCCCCTTTGTAACAAAGCTGGATTTGTTATGTTAGATTCTCCTTGCTCATCTAGTTTCTCTTATTCTTAATACAGCCAAATGTTTTCTTGGCATTCTCTTCCCCCTTCTCCCTGTAGGTGTGAGGTGTTTTATTCTACTGAATTTGGTGTTTCCTGCAAGCAAGGGCCCCTAAAGATACAAGGGCACTGAAAAATATAAAACTGGTCAAGATGAATGGCAAAAAACACCATGCATAAATAAAGTACCCCCTTCTTTCTCTCTCCTTCTCCCCCCCACCCCTCCCAAAATGAACAATGATTGTGTGGTTGAAGACCTGGCTGAATAAGTATGTCAGGTACTGATTGGAAGAATGATAAATGGAGTGACCTAACAAAGGATTGACTTCTCCAAAAGACAGGCCTTTTTTAATGGATGGAAAGGGAGGAAGCCTCATTTAGAAGGGAAAGGCTGTTGGCAGTGCAGATATGACAAAGGGGAAGTCGACAACCATTGATTTACGTTCGGGAATGACAGTTGAAAAATTCAACAATAATCATGACAAATGAGAAGCGATGCAGTCAGAGGAAAAAATGCCAATACGTTAAGCCTGAGAAGAAATGCCAAGGTCACAAGCAAAGGTTCCCAAACTTCTGCTTTTGACAGCCTTAATGGAAATATTGGAAAAGATTGGGTGTACAGGTTAAAAAGTATGGTTTGGAAACAGGAATTGTAGCTGATGCTAATTAGTGTTTGTTCTTTTCAAGGTGGTCATGTAGTGTTGAGTCAAACTGATCATTAACAGACTGTTCTCCTCCAGAGTATAATTTTTTTTTCCTTGAGGAACTGCTAAAATAAATTAATAGCAACAGGCAAACAATCATGTTCCTTTTAAAATACCACTTTGCTGCTCAGTGAATAAAGCAAATCTGTGGATTTCTTTACCCCAGTCTTATGCATAGTATAAAACTTATTTTAAAAAAATCATTCAAGTATGATAGTAAATAAGATTATAAAAGATTTAGATGGAGTGTTAGGTCAGATCTGAATAAATAAGTCTGGCACCTGAGAAGTCTTTGCTAAATGTAAATCTAAACAGAATAGCAAAATCTTGTAGCGATGAGGTTTTAAAATAAACAGTGCCATGCTTATTTTTGTTTTTCAGCTTATTGAAGCAGTTAGTGGAATGAGCAGACCATGTGTATAAAACAGTTTTCTACTAGTGCATTAGGTTTAATTATGTTATTAAGTAATTTACAAAATTGCAATATGCAGGTAGTCACCAGTGTAATGAAATGAGCAGCTCTCTGTTGACTTGAAAACCTGAGAAAGCAGTACTGGTGAGAGAAACATGCCTACACAGCTCATCTTATGGAAATGAGCAGGAAGGCAGTGAATATATTTTATTTGTATACTGTTAAGTGGCACAAATTGCTTTCAGATGTATCTTTTCAAATACTCTATTATATTAATTTAAAAAAAACCCCGACATTATTTCCCCCCAACAAAGTTGCCTTTAGATGGGGCTAAAAAGAATAGTTTCTTAATCAGAAGGAATGAACAATTTAATAATAATTAATTATTGTAGTACATCTCTCAAATGAAACTAATTTTTAACTCCTGACTTGTAAAGGGTTAAGCCCTCACACACAAGTACCAATTTAATATGCAGTGGTCATTTTAACCTTAAATGTACTGCAGACAATTATACATTTAAAAACAAATCTGAAATGCAATCTGCTCAAATAATACCTGAGCTCAAGGGTAAGAAAGAAAACACACAAAAAAAACCTCACCCCAAAAACAAACCCCAGAAGGTTGTAAATTGCTAGGACCTGTTATTTCAGGTAAACCTGGATCTGTAATGGGTTTTTACTTTTCCACTTATACCTGGGGCTGCAAAGTGGAATATAAGGAAACTAGCCTCTTTAGATTAAACATTTTCTAATCAGCTTTATCACTCATATCTGAATTTATCTTATTTGAGGAAAATGCCAATATATTAGCAAGCATATATGATACACAAGGTGACCCTACCAACTTAATGACATAATACATTATCCTTAATGAAGTCAATATCTTGTCTTTTAGCTGTCTGTCTATTGGGGCGATTAATTGCAGTGTCATTAAAGTTAGCTCTCTTTTCATTTGAGCTTGACAAGTCGCATAAAACTAATGTTCTTAGTTATCAGCCACTGGAATAGGATGGAGGATGGAGGAAATTGTAGGACAAATAAGGGGGTACTGCAACAGCTAACTTGAAGGAATTTTTCCAATGACTGTTTTCCAAGCCTTCTATTGCCGACTATGCACTAATAGTTGAAACATTTGGAACAGAATTATCCAGATTGGGGGTTTGCTTTTGTGTATTGAGCTTGAAGTAGAACGTAATGAACAGCAAACTATCAGAGGCCACTGTGTTATTAAGACATCAGGACTGAAAAATTTGCAGAAATAGTCCCATGAGTAACTTAAATGAGATTATGTATCCTAAGTTAATGCAATAAACAATATAAAAATACGTATTTTTCTGTTACCGTAGTGTTTCTCATTTATCAGAGTGTGAAATAAATATAAAGCAATTTAGAAAATGAGTTTATATGAAATAATGGCTTTGCATCTTTGATAAAACAAGTTTCAGTCACTAGTGATGATAGCAATGAAGCTCTGGTGCCCAGTGCTAATTGTAGCGCAAAAGCATCACTCCCTGCCTTCCCCCTACCTCTGAAACTACAAGACAGGATGGCTGTAATTTACAGTGTGTTATCTTTGTCTATAGCGGCAAGATGATATGAAGTAAATCAAGGTACGAGTAATGAAAGACTGAAAATTTATTCCTTGGAGCACACTTTAAAGTGTAGTATCTGTTATAGTGGCACTGCCTGAAGACCCTGAAATGAGACTTGGATGAAGGGCAATAAAGAAGCATAGAGGCTCATGTTAATGTTGTTTGTCTGAGGTTAGTAATTGGGTTCCACTGATGAGTTGTGTGAAGACAAAGTGAGAATCCTAGCAAGTATTGTAAATCTTACATTGTTGGAACAAGAAGCAATCCTAACAAATATTGATCCTTCCTGTGCCCAGAGGCGAGGAAGAAAGCAGCATGCTGCTGAGCCAGTGTTGTTTCAATAGCACCAATTACCTTAGTGAGGCTAGTGCTCTGCATGAAATCCCACCAGGCTCACAAATTGTGAATTATCAATGATTAGGCTTTTTAGATATATCCCCTAAAATCATGCCAGGTTAGCTCTCTGTATCAATTCTCCTTTCAGACCCCAAAATGTCTCTTTTAAAAGCTTTTATTTTCAGCTTTTAAAATGCTGTGGATATATTTCAAGTACATTGTGTGCACTTAATCCTTTCCCTCCTATATAACCCCTTCTCTCCCCACTCCCTTCCCCCCCAAACAAAAAAAAAAGGGAATGATCCTAATCTCATGACACCTGCAAATATTCTTGGTAGTATTTACTGAATATGTGTTTAACTTGTATTTTCTTGTTTCGAATTTACATTAAGTACTAGAAAAAAACATACATCGTGACGGTTTTATTTTAATAAAATCTCACATTCTATATCTGAAAATTTGGTTTATTTTTGACTCTAGATTAATATTTCTTCTAGAGAAAACTCTCAATCATTATTAAATAATTTACAAAATTACAGTGTGCTGAACAATTGATGTTCAACTCAAAATTCATGTGTAGTTAAATGTCTGTGCTTCCTTGCTTGCTTTTTGTCTATCTCATTTGAGATTATTTGTCCATATAAAGCGTGGCTGTCAAAATTCTACGTGACGGAAAGACTTCTCTTAGTGTGTGAGGGAGAGGGTGCCAATAGTAGTCTGGGTGTTCCACCCCGGCATTGTGACGAGTCCCTATGCTGATGAGATGCAGGCATGTGCATGCTGGGGGCAGAGAACGGGACACAGAGGTCAGTGGGACATAGAGGAAGGGATTGTCCTCCTGCCACCTCCTAGTCCTGTGCTCTGTCCACTGGAGCACGCTCCTGTCTTCTGTGGTGTCTGTGGTTATTGATGATTTTAAGGCCAGTAGGAGCTTTACTGTAAATTCACAGAATCTCTGCTGTGCTGTGTGAAGAAGGAGGCTGAGTAAGGCAGCAGTGTAGTGCATCAATGTATGCAATTGCTGCTGGTTTCTTGCTGGATGGTTGGCATTGTTAGCCTGTCTTTTGGGGAATGCCCTCCAGTGTGATGGACCTTTGGCAGGAGCTCTCTTCAGGAAAGGCCTGTCTTTTATTCGTAGGAGGGGACTTCTTCCCCGTTCCTACCAATTTTACCTGTAGCCTCTCCCACATTATCTCTTCTATGTCTCTTGGACCTGTTTTTGAGTTCTTCTCACATGTTTTCTGATTTGCCAGGCTGACAGAATCTCAGCTGAACCAGTTCAGAGTGGCAGAGCAACTGCTTGTGCTTAGTCCGTGTGCTGTGCTAGCTGAAAGGACATGAAGTAACCTCAGGGAAGGGTTCACAATTTGGATTTTTTCTTTCTTTTTGTTAGATAGCACACATAGACTGGTGGGGTTGGCAGCCACTAAAGAGGAGCTGGATAGACTGAAGGGTGTCTCTCTGTGCTCAGGGGTGGGTGTGACTGAACGAGTGGGTGTGACCTAGGGCTGAGTTGGCTGGATGTGCTTGTTCCTAGCACCTGGTATCTGGTTTTGAAATGTCCTGTAGGTGTTTGTGCATGAGCTTGCTAGAAGTTTCCATGCAGGTTGGAAGATGCTGTTGAAGGCTTTGTGTTTTTGAAGCATTTTCCTGCAGAAGATGAGAATCAGCACCCAGTGTTTCATTGCATGTTTCTTTCTGAACTGATCAGAAGCCAGCAGCAGTTCCAGTGACTTAAAGTAGTTGTTTGATAGGTTTAAGAATCTGTATAAATGGTATCATAGCTGCAGAAACAGCATTATGAGAAATTCCTGTCTTTATTGTATAATAATAATAATAATAATAACATTAAAATGATGAGCTTTATTGCTGAAATGGAGCTGTGAAGTTGGTGGCCTGTGTGTATGACTCTTAATCCTATTTAGAGTTTATTAGTATGGTACGCATAGAGCTGAACCCTCTCTGTGTTGAAACATTTTAATTGTGAGTCCAGAAAGCACCACTCTATGTTTAATAAAACTACACAGGACATTATTGAAACCATGTTTTTTCCTGGAATTCGCTCACCTGTTGGAAGCAATTCTGCACCACTTAGAATATTATTGAATATAGTTCAATACAGTGTTAACCAAACTGGGGCTTTGGGAACAGAAGGTGTCCACAGTAATGGTCCATTTTTAGTATGAGAGCTTCTCAGTGTTGCAAGAGACTTTTAATGGGGAAGGAAGCCATGAATGTAAGTGTATCAAACAAAATTGGGTTAGTTTCTTTCTCTTAATGTTCAGCTGTATTTGTCTACTATTTTTGAGTAATGCAGTTTTCCCAAAAGGAAATGCTGTATTTTTTTAATATTTTGTGGGTTGCAATATATCAAATTGAACTATGAGTGATTGACCCTCAGATTAGAAGCTAAGTGATAGTGAGCTATCACATCAAAGCTGCAGGTTAAGGGAAATTGCTTTTTTTTTATGGGAGACAGCCCTTTCTATTTAAGAAGCAATGCTTTTCTTCATGCATGCTAGTCTTTAAACTGTATAGCTTTGATCCATCATTCTCCCTGTGACTATAAAATACTTTTAATTGCTTGTGTTTAGACATACAATACCTGTGATCCTCCTAGCCCTACATGCCAGCAGCAGTTCCCTCAGTAACTTCAATTTTTTATCAAATTCTAAAGAACACAAACAATTGTGATGGCAAACAGTGACTTTTTTCTCTTTTTTTTTTGTCAATTAGCTCTTAGATTTTCAGGATGGGATAGGTGTTTTATCATCTTCCCTTAATCTGAGATTTGTGAATATTCCTCTTGATTTAGAACTTTCCATGTTTACTTACCCTGGTCATTGTCCCACTCATGTTCAGGAGTTTTAGTAGCTGTTTAAACTCTTTCATTAGCACAGATTATGGTTATTTCCCATGTTGAGTTTACTAGAGTAAGTGTGAAATATTATTTCCTTGCCCCACATTTGATTTAGTTCCTTTTAGCACTTTCAAATTATTTAAAACATTCTTATAATCTCTGAAAATCCAGCTGGCTCTGGAAATCAGAGCCTAGCACTGCACAGTATCATTTCTTCAGTTTACACTGCCACCACAGGACACAGTCAGTAGCTGATGCATTCTTTCAGGTGTTTACGCTGAAATATTTAGACACCTAGACTTTGTTTCTCCTTGAAGTTTTATGCTGTTTCTGAAGCTGGTTCTGTGATCTGAGTCCCAAACTCTGTAAACTTTAAGACACAGATTTACCTGTTTTAATTACCTTGTTAATCATTTTATCATGTGAGATTTCTCTTGAAAGAGGAAGTTTATTCTGTGTTCCTGCAAGTAATTATATCACTACACTGTAAAGATTCTTCTGGACTTATAGTTGTATGTATTTGAATTCTTCAGATTTGTGATTTTTTCCTCAATGCAAGTAAAGGATCACCCTTCTCCCCAATATGTGTGTATGCAAAATCTGCATCTCTTGGCCACAAACATTTTCAAGTGCAAATTAAGAATACATATTACAAACTCCATGTTTATTTACAGAAAGAATCATGTTTTTATATTTTTATGACACAGATAGGTTGTGAGTATTCATTTTTGCCACGTAGCTCCAGATACCCATCATAAGAATGTAGCTGTTAATCATACACTGATCTCTTTTCCTAAGCCTCAACAAGAAACTAGGGACCACTAAAAACATGCTCCCTTTCATTAAAGAAGAAATTATTACCATATATTTTTGTAATAACCAGTAACGTTTCAAATTACTCACATTTATAGCTTGTAATCAAGTTTATGTTTAACCTCTAATCCCCATGAAGTAGGTAATGACTGGTTTGTTAGTTAACCACTCATGGGAAGTTAAGGGCAGTTAACAATCTACCAAACCAGTCATTAACTACAGTAGTGACTGATTTCTCAGGTGTTATTGGTGTTATAAACTTCCTTCAATGGTTTGTAACAGAAATATTAATTTGTAAAGGAAAAAAGCATATTTCAATTACTATGCTGTGACAGGCTGAAATCTTTGGTAGTTTAGTTTTATTTCCTTTCTCTTCTTGCCCCCATGCCCATCTGTGCACTAATCAATATGCAGAAGAGGGGAGAGGTACTGGCAGTAGTCTTAGACTGAATGTAGGGTCCTTCCAGAACAGGCTCAGTGGCAAGTGCATTAATAGGATTAGTATAGACAAATATGGACAGCCAGGATTTCAAGCACTCTTGGATGAGATTTCCTGCTGGTAGGTAAATACATCCTCAGTAGCACTCAGAGCCAGTAGCAGCAGTGTCATGGCACTGGTGTATTGTGATATAAATGAAAATGATTCAGCATGACATGTGTTTTAATTATGTGTTTCATTTCAATACTTTTTGTTCCATATTATAAAGCATCCTAATTAAAATGTAGTGTTTCACGAGCGTCTCTTTGATGTAGAATGAATGAGGAGACTGTTTAGGTATCACACTGAGGTTAAAAGTAGAGTCAAGCTAAGAATTTTCATCACTTACCCAGGTTAGCTCTTTCTTTGCTTTAAATGCTTTAATAATGAATTAGCTAGCTGTTAAATACCTAATTTGTCCAGATGAGTAGCTGCTAGCTTTTCTGTTTCTAAAACTGTGCAGCAGTATGGGTTCATCTGTCCAGCATATGGGTTAATCAGAGCTAGCTTATACTACTAATAATTAAGAACTTTCAGTAAATGCCTGATACCTGATCTCACATTTGCTGCATGTTATAATTAATCTGAAACCCATATGAGGCTTAATTAAGAAGATCCTTATTTGGATCCCAGGCTTTAGAAGGTGTTTGGTATTTTCCATATCCCATGAGCTCTAAATTTACAGAAAAGTAGACTCTTGGAGTTTTGGTAGCTTTCATGCTGCTGTATCCATATTTTGTATGCGCTGTTAATCTTAGAATAGACAGTAGTTCTTTCCTCTATATGTGAGAGACATCAAAAAGGGAAGGAAAAAAAAGAGAGTGAATGTCTTTCTTCAGCATATAAAATTTGGTTTCAATACAGAAACACTTGAATTATATTTAAGTTCTTTTGGGGTTCCTATTGAATCCCAATCTTCTTAAGCGGGGAAAAATTCCTAACTTTATTGCCTTTTATTTAGGATAGAAGGTAACAGCATGAAGCAGTTACAGTTTTCTCTTGCTTCTCTTTTTATTCTCTCATTTCTCACTCAAACTGTTCTCTCTGTTCTACCTCTTTATATAGAATCTCCCAATTTGGCAGAATACTTGAAAATTTTAAATAAAAGGTAAGAAACTGGAAGTACTCTTTTAAACGGAACTTCTGGTTTTAATGTACTCTCTTTTGTGTGTGAATTTTCAACACTCGTGATAAATACAATCTAGATTTTGAAACTTAATTAGCAAATTTAACCGTGTATTCTCTGGGTTTGCGTTTTTTGTTGGGGTTTTTTTTTTGTAGTTTAAGTTATTTTAGGGAAATATTTGCTTTACTGGAAAGCAGCCTCACTGAGCCAAAATGTCCAGTCTTATGAAATGTAGGATGTGTGAGTCTTTCCAAACCAGGATGTATGGCAGCCCCTGCTTGGATCAGTGCCTCTGAGAACAATGTCCATACAGTCCATGCAGTTTCTCAAGCTGCTGGAAGCTCCTCAGATGCCTGCAGCTGATATCTGCTGCAGCTGTTTGCTCCATGGGGAGTGGCCATCACCCCGAAAGGTGCTGGTTTGGATCTGCTTGTTTCATGTAGGTCATTGAACAGCTGTCAGGCAGTAACAGCTTTGGGTCACAACCAGCCTGGCCCATGTTTGAACCAGTGACCGGGAGGTGAAAGGCATCTTCCGGCGCTATCAATCCCCTCAGACATCAAGTCCCCCTCACAGGCTGTCCACTAGAATTTCCACCACATAATTATGTCTGTGATTACCTTTAAATGACACCAGATCCTTTATAAGATCCTTTATAAAAAATATATCACTGACCTGTCAATGAAAGTTCTTTGATTTGTGTTTTGCAATATATAGCACCACTTTACAAAGCATCACATTTTTTATACCATGGGTATTACACAGGTTAAAGATGGCCATACTCCAATTGGCGTTTTGCAGTTACAGGCTGATCTACTGTACTGTATGTCCCTTTGGGGAAAAGAATGTGAGTTCCAGCCACAGATTATCAGGAAATTCCAGTCAAACTGCAATTGCATTGTGATAATGCAGTACTTTGTTACTGAGCAGGTTAAGAGCTGGTATTCCCATTATGTAGCATATCATGAAATGAATGTTATTGTTAAGCATAAGGACAGGACGCATTAGAGGTATCTTTTATTACACAGTCTTCATTATAAAAGAACAGCTAGTGCTAAAGTGCTATCCGAGTGATAGGTAGAGGTACATTGTTCTTGTGCTGCTGTCTCTGATTAAGACTAGGATAATGCACGGTTCCTGCCTTTTATGTCCATCAGGAAACAAGACAGACCAAGGTAAAATAGATGAACATATGTTGGCAAAAGATTAAAAAGACCAGTAGTAAAGTCCATTAATAATTCTCATATTTAGGATTTGCTTGGTACTGTACTTACAGAATCTACAACATTTAATCTCTTTTCAGAAAGACCAGCTGAGAGAACCTTTTTTCCTCCTCTGAGTGATAGGCCTAGATTTTCGGAGGCAGCACATTTGTCTGTCAGAGCTCTTGGCTGGTGTCGTGATTTAGTTTCCGTCAAATGATGCTGGTGTCCGGCTGATGATATAGCCTTGCTGGATATGGGGAAATTTGTTACCTTTAGCTTTGACAGGAAGATAATTGCTGATGGTTAACAGAACTGTGCAGAATCCATTGGTTTTGCAGCAACACAAGCAATGGAATCTGCCTCAAGAAGTCACTCTTTTCACATAAACTTCTGTATTCTGCTTCTTTACAAGACATATTTTTTTCTTTTCTTGTTGCACCAAAGTGTATCTTTGTATTGGTAGCTTTGGAAGCTTATTGACCTGAATAAAAATACATCTTGCAATGACCAAGACTTGATGACATAACATTTTTAAATTTTTTTTTTCTTTATTTTTAAGGACAGCACTTGTGATCTTTCTTTGTTTAAAACAGTTGCCAAAAGAAGGGGAGGAGTTGCCAATTGCTTGACTTTGCTAACTGAAACTGTGTTCTGTGTATATAACTTGTTAAATGTAAATGATGAAAATACTAAAACTGGTCTCAGAGATGAAAGGGAATAGAAAAAAAATTAAGATAAAGCAGTAAATACTTGGTTAATACAAAAAATCTTAAAATTCACGTAAAATGCTAGAACTAAACTTAAAGGAGTTACTGTTAATTTGTCAGTGGCAGTATTTTCTTATCACTTTCTTAATTCTAAAGTTTTTGTGGACAAAGACTTGATTGGATTATTGCCAGAAATGCTATAGTTTTTCAAAATATTTAACCACTATATCAATATGACTTTTTCCAGATATCTTGTAGGGATAAAACCATCTTTCCTGTCTCTGCACGCTTATTTCTCAGGTCTGGACTGTGAGATACAGAACTGCCTGAAAAGCTTCTCCCATTCTTCCTCCCCCATATGACAGTGAAAAATAAATTGGTTTTTAATAGCAGTAGAAGCAGAATCTTTAAATGGAGTGACCAGCAATATAATCTTACTCATCTTATTGGTAATGTTTTTTAATAGTCTTGGACTTCTTGAATCCTTTAAACAAGGAGGGCTAGACTGATATTAGTAAATATCTCTATTATTGTTCTTTTACCAAGAGGGGAATTCTGACAAAAATAGAACTATATTAGGCTCACGCAGAGAGGATTATGTGGTCTCTCACAATATAGGTAATATATGCAGTACTTTGCTTCTAAAATGACTATTGATTTTGGGGTGTTCACCTTTAAAAGGTTTATGCTTGGATTAACTGAAAACCAGACTCACCTTCATACATACTTTTCTTCACACTCACTTTTCTTCATAACAACTTCCAGACATTTATCTACATACTACCTTCATTCTCTTCAGTTTCCAACAACTGTCCTCACATGCTTTTTTTTTTGTTGTTGTTGTTTTAGTTTTAGTTTTTGGTTATTTTTAAGGGTTTTTTGTTTTGCCTCTAAGAGTAGGTTTCCCTGCACATATTTTTAAATCCATGTTCTCTGCTCACTCTGGGCTGTGTTCCACTCTGTGTCCTTTCCTTTGGCTGCCTACTTTAGTCTGTTCCAGTCTGCAGGAGCTGTAGATGCAGAGCTCAAAAAGCTCAGGTTCGCCTTGCATATGTGAGCTAATTTCCTTCTGCATACCTTGAACTGGTGAGCCAGAAAATGTTAAGATTCTGGCAACTGCTGACACTTGGCTTTCATGCCTATATCCTATATTCATATTTTGGGAGGAAAGAGATTTGGGAATAGACTGCCTTTTTTTAAATGTTATTTTTTAATTAATCATATAGTTTGATTCCTTGTTGTGCTAAGGAAAAGGGAAATTCACAAAATAATTTGAATTTCTTGGTCACTGAATTAATGTATATTTATATATCAGCATTGGATTACTACAGATTTTGTGTAAACCTTTTGTGTAAAAATTAGTTGTCACTATGTATTAATTTCCCAACTACAGCAAAGAGTTTGTCATTGTAGTCCAACATACAGGAAGTATTTCTTCACTGTTGCAAAAATGTTTGAAGATACAGTGCTTTCTCTATCACAGAGCTATGTTTCTCAGGACTCTGGCCTAAGATTCTGACTTAAAAAATCTGCAGCTGAACCATAGCGCTCAAAATGCATTCACATCTACCTTGTATAGGACTGGTTTAGTAGTTAAGAGCATGGGGGTTATGGTGTGAAGTGATGGAATAAAGAGGATTTCACTGAAAGTGCCATGCAGTAGCAGTTCAAGTTTAATGACTTTTTAAATAGCTTATGGGAAGAAAGGAAACCGTGCTGTATTCTCAGTGAGATGTCACCAAGGTCTAAAATTAGAGAAGTTATTCTGGAGCAGCTAACCTTTCCCCTGAAAAACAAAGAATGTTTAAATTGCATGTTGTGCCTCAAAGTTTCAATCCCCTCCCAGTGCCCCCCTCCCCCCTCCAACTCTGCATCATTTTATTTTCTTTACTTGGTTTTACCACTGTATGACCTCGTGTTGTATTTTTTCTGAATGACAATGAAAGTAATTGAAAATATTGATTGGCAGTACAGTTAAGTTGTCAACACAACCATTTAATTTGTCAGGAGGACTTGTTAAATTGTCAAAAATCATATAAAAAAACTCCTTCAGTCACTGATGATATACATTAGAGATGTTCACGAATCAAATGGCCCATTTTTGAGATAAATGTTGAAGAAAAATTCCGAAATGGTTTTCTCCAGACTTTTTTAAGGTCAGATTAAAAAAGAATACCCAGAAAATACCTGGCTGGCAAACACATTCAGTAGAGCACCTGGACATGCTATTACTTATTTTCCAACAGCACTCTTAACATACTTTGTATTTATGACAGTCTGGATTGAAATTTGGCATTACTTCTGCAGCAGGTGTGTTTATTTCAGCGGTTTGTTTTAATGTTCAGGAACTTTAATCTCAGGTTTTATATGTAGGCTCTACCAGAAAAGACAATGCTATTAGTGTTTTATTAACCTTATCTTTGTGTTAGGATAAATATTGCATTTTGTCAACATGAAACTATGCAGAAATCTCTTTATACATGATTTGAATCTGTACACTTAATCTTGGATACTGGTGCAGCTTCAGGTGTGCTACAGTTCTGATGAAATGGTGCCAACTTTTCTGCAGTGTCTTGTTTTTTTCTTCGTAATATAAAGGTTTTTTTGAACCATAAGTGAGATTTTCTAGTCTGTCTCAGGCAGTTATTTGCACAAATCCAACCAATTTCTAAAGCAATTCGGAGGGAACTGTTCCCACTGACCCAGGGCATATTTGTAAATCTTCCTGGAGTTTTCCTTTTCTTGGGACTGTTGGTACTCTGGAAGGTATTGAATGCTCTCATTTTCCATTGGTTTTGTAATGTCAACTGGCAGAAATGAAAAATGTTTTTCTTCATTCTTCACCATTATAAATCTGTGATATTTCCTACATTAAGATTCAGGTAAAGGAAGGTTTTTAGCTTTCAGTCCTGCAAGTTCACAAAGTGATGGATTTTGTTGTAAAAGTGTTAGAGAAAAATATTATTTTTTTTTTAACGTACTAAAAAGATTAATTATTTTCTCTTAAATCTTGACATTTCGTCCATGGTACTTAAGAGTCTTGTCTTTACAGACAAAAGTTGCTAAGAAATCTGCAGATTATACTTAGGAAATAGTAGGAGCCACATTTAGAGTCAAACTTCGTATAGTGCAAGACAGCAATATTATCAGACTTTCTGAAGTATTAAGTGGTGTTGTGATGTCAGTTGTGGAGTGTTCTAAATGAGTTCATGCTCCATATCATTCATGTGTTGCTAAATGGAAAGCTTGGGGATGTTGCTTGCTTTTCTCTGTTGATCGGTATTAAATACAGTATTAAAAGTCTTAAAGATGTTTTAGACTAATTTTGCCAATCTAAACACAAAATGTGCTCCATATTTTTTTTTCTTCTCTGCCAAGCCTATGCCCTTTCTTTTCTATCTGAAAGGATTTTACTTACCTGGCAAAAAAATCAAGTAGTTTTTTTATATGGAGTTTTGCGTCTCTCAGCTACTTTGCAGATTTGTTTTTGTAGGTATTTTGGGATATAATGCACTACATAAATATATAAATACACATAATTCATTATTGCAGCTTATTTTATTTGGATAAAAAGCATTCCCTTTTTGCATTAGAGCTGTATGCTAGTTTGTGAAAATACCAGTATTTTAAATGTGCCTATAGTATTTAGTATTTGGAGCTGCAACTGGTTTTTAATAAAATAGACTGTTCAAAACTGAAACCCATTTCTCTGAGCAATCATTCTTCAATGTAAAGAGCCGTTAAGAAGAAAGCAGAGATCGGATACTCTGAAGCTGGATTTAGGAAAGTGGAAGACTGATAAATAAATAAATAAACAAGCCTAAAGCACAGCAGTGGAGTTTAGGGAATAGTTAGCAATGATAGCTGGTCTTAGGTCAGAGAATTTCCACCTTATCACATCATTGTGTAAATAACATTTTCTGAAATATGGTTTTGCCTTTTGAAGTTGTAAAAAGTGTCCTTCTGTCTTCCCTCACCATAGAAAACCAAGCCATCCTCACTGTGACAGTCCATGCCTCTCCTATTCCCAGTAAATACATTTAAAAAACCCTACAGTATTATAAATACAACTGTCAATATACCTTAATTTATCAAAGATCATTTAAGACAAAGCTTGCATGTTTTTATAAGTATGTTAAATTAGCCATGTGTTCATTATATTGGAGATTTTTACATTTTAATTATGATTTGTGATGTCCAAATTATAGGTCGGTGTGTATGCCTTTGTTGCAGTGGCTTTCTCTCATCTATCAGTTCACTTGAGCTGTAATATTACTTTCTTCTAATAAAATTTTAAGCTCATCAAGTCAAGACAGGAAAATTGTCCATGGATTGGTCTCCTACTGAGCTCCAAGTATTAAGAGGGGGGCCGGGTGTCTTCAGAATTGTTCATTCTGCTTGCAGGTTGCAAGGAAGCTTTGTGCCACAGAGCAGCATCTCTAACCTGAATGTTGGAAGAACCTGACCTTAATTGTTCAGGACAGGGACAATGAATCTTGATCCTTGGAACAGTCTTAGCTATTCTGGGAAATGTAGTCATCTCGAGGTATGACAGTTTGGTTATTACTGATTAGACGTGTTTCAGATGAGCTTTCCAGGGATCAGTGATTAACATACACCATCTACAAGTAATATTTTTCCAGGGTCATATTCTGCAGGGAGCTTGGTTAGCTCAAATCCTTAAGTCACTGCTTTCTTTTTTAAATATTGGATGGATGTCAGTACAAAAGCTTGCAACTTCTTTTTTTCTTCTTTTATTTTTCCTCTCCAAGTTGGTAGGTATACCAGATTACTTATGGAAAAGCTAATACAGCTGAAAGTATTACATAGCAGAGTGTGCTGACTAACATTCTCCTGGGAAGTGCTTTCAGTACAACACACCATAAATCCGTTATTTATGAAAAGAGTTCTGTTTCTCTAGAGGTGTAATTTCTTTGCTGTTGCCAAAAAAGTATGTAGCAGTCTTTATTTCTGTAAATGTCTTAGGCTGGGTAAATTCTGAATTTGCGATGCTTTGAAGAAAAATGGCATAAGTCACTCACATAAAAGAATGAGGGAATTCTGATAAGTGCCAAAATGCATATACCTACAGAAAATTTGGGTGTCTTGCTGTTAGAAGATAACATGAGGTGACAACTGGACCTCAGAGTTCATTGGCTAAAAGGAAATGCCAACATGGCAAGTGTAATGGCTGTGAATGCTTTTGGAAGTTTTGCGGAAGAAATGGATGTTTCTCTCTAGCCTTGGAATTTCCAAGAAGCTTCCAAAAGCTAAGATATGTATTCAGTGCTGCAATTATACTAGTGATATTCTTTTGAGGATTTCCCTTCCTGCACATTTCTGGATGTAGTATGCACTCTTGAACATTTTTGACCTGTAGAATAGTTTCTGATAAGTGACCTTGCATGTTGCAGGTGCACAGTGCTTTGCAAGGCTTGATTCTGTTTAGGGGAAGTGGAGAAAAAGTGATCTCAATAGCACTTGAACTCTAAAAATGCTGGAGACAGAGCTATACCCACTTGGCTATTGTAGTTTATTTTTAGTTTTTGACTAGGACAGATAAATATTGTATGCTAACCTAAGCTGCACAGGCTTTCAGTCTACTAAAACTGCAGGTCTTAGCATGATTCCTTGTTGTTCTTGTAACCAAAAATGCTTACTTTGCTCAGAACAGCCCATTCTATTAAAAAATATATTGTAGTATATATATTCTATTCTTCTGTGTTCTCACTAGTATATAGAGAACAGAGAGAAGCCATTTCTTTGTCATCTACATACAATATATACTTAATTGTAAGCATTTTGCATGCATAAACTGTGACATTTTTATGTGGCGCTTTGCATTTGAGGATTGTGACTAACCAATCTTTCTATCCAGCCCTGATATTTTCTACTTAGCATGTAAAAATGGAGATAGAAAGGTGGACTCCTTCATAAGAAAACTGTTCTAAAATTTATACTGAGGCCAGTTTCTACCCCTGTGTCAGACTGTCATGGGATCTTCAACAAGCCTTTTAGTTTCTTGTGGCCCAGTTTTCAGTGTTTAAAACACAGCTAAAACGCCTGTTTACTGTCAGTTTTGTATACTGTGCTGATATTTATATGATTAGACATATAAATATGTCTAATCATAGATCCGGGGTTTGTTCTTACAATCTGGGTTTGGCCTCTTCAAATGACTGCAGCCTTGATCCTAGACTGAAATGCAAACCACAGATTGATGTCTATAAAGAGTTTTTTGTCTTTGAGGCACCTACACAGTACTTACAGCAGGGAAGGAACTGAAGAAGCTTGCAGAGTAACAAATTAGTATTTGTCTTTGTGCTTATGTGTGTGGTTAAATAATACATTAACTTTTTTTGGTAGTTATTTCTAAATCTCATACCAACAATGTCTGAGACAAATAGCATTCTAATGTGCAGAAGGCCTTGCACTGTTAGGGTTGCTTGTTTGTGAATGACTGATCCATTGCACCATTAAAAAAAAATAGTTAACTCTGTTAAGTGAAATGGCACAATAAATTTTGAACTTTCACGGAATGACTGTTTCACTCATCATTGATTGCTATTTACTTATTTATGTTCATCAGTTACTCTGTGTGTTGTCATTCTTTTATGGCTATGTCAATGTGATAAAATCATACATCTAGCTGTCTCTTCCATCCTTACTTACAAAACCTGTACTACATTTTTCATTGTGTCTTATATTTTTATATCAGCTGCTCACACAGGTGCTGCTTCTTCCCTTTAGAAAAAAAGTATGTTCCTTCAAAGTATTCAGCTATGGCTTACTTACTTGTGACTGTTATTTTCCTCAAGAAGGGGCTCTGATGTGGTTTTCGGTTTATTGTGGAGTATCTGGGACTGTTAGCCTGTACATGTCAGAAAGTGATAAATTAGCAATAGTGACTCACACTTGTGCATTCTACACCCGGAAGTGAGTTTAAACTACTTTCATCTCCTTTTCATATGATCTGCAACAAAATTCACATAAAAGCCATCTTCCACACTGACTCTTAACTCTGTAGTTTTTGAACCTGCGACCTGGTGACGATACAGTATTGCATTAATTCTTGCACCATTTAGTCTCCTTATCTAATGGCACAGGCTTATTCTTTGTAACTAACAACAATGAAGGGTGCCTTTAAGAAATCTCCAGTGAGCATTGAGGCATTACAGATTAGGTCAGTAGAACTGCTGCTAGGTTGAGCATGATGGATGAGTGGGAGAATGAGTTTCTGCCGCACAGTATTGTGAAATCTTTTCATTGTCACCAACGGGCCTATGAGGGCCTGATGAATGAGGGAGCAAGTGTCAGAAACGCCCTTCCTTGCCCTGGTACACTTTTAATATCTCCCAGAGCTACAGGATGAGTATTGATAAAAGTAAAGTTTAAAAATAACCATGGAGTGATAGGTAGCAATGATTTAAGGAGAAAGTGGCGATGGGGTTAGAGAGGGTTCATTTTGTAAAAGCACACAGAAGAGAGGAAGCTGAACTGTGTGGATCAGAGAAGGAGCAGTAGGCTTTTTATAAAAAGTTAATGTGATGAGGATGACGAGTTCCTTGATGGATGAGTTACTTCCATCTGGTTGCAGTATATGTAATAAATAGCTGTGCTCATGTTTGACCTCTCCCCACTTACCAGGCACATCTTTGTCTTTTGGGATATCCAGGAGGGAACTGTCCATTACAGTCAGGGGGAAGGGGCAACTGGGAAGGCAGAGTGACCAGCTTGGGAGGTTATAGGGTTGAACATACAGCAGGTGGAAGTGATGTCAAACTTTTTAAGGTGAGCAAGAGAGAAATAATTCCATTACTTCCTGTGCTCTGTCATTTTAGAATAGGAAGAATATTTTGAAATGGTTTCCTGCATAAAAATACTGCACAGTCTGATTTTTCTTGTTCTAGATTTGTAGATTAAGACATTTTTTGCCTTGATTTCTGGTTTTTTTTTTCCCACTTTCTTTTTTTGTGTCTTGTCCAGGGAAAACTTGACAAAAAAGAATTGTGTTCCTTAATGTAAACTCTTAAGGAGAGGGTAATAAGAGTTCTGGCTTATTGATAGAACATGTCTCTGCCTTTGAAAATTTTTATCAAAGCAGATACACAGGAATGAGCCAAAGATTTCTTTTACTTGTCATGAAGAATTTCATTCTGGAAAGAAATAGTTCATTATACCTTCAAGAAATGTGCTCAGAAACCAAAACGTGGTGTTAGACATCACAGTGTTGTCAAAACCTTCAAAAGTAATCTGAATTTCTATTTTTCTATCGATTAAGCTGGAAATGGTATGTCAATAGAAGCACTGAGTGAAGAACCTGCATGAATCATGTGAGTGTAAGGAAGCCAAGATCTTGCCCTGCAAACATTAAAACTAATTTTTCTGCCTGTACATTGAAATGCCTTTTTTGTTTGCTTGTTGTTTTGGTTTTTTGTAGCACTCAGAGACCAAGATTTCTTCTTCCCTTCTATTTCATACAGAGTGGATCACATAGTCCTGGAGAAATTATATAAAAAGACTTCAAATTACTTAGAATTTATTTTAACACATGGCTTTGTATGAAACTGATGGCTGAAGATATTTTTGAGCTCTTCTTTTTTTCCATATTGACAATCAAAGAATTACGTGTCACCTAATGCTGCTATGAATTTGGCAGCACATGCAATGGTACTCATGAACCCACTATGAAGCTTGCTCTGAAGGGATGTAAAGTGCAGGCATATCTGTGATGGATCCATGATATCATTCAATACATTCTAAAAACCCTTTTGAAAGGCTGTGTTTGTTCAAGGGAGGGGGTTGCATTTTGAATTTAGTTTCAGTTTAATGTTTAAAGAAAAATAATTGCTAAAATTAATTTTGAAGTTATGTGATAGATACGGTCACACTCTTGCATGAGTGTGTATATTGTGTATATGTAATGGCATTAAAATGCTAGTGGTGCTTTTGGGCAGTAGTCTTGGAGTCCCAATCACACTTCATGAAAGTAGGCTGGGTTTCAGTGGTTGAGAAACAGATGTTAAAATCAGTTTTCTTCTGAATTACCTGCATCCAGATTTCTTCTCTGAAAACGGCTTCCTTTGCCTTTAAAGTTGGTATAAGAATGAAGCCATTTGACATTTCCTGATTGAATAACATTTTTTCTCCTAATCTCTTACAATTGCCATTCTGTCTTCTGTCCTAATATCCTCCCAGTCTATTGTGTTTCTTTGCACTTTGTGAGATGTCTTTCCTTCCTAGCAACTGTTCTTCAAAGGAGTAGTGGTAATTACTTCAGTAGTTTTAGTTAAGTAGCATAACCTTGCATACCATAGTAGTAAAAAACTTACAGTATTAGTCAGCTGAGGGTGTCTAAGAATACCATCCTCCTGTGGAGGTGATGTGGTGGAAGTGCATGGACCCACTGCATCCATGGCAGGGTCTATTACCTTTAAGCACATAGAAAGCTTGAGGGAATTACTCAGATGCTCTGTGAGGAAAGCGCTCAAAGCACCCTTGTAGCACCAGTTGCTCGGGCTCTGCACGCCCATGTGCTGCTGTGCATGTGTGTGTTGGAAGGGCAGAGGAGAGCAGAAGTCAATGTCTGCAGTGCCAGTTTCCAGCTGGAAGGGTCTGTATGGAAAAGTGCATTTGCTTCATAACCTCACTGTCATTGTGGGGGATGGAGGAGGCTCTTGATGAGCATCTGGCTGCATTCTTGCCATACCGATTGTTGATCTGAGCAGACTCAAGCTCCTGTCTAAGCTTAGAAAGAAATTAAGATCTTAATAAGTGGAGATCACCATTTCTGTGAGTAGATCTGTGATGCACATCTTGTGTTTCTCTTCCACCATGAAGCAATTCTTGTTCACCAGTCTTTTAAGAGAAGATTTAGAGAGGCAGCCTAGTAATTTTTGTGGGTTTATTATCTCCAAAATATTTTGCATGAGCAGGGCTCTAATTCTGTGTGAAGAGACACACACTTTGAACATTCAGCAACTAAATTCAAATTAAATACAACTGTTGTGACTGTATCCTTTTTAATTAAATTTGTTTGCACAGCAAATATGCTAATGAATTTAATAGCTACTGGTTTGCTTTCATCATTTAAGTCTTTGGTATATTGCATGTAATTTCCCAGTAATGTAGGTCTGCGTAATGATTAGCACTGATATTTACCCCATTTTATTAATGTTAGTTTTACGACAGTGCTGGAGATAATTAGTGTTGCATTTTTATTTTTCTGCAATTCTGCATAGTTGAATTGAATTCTAATGTCTCTCTCTCTGATTGGTAATGTGGTTGGGACTTGGAAGAGCAGAAATAAATGGTGGAAAAAATACCGATTAAGTAATAACTTCAGCTCTAACCTAAGACTGCTAATTTAATAGGGACAAATATTAATAGCATCTAGATTCTTGTTTATCTACCTAATATGAATTGAAAAACCAATTCTTACACTCTCAGTAGCTACAGTAAAATGCTTCATTTTATACCTGCCAAACTGCTTAAAGATATGTTTGTCTTATTATGAAGACTAAGTGTAGTAAATAAGGATCTGAACAGTTCCTTTATACGGAATTGTATTTC